>OZ007497.1:146742402-147434959 GCA_963931805.1 Microdon myrmicae | reverse complement strand
AGGAGTTGGTTTTCTCTTCCATGCACGCTGTTGAGCATTCCGCCATCTAACCTCGTGTATGGGTTTCTCGTATGTCGTTGTTTGCGATTGTGGAACACATTGCCATTGCTGGTGTGTTGTGAGCTTGGCTTCGCATTTCGTAGATCAACTGGCGTAGCAATTCTAACTGGTTCAGGGGTTACTGACTGAACCGTTTGGGGTTGCAGGGAGCCTGCTGACGAGGCCATGCCAGACAGCTGGATAGTCTGGGCTGGCATAACAGCTGAGGTTATCGACCGTTGTACATCTCCGATATCTTCTGGAGGAGGTGCCTGTAAGGCTTTATCTGCCGCATCAGCCGCGGCAGGTCTTTGATGAATATTTGTCCTGTTCCAATGGTTAACATTAATCGTCTGCTTGATTAGGTTGATGTCTGTTAAGCTCTGTTGGAACTGCGTTGGTATTTGCGAAATGATCGGACCATTCAAACTATTTGACCTTTGGTTTCGAGCGATGTGGTTGCCGTTAAGTTGAAAACCTTGTAGTTGTGCAGCCACACCTTGCCTTGGACTGCTGCCGTTCATAAATTGCTGAAATCGAGATGCCCCAGATGAGGCTGCTGATTCAGCATGACGTCCACTTAGTTGGGTTACAACCAGTCGTGTCATGTTGTTCTTGAACGTTTGTACGTTCGCCATCTGCTGCGTGCGGGTAGCATGTGTTGAAGATATAAATGTCGAAGTAGTCGCCAACTGCGTAGCACCGTCTGCGTTCAGAATCCAAAGTTATTGCTCTGGCTGATGTCGTTGCAGTTGAGGACGTGTCCCACTTACTCCGCTAATGCCACTGCTTGGCCTGGGCGATTCTCTCGGTGGCGACTAACATTTGTATTGTCAGCATTGCCTGACGATGAATTCGATCCATTGGTAGAGTGTTGGTGTCGAGAATGACAATTTCGGTGTTTCTTATGATGGCCGCCATAAGGATAACCTTTCTGGGCTTGATGACCAGGCGAAGCCGCTGCGTTCTTCGAATTGCTAGAGTTCGCTGAATTTCCTTTTCGTGCAGAATTATTTGTCTCATTCCCTTGATACTGGTTCGTGGAAATTCGTCCTCCAGTATTAGTCGTCACTCTAGAATTCGAAATATAGGTTCCATCACCTGATTCGTAATTCCGCTGTAGACGTCTATTTGATGAACGTATACTACGGCCATGAGGTGCAGTCATGATTTGTGAGACAACATTATTTCCATGATGATTTTCATTAGACCGTACTTGCTGCTGCATATGCTGTGACGGCGCCTGGTGCCCATCAGAAACTGGATTGCGGTTTAGATTTTGTTGAACTAGAAATGGCGTTTGATGGAGCAAGACAGGTTGCGTAGTTAGGTTTCTAGTAGGAAGAACAATTCGCTGGCCAGTAGGAGCCACGGCTGAATATTGCACTGCTGGATGAGTTCTATCGAAATATTTTCCACATTGGTTCTCAATGGTTGTATGAAGCGATGTTACCGTTGGTGGGACCTTGAAATTGACGCCGCCCGAAAGCACCCAGCCAAGTTCTGTCGGCTGGGCCATGTGGGTTCCTGGTGGTCCCTTAATAATTCCTTCTTGTAGAATGGCTGTATACACATCGCTACCAAGTAACATATCGACCTTACCTGGTTTATTAAACGATGGGTCCGCCAGTTGAACATCTTGGAGGTGACTCCAGTTATCACACGATCAATTCTGCGTCGGGAGCATAGACGTAAGCTTGGGTAAGACCAAAGCCCTCAGCTGAGTGTTGAAATCTTTATTCACATTCGAGTGTATCGTTAATGATACCGCATGCCTGGATACACTCGTATTGTTTTTTCTGACGCCTCGGATGTTAGCGTGATTTCTTTCCATTTTGAGCCTTAGTAATTGTATGGCAGACTCAGAGAACGAAGCCTTCGATCCAGGATCTAGTAATGCTCGCAACAGCACAGGTTGGCCAATAGTTGGGAAGACTTTAACTAACACAGTAGTCAGAAGAACCGTTTGTAACCTCTGATTTTCGGCTACGTACGTGTTATGTACTGAAGCAGTCCTGGTGGGGGATATAGAATTCTTAGCCTGGTTCGATGTTGTGTGTTGAGTGGAAGTGGAAGTGGATGGAGATGGTGACTGGGTAGCCACCATTGAACGGGGTTCATTAGCATGCATGATGATAGGTGAGTTTGCAGTTTGAATTGTGATGAATCGGTTCTCCTTATATTTTGTCGTTGAAAAATCGATTCACCCTTGTTGTTATTGTTTGTTGCTTGTGCTGCAACACCAACGATAACTACAGAATGTACTCAGTAAAAAATAAATACCGAAACCATGATTCAAATCTATTACGAGGGTGAACTGAAAAGTTTCCGACCTCAGCGTGAAGACAGCAGCACTCGGCAATAAAAGCTAGTGTCACCTAAATTTCAGCCATTTTCGATGCGTAGTTTTTATTTGACAGTCGTTTGACTGTTTGTGTCATTTTTCATTTTTAAAACATTTTTTTCATTTTATCTTCTTAGTTTCTAAATTACATGCTAGACAAAAATGCTTAAATTCTAGGCTAATTATATTATAACTTACTGGTCGTACGCAGACGCTCTAATCTAAACATTACATAACAATTGTATAATTTGCCTTTCGGCGACAGAACTTTGTTTGTGGCAGTACTTATGATTATTTGAATGACAGACATAAATTTGGAAAACTTTGTGTCGACTTTTTTTTTATTTTTATTTAAAAGAACTTAACTTAATTTAACTTAAATCTTATACCACCCTTATTCTAGAAAAGCTAAGTCTAGGTAAGCTGATGATACTGTTATTCTATACCGACATTGGTATCCAGGTCTTTATATGCCATTCAACCACCAGAACTGTTGACGCTGTCCAATACTATCGTCCCGGTCTCTGTGGTAGATAGCCCTACTGAAGCGCAAGAGCTCTTCTTCGGTGCGCGTTACTTCCCGGTCGTAGCACTATCGCCCGTCTACGGATGATCTACTTTCATGATAGATCAGCGGAATTCCGGATCTATCCTGTTTAAGCCCGTTCATGTCCAAATCGAGGAACGCCTCTGGTGGAACAAAACCGTTGCGACGCACGCTCTCATAGTACAGGGTATTTGGATAATAAGCCCCGAAAATTAGGTCATTGGATGAGCTTATTGCTCTCGCAATATGTCCTCTGATTAATTTGATCATAAAATTATCCACCCTATTTATGTACGCTTTATAAAAACCATACTGGAGAACCATATATGAGCATTGGCCTGATTAGCGTCATGTAGCATATGACTTTTACCCTACTGTGAAGTTGGCTACTGTGAAATGGCCTCCTTGTCATAGCGAAAGTTTACCTAGCTTTAACCAAAGCAGATATTGATCTAGCCAGATGCCCAGGTATTTAACTAAACTCTTGGTTTCCAGTTTACCTCCATGCGATCCCACGATAACTACCTTTTGCCAGTTTTTCCTTGTGCCGTTCGTGGCTTTATATAGTGGGGTTCTAAATCGGATGACTTCACATTTCTGGAAGTTGATCTTAAGTTTCCAGTCGTCGCAATAGCGCTGCACGTTGTTGAAGTCTCGCTGTAGTAAACGATTTATGATATCAACTTTCGGAGGTATTCTGTGAATTATGAGATCGTCTGCATACGCAATAGCCTGCGGAAGTGGATATAATAAGTCGCTAATGTAAATGTTAAATGACTGTTTGTGTGTTTTTTGTGAAAATGGACAAAATTGAGTATCGAGCTGTCATTAACTGTTTGTTTTTGAAAGGCAATACGCCTGCGCAAATCAAAGATGAGTCCGACTCTGTATATGGCGACTCTGCACTATCATTTACCACAGTGAAATTTTGGGCAGATGATTTCAACGTGGCCGTGAGAGCTTGGGAGACGATGAACGTTCGGGAGTCCGAAAACTGCAACAACTGACGATAACATCGCTAAAGTTCACCAAATGGTGCTAGACGACTGCCGAATTAAAGTGAGAGATATAGCAGAAGCTATGAAAATATCCAAAGAACATGTTTGTCACATATTAAATCAAGATTTAGTCATGAGAAAGCTGTAAGCGGATTGGGTGCCGCGGTTGCTCACGTTAGACCAAAAATATGTTCGAATGAGCATTTCCAACGCTCTGTTGCCGCAGTTTAGGCACAATAAACCGAGCCTTGACACCGATTAATTACTGTCGATGAAACGTGGATACACCATTATACGCCCGAAACAAAAATACACTTAAAACAGTGGACTGGAAAGAGGGAATCGGCTCCAAAAAAATCAAAAACAAAAAATCTTCGGCTGGGAAAGTGATGGCGACTGTTTTTTGGGATAGTCATGTAGCTATCGTAATCGATTATCTTCAAAAAGGAAAAGCATTACAGGAGCATACTACGCAACATTACTTGCCCAACTGAAGGCAGAAATGGTGGGAAAATGGCCACATTTGCAGAAAAAGAAAATCCTGTTATACCAAATAACGCGCCGTCTCACACGTCAGCGGTTGCCATGGCGAAAATCCAGAATTACGGTTTGAACTGCTGGACCATCCGCCTTACTCACCAGATCCAGCCCCAAGCGACTTATTTTTGTTCCCTAATCTAAAAATTGCGTTCGGAGGACAGAGATTTTCATCAAATGAGGAGGCAATGACCTTCGTGAACATTTGTTTTGCAGATAAAAACGCCGATTACTATTTGGACGGGTTAGAGAAATGGGAGCTTCGCTAGGAGAAGTGTGTAGAGTTACAGGGAGACTACGCAGAAAAACGAAAATAAATTTTGAGAAAAAATGTCTTGTATCTTTCTTAGGTCGGAAACTTTTCGGGCAGCCCTCGAGTATATTCATTGTGTCTTGTGAGTAGAACGTTAGAATATATTGTAGCAAAAGACGACTAATGTCCGAGTGGTAGGTGAGGTCCCAACGCCCTGTCGAATGGTGAAATACCACGCCATCAAGCTATATACTGCGTGATATGATTGGGCGAAATCCTAGGTTGGCTGTGAAAAACTTGGTTTAGAAGGGCAATCTCGGAATTAATCGGTCTGACACATAAATGGCGGTAATTATAAACATATGATAACTCTGGTAGATAGTACCAACCTTAGAAAGATTAAGTTCCAAATTTGAATACGATACGTTGCTTATTACTTGTTCAACAGCCATAAATAGTAAACGCTCTCAGTGAATTTGTAAACAGTGGTAAGCTAATCCCAAATTCAAATACCATCCCGTCACAATGTACACACCGCGATATCGGGACATATTTTCGAGTATATTCCGGACGTTCGGCTGATGGCTCGGACTGAAATGGAGATAAGTCATGATGGTACCTTCTGAGATAACGAATTCCAGAGTTACCTCTGGATTTCCGGAAGGGACTATCAGGTCGGCTGAAAAGTTCGTAAGCTTGAATCCATATGATTTTTCGTTATTACTAACCCTCAAACGCTACGTGTATAAATTCGGCAGCTGTCGCTCAATTGGTTGGTGAGATATAGCATTGTGAGTAAAGCTACTTTTGTTATTGTAAAAATGGATAAAAAAGAATTGTTAATGAAGCATTGCTTTATAATGAAAAAAAAAAAATACTGTTGAACCAAGCCAAAGCTTGGTTTGATAAACTTTATTCGGGCTCAGCGACAGGAAAAACCACCGTTGAGAAGTGCTGAATTGTTTGCGTTTGCGTTTCATTGAGCAATGTCCTACGAAATTCAACCGTAACAATAATGAATTTCTCCGTCGATGTGTGACAATAGATGAAACATGGTTTCAACATTGCACTCCAGAGTCCAATCGGCAGTCAGCCGAGTGGACTGCACGCGATGAACCGAATCCAAAGCGTGTATCGCCCTCGAGGACAACTATGTTGAATAACAAAGTCGAATTTTACCCAAAAAAATTGTGTTTCACTATGTTAGCCTACGAACGTTTCAGCCGACCTGTTATATCAAGGGTGTAACATTAAAGTGTAACCCCTAATGTTAACATTTAATACTTTGTTTTTATTACTATATTTTCTTTGTTTTTATTACTATATTTTCTTTTACGAGGGTTGCCTTTTATATTTCGGGATTAGAGAACAAAAACAAATATTGATCATCGAAAATCACTTTATTGTTTTTCAAAATATTCCCCATGAAGATCTATACACGTTTGCATGCGTTTGAACCAATTGTCGAAGCACTTTTGCCACTCTGATTGAGGTATCTCCAACACATGCATTCTGAATGCAGCTTCTTCAGGTGTCGAAAAACGTTGACCTCTCAGTTTGTTTTTTACGTACGGGAATAAAAAGAAGTCATTCGGTGCCAAGTCAGGACTATACGGCGGATGACCCATCAAATCGATGTTTTGGGTGCTCAAAAATGCAGTTGTCGTAGCCGATGTGTGAGAGCTCGCATTGTCGTGGTGAAGAGTGATCCGTCTTCGGCGGTTGGTTTTCCTGATTTCTTGGAAGACAACTGGCAAACAAATGGTTGTGTACCACTCAGAATTGACTGTTCTGCGTTGTTCTAGTGGTACGGTTGCGACATGTCCAGTTTTTCCGAAAAAACAGGCGACCATTTGCTTGGAAGTGCTTCGTGCGCGAACAACTTTTGTTGGATTTGGCTCATCTTGAAATACCCAGACAGTCGACTGCTGTTTACTTTCGGGCTCATACGCGTAAATCCACGATTCATCACCTGTCACGATGTCATAGACGTGTTTCGAAGCACCGCGACCGTATTTTTTGAGCATTTCTTTAGACCAATTGACACGAACCTTTTTTTGGGCGATTGACAAATTGTGTGGGATCCAACGCGAACAAATTTTTTTGACTGTCAAATGTTTATGCACTATTGAATGTATGCTGGTCCCACTAACGCCTAAGGTTGTCTCAATCTCACGATAGGTCACATGACGATCTTCCAATATCAGTTCGCGCACAGCATCAATGGTTTTCGGAACAACAACTGATTTTGGACGACCTTCACGAAATTCATCTTGGAGTGAACTACGACCACGATTGAATTCACCATACCATCGATAAACACTGGTCCTTGATGGAGCTTCATCGCCAAAAATTGAATTAAGTTCATCCATGCACTGTTGCTGAGTTAATCCACGCCGAAAGTTGTAAAGAATAATCGCACGAAAATGTTGAGGATTTAATTCCATTTTTGGGCCGAGATGAATCTTTTAAGTTACTGTAAACAATACAAATAGCGCTCGTATGTCAAAACGTTCTGAGTGCGTATAACCTCAAAAATGTCCAACTTTACGACAGAGCTGTCAATTGCCGGATTGCAACACTAGGGTTGCCAAATCCCGAAACACAAGAGGCAACCCTCGTACCTATAGAAGAGAGATAGGCATGATATGTTCCGCCTATGTTCTAACGACGGAATTGATCGACTCACAGCTGGGTCCCCAATAAGTTTCACTGCTCGTTTTTGCATCCTACCGAGCACGTGTAGTGCAGTTTTCGATGCGCCTGACCAAATATGGGAGTTGAACTCCATTTTGGGACGAATATACGCCTTGTAAATAGTGGCCAGGTTGGATGGAGTGAAGTATCTTTTGCATCTCTTAAGGAACCCCATGCATTTGGCCGCACTTACCGCAGCTTCAAAAAAGTGGTCGCTCCAATTAAGAGTCGAATTAATTCGAGTGCCGAGGATTGATAGTTCCTTGGCTTCGTCGATGGTAGTATATTACTTTGGGGTTCACCTTTGACGCCAGGAGACAGCACTGAGTCTTTAAGGCATTGAACTCTACCCGGTTAGATAATCTCCATTGATATATCTTGTTGAGGTCAGAATTCAGTGTATTAAGCATAATTTGCTGATTCGTATTGACGTTCGAAGAGTTTGGCTGGGAATGTTCGTATGAGTATAAGAAACTCAACGTGATATCATTGGCAAACGAGTGGATTGGATTGGACAAGAGATCATTTATAAAGATGAGGAAAAGAGTGGGTGAGAGTACAGAACCTTGGGGAACTCCTGCATTCATTTGATGGGAGACAGATTTGAAACCATCAAGAACCAGTTGGATTGAACGGCCAGAACGATAGTCTCTAATTCGTAGGATCAGCGAATTGTCCACTCCATTTGAATGTAATTTTGAGATGTCCACATTTTATCACAAAATGTTTACCCGTTGCCATATCGTAGATAATGTATATCAAATATTGGGATATAATTAGGTTTGATAACTTATATATAAGCCATTCTAACCATACAGTACCGAAGGCCCATTCAAAGTCATCCAAACAGCCCCCTGTGCATTTTCGCTTTGCCTTGTTCCACAAACAACTTTTGTCGCGACGTGAACTGTGTCGTGTTGCAGTCTAAAACCACACTGGTTCTTCAGAATGATAACATTTTCATCACACCATCGCGTCATAAGTCGATCGTACCGATAACAAAACTACATGGACTGCACTTCGAAGAGAAAAATGTTTGGTTCGAATGAGGAATTGAAATCGGAAAGTCAGGTTTATTTTGCGACAAAGATAAATTTGTAGCGGTTCCCTTGAACGCAACCAATCATCTTACCATTAACAAGTAGAAACTCGCACCTAGGGCATACAGAACCCTGGAAAGCAAGTACCTACCTGTTCATGGTTGTACCATAAAGCCTTAAAACGCAATAAAAGCACAATATTTGCTGATGCTAAATCCATCAGCACCAAACAGGCATGTTCCTTATGGGCAATTTGGTTGCATCACCATGCAACCAACATGAACGGAACCAATCCATTGAACATGTCTCGGATCGATTTCCCTCATGTCACAGGTATCTTCCACACATTAAAGGCAATTTGGTTGCATCACCTAGCAACCAACATTGTTCGAACTATATCGTGCAAACACTTCAACCCCTATATCGAAATATTTGCACCAGCTGCAACCTAGTAGATTTGATCGATCCACGGTCCGCATACTTGTGGAGACACACGATGAGCAGCAGAAGCGATCATCGTGTGTGTGTCTCGCGCCCTTGTGGGGACCGATACAAGGAGAATCATCCCCTTGTGTCGGGAAATGAAAGATGAAATTATCTTTCGATATCTTTCATCGTCCAACAGATTCCGCGGAGGCAAGTCGGGCTTCCACGTAAAACGAAAAACGCGAGTCGAGGGTGGAGTGAAGAAGCTAGTGTTGTTGCGCGCCCGATAACGTCTACGCAGTGTATTATTTTCATTTGCTTATTTGTCTCGCCCAAACGAAAGGGTTGTGTTTAAGAACTTCACAACACAGTTCCAACATTCTGTATACAATAAACGAAGCGGCTCCTCGATAGTATAGTGGTTAGTATAACCGCCTGCCACGCGGGAGACCGGGGTTCGATTCCCCGTCGGGGAGCCTCTGGCGCAAGACTTATGACCTTGCCCGAAAAAAACAAATCATTATGGAAAATTTAACAAGCTCAGGACTTGCTAAATAAGGCCAAGACCGGTTTCCGTTGTAGTGCCGATGATGATGATGATCCGAACAAAATACTATTGAAGGCGATTGTGCGAGAGAACGTAAATTAAATACGATAAATAATGTGCATCATCAACAGTTTAAATCAAACAAACCTGACCCCTGACTTGAGTTATCCGATTTGTGTTTTAGTAGTAGTACCGAATGAAATAAATAAATTAGTTACTCTCCGTTGAAATTCCTTGACGTTTAGCCTTTTGCTGCTTCTTCGCTAATTGAGCCGCCTTTAGTAACGATGTGTCGTTTGCCACCTTCAGTGACAACAAAGCCGAAAGCGGAACTTTTACCCCACATTGATGACAACCCATGGGGTAACTTCTTGGGATAGAAATAGAACCGGTGCCAACGACGGCACATATACTCCTCTACCCATAAATTGTTCAACAAAAAAGGCATGGAATTGTTAGAAAACCATTGGAATCATTGTCTCACTCAAGATGGAGACTATTTTGATAAATAAAAATCAAAATTTACCTCAAAATTGTTGTGTTATGTTATTTTTATTTATGGTATAACCTTACTTAAAATTAGAAGGTCCGTCCTGGCTGCTTTGGGTGGTGAGAGGCCGGCTGGGCTGCTGAAGTGGGCGTACCGAGCCCAGTTGATGGCACAAGGAGCCCCGGCGAAGGCGATGTAGAGGGAGAGTATCCACGTTTCTTCTTCTTTAGCCTTCTGCACTGTCGGTGGGTGGTCCTTGAGGTTAAGGATGTCCCCGGAGGTGATGGATGTCCTACGTGCCTGTGGTCGTCTTTTTGAAATGATTCACAATGCCCCATTGTTGATGTGGTGAGCTTACCCACGGCAATGAAATGATTAGACGAGAGGCATTATGTTTTATTTCCGGTTATCTTGTATTCTTCAACAGAGTTGGCCGTGGTTCGGTCCTCGAGATTGACTGCCACTTAACTCAAAATTCGCCGCCATTTTATGCTCTCTACCTCAAGGAATTTGTTAAACAATATGTTAGAATTATTGGGTATTGAATCAATGCGCGACAAATAAACATTTGGTTTAATTTGTCGCGCATATAATTCAATTGGGGATAATGGTTGGGACTGTGGATAGGAGTAAGTTAATTGACAGTAGAGTAGTTATTTAGGATCACTACAGTTGTATTATTAGTTAGGTGCAGGACTTATTAAGTGATGTGTTATTCAAACATTTTCGCAGCAAGAACCTTAACCACATCAACTTTCAGATGATAATTGAGTATAGTTTGTGTCTCTCTGGTACAAAGTGTGTTGTGAAGTCGAACAAAAAGTCAAAAATTAACAAGAGTACTTTGTTCGAATGACTTTAATCTGCCAGTAAACAGAAACCTGACAAATGACGAAATCGACAAATACATTCAACAAACGGACGAAACCGTAAAACGAACAATGGACAAAACAATTCCCAAAACAACAGTTACAGATCACATTAACATGTACAGAAACGCAACAATAAACGCACTCCACAAGAAAAAGAGCAGACTGCTATCGAAATTAAAACAATTACACAGACAGTTTACAGACAGACAAGACCAGGAGATAATATCACTGAAATCTCAATTAAAACACCTCCAACAATTACTTAAAGCTAATTATAGATTAGCAACAAATTTGTATTGGAACAACAGAATTCGAGCTATAAAAACTAATAACCCGAATATGTTCCCACAAATAAATAAAATATTCAGGAGAAATAACCAAAACGAGATTCAGTGTCTCCAAATTCCACGTACTGAGGTAAACAAGCAGCTGCTAACCAACATTGGCATAGATACAGAGAACGCTATCTTCAATAGTGAGCTCTTCGTGATCGAAGATCCTTTGGAGAAGGCGAACGCTGTGGGAGCTGTCTTTCAGGAAATGTACAAGGTGAATGAAAGCATTCACCGAAATCACGACCTGGAGGACAGAATTCGACTGAATCACCTGCACCTCCGGAATGAAATTTCACATTGGCAATCGGAGAATCCGGGTTTTACGGAATTCAGTGACGATAATCTGTCAATTGACATTAATGCCAATGGTGGGGCTAATAGCCTTTTAATCACAAGGGAAGGAATCCAGAGTATCTTCGACTCATTAAGAACCAAAAAGTCAGTGGGAATAGATGGAGTACCTAACATCGTACTCAAGAACCTGCCCCCAAAGGCAATAGATATATACACGGTCCTGTTTAACAACGCGTTGAATAATGCATATTATCCCGCGCGTTGGAAAACGGCAATCATTCAGCCCATCGCAAAAAAGGGCAAAGACTGTACAAACCCAATGAACATGCGTTCGATAAGTTTACTCCCAAGCATCAGTAAAGTATTTGAAAAAATCATTAACAAAGCTCTGCTAAAATGGGTAGACGACAATAGCATTATTCCAAATAACCAGTTTGGCTTTAGGGCGGGTCTAGAAAAAACACATGCGGCAGCTAAACTGGTCTCCGATATACAATGGAATAAATGTAGGAACCAATGCACAGGTGCCTGTCTGATCGACTTGGAAAAAGCCTTTGATACCGTCTGGATCGAAGGGTTGTATTACAAACTGGTCAGATATGGCATACATAAGCCTTTACTATATGTACTTTACGATATGTTAAAAGACAGGAGGTTCGTGGTCAAAAGTGGTAATGTGACCTCTAATAAAACGTATAATATCAAGAATGGCTTGCAACAGGGTGCGGTACTCTCTCCGATTCTTTTTAACATTTACATTAGCGACTTATTAGATGCACTTCCGCAGGCTATTGCGTACGCAGACGATCTCATAATTTACAGAACAGCTCCGAAAGTTGAGATCATAAATAGTTTAATACAGCGAGATTTCAACAACGTGCAGCGCTATTGCGACAACTGGAAACTTAAGATCAACTTCCAGAAATGTGAAGCCATCCTATTTAGAACCCCATTATATAAAGCCACGAACGACACAAGGAAAAACTGGCGAAAGCTAGTTATCGTGGGACCGCATGGAGATAAACTGGAAACCAAGAGTTTAGTTAAATACCTGGGCATCTGGCTAGACCAATATCTGTATTTCAACAGACATGTAGAGGCTGCTCTGGTCAAGGCTAGAAAAATGTTTGCTATGACAAGGAGGCTATTTCACAGTAGCCAACTTGACAGCAGGGTAAAGGTCATATGCTACATGACGCTAATCAGGCCAATGCTCATATATGGCTGTCCAGTATGGTTTAACATAGGTCCAAATTTGATGGAAAAGATTCGGGTGTTCGAAAGGAAGTGTCTGAGAACCTGTCTCAGATTATATCGAACACCGGAATCGGAATACAAAAAGTACTACTCAAATGAGACTTTATATAATGAAGCCTGCATAAATAGGGTGGATAATTTTATGATTAAATTAATCAGAGGACATATTGCGAGAGCAATAAGCTCGTCCAATGACCTAATTTTCGGGGCTTTATATCCAAATACCCTGTACTATGAGAACGTGCGTCGCAACGGTTTTGTTCCACCAGAGGCGTTCCTTGATTTGGACATGAAAGGGCTTATACAGGATAGATCCGGAATTCCGCTGATCTATCATGAAAGTAGATCATCCGTAGACGGGCGATTGTGCTACGACCGGGAAGTAACGCGCACCGAAGAAGAGCTCCTGCGCTTCAGTAGGGCTATCTCCCACAGAGACCGGGACGATAGTATTAGACAGCGTCAACAGTTCTGGTGGTTGAATGGCATATAAAGACCTGGATACCAAAGTCGGTATAGAATCACACTATCATCAGCTAGCTTACATAGACTTAGCTTTTCTAGAATTAGGGTAGTATAAGATGTAAGTTAAGTTAAGCTAAGTGATTTTACATAAAATATATTTAAAAAAAAAAAAAAAAAAAAAAAAAAAAAAATAGATAAGTTTAGGTAAGTTAAGTAAGTTAAATTTTAAGAAAAAAAAAAAAAAAAAAAAACAAAAAGAAATTGACAAAGTTTTTCAACTTTTTCTTTGTCTTTCAAATAATTATAAGTATTACCACAAAGTTCTGTCGCCGAAAGGCAAATTATACAAATATTAAGTAATGTTTAGCTTAGAGCGTCTGCGAAGGACCAGTAAGTTATTATATAAGCTATTTAAGCTAGAATTTAAGCATTTTTTGTCTAGCCTTTAATTTAGAAACTAAGAATATAGAAAGAAAATAAAAAAATGTTTAAAAATGGAAATGGAATGTTGACGATTTAATTCCATTTTTGGGCCGAGATGAATCTTTTAAGTTACTGTAAACAACACAAATAGCGCTCGTATGTCAAAACGTTCTGAGTGCGTATAACCTCAAAAATGTCGAACTTTACGACAGAGCGTCAATTGCCGGATTGCAACGCTAGGGTTGCCAAATCCCGAAACATAAGAGGCAACCCTCGTATCATGTCCCTGCTTGGGTGCAAAAATGCTAACATTTATTATTTATTTATCGGAAAGATTGGGATTGGATTGTTAATATATTTCTGTTATTCTAGCCCCACGTCATCAACGTTTATATCTTATTTACTGCTATATGCTATAAACTACTTACGTAGCTGACACCCTGAGTGTGTTGAGTCGTTCCTGTGGCCGGTAGTTGACACTGCGTGTGTTGAGTCGCTATTGCAGATGGCTGTCTTCCCTTTTTTCGTTTTAATGAGACACTTTGTTTACTTTAATTCTTTTTGTTTTTACTTTATTAACAAGACAAATTGGGAATTTCCATCCCTGTACTCTTACCACTTTTACAAAAACAAGAAGACCCGCTGTACAGTTTCGCGATGGCTGCAGCCTTCTTGTCTATTACTTTACACTGCGCCGCAACTCACTTGCACATCTCTTTTTATACCCAATTATTGGTAAGTTATGCAGATGATGCATTTTCCTCACCTGGAGCGTGTAACATATTCGGAGGTTATTCGCCTGTCATACGCCATTCGCAATATTTATTAGTTGTTCAATTTGCCCTGCTAAAACTGCAACGGCAATGAATTGAGCAATTACTTAATTGCTTTCAGTGCGGAGAACCAATTATAGGACATTGCCCGCATGTGCCAATCGTATCATACGATTTATTGCGCCTCACTGCTGTGTTCGCTACTTCGCCGAACTCAGCACTTTTCCGACGCTCGATTATTTCGTCGTCGGTGGCCTTTGATGACGCCGCCCGTGATCGTATATCATGTATCACACTTGTAAACATATGTATTTGTAAAATGAGACCGTGTAGGTCCGTGGACAGGCGCTTGCTTGATTTTTGTAATAAGAAGCAGAATGCAGTGGCCGTGGTGAGTGGGTCAAGTGTATGACTGATATATGATAATTGGCCTTGGACATGGATGGGTAATTATCGCAACGAATTCAATATGAATTAACTGCCCGTGGAGAAGGTTTTGCCAAGTTTAATTCTATGCATTGTATTGCTTGTGCGAAAGGCGAGTATTGCATTGTATGCAAAATATTTTGAGGATAGATCATATAGATGGAATAATGGGATGATGGTATATTAATTGTTTGAGAGGGGGTGTAAAGCCAGGTGTAACAAGGGGACAGCATGCAGATATTTTGATAAAAAGCCGACCTTTAAGCAAATCGTGTCCGGGTTTGCTCCCGAAACACTGCCGACGTTCAACTAGTGACATTCCGTAACATCAGGGCATCGGTCTCACCAATATGAAAGTAAACGCCGTCCACCAATATCTGCAAACAACGAAGCCTTGCCATAACCGAGACCCGTGTCGACTCTTCAACTGACTCGAGATATCTTCATTGCTCAGGATACGACCTACATTCGAGATTCCGTTTTAAGGGCGGAGTCTGCGTTTTCGCGCGGTCCGATCTGGCTTGCCAGAGGATGGAGGCGTTGGTACCCAATAATATAGACATCATACGGTTGAGGATCGTGCTGAGGAATTCTGTTAAATTTCTTTGTTGTCTTTACCGCCCCCCGAATGACGATCGACCAGCAAGATTCTTCGAATATCTTTCACATATGGTCGACTAGATACAGATCACCCACTCAGCTTCTGAAATTGTTGTCCTTGACGATTTTAATGTGCACAATTCCGGCTGGTTGGTGGATTCTACAGAACCGACGAGGCTTCGTTGTTAGGCGCAGTTTGACTCAATTCGTGGAGGAAGCTACGCGAATGCCGGATGCCCGAAGTGATTATGCGAACACGCTGGATCCGTTTTTAACATTCGAGCTGAGCGTTTATGCCCTGAAGACGACTGACCCATTGGAAAACTCAAATCATTGTTTGATATTGGTTGCGCAATCACTTACATTTCTAACAAATGGCTGAAGTAAGAAGCTTAGCCATGTATGTATGTATGTATAGGAGAGCGAATTGGGCCTTTTTACGACATATCTTCGCATCCCTTCTATGGTCACAGGTTGCTTCGGTTATTCCGATGTTAACGCATGTGCGGAGCCAGTCACGGAGATTATTCTTCTCTGGATGGGTCCCTATTTACCGCATTCCATCAAACAAAATTCATCTGATAGGCATTGGTTTGATAAAAAATGTGAAATTATGGCGGCAAAAAGATAGAGCTTCTTAACAATAGCGCTCCAATCTCACAGGTCAACTAAACGAAATTTGTCAGAACCAGAAACGCATACAACCTAGCGATCGATATCACGCAGAAGGTTCAGAATGACAAAGTGACCGACAAAATTGTTAAGTGCCCTTCCGGTTCGTGTCTCTTCTGGCCAATGGCAAAGGATATCAGTAATAATTTCGCTTCCTCCGTTAGTGACTGGCAGCGGGGTATTGGTCACGAATTCAAAGGAAAAAGCCAATGTGTTCTCGAATTTATTTTACGCCAATTCAACTCTCGATGCCGAGCAACCTACGATCGCGGCGGAGCATTCTTCTATGGTGGGTGTGAAGTTCCACCCACGAGATATTCAGCGCGGGGGCAGAGTTCCAGTGTTTTCCCGTTTTGTAACGGAATGACTTTGTGGCGGTTCCGCCAAACCCCACGACACACTTACCCGAAAAACCCCCATGACTTCATCTCAATCTGCTAATGCAATCGCATTAAGCACCTGTAAATGCCTCACCCATCAAATAGATCAAATTTATAATATAAAAGTCCCTTTTAAAGAATCCTTACCTTCATGCATCTCTTCGCATACAAATTCCCTGTAAGAATTCTTTCCATAGTTATCAGGAATCACAAAATCAATTCGGCACCTTCGGTGCCAGGCAAATCTCCCTCGACGAATTCCTGAAAACAAAATGATTTGGTTTACATACAATGTAACCACCATAACAGGGATCATAAACATTGCGTCGCCTATTTCCCGTCCTCACCAAGTGTATAATAAATCACAATACATACTCATTGGCTGGCGACCTACACCCAAGGGACCAAAACAGATATACGCATCTCGCGTCTTAAGGCCTAAATTAAATCCTACCAGTGATGCCATAAACACCATTTCCCGGCAATCAAGCTAAAACCAATTAGCGCATTTCCACATTGCATTGCCGCCTATTTATTTAGCCGCGCTGCACATCTTAGACAAAGACTTAAGCGTTCCCTTTGTCTTCTCATATTTCGGGATCTGCTTCTCATCAGCTGCGGCATGAGCAAGCAAAAACCATTAGCATCCAAGGAGATTCGGTTTGTTTGCTTTACCGAACTCACAATTCATGGATACACCCTATGCCCTTTTCGTCGTTTCAGTTTCGTTCTCATGGTTTGTCCCATGAAAGAACCCATGTACACACATACATGTGCACTACCAACTATCTTCACGGTGCCTTGTCTTTATCGCCTGTCTGCTTCGTTTATCCATCGCCTTCGCGCGGGTGTTGAATATTATGATCTTCACGATCACCCATGTAGTGCTCCAAAAAGCCCTACCACCCTTTTCCCCCATCCTTAATCCAAATCCCAGCAATAATACGCTAAAACCTAAAATCCTATCAAAACCCACAAAAACCCAAACATGACCCAAAATTCGCAATAAACGAATCAAACATTTCGTTTATCGTTTAACATTTGCCCCCACGACATAATTTAATCCAAAACCCGAATTAAAATCAAATTCACAATAAACGAATCTAATATTCGTTTATTGTTCTACATTTGCTCCACGGCATCATGAAAATTCAAAACCCAGAGATACGTTATCTCAATCTGGGAAAATTCCATCAAACAGAACAAACAAACCCGAATCCCTTTCTACACATCCACATCTGCGCAATAGTTTCGTAAGAATTCAAGAAATTGAATTCTTATCTAAAGTAAACACTGAGCATCCCACTCAGGATACTAAAATCGGGATTTTTGTACGAAATTGTACACTTTTGAGATACAGATCTCGATTTCTTTTCCTTTATAAAGGAATAGTTCAGTGATCTCCGGGCCGCATTATATAATCGAACAGTGTCCCTGAAGGAAGAGCCCAGGAGAAGTATTTTAATTGGAAATAAAACCAGGAGAACTATTTTAATTGGAAATAAAACATATTATATACCGAAAGAACAACGAACCTTTCAGTATTTAACAACTGATTCGGAGTATCACCTGCCCCCACGGAAGACCAGTGAAATCAAGCACGTTGCTCTTCCCTCTGGATCAGAGGAAGCACGGTGACGACCCCTTTGTAGGACGAGTTTTCAGGAGCGGTCTATTTTAAGAGATCCCTTCTCCTTATAAGGACTAGGAGACACGCTTCCTGAAACCAAACTTCTACAAGAACAGAACACCCATGCACAAATACTACCGTGATCTTCATTACGAGATCTGGTTTTCTGTTCCACAAAGAGATACTGTACGTCTCTCTTGTGGTAGGTAAAATGTATCCTTAGTTTCTCTCTCGGGGAAACTCACCCCATACACGTGCCGTTTACCGCTGAGTCGTTTAACATCACCCAACTGAGTCGGACGGTCCGTCTTCCGCTCCCCGTTTCGCGCACGGGGACGTAGTTATCACCAGTCGAGTCGAGTAAGCGCGCGAATCATATAAATAATTCAGATCGGTGTCCTGCCGTCTAATGTAGTGTTATGTAATATAAATAATCCGAATCTGTGTTCTTACATCAAATTTAGTGTGGCGGCATATAAATAAGACTTATGGATTAATTAAAATAATAAAATTAAAGAAGTAACTTCGAATAACTAAACCAGTGTTTCATTGTTACTTTCGTCGATGTTTTGTTTCGGAGTTTCGTTTGTGCTTTTCTCCCAGTGCGTCCGCTTTATCCTTGGTGTGATTGCTTTTCTGGTGGACACAATTGCTGCGGCTGAACTTTTGATCGATGGAGGAAGGAAGTGAATCAGCGCCGTACGCCGGTGCAACATATTTCCTTCCCCACAACTTCCGATGTAGAGATGTGCGTACCGTCGGGACATGAACAGCAAATTGGCGATGCCATTAAAGATATGAAACGAATGAAAGTATTCTCCAGAATCACGATTTGGGGGGCGGACCGCCCCCCACACCTTTGAATTCACATTTCGAGATACGAATCTTGTTTTTTTTTTTTGAATACAATTACACTAATACTGCAGATCCCGCTTTCGCAAACAACGCGTGTAATTTTTTGCCTTTTTCTTTGACTTTTGTTACTAGCCATTGCTAGCTATAACTATAACTTACTATAAAAACCTTTTCAACGTTTTGTGTTATAATTATAGGTTAAATTTTGTCTTATAATTATATATTTTACCCTATAAATACAGCCTAAACTGAAATTCAAAATTGACTCACCGAAGGAATTAATTTTACGCAACAAAATTTACACAACATTGGGGTTATACACTCAGTCATATAACATAGGCAAATATTGTGAAAAGAAAGCTATAATTCTTGTAACTTATAGTTCCCAATTGCTTGCATAAAAAAAACAATTCACATCAATTTATTGATAAATCATTTGCGAAACTGATTACTTGAAAGAGCACCCCTCTTAATTGTGAAATTAGCTATCACGATTTATTGCCTGGGTGGAGTATATTTTTACAGTACCAACTCATCTTTAATCAAGGAAGGATCTAAAGAATTTAGCTCGGAATAATAATAAGTAAAACGATAAGCTGTAAAGCTTTAAAAATATTACATTCATTTCTTAGGCGTTTAAATTCCATAGGCTGATTGAATAATTCAATTTTACAACTTAAAAAAAACGCACATATATACCAACATTCATATATATATTTCTCTAAATGTCTTTAATAATCAATTCTAAACTCGTTACAAATGTTCTCTGCCATCTCCTAATTACATCTATTTTGACTCTTTTCTTCTTTTCAGATTTAAAGTATCACCTTGCCCAGGTATGTCTGCATAATCAATTATTTAGTCTTGCTAATTTAGTTGTAAGTTTTTTCTCATCGTTATTCCTTCCTACGTAAATTTCATAGCATTCCGTAGTCGGCAATGCTTCTAAGTGAACTTAATTTATTGGTTTGTTGACACGTTCGTGACCTAGTGATATCTTTCATCGTCAGTCGCGCCTATTGCCTTTGACCAACCTTCGGCACAAATTGGACTGCCCATATAAAACAAGATTAATCTAGATACGGTGAGAATGTTATAGGCCCACAGAAACATCCTCACAAATTTATTTAACGTGCAAATATTTGCGAATACCGAAACAAGGATCACGCCCTCAGACTCAACATGTTAAAAGCTGCCTGCATATTTACGCGCTTTTCAGGCAATCTAATTTAATTTAAAGTCAATTCGTGTTTAGGGATATAACATATTTTTAAAGCTTCTAACCTTTGGATACTTTTCAAACAACATCGTTGGGTCGACGTTAGCAGATCATATACGGAAAATACTGTAGCACAGCAGGCAATTAACCTACAAAAAAATGCTTATTTACATTGCGTGCCCTGGATGTGGTGCTTGAAGAGGAAGCTAACAGCAGCTAGCAAAGAATGCCGATAGGAAGGAAAGTATGGGAGCGGATACGATAAGTCTTCAAAAGGTTGTAATGAATTTGGATAAAAAAGGGAAAGAATAAATGTAACGTAAGCATCGATTTGATGACGCATAAAATTAATATCAAAAGGCGTGAGAAAACAACAATAAAAACAACGAGGACAATGACAATAAACCTTTTGTAAAAATGATAGCGACAGTGATATATAGAATCATGCCCATACTCGAGGGAAATTAATGAGCAGGGGTTTTTGCGTCACATTTCTATTGAGGAGAGAATGTTTGAAGGAATAATTAAAAAAAAAGCTGTGGAATTAATTATTCAACCGGGATTTCTCTTTCAGTTTTCCGACCCATAAACATTGACTTTGAAAAACAGTCATGACTAATTAAAACAAATTAAATATTTCAATTTTTCTGTTAATTTATTTACTTTGTGGTATTTCCCATTTGCATTCTCTCCCCAAAACCGTGTATCAACAAAAACAAGGAAACAACAAAAAACACTTTCATTTTATTTATTCTGTTATTAGCGCAGTAATTTTCGTGAGCGATAGGCTTCTGCTTATGAGAGACTTTCTCCATGGGGTCACTTTCGACCCCTTGAGTTAAGACGATGGAATACCTCAATAGATGGGCCTGTTTGCCGTAAGAAGTAACGAGAGGTTCTGTGACAATCAGTCCAAAGAAATGCGATATGTCATCTTTCCGTTTTGCTTGGTCATTGTCGCCACCGATTTGATTTTAGCATTCACAGGTAACTGGTGGACAATGACAAAAATTTCTGGTCTGAGGTGACTGTTCAATTGTTGCACCAAGTAACGTTGTAAAGACGTGAATTTGAGCTTGGGGCACTTACGATTGCTATTGAGAATTGCTTTCGTATGCGCTTTGATTGTAGGTTTCAACTAGTACTTTCAATTATTAGCGTGAAAGTATTAACATACCTAATATAATCTATATAGACACAATGACACAAAAGTTTCGCTTCAAGTAGTGTAACATTCGTGACCTAAAGCATAATTCCGCTATTGGATCTGCCCGCATGGATGACTACAGACAAGGACTTCTTGTGCTAAAGGAAATCCAGATAGTAACTGATACCAGGCTTTCGAATTTCAATCTGGTTGTTTACTACTGTTACGAAATTAGTGTAACACAATAGCAAAACTCTTACACGTTTTTATTGGACTTGGTACTTACCACAAAAATGTATCCACATTTAATCGTATGGTAATAACACGCTCGGTTTTGTTTAATAAATTGTTTCTTTTTTTTAATAAAACATATATTTCCCTCCGTTGTGTGGACTATTTATCCGGCACTGGCCGGCCAACGATGCTTGGACTTTCAATTGGTAGACTGTACTTCCAGAGCCGGATTCTGCTCTGGACGAACGGGCGTTATTGTCTTATTATTTTTTTTATTATTTACTGGCCTGTAGGAATCCGGAAGTACAAGACCTCACCGACTCGGCTCCGCCATTGTTCCCTGTCCTGTGCGCTCTCCTTCCACGTTCGATCATCAGATCCGATCTCCTCGAGGTCCTATCTAACATTGTCCTCCCATCTCCGTCGCGGCCGTCCTGTCGGTCTCTTTCCCGTTAGTTTACCGTCAAGAATTCTATGCACGGCCCTATCATCGCCCATTCGCGCTACGTGTCCGGCCCATCTTAATCTTCGCGACTTGATTACTCTCACTATTGTAGGTTTGCGGTACAGCTCTTTCAATTCGTGGTTGTGGAGTTTCCTCCATTGTCGTGCCTGCTCGTCATATTTACCTCGAAAGATACTCCTTCAAACTTTATTCTCGAATACGCGGAATTTGTTTTCTTCCCGTTTTGTGATAGCCCATGTTTCGCATCCGTATAGAGCAATCGGCATGATTATGGTTCTATAGACACGGAGCTTTATATGACGTGATAGCAGTTTGGATTTCAACAGTTTACTGGCTTTATGCCAACTAGCGTTGCCGGGGTGTAGTGTTTTGTTAATTTCCCTCGACATTTCGTTATTTTTTTTCTACTTTATTTCTAGGCCCACCTCTTCTGCCGCTTGCATGATGATTGCACATTTTTTACTTACAGTATCGAGATTATCGCCCAGAACGACGATGTCATCCGCATATGCGAGCACTTGTGTGACCCCGTTCAGGGATGATCCGGGCGTGTTGTCGTCATGTACCTTTCTGATAACATACTCGAGGACAAGGTTAAGAAGACATGGTGAGAGTCCATCCCCTTGTTTTAGTCCGCCCCGGATTTCAAATGGTTCTGAGAGGTGCTTTTCTATTCTAACTCGCCCTTTGTTTTCGTTCATGCAGATTTGAATGAGGGCGGTATATTTTTTCGGGATTCCCAGCTCAACCACAATATGGTAGAGTCTTTGCCTTGCGACTGAGTCGTAGGCTTTTTTGAAGTCCACGAACAGTTGGTGAACCGTATGTCCGTATTCACACTTCTTTTCCAGCAGTTGCCTTATTGTGAACATCTGGTCGCTTGTTGAACGGTTCCGACAGAATCCGCATTGGTAGTCTCCCAATATTTCTTCTGTGTACAGTGTGATTCTTGCCAGTATGACATTTGTTAATATTTTGTATGCGGTTGGGAGCAATGATATTCCTCTCTAATTTTCGCAGTCAGATCTGTTTTTTGAAAATGAGAATGACTATTGAGGTTTTCCATTCTTCCGGAATGACTTACTTGTTCCATTTTGTTTTAACCAGTTGGTGGATCTTTCGAGCGGTTGCCTCTTCTCCGTGCTTCATAAGCTCTGCCGGTATGCAATTGACTCCGGTATCCGTGTTGTTTTTCAAGCGATTTATACGGTCTACATCTGCGTCGAAAAAGAGCTCTGGGATCTGGGGCTCGGCTGTATGTACGTCTGGTGCGTTTATTTGTGGTTGATGGGTGCGCATATTGAGCAGGTTTTCAAAGTACTGCTTCCATCTTGTCACGATATTCTTTGTTTCCAGACAGCCGTTTGTGTCTCGGATTATTTTGGCTCTCCCTCGGTAGCCATTTCTAATTGAATTTATGCCGGCATACATACCTCTGCTGTTCTTTGCTCTGGCATTTTCCATGATTTTTTCGATTCGAGTCTTCTCCCATTCGCGTTTTTTGCGTTTGAAAAGTCTAGTTGTTTCTCTCCGAATTGTCGCGTATCTTACTGCATTGACTTTATCATATCTTTCTAGGTGGATCACTCTGAGGCGTTTACGTTCTTCGATCTTTGCTCTGCACTCATCGTCAAACCAAGGTTTGGACTTAGTTGTTTTCTTAAATCCTAATACCTCGTGGACTGTTTGTTTGATTGTGTCTCTGATTGATGCCCATTTAGTGTCCACACTATTGGCTTCCTATTCCTCACTACTGTCTTTCTCTAGAATGCTAAATCTATTCGTTAGTTCGTCTTGATATTCCGCCCTTTTACGTAGGTCTTTTAGTTTATCAATCTCGAACTTTTTGCTCGTCTCCCGTGACTGTCCATGTGGGTTTGCTGCAAGCCGACTTCTAATTTTGCCCATCACTAGAAGGTGGTCGGAGTCGCAATCTGCTCCTCCATAGGATCTTACGTCAAGGATATTCGAGTGGTGTCTTTTGTCTATGAGGAAGTGGTTTATTTGGTTACGCGTTACGCCGTCGGGTGATATCCATGTGGCGCTTATGGATTTGCTTGTGCTTCAACATCGTGCTTTTCACTACCGCTGCGAACGTGATAATTCAAATTCCATTATCATTTGAAACGTCATGTAGGCTTTCTTTACCTATTGTTGGTTTGAAGATATCTTGCTCTCCAATTTTTGCATTGAGGTCCCCGAGGAGGATTTTAACATCGAATGATGAGATCCCATCAAATACTTCCTCTAAGGTCTCGTAGAATGTGTCCTTCGTTTCTTCGTCGTTAGATTCTGTTGGGGCGTGTACGTTTATAAATACACAATTGTACCATGATCCCTGTATTCTTAGCGCCAACATTCGGTCATTAATAAATTGCACATTTTTTACATGGGGCGTAATCTTCTTGCTTATGATGAAGCCAGTTCCGAGGTTATGTGTATCGGTACCTCCACACACCAGTGTAAACCCGTTGGTGTCGATTACTTGATGTGGGAGTCGAACTTTCTGAAGCGCGACGATGTCCATTTTATATTGTTTCGCGTTTTCTACGACCGTCTGTATCGCGCCTGGTTTACATAACGTTCGAACATTCCACGTGTGGACGCGTATAACCCGCTTTTTCAGTTTTTCCCTACGTCTTCTTTTTGCCGAGTCGGTGTTTTCTTCATGATTTTTTCCCTTATGGTAGTGTCGGCTCATCACACCTACGCCTGCCGGGTTTTTCGTGGGATTGTTTTTTGTATATTGGTTATTCACTTTTGATCCCACGAGACTTGGGGTTTCAAATAGTCCTCCAGATCAGAGCATCGTTTTGATGTGATAAGGTCTGCTTACTGCTCTGATTTGACCCGGTGTCAGAGAGGCGCCGTTATAATACAGCCGGTATACCCCTGGCTGCAAACCATCCAATGGGCACGGTGACGCGTAACACCCTGGATTATGGGTGGTAGATCTTTGTGTGTTACTCCTCGCTACTTGTCTGACATGGGTGACCCTACTGGAAGCATATGCTGCCGTCAGCATAGCCTGAGTGATTCATTGTAATTTAAGCCCCCGCACCACGTCAAGGTTTCTACCAAGCGGGGAGAAGGTATTAACATGCCTAATATAATCCATATAGACACAATGACACGAAAGTTTCGTTTCAAGTAGTGTAACATTCGTGACCTAAAGCATAATTCCGCTATTGGATCTGCCCGCATGGATGACTACAGACAAGGACTTCTTGTGCTAAAGGAAATCCAGGTAGTAACTGATACCAGGCTTTCGAATTTTAATCTGGTTATTTACTACTGTTACGAAATTAGTGTAACACAATAGCAAAACTCTTACACGTTTTTATTGGACTAGGTACTTACCACAAAACTGTATCCACATTTAATCGTATGGTAATAACACGCTCGGTTTTGTTTAATAAATTGTTTCTTTTTTTTAATAAAACATATATTTCCCTCCGTTGTGTGGACTATTTATTCGGCACTGGCCGGGCGGAATAACTTATGGAACATTTTCCTCAAAATGCGATCCATTGAAAACTACTCCAACTATCTCGGGGCCTTTTATAAATTTTCCGAACTCTACAACTCCCTCTATTCCAAATACCTTATTAAAACACAATCCAATTTGATTAGCGATCCCAAATCCTTTTTCCGCTTTATAAATTATAAACGTAAATCCGACGCCTATCCTAACTCCCTCTCTTATGGGACGACTACGTCAAACGACAACCCAACTATTGCCAACCTGTTCGCGTTCTTTTTTAATAAATCCTTCACGGACATCTCCTTCGAACCCAATCCGTCGTATTTCAATGACTTGCCCGAATTCTCCCTTCTCCTTCTCCCTTCTCTCCTCAACTTATTCAGCGTCACGTAGTTGAGGAGAAACTAAACTTACTCAAAGACGAGTTCAGCCCCGTCTGTATTCTTAAAGAACTGTTCTACTTCTCTTTCTCTCCCGATATCAAAGATTTTCAACCTATCCTTTTCTCAAGGGACCTTCCCTGGTATCTGGAAATCCTCCTATGTCACCCCCATACATAAAAAGGGACCTAAAAATGACATCAGCAACTACCGACCCATCGCCAAACTGTCTCATATCCCAAAATTGTTCGAAGGGCTTCTTTACAATGCGCTATCTTTCAGTTGTAAATCCATCATCTCACCCAACCAGCATGGTTTCCTTTCGGGCAGGCCGACCACAACCAATCTGATCCAGTACTCATCCCATACTCACCGTGCCTTAGAGAATGGCAACGAAGTCTATGTTATCACCACCGATTTCAGCAAGGCATTTGACAAAATCTCCCATAATCTCATCCTTTTTAAGCTGTCCTCCCTAGGCTTCGAACCCCTATTGATCAAATGGTTATCTTCTTATCTGAAAGATCGATCCTACCGTGTCAAATTCAGATCCTCCCTTTCCGATCCTTTTTTTCCCACCTCTGGGGTTCCGCAAGGAAGTCATCTAGGCCCCTTCCTTTTTATCCTAACCATCAATGATGCCGACTCCATTATTAAACACTCATCCATATCCCTCTAAGCGGACGACGCCAAACTCTACAAAACAATCATCTCTCCCCTCGACTCCTCACTCCTCCAACAGGACCTCGACAGCTTCTCAACCTGGTGCCGTGATAACTGCCTTGAACTCAATGTTGCCAAATGTCATTCCATTACATTCTCCCACAAACGTCCACCCCACCTCCTCGCTCCTACTTCCTGCTTAACCAGCAGATTTTATACGTATCATCAATACGTGACCTCGGTATCTTATTTGACAGGGAGCTCAGCTTCATCCCACATATCGATGATATCATTCTTAAGGCCAACTCCGCCCTAGGGTTTGTGAAACGCTGGTCTAAGGAATTCTCTAATCCTTACGTTTCCCGTTCCCTCTACATTGCCTTCGTCCGCCCCCTTCTTGAATGCGCCAGTCAGGTCTGGTCTCCACATTGCTCGTCCCATATCCGCAGAATCGAGAGCGTGCAACGTCGGTTTCTGCGTTTTGCCCTCCGTGGACTGAACTGGGAGAATCCTCGGAATCTTCCCCCACACACAAGCCGGCTCCATTTGATCAACCTCAGTACACTTGAGGAGCGCAGAACTCTTCCCGATATCCTCTTCATCCATCGTCTTCTCTCCGGCACAATGAACTGCCCTAGCCTGCTTTCCGCCATCGCACTCAACACCAACCCCCGTAACCTACGAAACCCTCGTCCCTTCTATCTGCCCTCCCACCACACTTCCTCCGGCTGTAATGAACCAATTTCACGAATGCAAAAGCGGGCAAACTCTTACCCTACCTCCTTCGATTTCTACCTCACTGCTATTGCTCTCAAACGTCGTCTTCTGTCTTTCCCCTCGTGACCTTGCCCCACCCACCATCTACACTCTTACTACCCGTACACATTCCTATCATCCCGCCCCTTTATCCTACTACCCGGTCTTCGCCACCCCATCACGTGCACAGCCACCTTCCCACTATTCTAAAGTAATTTTTGTAATCCTAGTTCTTAAGTTAGTTCGTAAGTTTTTTACTTTTAACTTTTTTTTTTTTTTTTTTTCTTTTTCTAACGCTTGTACTAAGTGTAATAAACGAGGGTTCTACTCTCACTAAACTAAACAAACTAACTAAACCAACGATGCTTGGATCTTCAATTGGTAGACTGTACTTCCAGAGCCGGATTCTGCTCTGGACGAACGGGCGTTATTGTCTTGCCCAGTACAATCTCCTAAAATCCACCGTTCCGCAAACAACGAAATAAAACAAACCGCGTGTACTAATTCGCTTATATCTTATTTTTTGATATCCAGTTTTTCTATAATATTCTCTTTGAAACCGGTCTCGTTAAGACCGTTTTGTTGCGGAGTTCCTGTGAGGACTCCTGGTGTTCTTAAAAAAGGAAAAATGGGGTGGCGAGAAGCCGACTTCAGGGAGACAAGGACAAATGTGTCCTTCATCTTGTCTCTGGCTTCTGGTCATCTTGCGATAACCAGAATCACCCACATCCGTGAGGATGTTGGGCTCGGTCTCAAGATATCTGGAAAAAAAGGTGGGAGGAGGTATATAAGGATAGTGCGGACAGGGTTAGTTCAATTGTTCTCTAACTCTCCTGGTGTTCTATCGTTGCGCTCGCCTTATATAGCTCGCAGCTGCCTTCCTGTTCGCTCGTTTCCTGGCTGGTCTTCTCTTTCACTCGTTTTCTCCTGGGGGATGTTCTCCTTTTGAATTCGTTTCCTCAGCGCTTTTCTCCTGGAGTAGTTTTCCGCATTTGGTGCACAGCTGATCGTCGTTTCCTGAGTGCTTGTGTGCTGGTGCTTTCCTCGCTCTTCCTGGAAGTTCGTGTCGGAGTGATTGCATCGCCCACACTATAAGATAGTCATGTAACTAATCCGACGGATTTCGTCTAGTAATAAACATAGAATATCCACAATCTTTATGCTTGGCGTTCATATTTCCACTTGCGATAAAGTAGTTTTTATACACGTCATCGGAATTGGGTATCAGCTATGGAAGTGTTCAATCATTCACTCTCGACCGGCGTGGATGTTGTCATTTGTATACTGGCTCGATCATGAATTTTGGTTTCGATACGTTCTCGCCACTTTTAATTTCTGTGAATCACGTATACACACGATTCTGAGACAGCGTATCATCATCAAAAGGTGCCTTCAATCGAGAAAAAATTTCCGAGGCTTTAACGCCTTCATTTGTTAAAAATTCTATAATAATCCGTTGCGCAACACACGTATGTACCTCTCGCTTGCTCATGGTTGTACTGCTACAAAGTCGAGCGCGACCGCAAGCCTATCCGGTTACCCTACCCTTCTTAAACCAAACAACAGCCATGCACAAGAGTATTTAGCTCGCTACTTGTTGCTAAGCAAAAAAGTGAAATTACCATTTATATTTGAATTTTAAATATCTAACTGTTACAATGACAAATAATATTATATACATTTATAATACTATTGTCATACAGTTTCTCTTTCGATGACAGAACTTTGTCTTTTTAATTATGTTTATTTGAATAACAAAGAAAAACTAAAAACAAACCTTGTCCCATTTTCTTATTTACTTAAAATTTAACTTACATCTAAGTTTTTTATTGTATATTGATGTACTATTTGTGTTGCTATGTTACGTTAGTGGTAGACCCCGTGGCGGTTCCTTTGAACGCCACTACTTACCTTCCTACCAATTATTCAATAAACTGCTTCCTAGAGCACCAAAAACCTGGAAAGCATCTACTTACCTTTCCATCGTTTGCGCAAACTATCACCTGAAATGTTGTAAAACTATAATTTTCGCTGATGCAAAATCCATCAGCAACAATAAGTATTTTCCACAAGGACATGGTCGCATAAAACGCACCATGTTCCTTAAAAGCATTTTGGTTACACCACCAGCAACCAACATAACTCGACCAACGCGGTGCACATATCCCCCATCGAATTAACAGCACACAAGCAGGAGATACTCTTGCTTTACTTCCATGCTGCAACCATATCGGTTGCTTAACCGATCGACAAGAAATGGTTAACTCGCACCTGGCCGCAAAAAGGAATCGAGTTCTCGTTAGTGTAAATACACACACGAGGGTTCGACCCTCTGATGACGCCAGCAACGTGCGCCCGATCACCATAGATGCCATACGCAGTTACTGATCGGGTAAACATCCTCATATTCCTATGTCACGATGGCTTGCACCAGTGACATCATGTGACATTTCCTTTTATGGAATCATGATATCCACGGTTCGCATGCTCATGGACACTAGCATGAGCGTGCGAAGTAACTGCATCAGTGTGCGTGCACATCCTCACCGTGACCAGGGTATGAAAGATCATCCCCTATTGGTTACCGAATCGATGGATAGAATTTGGTATTCTGTCGCTTCGGTGGCAAAAATTAGTCTTTCAACAGATTCCGTGGATGAAAGTCGTTCCTCCACGTAAAACGAAATAGAGAGTCGAGTCTGGATCTTCATAGAGTGCGCACGCGTTTGGTCAATTTAAATATTTGTTTGAATTTGTTTGTCAACATTTGTGAATTAAATTAATACATTTGAAATCGAGTGAACTTGAATCAGAGCATTCCTTTCTTCCATCATCTGAAGAACCCCTTCGTTTGTCATCGTTGTGAATTAAATTGTACATTTGCACCAGTATGATCCTGAATCGAAACGTTCACTTTCCATCATTTGAATAAGACCTTTGTTTGTTATCGTTGTAAATTAATACAATTGCAATAGAGTGAACCTGAATCAAAATAGTCATTTTCCATCATTTGACGAAGACCTTTGTTTGTTATCATTTGTTAATTAATTGCTACAAAAGAATTCAGAATTAAGTGCGTTCACCATTGTAAATACATTCTAATGGAACTAGTTAATAAAAGGAAAATCAAAAAGGAATCCCACAGTGACTTTCATTTGATTTGTTTTCGCTTAGTGGTCGTTTTACAGCTAGTGTTCGGCGGAGCACATTACCACCCTTAAACACCAAAACCGCCAAAACCCCATGCCATAGGCCAAAAAATGTACTGTTATAGAGGGTTGCATTTTTATTATTTTTATTTTACTCCTTCCAGGAAATGCGAATCTATAGCGAATGTATTAGCGAGTCAGTGCCCTAAGATGCTATTTTTTCGCAACCAGATCCATTTGTCAACCTGAGAAAGATGGCCAAACATTTATCCCAATCATTTCACGGAGCCTATAGCTTCATAAAGGGGCATTTCACCGGCAGCTGGGCATTCGGACTCAATTTCTGGCTCAATAATCATGCCGAACAATATCAAAAATCGCCAGCTGAGCTTGCATTAGTACAATCAAAGGTTATTTTTCTCACTAGGGGCTGTTTAGATAGTCGGATTTTGAGTAAACACAGGGGACAATAGACACAACAGAAATGTTTTCTACAAATAAGAAGTTATTGGTTTGCGTGCTTTTGATAAACACTCTTCGATGAAGGGAATTAAGGCACCTTCATAGAAATGAGTAGTTGTTTCCTAAAGAGTTTTCCCTCAAATACTGAATGTCTTTCTTTTGAACTTAAGATGTACAAGAACAGATTGTAAAAGTGAGCCGAATACATCTCATACCAGGCAGTGCCGTAAAACACAAATAGGTAATTGCTCCTTTGAGCCGGACCCTACTACGAACTGATGACCGAGGGATCCGAAGTGCCCCCCCCCCCCCTCTCTCTCTCTGTCTCTCTCTCTCTCTCTCTCTCTCTCTCTCTCTCTCTCTCTCTCTCGACGATGAAATATCTCTACCGCCAATTTGATAGAGAATCTCTTCACTGCCACATCAGTTCGTAAAAAGCAAGTCTCGTGAAAAAAACAAACAATCCGAACAATCCATAGTGCAAGTGATACTAGACGAAAAGGATCTCAGTTTTAACACTGTCGACGATCATGATGTGGCGACGCCGCAAAAATAGACACCGCGCTTTTCGATGCTCTCCGTAAATCGTCAAGCTTCAATTTGGCTTTCAATGCTTTTCACGAGGAACCCTATATTACAGGAAACAACCGAGCAATAACTGATGACCCACTAACGACAGCGCAAATCGACCATCCTCTGAGAATACAATATTGTAGCATTGGATCTGCCCGAGGATCTCTGATAATGATCCAGAAACCAATCAACCATATTGGTGGTTTGACGAGCTTTGCTTTGACCAGATCAACCACATCGGTGTTTGTGTAAATCGTACTTCGTGTCCGTCTACGAGTTAGGTGAATCCTAGTTGACATTAAATCGAGCTTATTTGCGACATCACCAGGCCATATAATTTTTTTCTTCTTTTTTTTTTTTTGAACAGCTAAGGAGTTTTTTTTTTTTTTTTTTTGGTGCGCCAATGGATGTGGAATCTTCATAGATACTAGCAGCCCGTACTACTAGCATGCACAATTCGTGTAACTGGAACGACGGTTACAAGTCGTACGCCTGCGTACTAAACCACACCCTCGCTCCCGTCAACCACTCTCCACGCGGGACTGCCGTTAGGTATTACTTCGCGGGGCTGGTTAGCTTTATGTTTATCAAGCATATGCGCTTATCTCCATCCAGTTATCCTCGGAGCATAGCATTTGCTCTATGAGGTCTTGCGGGCCTGGGAGATTGGGTCTACCTTCGTTGAAGCGTCTACAGTGAAACACCACATGCTCCGTATGTTCCTCTTGGTTTGGACACGCTGGACACAACCGTGAGATGCTGTGTCCAAAACGTTGCAGATATTTGCGATATCAACCATGGCCGGCCAGGAACTGGATAAGATGGCAATTGCAGGCACCGTGGTCTCTCTTCATCCAGGTGGCGATATATGGGATTAATTTGTGCGTCCATCTGCCTTTCGTAGTGTTGTCCCACCGAGTTTTCCATATGGTTAATGAGGTTGCTTTCTCTTCCTCCTTGATCTCCTTGACTGGTGTTGGTTCCTTGCCTTGGCGTTCTCCTGTTGTAGATTCTTAACATCTCGTCCGCAAGAATATCGATTGGAACCATTTCGGCTACGACAAAAGCAGCTTCGTCCGAGATGGTTCGGAAACCGCTGATGGTTCTTAAGGCACAACCAACCCTTATATTCATATATTCCACCTTTTTTTCGGCTAGTTATTAAAATCGCCTCTGTTTTGTGGTCTGCTAGTTCGACACCAGCGGATACCAGCCATTCTTTGACTTTCACCACTGCCTCGTTAGTAGCTGCCTCTATCTCATGAATATGTTTTGCCACTGTCACAAGGCCAATGTCGTCCGCAAAACCTATCAACTGGACGTGTTGTGGCAACACCAATCACAAAACGCCATCGTACATGATGTTCCATAAGAGGGATCCCAGAACTGATCCTTGTGGAACTCCTGCGGAGACGTTGTGGTATTTTACACCATCGTCTGTTGCATACCTCAGCTTCCTGTTAGTGAGGTAGCTGGAAGTTATTCTCTAGAGGTAGTGTGGGGTGCCCATTCTGTGAAGCGCTCTATTTATGACTGGCCATTTTTCCGAGTTAAAGGCATTCTTTATGTCCAGTGTTACAACTGCAGATTTAAGGAGTTGTCTTCTCATGTGTGTGTGTGTGTGTGTGTGTGTGTGTGTGTGTGTGTGTGTGTGCGTGTGTGTTTGAAGCACCTTCGCAGTAAAGACAAGAATTTCAAATTGATAAGATGTATGAAACTGCCTTTCGCAGCGTCAATGAATAAATCTCACCTTACCCACTTATTCTTCGTAGAGTACCTAAAGTAACCATGGCTCTATTTGTAATTCACAAGCTTGACGGCAGAAGTTACGATACACTTCATATTTTTCCTGGCTTCACTTCCATTGTATTTAAATATCGAAACGGCGCGTTAACAATGTAAAAAACATGTAAATTTAATTACACAATTATTGTCTGAATTTAGGATGAAAGGAAACTAGGTAGTGTAACACACTGTAAAGAGAGCGTTTGTATATTTTAACATTTTATTTATTTGCTATGTTGTTTACCGATTTTGCACGAAAGGGAGATTCCATGGTATTCTATCGTACTCTTTCCTCACTACTTGTATAGAGTCTTGCTAGCAGTAGCCATGATGTACATCCTACCCTTTTGTGTGCTCAGTTCCATCGTATTCCGATCTCGAAAATGCACAAGCGCTGTTTATATCTCTACATTCTACACAGCCGTTCTACATGGACTAACTGATTTATGGGTCTCTTCAACTGGCATTCTGTTTTGTCCTCTTCTTCATCGAATAAACTTCCAAAAATACAAGAAAGTATGCTCATTATATTGTTAAGTAAGAATAACAAACTTCTTTTTCTTCAGTATTTCACAACTCCGAACCATGTCACTGGTGATGAGATTCAATTTACTCTCGAGTTGTACTAACCCGATAAATTTCCTTTTAAATTCATTGTACTTAAGATATAGTATCACATTCCCCAATATATTTTCCCTTCTCCCAAAGGCAGATTTATTAGGCAGTAAATAGCTTAACATAACCTTGATAATAGAATGAAGGACCAAACTCCGGTTGCTTAAACAGTTTGTCTGTCGTTCTGTAGCTTGCTTCTATTTGCCTTGATTGTGTTACATCTAAAGGTCAATAGAATACAGATTAATTGGTTGTCAGCAAATGGCTCTTGTATTTGGTTGTAGTTTTGTGGCATCCCACAGGGGTTTGTTCTGTAGTCTGCAATTTACATGCTGCTTAGGACTTTGGGTCAATTTCGTTACCACGTTACCCTTAGTGATCAATCTAAATAAATGAAAGGTTACGCCACCCATAATGAAAGACACAACTGTGTACAATATCCTGTTATATGTTCAGGAGCTTGTACATATGAAGTCCTTTTACTAAATTCACATCAGATCATTGTACCCGGAACTCAATTTATAGGCGATATGTGTATCTAAGTTGTGCAATCCTAATTGTCAAGAGATGATTGTCAACAGGCATATCTTCGATTTCACTCACAGTGCAAAGGGAATATATCAATGCAAAGATAGTATTAAGGAATCAGAATAAAGTACACATTGAGTCATGCACATAAGAAGAATCTGCTTTGTATGCTAACTGTATTAACAAAGTAATAAATCCATGTGTGGGTCCTGATTGATATGTATTACATCGTTTATTGTGAATGGAAGTATAATAATCAACGTGACAGGGATTACTAGTAGCAGGCAGAAATGCAAATACAATCCCGGCATGAATTCTATTACGTCAGAGAAGATAGTATACTACTACACTTCTCCCTCACACGGGTCAAATATTGATCAACGTCATTTCCTAAGGGAACAAGTGCGAAAATTGTTAGACGCTTTGGCTCAGGTGATGTTTGATTAAGAATACGACGTCCGGACATCCCCTGCCAATCGTGATACCTACTAGCTGTGTATAAAAGAAAAACAAAACCTTTAAATTGAAATTCTCGGACCGTAGCAGGGAATAGGGCATGAATAAAAACAGTCCATTGAGAGGCGACCGTCATCAAAATGATGAAGCCATTCGTTTTCACCTTTTGTTTGACCAAATGGGTAGTTGAAGATTACATAACGGATTAGACAGTGATGGATTACGTGCACGTAGTGTGACTGATACTTTTGGTTGACACTCATCCTGTGAGATAGTTAATTGCAAGTAAATTGTTCCTGATGCGAGATTGATGGCATCGAATCTTCGGAAGGATTAACGAACAATTTTTTAAGCTTAACATGGATTCCTATTGAAGGATATTATTCTAGCTGAGTGAAATGTGGACTGCAGAGAATGGCTAGAGGTTACAGGAAATATTGTCAATGACGTGACGTCATTTATTATCTCCGGTGGGTAACTGTTTAGTCTATTTCGAACGGGATCAAGCCGCTTAACAGTTGCATGATTGCTTGTAATACAAATATCCTTTAAAAGAAATATATGACTTTGTTGTTTGTTTTATTGAAGGACATCTTAATTGATGAAGTATAGTGGCTTTTTCGGAACCGTACTGTGGCGGTTCCGAAAACGCCACTGTATCCCATCGAGATGTGATTAGGAACAAAACTAAAGGAGAGTATCCTCAATGGATTGGCCAATTAAAGCTGGAATGGAAAATCTAGTTTTAATTAAAATTTCAAAATTCTAAATTTCGGATGTTTTACAAACGTTTTATTAAAGACTAAATGAAGTGAAATGGGCCTTACCAACCGCGGCAGCAGAACCTTGCTTTTAAAGTGAAATGACATTTGCACTTTTAAGACGATGTGGGAAGACGCCCTTCGACATGCAGTGTTAAAAAATATTTTATAAGTCATCCGCTAAGAAACATGGCAATATTATAATAATACAATTTTAAATTCGATAAGCGTCGCACAAATTCGAAGTGAGTAAAAAAACCATAAAAATGCCAGAATATGAAATGGGTTTATGGGTATTTTTAGGCTATAAGGGTGCCGTCGTTGGCACGGGTTCGATGCCTATCCCACGCTGTTGCCTCGTTTGTCGTCACCAATGGTGTGTTAAAGTTTGGGGTTTCTGTTCACTATTGTTCCTGAAAGTCTTTCGTTTTGTTTAATAGTAAAAACACTTTCCCTCCATCTTAAGCATTTCTATATTTATTTATTTAAACCAAAATATCATAACTAAACAAACCACACAAATTTACAAACGTTTTTTTCTCCGCTTAATATATTACGGCGACTCCAATGTTGAACTTGTCTACTAACAAATGCTTCGATAATTACAATGTCCGGCTAATCGTTAAGAATTACACAAGATTTCACATTAAACTATAAATGGGGCACGGACTCAAGTTTAAAGAAGAGTAATTAAAACAAAAAGATAGCAAACAGCAAAGACTTCACATTCCCTGGTTATCAGTCAAACTTTAAAATAACACTGTTCGGCTTACGAATTGTAATCGATTTGAACAAAACAACTGGAGGCACACTTTCACCGACTGTAGCTATTCTCTGACTAAACTCATCGTGCCACAAAACCCACTATCCGTAAGATAAAAATAAAATAAAATAAAATAAACGAAGGGTCGAACTCTCGTGTGTATGTTGATGCTACCGAGAATTCTGTTTCCCTCGGCGGCCAGTCGCGAAGCATGATACTCCTTGGGTCTCGTGACCGGCCGACAAGCGTGCAGATAGGCAAAAAATCAAAAACAGAAAACATTCAAAAGGGTTGCAGATGTGCACCCGTTGTATAACGGGACGTCGGATGTTTATACGATTGGCAACTGCGTACAGCATTTATGCCGATCGTACATCCCTCGTTAGCAATTGGTGCCGCATTTTCGCTGGTGCTATGTTGATTTGGTTCTCTTGGGGCAGCTAGGCATGGTTCATAAATTGCTTGTGGATTGGTTTAGACACCGAGATGCTCGCTGTAAAACAGAAACGAGAAAACACCTCCTGCACGTGTGCGGTGGTATTGGACAGGAAATATGCGCGCCCAAATATATTTCAGGTTGCATCGGTTGTTTAGTGATGCGACCGTTTTTCTACACAAGAAGACGGTGCACTTTGGTGGAAATCATGCTTGGGACAAATATCGTTGGCGCCATATAATGCCGCCGTAATACTTGAAGCAAATTTCATTCTCAGGGCTTTATCGAAGATGCATTGCATGCATCTTGTGGGGAAAACTCATAAGAGTAGAAATGTCTGCATGTAATTGCAGTGAATGGAAAAAAACCAATGCCGCTCAGCCATACCTGTCCAAAATACTTGTAGTCTAGGGTTTTTTGTAGGCTTTTGGGATGTTACAGAAATATTGGTGAAACGGTAAGTAGTGGCGTTAGAAGAAACCGCCACAGATTGAAAAACAATACTACTACACTGCAATTGTTAGGGACGTACAAAAGTGTTAACAAAAGTACAACAAGACGTTTAGAGAAGACTCGGTTGGGCAGTACAACCCATGTTGTCGAAATAATTACTGAATGTATTAGTAACATCAAAGTTATTATAAACTTCAATTTTTTCAATGTGTAATAGGGTGGGATTTCCAAAAGTAGAGGTTAAGTTTATGTTACTACTTACTAGTACACTTGTGGGGGTTCTTGAAGCTCATCTGAAGAACCCCCGATATACGCAACCCATATTTACATCCCAATCACCAGCACCTGAAAACATTTCCTTTTTCAAGGACATTAATGCATACAAGCATTACCGCAAATCCCTAAAAAGAATTACATCTACAAGGGCATTTTCCCATGCATTAACGCATCGGCAAAATTTTCTCAACAAAAAATTCCTTATGGAATAAACAGAATATCCCCGAAAGAAAACGATGCGGTTCACATATCATGTAACCATCCCAACCAGGGATAATAATCATTGCGTCGCCTATTCCCAGCTTCATCATGTGTACAACAAATCCCTTTTCATACACATTGGCTGGCGACCTTTTCTGCCAACAATAAACAACCCAAGCAGCTGCATTCATTTAGATCAACCGACGCTGAAGTCAATTTCCCTGACTCGCACCAAGTGCAAACGAAGAACGCTGTTCCTTCATAGGCTTCCTGGCGATACCATAAACAATCCATATCGTTTGTAGTATCCTAAATGAAGTTTTTTTATCCAGCTGATCCTCATTATCGAACGATGCATTGGTCGCTTTTCCCTTTGTATTGTAATTGCCCTGAATCCCTCTTGACTTCGACGCATAATCAAACACAAACCATTAGCATCCCACGAAATTCGATTTGTTTGTTTCAACGAACCCACACCACCATGGATGCGCATTATGCCCCTTCTTTGTGTTTCAGATTCGTTATCATGGCTTCGACCCATGAAAAGAACCGACGTGCACATATGCATGTGTACCATGACGAACTCCTCTATGAGATCCGGTTATCACCACAGTGAAAGCGAATGCACCCAGAATTTCCTTAGCCAGCGAATTGAATCTTTTAGTCATTTTCCATCCACTGACCGCCATGGTCACGCGATCTCCTGCTCCTCGTCGCGCACCGAGGATGCGAAAATCACCGAGTCGTGTGTGTACTAGTCTAGAATTAATAAGAAATCAATTTAATATCCATTTAAAAATACTCACCGAGTCGTACGTGTAATACTTTAGAATAAATAACAAATCAATTTAATATCAATTTAAAAATACTCACGGAGTCGTACGTGTAATAGTTTAGAATTAATTAGAAATCAATTTAATATCAATTTAAAATACTTGGATACATCCAAACCAAATGACAGTGTTTATAATAATAATAAACTAAATCTGTGTTATTCTTTCCTGTGTTGGTGTTTCGGAGTTGCGTTTGTGTTTCCCTCTCGGTGCGCCTATTTTCCCCTCGGTGACATTTTGATGTTTTTCTTTCGGTCTACCAAGACTTGGTGGAGACGAGGTAGAACTCTCGCCCATGCTGGCGTCGCGACGTCGTACCCCGCATACTCATTCCATATATCTCTCTGCGTTGATCTGTATTTCACGCTCTCTTTCTTCAGTTGAACACATATCCTTTATAGCTTCTTTTTGATACCCAGTTTCCTTTTGAATTTGTTATTAACTACAACTTTATTTATCTCTGCTTTTCAATATCCAGGATCTTTTCATAGAAGGAATGAAGAATGTTCATTTCACCTGCTATTTGGTGCCCTTTCCCTGTTTATTCTGTCTATTTAGTTTCCTTCCACCAGTATTGTAGACCTATAAAAACTTGAACCTCAAGCGTCTTTCATCCAATATCCTTATGAGCAATTATTATGTTAAAGGACCCAAGTGATAGTTTATTAAGTTAAATCCCACACTCGTTTTGGGACGAAATACTACACATAATTGTTTTGAGATCCCTCTGGAAGTGATTTCAACAACAACTGTTTGGAGTATGTGCTCGAGTACTTGCTTGTTGTCTGTAATCTACGTTAGCCACACTGTTGTTCGTTAAACTCTACTACAACACAACACAGACAACAACACTATTTACATTCCGTCATTTCATGTTGTGAAACTTCCCATTTATTTCGAATAAGTGCCGCCGTTTACTCATCCAAATGGGATTAACATGCTGTAATAAAAACCGTTGCCGTTTCCACTTTAAACCATAATTGTTAATCATTACAAAGCAGAATTGCAAACCAAGTCGTATGCAGTATCCTTGTGGATGGGTCCCTGCGGAAATAATTGCACAATAAATTTAAATTTATGAGGCGAGTTTAATTGAACGTCATAAACTTTATTACCATTCACAAGACTAGTGTATTCGAGGCTTCCTTTCAATGTAAATTACTCTTTAACGTCGACAAATCAACAGCTAAACAAGCGTTCCAAAAAGGACGTGCCGATATGCAGCTTCCTCATTCTAAGTTCGTTACTTTTTGTCGCACTTTTCACTTTGTCAAATATTTTGTAGATCGTAAAATTTAATTAAGCGTTACTGACAGATACACAGATGTTGAAGTCGACAATGTCGACCTTGTCGGTGTTGGTGGAGTTAGTAAGGTCGGTGGAGTTGTCATGTATCCCCGATCATCGGTATTTCTCAGTTTTCGGTGTCTGACAAACTGAAATGATGAATAATGGATGACAAAGAAAACTGTCTTTAGTCTCACACAGTTCGCATTATGCCTTCGAAGCTGGTAAGAGACTCAACCAAAGATATTTTAATGTGAAATGAATACAACTTAAAAAAATATGTTAACTCACCAAGAAACAACAACAAAAAATACGCAAGAAAGCAACCTGGATATAAAACATAGAATCTGATATGTTCGACCCCGCCGAAACAGAAGACATTACAACTTCGTTCGGTGCCTTGTCTGAGTTGTCTATCAGGCAGTCATCCATCTGTTGAACTAGCTAACGCCGGCAGTCCTTGTGTCACAGGGCCACCCTACCCCACGGCAAGCAATTTGAAATTCACTCAGTCTGTAGACACAAATGATGAGCGACGTTAGCGCCATGTTGGCATCGCAACTCAGCTCTACAAAGTAACTTCAAAGCATTCCTTGTGCTTATTTGACATAAAGAAAATGAAATTTCATCGGTAAATCGAAATGGAGACGGCCGCGAAGCTCCAAGAAAATGTGTATCCACGGCTACATACCTACGAATAGGGTGACATACATCTCAACAAATACACTACATCATAAAAAAATCGTTGAAGCAGCTGCTGCATTTTCTTACTGCAGCCCTTTTTGCTGCAAAGGACATTTTTTCAGATTCATTCGACATCCGATTAGTTGCAGCAATCTATCTGCAATGACGACGCTATCATCCATTGATAAATGATTAAAAGACGGTCCCTTGGTCAAACGAGCGACATTGGATAATTCAATAAGGTACTCCAAAATCGCCTTTTGTGCGCGGGCTTGTGTAAAAAAACAAAAAGGGCAAAGCAAGCCATTGACGTGGAAGAGTATATAAGTTATGGAGCTAAATGAGGTTGGACAGCAGCACTAAAACACCCCAAGGGGAATGGATAATTCAGGAAGACATTAAAAGCCAAAAAGTATGCAGAAAATCGATAAAAAAGCGAACACATTATTGTAGAGCCAAGGTTTTGACCCCTATTCCAGGCCTACACCCCCTCATGTCATGATTGTCCCCAAAAATAACACAAAGCTGCAGTACAACAGCAAGGAAAGACTGATACAAGAACATTAAAATAATCAAAACTTCTTGACAGTTCAGTATTATTTTTATGGAAAACCAAAACACATTAGACTCTTCTTACTTAGTTGCTATTTGTTTTTTTTTTTCTTTTATTATTAAAAATTATTTGGTTTAACTGTGTTGCGATCGTCAAGTTTTTTTTAATAGGTTTATTGAGCTTTGATAATGAAAAATATGTGACCATGGGCCCCTGTATTTTAAGCACCGACATCGGTCCTTAATAAATCTCACATATTTTACACAGTGCGTAATGTTATTGCTTATGATGAAGCTAGATCAGAGGTTATGTGTATCAGTGCCTCCACCCGCCAGTGTAAATCCGTTGATTTAGTTAGTCGGGTTTCCTGAAGCGCGACGATGTCCATTTTATATTATTTAGCGTTAAATATGACCGTCTGTATCGCGCCTGGTTTATATAACGTTCGAACATTCCACGTGCCGATGCGTATATCCCGCTTTGTCCGTTTTTCCCTAGGTCGTTTTATTTGCCGATCCTGTCTGTGTTTTCTTGATGATTTGTTTCCTTACGGTAGAGTCGGGTTGTGGCAGTTCTATGGGTAGACGGAATGTATGCCGTCGTTGGCACGAGTTCTACGCCTATTCCACGCTGTTGCCCCGTTGGTCGTCACCAATGTGGGGTAAAAGTTCCGGTATCGGCTTGTTTTTGATGGAGCTGAAGATCGAATTGTGGAATGCACTGCCGTGGATTTTGTTCTACAGTTTGAAAGCTTTTACTTCTGTAAACGATCGCTGCCTCGAGACACACTGATTGTACTGAGCATTTTGTCGATGGGCTTTTCTATATCAGTATAATCGCGTCTATCGTAATGCAATGAAACGACACATCATTAATGAAGGCGGATCAACTGCCGAAGAAGCAGCAAAAGGATAGACGTCCAGGAATTCCAATGGTGAGCGATGCACTTCCCAATTCAAATGAGTCGAATGAGTGTGGTGTTTTAAAAGTATTTTTAATTCTCCTTCAGCGATTATATTGGTCCCTGGTCCTCTCCAGAGAGTTGTGTTGTAATATACATATTTGCGGATAGCGATCTTATTTCAAAATACAATCTGAGTCCTGTCCGCAGCGCCATTTGTGGCGTATGAAGCCACAAAAAATTGAATATTTGAATATAAATCGGTTACCTGGTTAGTCAGTTAGTCCAGGGTGGGGTGTCTATTATCCCGTCTCCAATTAGGACTCCTCCTCGTGTGGTTAGATCAGAGTGGCTGCTCCACCACCTGTGGTTCCTCTTCAGGTTCTTCCCCTTCAGGTTCTTCCTCTTTTCGTGACCAGGGCGGCCGCCGTCAAATGGTGATCTTGTGGGAGAAGTGGACGTGTTTCTGCGAATTCAATCGCACCACAAACGATGGGATGCTCACCTCCTGTTCTCGAACACGAATGTGTCTTTGATTGATCAAAACACGAGGATGATGGATAGTTTTGGCCAATCCAAATCCAAACACTTGCATCGGCAAACGGCGCTCCAAGAAGAGAACGAGCTTTTTCTTTTTCCTATACTTTTTATTTCACAAAACATTTACGTTGACAATCCTTTTTTTTCTTCTTCAAAAAATAAATGTTATTTATTATTTTAAAAACCGGACAACTTTTTTCCTTCCTTCAGTTTTTCCTTTTCTTTCCTCTGCTTCTTTTTTTCCGTGTTTTTCCCTCTTATCTCAGTTACGAACTGTTCTATACAACTGTTTTAAAAAACCGTATTCAGCAAAACAAAATCAAAACAAACGGAATCGAAAATTCCTCTTGCTGTTTCTTTCTCTCTCTCCACCAGCATCCACTCCGAAAACAGAAATCGAACTTTCACACGATCCACACTCGAACAGGAGTATGTTCGCACACTCAACATGTGGATCGTGTGTTTTTCCCACCACCTTACCATCTACCATTAAATTATATTAAAAACCAAATTATACCAAAAACGAACAAACGACGGAGGTGGCGGAAGTCGCACGTAACACCCCCCCCCCCCAAAGACTGCGAGGCATTCTTAGGAGAGGAATGTCACGCCGGAGAGTGGACGGCGGAGAGCACACAAACATACAATCAACAAAATCAACAAAAAAATAAATAAATAAATAAATTAGAAAATCAAATTAACAATCAATTAACAAAATTAGTGTTGGTAAATTATATGCTACCTATATATTAGTGTTAGTAGTAAATAAATAACAACAACTTAATAGGGGAACACTAACAAAAACTCCCCGGAGACAAGGACAGAACAAGCAACACAGATGTCCATTCTTCACGGCGGGCCTGACACTGAAACCTTCAAGAAACTTTTCTTCTTTTTTGACTAGCCGATTTGCCCCGGTCCATGGGTTGGCAGATCGGGGATTGCCCCGTTCCGGCGGCAAAATCTACCATCACCCGACCTTATAGTGCGCTTTCGCAACTTGATATTAGTGATCCAACCCCCAGCACTGGGCCTTTGCAGTCTGCGCTGGGAATGCGCCTGCAGCATTAGGCCTGGCCTTAAAGACTTTTTCGTCAGACTCTCAATTTGGTATCCCCGAACGAAGGTCCTTTACAAGGACGAAGATTCCGAAGATAAACCAGAGTCTGACCAGCTAGGATCAGGGGCTCCAAGTTTCAGGAAGGCTTAACCTTTTCTTATTTGTTTTTTTATAAAAAAAAATGTTTTCTGTAACTATGTTACCAGTAACGTCCGCTGTTCGGGGTTTATCCGGATGACCATATAGGTATGCACGTGGTTGAACATCTTTTCGCAGCCCTCCCCTGTATGGGTAGGGTATCCGGGCGAGTACCTGCCGCAGTATCGACCTTAACAAGTCCCTGTGACACGTCTCCCCGTTCGGCTGTCACATGTTCAACCCTTCCCGTCCTATAGTTGGCAAATTCAAAAACCGGGGAAAAACCAAACAACCACCCGGCCCGTGTACCTTACAATTCCGAGACAGGAAGTCGTACCCCAACAATCCGTCTTCCTCCAAACCCGGCAAGGAGTCCACTATTTGGAAACTGCAGGAAATCTCATGCTGCAACTTGAAATTCCCAGTCCAGCATCCCCTCGACTTGCCTTTGACAAACAGCGCTTGGAGCGTTGTAGATTTATGCACATCCATGCCATATCTAGGATGGAGTGCCTTCAGCTTCAACAGGCTGATCTCAGCGCCTGTGTCCGCGATTAGGCGCGTAGAGTTCCTACGGCCAATGTCCAAAGGCAGAGTGACAATCGCGACCTGAGTCGGCGAAAACTGAGAACATCTGGAGCTGGGTTGCGTTTCTAGTGCGGTCGGGTTGGATCTTGACGACCCGACCTTTGGGAGTTTCCCGAACTCTCCCATTTTGCCTTATGTCGACACTCTGCCGCCTTGTGAGTGTGTCGACCGCAAAACTCGCACAATAATCCGCTCCTCCGTTGAGGAATATCCCGCTCGGGAGTCCCACTGGATTCCAAACTAGCGGAAATGGAGCTATTTTTTCGGCCTACTTTGGGCCCAATGCGCCGGGGTCGCCATTTCCGGTTCCATGCGCTGCCTGATGCGGCGTCATGCCTCGCATCCGTTTTCGAGGACTTCGAGTCCATGGAGTCGGGTCGTTTACCGCCACCGCTCGACACGGACGATCCTCGCCTACTATCTCCACTCAACTCCCGGGAGGCCGAAACCACCGCGCGACTACCACCGGCCCCTCGATTTCGCCGGCGCTGTCTCCGACACCTTCCACGCCTATTTCTCGTGCCCCCCCCAGTCTCCATCCGGGTGTCCAGCCATTGGCTCGCAGCAGGTGCTGCTCCGGCGTGCCGCTCGCGGGGAGAAACCTGAGAACCCCGTTGTTGTTCCCATTTCTGCTTATACTCGCCCCCGCGCGAGTTATGACCTTGACGGCCACAAAACTCACAGCAGCACCGGACGCTAAACACTCTTGGGCCCGACGTCGCCGGCCCGCCTGGCGCTGAGGGAGGCTGCGGCTCCGGTGGGTCTCTCCTCTGAAATTGCGGCCGCCGATGGGTCGGTCCTTGCCGCGCGAATCCGCCCTGCTGTCCTCTACCCCTGTATGGAGTCTGGGACTCGCGCGTCCGTGTCGGACGATCCGGGCAGTCCACTATATCGTGGCCATACCGCCAGCATTCGCGACAGAAAGGAGTGTTTCGTCTTCTCAGACATTCGTCGTACACATGACCCCTTATCTTGCAAAAACTGCACGTTGTCTGGGATTTCAGGGGGTGCGTCGATCGACCAACCGGATCCCGGGCCGGATTGGCCCGGCCCGATCGATCCTGAGGCACATACACCCCCTGAGCCAAGCTCTGCGACTCTCCAGCCCGGCTCGAGGAAGGCACGGTATTTGACCACGCTCCCTCGCCAGAGGAGGCCGGAGCATAGGCACCAGCATCCCTTCGCTCTTGAATGAAACTGTCCTCCTCCCGTCGACGACTGTATGGCTCTTCGGCAGGCAACACGAATGACACCTCCCGGGGGTTAAGGTCCGACAAAATCGGCGCCGGCGCCGCGGGGCACTCCCTAAAAGTGGAGGAAGGACCATCTATAAAGGTTGAGGAGTTGCCCGGTCCTATAGTCTACGATTCCGACGCCCGATCGGCGATTCCGGGCCGCGCATCTACAAACAGGTCTTCCTGTCGCAACATTTCCCTCCTAGCTCGCTCGAATCCGGTCAGGTGGTCCACCATGCTGCGAAACGGGACATCACCCAACGTGAGGAGGAAGTACCTTAGTCCTTCCTCCCTTAAACCCCTTACCAACACCGGCTTGGCCATTCCCTCAAACTGGCTTCCGAAGACGGGCCTACCCTGCCGACCATAATAGCGCATTTTGGATAGTTGCGCGCAAAACTCCTCATACGACACTCGGGATTCAAAGGCCTCTCTGAGGCGCTGCTCCGCTTCGAAGAAGGTCGTGGGTGGCCGCTCCTCGAACATTCGATAAGCCTCGCCGCTCAACCTAGACCGTAGCCACCGGAGGAAGGTATGCTCCTCCTCCACCGCCAGGCCATCCAAGGTCCTTCTGAAGGCGTCGGTGTGTTCCCCATGCTTTCAACAGCTTGTTTGCTAACGGTGGGAGGGGGGCGCGTTGGTGATCGCTCGTCCATAAATTCGTCTCGCGAATCGTGGAATACCTCCGGATCCACCTCGTCACCCGGCGGCTCGGGAAGTACCTCGGGCCGCGCTCGGGCAGGGGTGCCCTCTCGGCCCTCCTTCTGTCGCTGTCTCGTCTGCATTAGCAGGCCGTCCAACTAAACTCAAAACTTCTCGATACCAGGACCAAACCCGGAACCCCGACAAGCCCTATGGCCAACAGTAAAACCGGGGAAAAACAACATTCCAACCCCGAGATCCAAGAAGAAAACCACCCCGAACGCGACAGAACCAATCCCCACACGAGTCGGTTGTATATCTGATACAAACCCACAACGTCTGAGCTGATTAGTGTTTTACTTCGAAATCTCCGATTGTTAAAGGCCGCACACGAAAAACAACAAGGAATACGATCTCCACAACAGATGAACAAACACTCTCAAAGGGGAAGAGAAGAAAAAAAAAAGGAAACACACACACCGCATCCGTCAGTCAAAACAAAAAAAAAACACAATTCAACTAACAAACGCAGTCCTCAGTGAGCGAGAAATGGAGAGAGATAATCCAGCAAAGTTCGACAAATTTAACACAAATCCAAACGAATCCGCGATAAAAATTTCCAAAACACGAAACCAAACCAACGTTTGAAGGTAATTTAAAAAACCTGACAGTTTGAAATTACATTAATACTACAATAGACGAAATTTTCAGAAAGGAAAGGAAAAACTGAAAGCGCACTAAAATTTCGAATGGAATTCTGAAAAAGCTTATTAATACAAAATTGCCTTAGTAAATTAATAATAAAAGAAAAATACAAAAAACTTGAAATTTACCAACAAAAAGAAAAAAAAAACAATCTGGACGGAGATCTGAGGAAACTCAATAGTCCTCAGTTACAATAATAATCACATAAAATTAAAACATGCAATCACAATATATATTCTTTAAGCACTCAATTCTCCAACCCGAGACTGCACTCTGCTATCATCGCTCGTCGGCAACATAAATTAAATCATCAACTCCACCCAAGGTTCCACCGTAAGGTTTGTCCGCAGCGCCTTTTGTGGTATATAAAGCCACAAAAAAATGGATATTTGAATATAAAATCGGTTACCTGGTTAGTCATTTAGTCCAGGGTGGGGTGTCTATTATCCCGTCTCCAATTAGGACTCCTCCTCGTGTGGTTAGATTAGAGTGGCTGCTCCACCACCTGTGGTTCCTCTTCAGGTTCTTCCCCCTCAGGTTCTTCCTCTTTTCGCGACCAGGGCGGCCGCCGTCAAATGGTGATCTTGTGGGAGAAGTTGACGTGTTTCTGCGAATTCGATCGCACCACAAACGATGGGATGCTCACCTCCTGTTCTCGAACATGAATGTGTCTTTGATTGATTAAAACACGAGGATGATGTATAGTTTTGGCCAATCCAAATCCAAACACTTGCGTCGGAAAATGGCGCTCCAAGAAGAGAACGAGCTTTTTCTTTCTCCTATACTTTTTATTTCACAGAACAATCCTTTTTTTTCTTCTTCAAAAAATAAATGTTATTTCTTATTTTAAAAACTGGACAACTTTTTGCCTTCCTTCACTTTTTCCTTTTCTTTCCTCTGCTTCTTTTTTTCCGTTTTTTCCTGCAGCTGTGGCAAATCATCGTACGATGGTGTTTACATAAATGCAACTGAGCACAGCACATTGGGTTACTTGTGCCTGTTCGCAAACGGTCGAAACAATAGGAAACAAGACCGCAACCAAAAGGGTTGCAATTGTACACTATGTGGCATTACGAGGGCATTGGATGTTTATTCCCTAGACTAATGCGTTGGTGTTGTCCCTGGTTCGCATTAAGTGTACCGTCCGACGTGTTTTTCCTAGTTTTCTGTCGCTCAGCTAAGCGGCCGAGATGTTTAAGGTGGCTAGGGACAGAAAGACATCCTCTGCACGTGTGCGGCGGTATCGAACAGAGAATACGTGCGCCCAGAAACATTTCACGTCATATTGGTTACTCAGGGATCGACCGTATCTCCTACATAAGAAGATGGTGCACTTGGTGGAAATCATGCTTGGGATATATATCGTTGGCGCCATATAATACCGCCGTAATATATGAATGAGATTTCTTTCTTAGGGCTGTGGGGAAAATTCGTAAGAGTAGAAATGTCTGCCTGTAATTGCAGTGAATGGAAATTTGATATGCCCACCTTCCAGGTAAGCAATGTCGCTCAGTTATACCTGCCAAAATACTTGTAGTATAGAGTTTTTTGTAGGCTTTTGGAATGTTTCCGAAATATAGGTGAGGGGATAAGTAGTAGCGTTAGAAGAAACCACCACAGTTCCGCCAAATGGTTCACTTACCTAAAAAAACCCCATTACTTTCATCCAATCATATAATTTCGCTAATGCAATCGCATTAGCACCTTAAATTCTTTACGCATCTAGGATTATCTAAGGTATAATCTAAAAAGCTTCAGTAAAAGAATTCTTACCTTTTCTTGCATCTCTTCGCATACAATTCCTGTAAGAGTTCTTTCTTACCTTATCATAAATTCCCTGTAATAAAATTCACGGTTCGTATATCATACGACTGCATATCAGGGAATCTTACCCCTGACTTGGCTAATTCCAGCCTCAATATGTGTACATAAAAACTATCTATACGACCCTCTTAGCCAGCGATAAATAGTCCAACACCAGCTGCGTGTAATTATTATTTCCCTAACTCACACCATAAGCAGACAAAAAAACCGCTGTCCTTCATCAGGCATTCTGGCGATACGCAAACAATTCAATCATCCTAGTATCCCAAATGCACCCACCATCTAATGTTTACTCAGTTGCACTCTCGGGCCATAAATTCCTTTTATCCTATATAGTTCTGGATTCGTTTCCCAGTAACGCCAGGTGAGGCTCAGGAAAACTGAGCTATCTTTTTAGAGCCAAGAAATATTTTACTCCGGCCCAACTTCTTCTCCTATATAAATCGCAAATTAGACCCGCGCTCGAATATTGCTCTTATGTTTGAAGCTCGGCTCCTAAACACACCCTCGACCTACTTGAGAGCATAGAGAGACGATCGATACGCCTGATCGGGGACTCGACGCTGACGTCGGGACTACAGTCGCTATCACATCGAAGGCGCGTAGCCGACCTCTGTCTGTTTTACAGATATTATCACAGGTACTGTTCTTCGGAGATTCGTGATATTGTTCCACGCAATTCGGCTTATATGCGCTCCACAAGACAATCCGATGGATCGCACCCGTTTGTGGTCCATCTCCCGACGGCGCGAACATCCCTGCATCAGAACTCGTTCCGTTACAGAGCGGGGAAGCTGTGGAACTCCCTTCCCACGCGAGTGTTCCCGGAGCGTTACAACCTGCAACTGTTCAAAAAGAACTGCAACCGTTATTTGATGGCATCTCGGGGCGCCCACTTGACGCTATAGGTTCGCCTCTCCCGAGGGGTCTATTTAAAAAAAAAAATAAATAATAAATAACCTCTCACATAAACAAAGAACTCCACGATCCACGAGTGTCGTGTAGTTAGAGAATTGTGTATTAAAATCCAATAAGTATAAATCGTAACGAATAACGAATTAATATAACAAAATAAATGCATCAAAACCAATAAAAGAACATTTCCTAAAGACAACAGCTAGTGTTCCTTTTTTGTGCTGCAGTTTCATGCAATGTTCGGTTTGTTGGCTCGCGAACGATGTGTCGGAACTTTAGTGACAATGATGGATGGGGAAGAAGTGAACCGTGTGCCCGTGTCCGGCATAATACTTCTCCTCCACACAGGCTCATCACAGCCGCGCCTACCGGGTTTTTCGTGGGATTGTTTTTTGTATATAGATATTTCATTTTTGTTCTCACGAGTCATGGGATTTCAAATAGTCCGCCATATCAGATCCACTCTTTGATATGGTAAGGTTAGCGCACTGCTCTGATTCGACCCGGTGTCAGTGGGCGCCGTTATAATACAACCGGTATACCCCTGGCTGCCAACCATCCAATGGGCACGGTGACGCGTAACACCCCGAATTAGGGGTGGCAGATATTTGTATGTTAATCCCCGTTAAGCCGGCTTGACGAGGATGAACCCACTGGAAGCATAGTCTTCCGTTAGCATAGCCGGAGTGTTTCATAGTAATTTAAATTCCCGCAGTAGGTCAAGGTTTCTTGATAAAAAGAATTTAAAAGAATTATCTATCGTGCTGCACACTTGAAGATAATTAAGAACGTTTCACAAACCATCGAATTCACGAACTTATTATTAATCTTAAATTGATTTTTATAAATTTTAAACACGGTGAAACACTTCATTCTCGACACGGCCTACGCTTCTCCGCCGCGCGGCCGAGAGCGGGAGCGGCAAGACCGTGGTGGTCGGCGGATGTAATAAGACTATAAGATTTAACCCTCGTTTGGGGTGAGTTTGTGGTGTGGTGGTAGATATCCTCCCCACTAAGGATATCGTTCTTACCTAGTAAAGTCTCCCTTGGTGGAATGTGGAATAGAAATCCAGATCTCGTAATGGAGATCATGGTGGTATGTGTGTCATTGTTCAGATCTGTGTTGTTTACTAATGCGCGAAGGCTATGGAAAAACAAAGCAGGCAGGCGGCAAGGACAAAGGAATCGGGGCGATCATGGTTTATTATGTGCATCACGGCTAAATAAATAGACGACCATGCTTCGAAGAAATGTGGTAAGAGAAAAGATGAGACGAGGGCATCATAAAAGTCTCAGATGAGTGATGCCCTTGTGTAAATATACGAATAGACATTGGAAAAGGTGCTGATGGGCTGGTGGACGAAACAAATCCCTTGCTTGCATTTGTATATGCAGGGAAATTCGTTTGTGGGAAACAGATTCTATATTTGCATTGTTTATGCTTTGAATTCAATCCGGCGGCTATGTGCGAAGTCGATGATTGTTTGGATTCAAACAAAGGAGCATTTCTGGGTAAAGTGATTGCAGCTGTATCGATAGTTGTAAGTCATTGCGAAGCAATTCACGTGATGGCACAATGACGGTTTGTATATACCATCTGTTTCAATTGTACATGGCATATATGGCGACGCCAGGATCGAACTCTAGTGTGAATATCTACACTAATTGGGAATTCGGTTCTGGGCCACTAATGCAGAGATGCATTGATACATGTATGAATGCCCTTGTTGGAAAAATTCTTTGCAGGCATTTCCAGGTAATGCATTGAGAGCATTAATTATCCTTGGGAAGGAAATGTTTTTGCTGCCGGGAGATTGCGGTGCAGGTGTGGGAAGGTTGGAATTGCCTGCCAACCCAAGGTACCGAATAGGTTTTAGTTTATGCATCTGTATAATGGAAGGAATTCTTGTAGGGAATTTGTATGCGAAGAAATGCATAAACGGTAAGAATTATTTTACAGGGACATTTAGGTTATACCTTAGATAACCTAGATGCGTAAGCATTTAAGGTGCTAATGCGATTGCATTAGTGAAACTTATGAGGTTGGGTCGAAGTTATGGGGGTTCTTCAGGTAAGTAACAGTGGGGTTTAGCGGCACCGCCACAAGTGTTTTTGTGAAATTGGACAAAATTGTCTATCGAGCTGTCATTAAATTTTTTTATTTGAAAAGCAATACGCCTACGCAAATCACAGGTGTGTTCGACTCTGTATATGGGGACTCTGCACAATCATTCACCACCGTGAAATTTTGGGCGGCTGAATTTATACGTGGCCGTGAGAGCTTGGGATCTTCGTCTCCCGGGACGTCAAAAAACTGCAACAACTGACGATAACATTTCTAAAGTTCACCAAATGGTGGTAGACGCCTGCCAAATTAAAGTGAGAGAGATAGCAGAGGCTATGAAAATGTCCACAGAACGCGTTTATCACATATTAATTCAAGATGTAGGCAGTAGAAAGCTGCGGGCGCATTGGGTGCCGCATATGTTCACGTTAGACAAAAAACGTGTTCGAATTAACATTTCTAATGCTCTGTTAGCGGAGTTTAGGCCCAATAAAACCGAGTTCTGGTGCCGATTACTTACTGTCGATGAAACTTGGATACACTGTTATACGCCCGAAACAAAAATAGAGTCAAAACAGTGGACTGCACAGGGGAATCGGCTCCAAAAAAAAAAAAAAAAAACAAGAACTATATTTTCGTTTGGGAAAGTGATGGTGACTGTTTTTTGCGATAGTCATGGAGTTATCTTAATCGATTATCTTCAAAAAGGAAAAACCCACTACAGGAGCATACTACGCATCATTACTTGACCAACTAAAGGGAGAAATTGCGGGAAAACGGCCACATTTGCGGAAAATGAAAATCCTGTTTCACCAACATAACGCGCTGTCACACACTTCAACGATTGCCATTGTGAAAATCCACGAAGTACGGTTTGAACTGCTTGACCATCCGCTTTACTCACCAGATCTAGCTTCAAGCGACTTCTAATCTAAAAATTGCCTTCACAGGACAGAGATAGTCGTCATATAAGGAGGCAATCACCTTCGTGAACAGTTATTTTCCAGAGAAAAACGCTGTGTACTTTTTGGATGGGTTAGAGAGATGGGAACATCGTTGGGAGAAGGGTGTAGAGTTACAAGCAGACTAAGTAGAAAAATAAAAATAAATTAAAAAGAAAAATGTCTTGTATCTTCATTAGGTCGGAAACTTTTCAGCCACCCTCGTATATCGTTTGCGGCCAGATGAGTTTATACATGATTTCGGCTGAACAGAAAATTGGAATTTGAGGCGATGGCCCACATGCTGGTATGATCCTTTTGCAGGGCGATGGGTTGGATAGTTTGTGGGATTCTTCAAGGCGCCGAAGAGCCACGCATCGCCCCAACCCCATATAACCTGCAAATACTTGCAAATTCCATAGACAACTTACCTGATTCATTGATCAGCACCAAGATTACACAATCTTGCCGTGGCATTGACTTCAATCTATGACCTGAAATGCAATTCAGCTACCCCCTTGGATAACCGACATAAACACCCGAACATGGCTGAGGAGGATTTTCCCTATATTCGGCATTACATGCTTACCCATGTCATGCCATGACAACTAAATCAAACACACAGTATTCCAATGTGCTTGTTTTGTTTACCCACGTCAATCTAATCATGCGGCCACCCAGCCTCACCAGTTTGCCACCGACGACAAGGTTTCGGCCGACTTAAAGCAAACATTACCCGCATGTCCAGCTGCAGCTAATTTTTCCTTTATCGGTTACCACCGATCATAGGTCGCAAACAACCAACGAATTGGACATGACCGCTATGTGTTTACTCTAAACAAACTAGCAACGGTCACATCCCATGTTCGATCGCTAAACCAAACGTTGCACCCATATCTATCAGATTGTCTACAGTGCAACCAATGTATGTATACATTATCGCAAAACCAATTCCTGCCTTCGGCAAGAGTTTTGTTGACTTATGTCAATCAAGAAATATATCCCTAGCGGATGGCGGCAGTATATCCTGCCCATACATCGATCAACAGATTTCACCTGCGACATGTGTGTGTTTTTTCCTGTTTTTCTTTCTTTCCCTTCTCCTTACCTTCGCCAGGGCACGTCATGCGCTTGCCTTCCAGAGCGATGGCGAAAGGAGAAATAGGTTTCTGTGTCTTAAATAAACAGAAACGCTATTTCGAGGGCCATAAATCTTTGATGACCTGCGCCTGAGAACGAAATAGGTTTTTGCTTTAAGATACACAAAAACGCTATTACAAGGGTCACGATGATATGCACATCGTGTTTGTTTATTTAACAGGCCGGAGCATCGTTAGGCATGATCTGGGGTATGATTGTCTAACGTCAATCATATTAGTGCCCAAATCCCGTGATCGGTAGATAACCGATAAGGGGAATTGGTCGCAAGTGTTGCGAACCTTGGGATCGGGGCAATAGTCACTCATGAACCGTAGCAAGAATACCGGCTATAGCTATGTCAACGATTACTCTGGCCAGCAAGTAATTATCTTTTATAATTGCTGACAAGCTTAGCCAATTGTCTGGCACAGTTCATGTATGAATGAATGAGATAATTTGTTTGATGTGCATGCTGATAAGGTTTAACTTTCAGGTGTGATGCTGCAGGGGAGCTTACGCTGCCCCTAATTGCAGATAATTACTATGGGTTTGGAAGGTGGTTAATTTAAGGGGATGGGCGGTTCTTTGGGAATGTATTAAAGAACCGCCACAATGCCATCATAAAAACGACCACAAGTTCTTTGATCTTATGAAAGGACTCATAGAATCCCTACAATCTCTTTCTCCAAGATCTCCATTCACATGTTTGTTGATAACAATGTATTGACCTGTGCTTAATCACTCGAACATCCCCCACCACCCTCTTCGAACTTAATCTTCGCTAAGTTTAGGCGCAAAGTAAGATTTAATCAACTCAATGACTTCCGAACTCAACAAAATATATCAATGAGAATGATTTAACCCGTATGTCAATGACCGGGTACCCGGGTACCCATTTCGTCGCAATTTCACGATCACGATCACTATCTTGTCGCAATTTCACGATTGCTCGGCCTAGTAGACGAATTTCGGTCCCATGTCTTAGATCATCTCCATTCAAACGTTTCTGAATGATAATTACGAAATTTCAATGAAAAAAAAATTTTTTTTTACTTTCAAATTGACATTTTAAAAAACTGTATTCTGAGCCACCGACCGGGTACCCGGGTACCCCATTTAAAAAGCATTGAGAATGATGAAGAATGATGCAAAATTGAATGTTAAATAGTTATGTAGTGCTCCAAAAAGCCATACCACCTTTTTCCTCCATTCCTAATCCAAAATCCCAGCAATATTACCCTAAAACCCAAAATCCTATCAAAACCTGAAAAAAACCCAAACATGATCCAAAATTCGCAATAAACGAATCAAACATTCGTTTATCGCATAACATTTGCCCCCACGACATAATTAAATCCAAAATCAAAATTAAAATTAAAATTCACAATAAACTAATCCAATGTTCGTTTATTGTTCTACATTTGCTCCACAGCATCACCCAAATCCAAAATTCAGAGATCGTTATCTCTATCCCAAAAATTCCATTGAGTTAAACAAACAAAAAACTCAAAAGCAGATACATTCACACATCTGCGCGATAGTTTCATAAGAATTCAAGAAATTGATTTCTTATCTTATGTAAATACAACATCTCGCTCGAAATATCCAAAAGATCGAGATTGTTGCACGAAAATGTGTATCTTTGGGATACAATTTTCGATTCCTTTTCCTTTATAAAGGAATAGTCAAGTGATCTCCGGGCCGCAGTCTAAATTCACAGGCCATGGAGGAAGTACCCCAGGAAAATCCTGAATAATGTAATAAAATCATATTCATAAAGGAAACAAGACGTGTTTTCATTTTTTATGCACGACGGATATCTAAATATCACCTGGCCCCCACGGAAGACCAAGTGAAGACATCAGGACGAAGGCCGAATAAAAGGACGTTGCTCTTCCCTTTGAACTCAGAGGAAGCACGGCAAACGACCCCTTTTGTAGGACAAGTTTTCAGGGGCGGTCAAATTTTAAGAGATCGCCTTGTCCTTTTAAGGACTAGGAGACACGCTTCCTGAAAAAAAAACCCCTACAAGAAACACAACAGTTAATTAATGATTAATTATTGATAATCAACTATTTAAATAACTAATAATTAATGAAAAAGAATAAAAATGCATTTAAATTAACAAACAAATTTATTCAGAAGGACTTCTGTGACATGCATTACATTCAACCAACGTAGTTGCGTGCTCGTCGCAAACAGACATTTCACATTGCCGACACGCCTTTCTTGTTTTTCGCCGTTTTTTCAGAGCCTGCGATAAACAAATGTGGCAACAACCAGTGCCCTTTTTTCTTCCTGTACGAGTACTATCCAGGGGCGGACATGCTGTCTGGGTCGTCGGCACGAGCGGCCGAACCTTCCCCATGATGGACTCGATTACAAGTTTTATTATTTATTATTAATATTATTATTATATTGTTTATTATTTAATATTATTAAATACATTAACAATATTAATTTTAATATTATTACCTGTTGAATTGAGCACGTGTCAACAAAGTCGTCATTTTGAAGATGCTCAGATGCACCAAGGACGCTGACTGAAACACGCTTTCTCTAATGCCGGATTCGAATGGTTTCACCATAAACTCGCAAGTTATAAATAGAAAGTTGACCGTACAAGTTATTCGTCAACCGAATACTCGAAATCTCTCTAGCAGGTATAACTGAATTTGTTACACACCGGCCGATCCTGACCTTGCTCTGCGCCGATTTCAATAGGCCTTTTGTAGCCGCAGATAGTCAAAATTTTTTATATTTATAAAAAATAATTATATAAAATACATAAAATATTCACAATATATTTGTTTCTGATAAACAAATTAAAATCTATTCCAAAATATTTGTTTTAACATTGTTAAAACAATGTTTCTATATGTGGGTACCCGGGTACCCTGCCATTGACTACTGTCGGTAAAGTTGGTCATTGACATAAGGGTTAACCGAGTGAAAGTTATGGCCTAGAATATCCGGTGTTACCTCTTGTCAAAGTCGAATCCCAATGTTGATTACCAGATGATGCGTACTCAATAATCCAATAAAATATCAATTATGGGCACCCGAAATCATTCGGACCTTAATTGGAGAGGCCAAGAAAAATGCGGCCAAGTTGGTGGTGTTTCTTACGGGATGCAAGCAATAATTAATCTTATCGTAATTTGCAAGGTCTATATTTGTCCTAAATCGAAATTCAATTTCCGTATCAAATTATATCTGGCGCGTTTAAAACAGATTCTGCACCCATTCTACAGCAAACAAAAAAAAGTATTGAAACTCATTGGGGACCTAGGCGAAAGCTTTCCAATCCCGTCGTTAAGACATAAGCGCAACAAATTCCGCCTATCTCTTTTCTATAAAAATTACCACTGCCATGACGAATACATTTCACCCTGAAACATTTTTATGTGAAACCCGTCAGTTGGAAAGTGTACATGAGTTCACGGGTAAAATCGAATATCAACCGTAGGGATAATCACAAAGGATTGGTCGTTAGCCAAAACATACGAATGCGGTATGCTCTGCTTCATTATACATTATTTTATCATTGTAATAACTCGGTATTCAAAATAAATTTTCACCTTTCATTTTTCTCGTCCTATTCGTCCACTCGCGCTGTGCTTTGACATCTTCAAAAAAAAGAAGCAAAAAAGAAAGTAATAAGTCTTTATTTCATATCTAGAACCTGCCCTATTTATTTCCTGCATATAGGCAAGGTAAGTTCTACATATACTCAGTTCTCCCTAACTTGAGTATAAACAGTTTTACAAATAAAAACTACATTCCGGAAGCACTGTGTTCAATACTTAGAATTCATTGAACCAACAGAAAACACCTTCACATTTCACTTAGAAGTCGTAGCTGCTCTAAAGGATGACTAGTCGATGAGTAGTAAATTGAAGCAGTTCCTAGTTTATTATCAACACCTGCAGTTTTAATCAAGGTACCATCCTCCCTATTAAATGCCCCCTGTTCACACTGATTTTTAATCAACCTTTAGAAGAAGGAAAAAAAGCTAAAACGAAATTATCCCTCACCATGTCAGCCAGCAGCAATCCCGTTCGATTTGTCGTACCTTATTCGTCCTGCCAGCCATTTGGCTCGAATTCCGGCACAACAAAAAGGGAATACAAAAAAATGAAAAAATGAAACCAACATCAAAAACGAATTTCAAGAAATAAGAAACTAAAACAAAAGGGTTTGACTCCTCGTTCAGGTAACATAAAATATGTTCCAGCGATAGTGTGCAGAGCGTATCCTAGATGCTGATGGTAGGGGGCGGGTTGTCCTTTTGGCTCCCTATATATCCAATTTCGTGTGTACCAAGGTATAGTGGTATCGAATAAATTGTAGATCTACCCGACTACCACAAACGGGGATACCGCAAAATAGAGAACAAGAGTAGTATGCAAGATTTTCTATTCACAGGCGGCGGTCTATGCAGCCATTGGATCGACACCACAATTCCAATGCCAAATCGAATAAAGCCTTGTGATGCAGCACGGACATTTCCATTATTTTGTGATATTTCATGGCAGTGCATTGTGAGGTGTGTGGTATAGATTTGCGAACATACACGCATACCCTCTCAATGTGATATCTACATAACAGTACAGGCGGAGGAGGTTGCATTTAAAGTGAACGCGGTAGAAATATACAACAAGCATCTCTAAGGATGTTCGCTTTAACTACAACATGATCAAACTGAATTTATACAACTCGCAGTAACTTAAAGTGTTTGCATATCCTTTTTGCCCTTTTTTGTGACTCCAGTAACCGTGTCTGGTATCTTGATGTCGTGGCATATGGCAGTTTGTGATACTGCGTTAATTTATGGCTTAAAATCCTTCGCCCTATGTATTTCGAGCCAACCGAATGGATTTTGTCTTTTACCTTCCTTTTTGGTTTTTTTTTCTTAATCTTTTTTTGTTGTTGTTTAATTTGCATTCACCTAAGTTATGTGCCTGAGTCTATATATTGCTGCTTGACTGTGAATAATTGGGAATTTCAGTTGGAATTTGTGTGCAATTAATGGCGCTATCAAGCGTAGCTATGGCATTACATTGGTAACGGAGAAAACTGGGTTCAATTACTTTCCACTCGCATGAGAGATCCGTTTAATTGATGTGATAGGAAAGCAAATAGCTTGCAGATCCAATTTACAAGCAGACATATGCGCTGGTGGCGTTGGTAAAAATTTATGAAAGTAAAACAGGACAATTACATTACGTGGGGCTATTTGTGATTCATGGTGTGGACGTATAACCTACCATCAACACATTATACTTGGAAAATTGTCATACGTACATATATATGTTGTCAATAAATATCACAAACTATTAAACGATTGGAAAAGAATAGGATTGAATTAACATTTTAATGTTTCTGCGATTCGTATGGACATTATGTGGATCAGTTTGAGGAATAAGAGGATAAAATATTTGTTTTCTTGTTCACTTTTTAAAATGTGTGGCGGGAATCAAGCGATGATGGATATAATTGTCAAATACAGAGTAGGTGTCGCGTTTTGAAATATTGAGTCAAAAAATATTTTTTTTTTATCTGAGACGTACCATGAACGATAACAAAGAAGTAGAGATATGAGGTTTTATACGTATGACAGTACTAACTACAGAACACATATTTTATTTTAATTTTACGATACAAAATTGCTGAACAGGAGCGCACAAAAGGAAAAAAAAATCTCGGACGGTAGACATGGGCGCGCCGCTATAGATCGCAATTTCTAATTTGGAACAAAAAACCAAAATGTTTCTTAAAATATAGTCTACAATCTAGTGAACTTCGTAGGAATTTTTCTAAAAATTTGATTTAAATAAATGGCGTTAAATTGAACTTTTTTTTTTTTTTTGAAAAAAAAAACATGCCGAAAATCGCTTGTAATATCTCTAAAAATCAGTTTATCCGGCGATGTTTTCCAGAAAATATTGTTTTAAAGTTCCAGTTGAAATTTCAAGTCAATCGAATAAAAATTGAGGAAGCTACTGGTGCGCCGAGTTTGAAAAAAGATCATCATCATCATCGGCACTACAACCGGGAACCGGTCTTGGCCTTATTTAGCAAGTCCTGAGGCTTGTTAAATTTTCCATAATGATTTGTTTTTTTCCGGGCAAGGTCATTAGTCTTGCGCCAAGGCTCCCCGACGTGGAATCGAACCCCGGTCTCCCACGTGACAGGCGGCTATACTAACCACTATACTATCGCGGAGCCCTTGAAAAAAGATGGAGCCGAGATATTTGTTGTCAAAGCTCTGAGTAGTCTTTTTTAGTTTTAACGGCAGTAGTAGCTTTAACGGACTTTCTACAAACAGATGTTTTCTTGGCCTTAACATTGGGGTAGGGTAGACACCTGTCTAGTCAAAATTAAAGTCTGGAAACTATGTGTCGGAGCAATTTATATAAAGAATAATTAAATTTCGGCCCGCTCGAAAAACCACTCAATTTGCTTCACGAGTAGGCTGGGAAAAATGAGTTTTCGACTCACTTATACGTTTCTCCCCTCATAATCAACTGTTTTTGTCGTTCTTAGATACTTTAAAGAGTGTTGAAACAATAAAAGAAAAAACGCGACAAGAGTCAAATGGTGATATTACCCGTTAAGAATAAGCTGACTTTTTGTTCGACTTCACAACACACTTTGTACCAGAGAGACACAAAATATACTCAATTATCATCTGAAAGTTGATGTGGTTAAGGTTCTTGCTGCGAAAATGTTTGAATAACACATCACTTAATAAGTCCTGCACCTAACTAATAATACAACTGTAGTGATCCTAAATAACTACTCTACTGTCAATTAACTTACTCTTATCCACAGTCCCAACCATTATCCCCAATTGCATTATATGCGCGACAAATTAAACCAAATGTTTATTTGTCGCGCATTGATTCAATACCCAATAATTCTAACATAATGAAATGCGAATTTCCAAACGCATTTCATGATTTGACGTTCCGAGAATTTGTTCAAACAAATTCCCATATCCTTCGTGGAACCTCATTCCAATTGAAGCGTACACAAAATATTAGCTGTGCTTCTTGGAATTTTAATACATATTGTTTAACAAATTCCTTGAGGTAGAGAGCATAAAATGGCGCCGAATTTTGAGTTAAGTGGCAGTCAATCTCGAGGACCGAACCACGGCCAACTCTGTTGAAGAATACAAGATAACCGGAAATAAAACATAATGCCTCTCGTCTAATCATTTCACTGCCGTGGGTAAGCTCACCACATCAACAATGGGACATTGTGAATCATTTCGGAAAGACGACCACAGGCACGTAGGACATCCATCACCTCCGGGGACATCCTTAACCTCAAGGACCACCCGCCGACAGTGCAGAAGGCTAAAGAAGAAGAAACGTGGATACTCTCCGTCTACATCGCCTTCGCCGGGGCACCTTGTGCCATCAACATAACACAACAATTTTTAGGTAAATTTTGATTTTTATTTATGGTATAACCTTATTTAAAATTGGAAGGTCCGTCCTGGCTGCTTTGGGTGGTGAGAGGCCGGCTGGGCTGCTGAGGTGGGCGTACCGAGCCCAGTTGATGTCGCAAGGTGCCCCGGCGAAGGCGATGTAGTCTCCGTCTTGAGTGAGATAATGATTCCAATGGTTTTCTAACAATTCCATGCCTTTTTTGTTGAACAATTTATGGGTAGAGGAGTATATGTGCCGTCGTTGGCACCGGTTCTACTTCTATCCCAAGAAGGAACCCCATGGGTTGTCATCAATGTGGGGTAAAAGTTCCGCTTTCGGGTTTGTTATCACTGAAGGTGGCGATCACCTTGTGGAATGCACTTGCGGTGGATGCCATTCTAAAGTTCGAAACATTTTACTCCTGTAAACGATCGCTGCCTCGAGACACACTGATTTTATTGGGCATCTTGTCGATGGTCCTTTCTATATCACTATAATCGCGACTATCGTAATGCAATGAAACGACACATCGTTACTAAAGGCGGCTCAATTAGCGAAGAAGCAGCAAAAGGCTAAACGTCAAGGAATTTCAACGGAGAGTAACTAATTTATTTATTTCATTCGGTACTACTACTAAAACACAAATCGGATAACTCAAGTCAGGTTTGTTTGATTTAAACTGTTGATGATGCACATTATTTATCGTCTTTAATTTACGTTCTCTCGCACAATCGCCTTCAATAGCACTTTGTTCGGATCATCATCATCATCGGCACTACAACGGAAACCCAGTCTTGGCCTTATTTAGCAAGTCCTGAGGCTTGTTAAATTTTCCATAATGATTTGTTTTTTCCGAGCAAGGTCATTGGTCTTGCGCCAGAGGCTCCCCGACGGGGAATCGAACCCCGGTGTCCCGCGTGGCAGGCGGTTACACTAACCACTATACTATCGAGGAGCCCCTTCTTTTATTCTATACAAAATGTCGGAACTGTGTTGTGAAGTTCTTAAACACAACCCTTTCGTTTGGGCGAGACAAATAAGCAAATGAAAATAATACACTGCGTAGACGTTATCGGGCGCGCAACAGCACTAGCTTCTTCACTCCACCCTCGACTCGCGTTTTTCGTTTTACGTGGAAGCCCGACTTGCCTCCACTGAATCTGTTGGACGATTAAAGATATCGAAAGATAATTTCATCTTTCATTTGCCGACACAAGGGGATGATTCTCCTTGTATCGGTCCCCACAAGGGCACGAGACACACACACGATGACCGCTTCTGCTGCTCATCGTGTGTCTCCACAAGTATGCGGACCGTGGATCGATCAAATCTACTAGGTTGCAGCTGGTGCAAATATTTCGATATAGGGGTTGAAGTGTTTGCACGATATAGTTCGAACAATGTTGGTTGCTAGGTGATGCAACCAAATTGCCTTTAATGGGTGGAAGATACCTGTTACATGAGGGAAATCGATCCGAGACATGTTCAATGGATTGGTTCAGTTCATGTTGGTAGCATGGTGATGCAACCAAATTGCCCAAAAGGAACATGCCTGTTTGGTGCTGATGGATTTAGCATCAGCAAATATTTTGCTTTTATTGCGTTTTAAGGCTTTATGGTAAAACCATGAACAGGTAGGTACTTGCTTTCCAGGGTTCTATATGCCCTAGGTGCGAGTTTCTACTTGTTAATGGTAAGATAATTGGTGGCGTTCAAGGGAACCGCTACAAATTTATCTTTGTCGCAAAATAAACCTCACTTTCCGATTTCAATTCTTCATTGGAACCAAACATCTTTCTCTTCGAAGTGCAGTCCATGTCGTTTTGCTATCGTTACGATCGACTTATAACGCGATGGTGTGATGAAAATGTTATCATTCTGAAGAACCAGTTTGGTTTTAGATTGCAACACGACACAGTTCATGTCGCGACAAAAGTTGTTTGTGGAACAAGGTAAAGCGAAAATGCACAGGGGGCTGTTTGGATGACTTTGAATGGGCCTTCGATTCTGTATGGTTAGAAGGGCTTATATATAAGTTATCAAACAACAAAACAAAGTTATCATATCCCAATATTTGATATACATTATCTACGATATGGCAACGGGTAAACATTTTGTGGTAAAATGTGGACATATCAAAATTACATTCATATGGAGTCGACAATTCGCTGATCCTACGGATTAGAGACTATCTTTCTGGTCGTTCAATCCAAGTGGTTCTTGATGGTTTCCAATCTGTCTCCCATCAATTGAATGCAGTAGTTCCCCAAGGTTCTGTACTCTCACCCACTCTCTTCCTCATCTTTATAAATGATCTCTTGTCCAATCCAATCCACTCGTTTGCCAATGATATCACGTTGAGTTTCTTATACTCATACGAACATTCCCGGCCAAACTCTTCGAACGTCAATACGAATCAGCAAATATGCTTAATACACTGAATTCCGACCTCAACAGGATATATCAATGGGGATTATCTAACCGGGTAGAGTTCAATGCCTTAAAGACTTAATGCTGTCTCCTGGCGTCAAAGGTGAACCCCAAAGTAATATACTACCATCGACGAAGCCAAGGAACTATCAATCCTCGGCACTCGAATTAATTCGACTCTTAATTGGAGCGACCACTTTTTTGAAGCTGCGGTAAGTGCGGCCAAATGCATGGGGTTCCTTAAAAGATGCAAGAGATACTTCACTCCATCCAACCTGGCCACCATTTACAAGGCGTATATTCGTCCTAAAATGGAGTTCAACTCCCATATTTGGTCGGGCGCATCGAAAACTGCACTACACATGCTCGGTAGGATGCAAAAACGAGCAGTGAAACTTATTGGGGACCCAGCTGTGAGTCGACCAATTCCGTCGTTAGAACATAGGCGGAACGTATCATGCCCATCTCTTCTATAGGTATTATCACGGTCGTTGCTCAACAGAACTTGCTGAAAGTGTTCCGCCTCCTCAGACATTCCGCGATACCCGTCAACCTAAGAATGCGCATCAGTTCACGTTGAAAGTCAACTTCACGGGCACAAACAAACATAGAGAGTCATTCTTTAACCGAACCACACGAATGTGGAATGTTCTACCTGATCAGTGTTTTCTCGTCGTTGTAATGTCCAGGCATTTAAGATCAATCTACATCGATACCCCCTTTCCGTATCCACTTCCTCTCCTTCCGCTCGAACTGTGCTCTGACACTTAAGGCTACTCCAAAATCCCCGTTTGTGCCCGCGTTTTTGTAAAATACATATATCTATATAATCCCCAGCAAGACAGTGAATTACCCCATTCTATTTAACGTTTACACGAATAATTTAGTGGGTTCTTTCAACCATGCCATTGCATACGCCGACGACATTGTGGTGTACAGATCTGGAGATAAGATTGATATAATAAATCGACTACGGCCAAATGACTCAAACTTTTTTGTGAGTATTGGAAATTAAAGATGAATTTCCAGAAAACAGAGACTATGCTTTTCAGAACGCCCCAGCCCAGGGTATCGACGAAGACAAAACGGAATTGGAAAAGTTTTCAATTGTCGGAAGTAATAATCTTTCTCTAAAAGTAGGCACTCTACTCAATATCTTTACTTCGATAATCACATAACAGCTGGCCTTACCGCAGCTAAAAGCAAATATGCAATGTCAAGAAGTCTATTCTGTAGTAATCTTCTAGCCTGCAAAGTCCAATAAAATCTCATACTCGGCATTCATCCCACCCATACCGGGGTATGGCTGCCTGATATGATACAACATATCCCCATTCTACATGGAGAAGCTTCGGGTGTTCGAACGGCATTGTTTGCGTTCCTGCCTTAGAATATATAGAACACCAGAGTCACATATTAAAAAGCTCTATCCCAATATATTCCTGTATGACACATCAGGACTAAACAAACAGCATAGATAATTTCATTACCAAAATTATTCGCGGTCACACTGCAAGGACAGTGAAAATAAATATATAAACATAAATATAGGTGAAATTAATTTTATCTTGGGAGTGTTCTATACCAACGATATATATCTGGAGAGTATTCTTCAGAATGGGTTTATTCGCCCGAAAACGTTGCTTTTCTTTGCTAGAAAAGGGTCTTATCTAAGACAAACATGGAACCCCTATTATTCACTACGCTTTCCGTGGTGCTATGAATAAACGAATCATCCATGATGATTATATTTCGAACATTCCATATCACCACGTTTCAGCATGGTTACCAGTGAAAGAAATAAATCTAAAGGAACCGGTTCCATCCCAACTGGTGGTAGGTTTGTGGCGAAGAAAGGACTACACATCCCAAAATATAGTATGTCGTAATGTAAATAAAGTATGCGTAATGTATTTATTTAGTTTAATTATTTTTGTACTAATTCCTGTTTTAAATAGTTGTTTCCATCATGTGTAATAGTTTTGTTTTTATTATTAAAAAATTACGTATATATATAATATACTATATATATATATATATATATATATATATATATATATATATATATATATATATTTATGTTGGACATCAAATGTTCTACATTAGTGTACATCCGATGCGCACACCCGTGACAACGAAATTGGTTGAACTTGACGAACATCCACCATTTTGCATTTCGTCAAATTGCAAAGGCTTCCTGATGATGTACGTGCACATCATCACTCTCTTTCATCAACTAGCCGCCACAGCGCACGGACGTCCAACCGCGTGTTATCCTCCCTTCATCTCCACTACTCTTCAACAAGTTACGGGCCCAGGCATTCACCAGAGTACTGCGAAATAGAGTCACGGTTAGATAAACACAGGAAAGCTAAATTCTCGTCCATCAACAAAATGGCGCCATCCACAGCGAGCATCGAACAACTGCGGAAGGATAATTTCGAAACTTGGAAGCGATCCTAGTAAAGAACGACGCGGGGCTATGTCACTGGAGAAATTGTGAAACCTAAATCGACGGAGGCGCGCATAGGTGAGGTCGAGCAGTGGAAAACAGAAGACAGGAAGGCTAAGGCAGACATCTTACTAGCGATCGGACCAGCTGAAGTCAAGATCATCAAAGGGTGTGAAACTTCCCGAGAAGTATGGGATAAACTCATCTCTGTGTACGAGTCAAAAGGTCCGGCCAGGAAAGCCAGTCTACTGAAGAGACTGATGCTTCATCGAATGAGCGATCACGACGACGTGCGAACAAACTTAAGTGACTTCTTTGACACCGTCGACAAATTGAACGACATGGAAATCGAAATCAACGACGATCTGCTATGCATCATGCTCCTGTATAGTCTCTCGCCGAAGTTCGAGAACTTCAGATGCGCCATAGAATCCCGAGACGATTTACCTTCACCGGAGGCGCTATGAACCAAGATAATCGAGGAAAGCGACGCCAGGTGCACCAACGAACGACATGAAGCCGAAAGCGCGATGGCCGCCAAACAACGCAACACGAGGACGGAGGATAAACGCCATGAACACAATCACCCCGGAAACCCATAAAAGCCTTCCTACAAATGCTACCATTGCGGAAAAGCCGGGCACAAGGTCGCCGAGTGCGGCTCTCTCAACAGAAAAGAACCGGGATCTTCTAAAGATTGAGGAGAGGAAAACAATACGTACAACGACGGTACAAGTGTACTAGCTTACACCAACTCAGCGCCACACGGCTTTCAGGCTTTTAAGTCGACTGTCAGTAAGGGGTGGTGCCTGGACAGCGGAAGCACATTCCACATGTCGAGTAACACCGAAGCATTCGAAGAATACAACGAAATTCATCCGATGAAACTAAACCTTGCCAACAGTGCCTCAACCGACATCACCGGACGAGGCGACATAAACATCATCACCCAGTACAAAGGCAAATATCGAAACGTAAAAGTGGATAATGTTCTACACGTCCCCGATCTGCGGGGGAATCTAATGTCCGTGAGCCAAATCGCTGACAGAGGATTCACAATCACTTTCGATAATAAAGGAGCGAAAGTAACGAACTCAAAACGGGAGGTCATCTTCGAGGCTGTAAGGAAAAACGACCTGTACTTCGTTCCAGCAAGCCTGAAAGAAACCCACGCAACGGCCGCTACAACTACGAGTACCCCGTATGTATCACCACTGGAAACCTGGCACCAGACACTGGGTCACTTGAATATTAAGGAATTAACTTCGAACCACAGAAACGGGGCTATACGGGGAATGTTTTTCAGGCAGCCCACACAAGAAATGAAGTGCGACATTTGCGCTCTCGGGAAAACAACGAGGCTTCCATTCCCGAAGGAGTCAGCGCGAAAAACCGGCATATTGGACCTGGTCCACACCGACACTTGCTGGCCAATGAGCATCAAAACATGGGGCGGGTCTGTATACTTCGTCACGTTCATCGACGATTGTTCTAGGTGGTGCAAAGTGAAAATGATCAAAAGCAAGAGCGAAGTTTTAAACGCCTTCGAAGATTTTAAAGCGTTTGCTGAAAAACAGACTGGAAGGAAGATCAAGATCTTACAGTCTGACAACGGGACCGAGTACGTCAACAACGAATTCAATACATTCTTAAGGAAAAACGGCATCCACCACAGGCTGTCAGTGACTCACACACCTCAGAAAAACGGAGTAGCCGAAGGAAACAAACGGAACCCTGGTGGATATGGGTAGATGCCTCCTCATACAAGCAAATCTGGACACAAGATTTTGGGGAGAAGCAGTCAACATAGCAAACCACTTCAGAAACAGATGTCCGACCAACTTACTCAACGGAAGAACCCCATACGTGTGTGTGGACTGGTAACGCTCCAAACGTAGGCCATTTCCATGAATTTGGATGCGTTGTCTACTCCCTAGAACGAGGACCAAGGAAAAGTAAATTCATCCCCAGGTCCAAAAAGGGGATCTTCGTCGGCTACGCTGGCAAATCGAAAGCGTACAGGATTTGGCTCCCCGATGAACGAAAAATCGAAATGGCGAGGGACGTGAAGTTCTTCGAAAAACATAACGACCGGAGTCCCGCCTCCAACGATTTTCGCCCAACAAACGACAAATCTGATACTGAAAGTGCCACGGTCAAATTCGTCTCTTCAACAATATACGAGTGCAGTTTGATATTAAATATTTCTCATGGTCATCTTGCGATAACCAGAACCACCCACATCCGTGAGGATGTTGGGCTCGGTCTCGCGATATCTGAAAAGAAAAGAAAAAAGGGGAGTATCTAAGGATAGTGTGGACAGTTTTAGTCCAGGTGTTCTCTAACTACTTGTATAGAGGGATGGTGGGAAAGAAATCATACAAGACCGGTAGGTCTTGGGTGCGGTAGTAAACGCAGATCACGTCTTTGGCGTCTGATGATCTGCGCTTTGGTCGGTGTGTGTATGTTTGTGCTGTCTTGTACTGTGCGTCCGTGTGTGTGTGGTTTGTTAACAGTAGACCCTATGGGATCGATCCAGGAATCCTCTATTATAGAGGGGAATGTTGTTGGGAAGTGTGCTTTCTTCAGTTTTGTACTGAAGAAGAAATTGTGGGGGTTTGATACGAAGAGATCGAGAGAGAGAAGGGTCAAGAACGCAAGAGTCCCGTACAAGTAGGTTCTCGCTGTTCGGAATGCTTTCGAGGTACGTGTATGCTAATTGAAGCAAGTACTCGTCGATAGAGGTAATGGGGGCGCCTTCGTATAGGTGAGATTTGGGGTAAGGACGACCGTCAGGCCTTCTAGAGTGATTAGTGCATCTTCTGAGGAGTTGCCTTTCGAAAACTCGAAGTCTTTCCATTTGAGCCGAAGACACACAGGACCATATGGGAAAGGCGTACGATATTCCAGATCGGATTAGCTGCTTATAGTAGAGGAGCTTAACTTTGGTGTCAACTTTGTTGCTCCACTTCAAGATGTTGTGCAGTTGCTTAGACCGACCGAGGCCCCTTTGGAGAATGGGGGTCACATGTTTGATGAAATTCATTTTAGGGTATAAATGACCCCAAGATATTTCATCCTGTCCTGTGGTCTAATCGTAGTGTCTCCCACTTTTATTCGAATATTCTGTGAATATCGAGAAGTAGGTTGGAAGTGTTTACTAATCAGAATTATAGCTACTGCTTTGGATGGGTTAAGTCGAATATTCCATTGACTGTAATACTGATACAGTTCGTCCAAATGTCGGTTGAGTCGATTTGTTACGAGTTTAGGGCCTTTGGATGACGTGTACACTAGGACGTCATCCGCATAGCATATCTGGTTTACTCTCCCGTCCACAGGGCGAGGAATATCAGAGGTGTAAATATTGAATAAGATGGGGCGTAGAATGAAGCCCTGTGGTACGACTGCAGCGGCGTGAACAGTTCGGGAAAGCTTTCCATTCACTCCAATCCGGAAGGTTCTGTTTCGAACGAACTGATAGATGATACTACATAGCGTTCTACTGAGGCCAGTATTCAATAATTTAAAAACGAGACCTTCGATACAAGTCGTGTCAAAAGCTTTTTCAATGTCTAGTCTCACCGCAACGGTGGGTTCCTTATTAAAGAGCCGCACGCAGACGTGGTTTTGAAATATGTTGAGAGCCATAGTGGTGCAGTGCGCTCTTCGAAATCCGAATTGGAAATTAGGTATTAGGTTCCTGGCATTGACAAAGTCATTTAGTTTCTCGTATATGAATTTTTCACATATTTTGCAGATGCAAGTGGGAAGCGAGATAGGACGAAAGCTTGAGGGGTGATACGTTGGTTTCCCAACTTTTGGTATTGGACATATAATAGCGTGTCTCCAAGCTTGGGGAAAGTACCCCATGTTGTAAGCATGGTTGAACAGAATGGAGAGCTTTATAAAGAATAAGGCAGAAAGACTTCGCAACGAGTGGTATGACATGCTGTCGATTCCGGGTGACTTCTTAGGGTTTCGAGATTTAACCAGGCTCTGTAGGGTATTTGGTGCGATGAAACCGTGACCATTATCACGTGTGTCAACGAAGTATGCACTGTTAGTTGGTATAAAGACAACAATTGGCTCGTTGAAGTCGTCCAATTTACTGTGGACCTCTGAACTAATGATCGCATTAGTATCCGGGTCGCCATCCGCGAGAGTAAGTTTGTGATTATTTTCGAAGGTCCCTCCGATGATATTTGCTTTATTGGTGTCGTTATTAACAACGACACCATTGTGTATGATTGACCCAGTGATACGAGAAATGCCATATATCTTTATAACACCTCTATAAACGTTCTGGTCCATCTGAATACCCTTCAGTTTGTCTTCCAATTGTCGGGTACGATTGTTTTGGATTCCCTGTTTTATCAGTGTACCAATATTGTGAATAATGGATCGCAATAATGGCTCCTTTTGCGTAAAGCGCTGACGATATCTCATTCTGCAGAGCTTTTTACGCTCCCGGATGAGACGAAGAGTGATGTCGTCATGGGGAATCTGATAAGTCTTTTCAAGTTTGTACTTCGGGACATGAGTCTCCGAAGTTTCAACTAGAATCTCGTGAAGTCGTTTTGCAGCGTTGTTTATCTCAACCGTCGTTAGGTTCCTGTCAGTGGGAAAAGAGAATTGGTGAAGTTTATCGTTCAATGTAATATTGAAGTTGTCCCAATTTGTCCGCCCATAATCGGGTATGTATCTGATATGAGCCCGGGATGCTCGATAGCCGCGAATGAATGTGGTCACAGCGTTGTAGTCAGATTCACCCGCTGAAACTTGAGTAGGAGTGATTTGTGAAAGTAAGTCTTTCGACACCAAAAATATGTCCAGAATTGAGTCATCTCGGGTACCAACCGTAGGTGCGACTATTTCGAAGTTGAGGTCATAGGTGGTTTCGGTGTACCATAGGTACAGTTTTGTGCCATTTGGGCAAGAGACAGATTTGTTCCAGTGGGGATGTCTGGAGTTAAAATCGCCGCCTATGATGAAGGGTGTATGCCCCGAGGTCCTTATTATTTTGCGGATATCTTCGGGATTAATGGGGCCATTATTGGTTTTATGCGAGGGGTATACGGAGTATATATTCACTCTACCATTATTAGCCAGATGCAGTTCAACCCCAGACACCTCTAACTCCTGCTGGTTCACCGATATGCTCGGCTTATATAGGCCCGCGGCTGTCCCCTTTTTCGCTCGTTTCCTGGAGGCTGCTTTTCTTAGTGGCTTCCTGGAATCGGTGCGCCGCTGATCGTCGTTTCCCGGGAACTGATGTGCTGACTCTTGCCTTTCCTTTCCTGGGAATTCGAGATGCATTGCCAACAGTCTCCCCCGCAGAGCGAAACCGGGAGTTCACTCTGCTATAACAGAAATATTTGCAGGTGGGTCGAAGCACCGCAATCATGAGATTAGTTGACGAGGTTCGCATTCGGCTTTCAATGCTCCGTAGTAACACGGCCGGCATTTGAGCAGGCCAATGGTTTGCATTCGATGCTCAGTTTGAAGATCGAGAATGATGATTTCTTCGCCTTGATGCTGGCGCCTGTGGGGACATGATATGAGCAAAGATGAGCAGAGGAGATGATTTGTTTTTCAAGTGAACGTTGATTCGGGTTCGAAAATGCCTCTGTTAAGTAACTGTTGCTTTTGTTTTAATGAGTTTCCGATCATTCGGGAGTGGTAATAAGATTGCTGAGTGAGGATGAGTGCTGGGTTTTTGTGGCTTTTGAAGTGGAGGGTATGCGAGGCTCTGCATCGATTTACGTCTGCTTCGTTGCAATGGGGTTGCCGGCCATTAGTCGGGTGTTTTGTACTTGGGTTTCGTTGGGATTTTTATGCTTCGGGGCGTGCGTGATGAGTTGATAATGTAAGTGTGCAAGCGGGTGCGACAAGTAATGAATTTATTTGGCTTTGTTGGAGTGTACGCCTTTTGTCGAAGATGCGTCTTTTAAATCGTTGGAGACGTTGGCCCTGTTCATGTTTGTAAATTGTTATTCCTATTCTAATTATTGGGGCAAATTTAGAAGTTGAAGCATTGTGTAAATGAAGAGGGATACAATTAGGAAACAGGTTTTGCAATTTTAATTCAAATGGTAATTTTATACTTTTTAAAATCTGCTTAGGGAGATTTATAGATAGCTATGAGATGTATTGTTGTTATTTGTCGTCAAATGGTTTGATTGTAATGACTTCTCCTCTTTTGGTATTTTACGGACGTGCTTCCCTATTCACTATTTGAGATGTCTTAGCGGACTTGTGGTGTGTGTGCAGGCTTTTTAACAATAAGACATGCATTTAGTCCCAAATAAAGAGAAATATGTAATTTCATTGTGGATGCAATAAATGCGGATTTCAAATTAAAAATCAAAAAATCACACCGAGCTTACTGTCTTGGCCATTGCATCGCACTTTATATAAACACATGATCCACATCATTCAGATCCAGGGGTCTAAGTTATCGGGTTTACCCAGTCAATCAAAAAGTATATTGCGTAAAATTAAAACCTCGTTACGTTAACCTTCGGTTGCCCGTATTTACCCATCCACAATAGTTCCTATTCAAGTAAAGAATGACACTTTCAATTGATCTTTTACATGCATTGGTTTCAGTGACACTTTGGGGAAGGCACGTCTTTCTGGCGTAACGCAAATGTGTCATATTTCACGGCACTGAAGTCTTACCACACTATCGGCAATAGTTTCGTGTTTAATTACTGCAGTCAACCAATAAACGAAGGCAACTCATCCCACCGACAAAGTTTATGACCAAAGTGACTACCATGGACTTGCAAGCCGTAACACCTACAGGGCCGGTATCATTTTATCTTTGGAGTGGCATTTTGTCTCACTCGACGTTATTCAGTATTAAGGGCGGGAATCGTTGACTTGATTCGTTTACCAGACACTCTTCCGCAGGACTGCACACCAAAGTACACAACCGTCGCAATGATGTACATGCTCATACATCAACCGGAATATACGTCAGCCATCTTTCGTAAATACTTACACAAGCTAGAAGAAAGCTCCGACAAGAACGGAAGTGGTTTAGACTTTCCCCCATTGATTGTCTTCAAGGATTCAATAATCGTCGACTCTCGCCACGTCTCTACTGTGCCTCCCGTGATGTCAATGCGGTAATCATCCTCGTTATATTGGTTCTTGGCACTGGGCAAATCTCCTGGATATTTATAGTTGTCGAAACACAAACCGTCTGTTCGGTATAAGATGCCAGGAGCAGACAGGGATATGGCGTTATATATATCTTACAACATCATTACGGTCATCTTTATTATCATCAGCGCCCAGTTTTGTGGGTGTGACAGGACGACATATTAAACCGCAAATCCTCTTTCGAGGGTTGGAGAATAAGAGGACGGCTTTTCGTTCCGTCTCAATCGGTGTTCAATGGTAGCTCAAACAATTTTTGCTTTGGTTGTTTTCTTCATCTATCCTCACATCCTTTCGCTGTTGTTGGCAGTTTTTTTGATGGCTGATTTAATAGTAGAAATGATCGTTGGTGCCAAAGAAAACCGGGTTAAGGTGAAACTTTGTCCATTTTCATCTTATTAGAAAAGTTTCTTTGACATAAGTCTGCTTTGTTCGGCTTTCTTTTACATTCTTCCTGTCAAGGATATCACACGACAGGAAGTGATTTTCTCAATTTTATTGCTGGTTCAACGGATTGTGTTTGTGCAATTATTTTCCTTGGCAATTTCGATTTAATTAAATTGCAATAGAGAAATTGGATTAAGGACCAGACAACGTTGATAATTAAAATTGGAGTACACTAAAGCATCCGGGTGCCAATAAGTTTCAAGAACTCCGCTTTTATTATTTGTCCAGGAAATTAAAAAAAATTGCTATTTCTAATCAGAAACTTGCTGAAGAGCAGTTGAGGGTAAACTAAAAGATTTGTATTTTGACTACTTCGCATAGCCGAGATTGAAATTATGAAAGAGCGAACATTACATTGAGTACAAATGTAACTTTGTTGTAGGCAAGACAATCCCTAGTAGTTTATCCTGTTCCAACGACAAACAAACCGTAATTTTTGAACAATAGTTGGAAGTTTCAAAACCATGTTTTTTTTTTTTTTTTAGTTGTAGGAAGCTGTTTGTTTTGTGGTGATTACAAGTTATTTGTCGAGGTGCTAGTATTACCGCTTAAGACTTTCTTTTTTATTTTTTTTTTTACTACTAGGTTGATTCGTATAAAAATTATAATCTGTGTCCTGTTCAAAGCAATTCCACTCACATATGACAAAACTCTGTCAGTTTTTTTGTTCTAATCTTGGAAGCGCTTTTGGAATTCAGTGTTCTTGCTACGTCGTGGCTTATCCATGTATTAATAAATAAATAAATAAATAAATAATAAGTAAATAAAAAATGAAAAATTGAATACAAACTCCATTTCCTCTTCCATTCTATCTCCTATAGTTAAGGACAGTCCAGTCTTCAACGCAATGTTGAAAGTGAATCAACTTGCTGCATTTCAATTAAATTCAATTTAGGCAGATAATATGGTACATTCATATTTTACAACTAGTATTTAAGAGATTTAGGACAGCCATGCCTTTACAACTATAATCTTAAAAATATATAATAACAATAGCACAATTTTAATGAATATTATTTGAATCTTAAGACTAATATTGCACAGGTTTCCGGTTATTTTATGTAATAATAACCTCAATATAATTTTCATAGACAGAGTACATCATCATCATCATCATCATCGGCACTACAACCTGGAACCGGTCTTGGCCTTATTTAGCAAGTCCTGAGGCTTGTTAAATTTTCCATAATGATTTTTTTTTTTCCGGGCAAGGTCATTAGTCTTGCGCCAGAGGCTCCCCGACGGGGAATCGAACCCCGGTCTCCCGCATGACAGGCGGGTATACTAACCAGTATACTATTGAGGAGACAGAGTACATATGTAGTGATTTAGGATAACGCAAGACGAGAAACGAGAACATTGTCAGAAAAAGAACAGCTGACGAAGAAGTTTCGATTGATTTTGGCAATAAGGAACTCTACCAGTTTAACGTTAGCGTTTTCATGTAGCTCATCTGTCGAATAATGCCATGGCAAATTCAACAACATTTTCAATATTTTATTTTGACACCTTTGCAATTTTATTTTGTGTGTGCGAGCACAATTACACCATACAGGGGCCCCGTACAGGAGTATAGCTTGAAAAATGGTTTTAAATATTTTAATTTTATTTTCGATGCTAAGCTTTGACTTTCTACACACTAATAGATGCATAACTCTTACGACTTTGTTTATTTTGTCAATTGTGGTAGTGATGTGTTTTTGAAATATGAGTTTTTTATCTAGAATAATACCTAGATATCTACAGTCTTCGGGCCAATCAATATCAACTGCACACATACTGAGTTTAGTGCCATTTGGTAGGTAGCAGTGTTTCCTACATCTCGAAAACCAGACAGCTTGTGTTTTATTACCATTTATTTTTATTTTCCATTTCCTGTATTATACTGCGCTAGTTTGTCAAGAGCTGCTTGCAAAGAGTTGTAGACATTAGTGAATAAGGCACCCGAAGAGAAAATGGACGTATCATCGGCAAACATATCTACCTGAATGTTTTCACCTAGACATGGTAAATCTGCCACAAATAATGTGAATAATATGGGACCAAGGACCGAGCTTTGGGGTACACCATAGTGGATTTGGTGAGTAGAGGATATATCGGTTCCTATACTCACAACATATGTTCTCGAACGAAGAAAGCTCTGGATAATTTTGATAAGCGGTATTGGCAGCTTAAGTTTTAGTAGCTTATAAATGAAGGCATCGTGCCATACCGTATCAAAGGCTTTTTCGATGTCTAGAAGAACCAGTCCCGTTGACTCCTTGTCGATGAATTTATCAGCTATGTGGTTTTTAATGCGCAAGACTTGGCGGCTTGTACTGTAACCACTACGGAAACCGAATTGAAAGATGTTATTGGCTTCCACAAAACGATCAATCCTTTCCTTAATGTTTTTTTCTAAGAGCTTACTCAGACAGCTAAGTGACTAATAGGTCTGTAGCTTTCGGGGCTGTTCTTCGGTTTGCCGGGTTTTGGGATAGGTATTACTTTTGCTGTTTTCTAACAGTCCGGAAAATAACAATTCTTAAGACAAGCGTTGAAAATGAACGTTAAATAGTCACTTGCAGCAGGTGGAAGTGCTTTAATTAATTTGTTGTTAATATTATCAAAACCAGCAGCCTTTTTTGATTTCGATTTTTTATCAATTCTTTAACTTTGCTAATATTAGTTGCGTAGGTACTTTCAGCTGGTGTTTGAGAAAGTACAAGGATAGTGTTAGCAACTTCAGCCTCAGTACACACTTCGCTTAGATGCATAGATATGGAGTGGTTCTTACTATTCGTGTTAGCAAGTAGGTTCGATTTCTCCACTGAAGAAATAAACAACTTGTCGTGTACTTTATACGGAGGAATACTTGACTCTTTTTCATAATTTTTGATATTTTCCAAAACGGTTTGCTGCTTTGTCAAGAGAGGAAAGGTGTTTATTCCAACACTTGTTTCTATATGCTGAGATTTCTTTTTTAATGATATTATTTAAGACCTTAACATTAACTAGAAAGCAATCGATTCTATAACGAAGCCATTTTCTTCTTTCAGAGTTTCGTAGCCTAATCAGATCTAAGATATTTTCAGGAAGCGGTGCCTTATCAAGTGGAGCAGTGGAACATTTAGGTATCGCAAAATCGGCCGCTCTATTGATAACAGAAACAAAATTGTTACATAGGATATCAATGTGCTCGCTGCAGGTTATAGAATTTAGGCTGGTATCACCTAGAACCAAGTTCGTGTTTATATATGATTTATAACAATTCCAGTTGGCGGCGGAATAGTTGTGGTATAAACTGGTACGATTTACAACTACTGTGTGATTCACTGTGAGGCTGATCGGAAGGTGGTCTGAACTTAACGCATTTAGAGTTAATGGCACTGTGCAGTAATTTGGAATATTAGTGATATATAGATCGAGAGTTGAGGGGTTCTTGTTAGCACTCGCTGGGAGTGGGGAATCGACCAGTATACGGTCGTTATCCGAGACTTGTTGAATTGGCCATAATAATTTTTTTTTCTGGGCAAGGTTAATAGCCTTGCGTCAATCTTTTGCAGAATGTCGCTGCATGCAGTGGTTCACTACTTGGCGGGTGCCAAAGTAGCTGTCCAGGTATATCACGTGGAGACTGCATGTCAACTTGGATTGAACAGGGGCAAGGATCGTCCTGGCCTTCGCTAAGTATATATATACTATATTCATATTACAACGTCATCATTCCCCACTAAAAATCAGTATGCGTCATTTTACTGAAGTATCGGGTTTCCCAATAAGCACTTGACAAGCTTTTTTTTAAATAAAACGCAAACCATCTGAGATATTTCAAAAACTTTATTATCGGCGTGAACTACAATCAAAACATTTATGAATGGAACTCGACTTCGTTCATATGGCCACCGCGAAAGGCTGCGTACAGAAATTAAATTCAAAGTTGTGAAGTATCTATTGGAAAACACGATATAAAGCACATTCTTGCTGGCGCAAGGCTAATAATCTTGCCCGTAAAAATAAATGATTATGGAAAATTTAACAGCCCCGAGACTTGCTAAATAGGGCCAAGACCGGATCCCGGTTGTAGTGCCGACGATGATCATGATGATAAAGCACATTCTTACTTTACGCTGTAACCGTGTCACCCTTTATGCCAACAAAACACGATTTGGTAACCGCTGCTTCTTCCCAAACAAAAAACGACGTTGTATTTGAAAATCCTTTTTTGTCACCCCCATACATAAAAAGGGGCCTAAGAACGATATTAGTAACTACCGTGCCTTAGAGAATGGCAACGAAGTCGATATAATCACAAGCGATTTCAGCAAGGACATCCACAAAATCTCCCACAATCTCATCATCTTTGAGCTATCCACCTCTCAAACCCTAGTGATTAAGTGGATTTCTTTTTATCTAAACGATTAAAACCTACCCCCCCCCCCCCCCCCCCCCCAATCCTTTTCGTCCCACGTGAGGGGTCCCTCAAGGGATTTATTTGGACCTTCTATTTATTCTTACTATTAACGATATAGACTCCTGTATCAAGCACTCCTCCATCTCTATATACGCGGACGACACCAAACTTTTCAAGACGATCTCGCCTTCTCCATATGGATCTCGACAGATTTTCAGCTTGATGCCAAAACAATAGCATCGCACTAAATATTCCCAAATGTCACTCAATCTCCTTTCCAATAAACGACCCCCATCTCCGCTACGGTTCTATTACTCTCTCAACAAACATATATCACTGTACAATCGACAGGAAGCTTAACTTCATCTCACATATTGATGACATTATTCTCCAAGCCAAGTCTGCTCTTGGTTTTGTGAAACGCTGATCAAAAGAATTCTCTAATGCCTACGTTTTCCAACCGCTCTATATAGCCTTTGTCCGCCCCCTCCTTGAAATGCTAGTCAGGTCTGGTCTCTTCACTACTCGTCTCATATTCGCAGTATCGAAACCATGCAACGTCGTTTTTTCCGTTTTGCCCTCCGAGGATTGGATTGGGAAAACCTCTGAATTTACCCCATACACAAGCCGTCTCCACCTAATTAACCTTAATAAACTTGAAGAGCAAAAAATTCATGCCGACATCATCCGACGGTGGATGAGTCTTCTCTCGGATTCAATCAACTGCCCAAGCCTGCTCCCCTTCACCACATTTTACACTAACCCCCGAAATCAGCGAAACTCTCGTCTCTTCTATTTGGCGGCCATTGCATTTCTTATGACACTAATGAAACCATTTCGCGAATGCTGTGGTGGACAAACTCTTACCCCACCGTCTTTGACTTCAATCTTCCCTCTTCCACTCTCAAACGTCGTCTCCTCTCTTACCCCTCCAGACCCCGCCCCGCTCCCTGCCGGCACTCTACCGCATTCATACCGCACCCCAGCCTCCGCCTATCCTAGCACTTTGTGGCGGTGCCGCCAATCCCACGGTATACTTACCTAAAAACCGCCATAACCTCATCCCAAGTCGCATAAAGTTTTGCTAATGCAATCGCATTAAGCACCTGAAAATGCTACACGCATCAAATATATCAAATCTCGAACCTAAAAGTCCCTGTAAAAGACAACTTACCATTCATGCATTTCTTCGCATACAATTCCCTGTCAGATTTCTTTCTTACCTTATCAGGAATCTCAAACCAAGTCGGTGCCAAGCAAATCTCCCTAGAGGAATTCCTGAAAACAAAAGGATTTGAATTACATACAATGTAACCTTCACCAGGGACCATAAATATTGCGCCGTCTATTTTCCAACTTCGCCATGTGTACGATAAATTTCTTTACGTACACATTGGACGCCGACCTTTTTCTCCCAGTAATAAAATTCTCTAACTCGCACCATGTGCAAACAGAAGAACGCTGTTCCTACATAGGTTTCCTACGATACCATAAACAATTCATATTGTTTGTGGTATCCGAAAGACATTTCTTTCATTTGATGAGCGGCTGCTATTTATTTAGCTGACCCTCATTACCGAACGATGCATAAGCAAACCCATTAGCATCCGACGAGATTCGATTTGTTTACACACATCTCTTGGATGCCCATTATGCCTTTTCTTTGTGTCCACATTCGTTCTAATGGTTTTGATCTTTGAAAAGAACCGACGTACACCCATACATGTGTGCCATTCTCTAATGAGATCCGGTTATCACTACAAGTAATTGCATCCAAAAATTCTTTTGACAGCGACTTAATATCGCTGAGTCGTATTCCAACCATTAGACCGACCGGTCGAGCCGTCCATCATCCCTTGTAGGGGGTGCTCGGAGTGCACACCCTAGAGTCGTGAGTTTTCCATCAAAGAGTGCAAGTCGCGAATAATACTAAAAGTGGAGAGTTAAAATATAATAAGACAAATTGTAATTAACAGTGTAAATCCGATAAACGTATAAGCTTTGCGATATACCTCCTAAAATGCTTCTTAAGCAATAAAATTAAGATTTAATATTGACTAGACGATGCGTTTAATTGTCCGCAGTCCTGGGTGTATTTATTTCTTTTGTGTTGTGATCAGTGTCCGCGCGAACAATTCATGATGGAGGAAGAAGAGAATCAGCGCCGTACGCCGGTGCACAACGCTTCTTCCCCACATCTTCCCTGCCCTGCCACTGATACTACTGTCTATCCATCTTTGTTTAGTTCCCCCAGTATTTAAGTTACTTGAAAGTTTAGTGAATAATTCACTCTTAATTAATTCGATCTCAATCGATTGTCACATGGTCCAGGATACAAAACATGTGAGAAGGACGCGAAAATCAACATACTTCCTATTAAACATAACACTGTCATGTGCTGAAATGTATATCAAGAGATTTCACAATAAAAGAGATTTAAGTCGCAGTGGCCAAAACTTCTCTACCAAATCCTGCGAATCCATGTGCATATTATAAATTTGAATTTATTGTCCAGTGACACTGTACGATACAGATCGTTAATCGCCCTTAGTATTCTTATAATCCCAGTTGTGTGCATGACTAAAAATGAATAATGAAAAAGGGAAATAGCATCGATTACGTGAGCGCTCATAATTTTCACGTTCAATTTTAATTCAAACCTATTAACCCCCAGTGACACTCGAACGTTTTTCTCGCGCAACCAGTCGTATATCACTCTATATACAGCGCCGCCCAAGAGTAAAATATACACAAAAGACTCGCCCCAACCCACCAAGTAATGCCAATATAATTGCATCTCTCGAATGGGACATCATTTTACGGTCTCGAATAAGAATTTAATGCTCCCGCTGCTGCTCTCACGTAACTAAGACCTCCCTTCGATCATTTAAATTCATCCTTTTCGTCCTTCGCACGTATGTGCGCTCCACAGTTTTACCATTCATTTAATACATTTTAATATTGAATTCTCACAAATTAGGTATCCTACTTGTCAAGGAGCTGCACGTTAGTCATAAAAGAGAAGTTCGTGCTTCGTCCGGATCTGGTAGCTGGTACAATTCTTATGTTGCTTCTTTAGTTCCTCCTTAGGATAACGTCGCTGCTACGGCTTTCGCCACCCGTTGGATAATTTCGTATGCGAGAAACGTAATGACGCGTGCTGATAAGACGAAAGAATGGAGACATCGTCTACCCTCCTCACGTGACTCCAGCATTCATTTCCCAATAGAGTTGAGCTGAAGCTTAAGAAGGGTGTTATTTTACCTTACCACCGAACGGCATATAAGATGCGGCTTAAGGACGTATACTCGTATAATCGATGAAATAGGGGTACTTCGCACTCCTGAATCTGTGATCTGAATTCGATTTAGCATCCATGTTCCCCATTGATGTTATAACTTCCAATTTTCGTAACAGTAATGACAGTCGTTCGAATGTGTTAATGAGTTGTAGACGGCGTAAGCTACACCACACTGGGCGATTACAAGCCTTCGTACAGCGATAAATTCGCTGTTAATTTGACGACAGTAATGAGATTCCGTTTCGATCGGATACAACCTGGCAAAACCAATGCAGAGTCGTATTTCGATTCTTTCGTCCCACCTTGACCCACAGAGCTACTATGGGAACAAGGTGTTAACTTCAGATTAATTGAGGTGTTAAAAATAAACTGAAAGATCGAATCAGCGAACAAAAGTGTGAAATGAAAATGGTTTCAAATGGGAAGTATTATAGTGTTACAATATGGAAATAAGTCCAATGGAATGGTAGCCTATCATCGTCCCATTACTCGAGCATGAAATTCTTAGCAAAGTTCTACAATTATGCAGAAGATTTTGTATTATGCAAATATAACTTAGACGTTATATGTGCATATTGCAGGACGAACGGCTCAGTGACTTTTACATGGCTTAGCGTATCGAAATTACTTCGGCATTTCTATCACCATTTTCAGGGGAAAATGTGTTAGGATTAAAATTAGATTAGAAGATACATCGGATGCAATGGCAGACATTTCATGTACATTTCCCGAAACTAATATGGGGCTGTGGGATGGTTAATTCTTACGCCTTCACGGGCGTGGGTCCAGTAACACACCCACAACACCCTGCGAGGAAAATAATTGTCCCCCAAAAGAAAACCAAAATGAATATAAGAAAAACACAGATAAACGATTTTAATTTTCAGCTTTATTGTTTCCTTCCAGTGGGGCTTTACACTTTTAATGTTTTGCTGTTCATTTACTTTTAGTTACCGCTTCGGCACATACATATAGTTCATTTAGTGTTCGACAGGATTTCCTCCGGATTTAATATCGCCTTAACAAAATACACACACCACTTTTCGTAACAGTTTTGCGCTTGGCTATCGTGTAAGCAACTGGGTAATTCCACGGACAACGACCCGACTGCCGTTTACCAAACGTAAGAGAAAGGTAATCTTTTTTATATATATCACTGGGAAAAAATTCGACTCGCCACTATGACGGACTGCTGATCGCACTCGACTGGGGGGGAATTTGACTACTGGCTGTAGGTTAATGAAAATTCGGCTTAGACAGCGCGACCGAACCCTGTGACGGATGAAATACGACTCTCTGGTGCACTGCTCGATGCTGAGCCAATTCGTGATTGAGGTGTCTTTCCACTGGCGTGGTGAATAGGGGATGAAACTTTTCTTTCGCCGGCGACCAATGAAATCGGTTTGAGGTCGATTCCCATGGGTGATCGTACAGATCGTTGAATGTCCATGCACTGGAAATAAGGACAAACGAAAATGCATCGGAGATTGGATGCGAAGAAGAGAATCCAACCAGTGCAGCTGTACAAGCAAATGTTAGTTCTATAGAGACTAAAAGGGATTTGTTTATGATAGTGAAGATTGTCGGGCGGGTCGAAATAGAATCATCTGTTTATACGTTGTGTATGCAGAGCATTCTGTTTTTGATAGCCAGCATGAGAATCATGGCTGTTCGTTGGTTAAACAACGAATCGTTAGACATGACCGTTGCGATTGTAGTGCTCTAAAAAGCCCTACCACCCTTTTCGTCCATTCATACATCCTAATCCCAGTAATCCTACACCAAAACATTAATCAAAGTCCTGAAAAACCTAAACTAAATCCAAAATTCGCAATAAACGAATCAAATATTCGTTTATCGCTTTGCATTTGCCCCACGGGGAAATCTAAATTCAAAATCCAGAAATACATTTCAATCTGGTAAAATCCCCCGTAAATTAAATAAACCAAATCCATGGCAAATAGAACCAGATGTTCAAATTTGCCACAGACAAACAAAACCCAAATGCAAGTACAAATCCTCATATGCAAATAGTTTGATAGGAATTCAGAAAACTGAATTCTTATCTAAAACAAACATTGAGCATCACACGAAATGTATCGAAAATCGAGATTTTCCATCTGAAACGTTCGTTTTCAAGATGCAAATCTCGATTTGATGCCGTTTAAAAGGTGATGAATCGCGATCTCAAGATTCATTTTATTCATGTACCTAGTCCTCGGCGGAAGTGCCGAACGACCACGAAGCATTCAATTATTGTACAGAGTCCCCGGCGGAGGCATTGAAGGACCACTAACATCATAGAGCATCGTTCTTCATTCAAGTAAATGAAATAAAAGTGAATTTACGATATCAAAAGTATTTGTCTTATTTGGAATTGTGCGTTCGTTACAAAACGTTAGCTGCTCCAGCACCGGAGACGACTTCCAACCAAGAAAAGGAACCGGTGAGTAGAGTGGTGGGAAGCCCACAAACTAAACCCTTACAACGTCCACGATTTCGGACATCACCAGGAGGCGCCAGGTTGCACGGCGCTGGGACACTATTCTAGAAACGACGTCCAACGAACGAGTTGGTCGTTGCTCTTCCCTCAAGGTGTAAGGAAGCACGGCGGCGATCACACCAGGTCTCCTCAGGAGCAGTCATTAAGAGATAATTTTCAGGACAAGGAGACACGCTACCTGGGAGTTAAACCAGTAGTAACAACAACTAATTCTATTACACGATGATTGTTCCTAGATAAGGCAACGGATCATGCAATTAGTCATGCGGCTGTACAAACGAGCGGCTTGCTATGGCTTGGTCCTTGGACCGACGGTTGGTTGAGAATATGTACACAAGAAATTACTGTGTACATGTGCAACGGAAAATGCCAGCGAATCAAGAAGATTCCAAATGGTTCGTGATGGTCATAAAGGATGTGAAACGAATGTTTACAAGAGAGTTTGATGCTACCCAAATGCTGGTGAGAAAACTGGTTGATAATGAAATTAATGTTGCTTGATGCCATGGCAAGATGATGATCTTGCCGTGGGTTTATATTGCAGGTGAGAAATGGTTTAAATGTGAGCTTTATGCTGCTCGATTGCAGGTGAGCGAAATGTCTTCTATTGCAGGTTGGTAATGGGGAGTTGGATTAAGGGAAATGGGTGGTTCTTCGGATAGCTTAAAGAACCCCCACAGGGCTCCTTTTCTAGTGGAAATTTTCCAAGAACAAATAGTACTGCTCAACAGTTCTTTGCTTCTCTTAGAACATAGGAATACATAAGGAATTTAGAGGAATCGGGTCGATTCACAACGTCTGGTACTGGCAGGTCTGAACTTGTGAAAGCATTTTGTAAAAAGTTAGAACCGAAGCACCGACGCATCGGTGCTCGAAAATGTCTTATCTCGGTTCTTAAGCTCGTATGACTTGTTTGATGCTCTGGTATACGCTACTGTTGAGCTTTTCACTGTTGGAAATGTCTCAGTATGGTGGGAGTCGGTCTTTATTGCGGTAGAAAGGTAGAAATCTTCAAAAGATACTTCTGGACTGAGCCAGATGCATGCTGGATTTCATCGCCTGTTTTTTATACATATATATATACATTTTTCATGAGAGGGGGACCTATAGCGCCACCACAGTGCCCCGAGATGTCACCAAATAGCCGTTGCAGTTCTTCTTGAACAGTTGCAGGTCGTAACGCTCCGTAAACGTTCGCGTGGCGCGGGAATTCCAAAGCTTTCCCCGCTCTGTAACGGAACGAGTTCTGATGTAGAGATATCCGCGCCTTCGGGGGATGAACCACAAATTGGGTCGGTCGGTTGGGTTGTTTTGTGGACCGGATATAAATCGAATAACGCCGAACAATATCACGAATCTCCAAAGGACAGTGACCATGATAATAACTGTAAAACAGACAAAGATCAACTACACGCCTTCGATGTGATAGCGACTGTAGTTTCGACGTCAACGTAGTGTCCCCGATCAGACGCACCGCTCATCTTTGTATGCTCTCAAGTAGGTCAAGGGTATGTTTAGGAGCGGAGCTCGAAATACGAGAGCAATATTCCAGCGCAGGTCTAATTTGGGATTTATACGGGAGAAGAAGTTGAAACGGAGTAAAATATTCCTAGGTTCTAAAAAGGTAACTCAGTTTTCCTGAGGCGCACCTGGAGATGGTCGACACGTGTTTATGCCACGATATATTCCCACAGACCGTGACGCTGAGTAATGTCAAACTTTCCCCAGATTCGAGTGCCTGGCCATTCATCATCAGCTGTAGAATCGTTGATCCCTTTTTCTTTGTGAATGTTGTATCCTGTGTCTTCGTTGCACTGAAGTCGACGAGATTGGCCTTTCCTACCGATGGACTTTATCCAGATCCCGATTCAGAGAGTCGATTTGGCTACATCTTGGCTGATGTGATATTGATGCACTAATCGGCCAGTCACTTGAAAAATAGGAAACAAGTGTACTGTCATCCGTAAAACTGAACACTTCGTTATCCGTTGATTCCAACAAATCAATGACGTGAAGCAAAAACAAGATTGGAGCCAAGATAGAATATTGAGGCACACCGGAATTAACAGTATACAGATTCGATTTCGTCGTCTAGAACAACTTGGATCGATCAATTTTCGAGGAAGCTCTTCGTCCAGTCGCCAAGCTGCTGGGAAAGTCCGTATGAACGAAGTTAGCTCAGAAACGCTCCGTGCCACATGCGGTCAAAAGCCTTGGAGACATCCAATGGGACCGCCCTCGACTCACTATGCCCTTCAATAGCAGATGTCCATGTATCGGTTACACGGGTCAAAAGGTCTCCCATGGACCACTTGGTACGGAAGCCGTATTGGCGATCATTCAGAAGTCCATTGCACTCCAAATACTTAATTAACTCGGCTATGATGACCTTTTCCATCACCTTAGATAACACGGACGGTAATACTTTCGGCTGGTAATCTTGTGGGTGATATCCTTTTCCCCTTTTCAAGATTGAGTGAACTCGAGCGATTCTGCAGCAGGTGGAAATGTCGTCCGTGCATAATATAAGCCAACAATCTGCCAAGAACCGGGAACAGTTCTGGAGCACCGTTTTTATGGACCAATGCTGGTTTTCCGTCTGGACCGGGTGCATTCCTACAGTCCAGTCCACGTAGATGGCGTTGAAGCGTACGTGGGCGGAAACTGATATCCTGCATCGAAGACCGTACTGACGCGATCACAGCTAGCTCCAAAAGACCGGCATCGATGTTTGAATTCGCGAACATATTACCTTTATCTTTTGAATTTGTGACTAACGTTCCGCTGTCCGCTACGGAGGAAAAGAGGAGGACAGTCCTTGACACTTATCAGAAGAGACTCGAACCAGTCGGGCACTTAAGGAGCTTTTTGGTCACTCCGTCGTTGTAAGACTTCTTTGGGGTATCAATCGCCCGTTTGCACGCGTGTCTGATTCTAACAAAATTCGTTGTGGTAAGCTCAGTGGCGTTGGTGTTCCATTGTTTAGAAGCTCTATTTTTGCCGCTGAAATCTGCTTGCATTTTTCATCAACCCAAGACTTATCAGATGAACTCCGTTTGATGAAATGCGGACTGTAGACCTCCATTCAGTGAAGAATAATCCCCGCGACCGACTCCTCGCAGGTGTAACATCGGAGTCTCCGGTTCGGATGTCAAAAACAGATCCAGGGTGTTCGTAGAATAACCTCGGGTATCCGCAACTTTTTTTTTATTTTTTATTAGACTTCTCTCGGGAGAGGCGAACCTATAGCGTCGAGTGGGCGCCCCGAGATGGCATCAAATAACTGTTGCAGTTCTTTTTGAACAGTTGCAGGTTGTAACGCTCCGGGAACACTCGCGTGGGAAGGGAGTTCCACTGCTTCGCCGCTCTGTAACGGAACGAGTTCTGATACAGGGATGTTCGCGCCGTCGGGAGATGAACCACAAACGGGTGCGATCCATCGGATTGTCTTGTGGAGCGCATATAGACCGAATTGCGTGGAACAATGCCAAGAATCTCCGAAGAACAGCACCCGTGATAATATCTGTAAAACAGACAGAGGTCGGCTACGCGCCTTCGATGTGATAGCGACTGTAGTCCCGACGTCACCACCGAGTCCCCGATCAGGTGGATCGCTCGTCTCTGTATGCTCTCAAGTAGGTCGAGGGTATGTTTAGGAGCCTAGCTCCAAACATAAGAGCAATATTCGAGCGCGGGTCTAATTTGGAATTTATATAGGAGAAGAAGTTGGGCCGGAGTAAAATATTTCTTGGCTCTAAAAAGATAACTCAGTTTTCCTGAGGCTGACCTAGCGATACTCGACACGTGTTTATGCCATGATACATTCCCACAGACCGTGACGCCGAGCAATTTTAAACTTTCCCCAGCCTCGAGGGCCCGGTCATTCATCATCAGCTGTGGAACCGATGATCCACTTTTCTTTGTGAATGTTGTATATTGTGTCCCCTCTGCATTGAAGACGACGAGATTGACCCTTCCCCACTGCAGGACCCTATCTAGATCCTGATTCAGTGAGTCAATCTGCCTACATCTCGGCTGATGCGACGCAGATGCACCAATCGGCCGAACACTCGAAAAGGAGGAAACAAGCGTACTATCATCCGCAAAACTGAACACCTTATTATCAGTTGTCTCCAACAAATCATTTATGTGAAGCAAGAACAAGGTTGGAGCCAAAATAGAACCACGGAATCCGTATTGACGATCATTCAGCAGTCCGTTGCACTCCAAATACTTAACTAACTCTGTATTGATGACTTTTTCCATTACCTTAGATAAAATAGACAGTAATGCTATCGGACGGTAATTTTGTGGGAGACACATTTTTCCCGTCTTTGGGATTGGCTGAACTCGAGCGATTTTCCAGCAGGCAGGAAAGGTCCTCCGTGCATAAGATAAGCGGAAGAGTCTGCCAAGAACCGGCGATAGTTCTGGAGCACAGTTCTTAAGGACTATTGCTGGTATTCTGCCCGAGCCGGTTCATTTCCTACAATCCAGTTCACGTAAAATGCGTTGAATAGTGCGCGGACGAAATCTCACATCCCGCATCGAACACCGTATGGGCGAGATCACAGGTGGTTCCCAAAGGCCGGGATCGAGGTTTGAGTTCGCCGAAAATAAATTCGCGAACACATTAGCTTTATCCTTTGAATTCGTGACTAACGTCCCGCTGTCTGTCACCAACGGCGGGAAAGACGAGTTTGTGAAGTTACCGCTGACAGCTTTTAACCAGATGGAGCGCGAACCGGTTGCGCACCGAAGGAGCTTATTGATCATCCTGTCGCTGTGAGCTTTCTTCGCGGTATCAATCGCCTAGTTGCACGTGTTTCTGATTCTAACAAAATTCGCTCTGTTAACATCGGTGGGATTGGAGTGCCATTGCTAAAACGCTCTATTTTTTGCCGCTGTAATCAGCTCGCATTTTTTATCAAACCAAGGTTTATCAGACGAACTTCGTTTGATGGAATGTGGAACATACATCTCCATCCCCAGAAGAATAATCTCTGATACCGACTCCGCGCAAGCGTTAACATCGGAGTCTCCGAAGCAAACCTCGGACCATGAAAAGGATGCGAAGAAATCTCGCAAATCGTCTCAGTTAGCAGCCCCATACTTCCATACATGGCGAAGCTGCCTAGGCCGGTTATTCGCTTGATGTGCAAGTGCTTGCGCGGCAGATACGAAGCAGTGATCTGAGTTTCCTAGTGGCGCACAAACCTCTACGGTATATATACTCGGTTCGGATGCCAAAAATAGATCCAGGGTGTTCGATAATCGCCTCGGGCATCCGGCACTCGCGTTGGCTTCCCCACGAGTTGAGTCAAGTTGTGGCTTACAGCAAACATCTCCGCCAGCCTACCAGCCTCGTTCGCTCTGTTAGGATGCACCAACCAGCCGGAATTGTGCACATTCAAATCGCCAAGGACAACAATTTCAGAAGCTTAGTGGTTGAACTGTATCCAGTCGATGGTATATGAAAGATGTTCGAAAAATGTCGCCGGTCGATCGTCATTCGGGGAGCGGTAAAGACAACAAAGAAATTTAACGGAATTCCTCAGCACGACCTTCAACCATATGTTGTCCATATTATTGGGTTCCAACGCCTCCATCCTCTGGCAAGCCAGATCGGACCGCGCGAAGACGCAGACTCCACCCTTAAAACGGAATCTCGAATATAAGTCGTATCCTGAGGAACAAAAACATCTCGTTTCAGTTGACGAATCGATCTGGGTCTCAGTTCGGGCAAGGATATCAGGTTTTGCTATTTCTATAATTAATCTTTTACTCCGCTCGTTGCGTTGCAACTGCTGCATTATGTCTCATAGAATATCATTCGTTATGGACGTTCCTTGTTTTGAACTTTGCATGAATTCTATAACCCTTATCGGAGTAGGTGCCCGTTTTATCTATCTATACAAGATCACTTGTGCGATTTCGAATCTTACGTACTCTGTGAGTACGTATTCCCCCATTTCATATTTTGGCTTCATAGTAGAATGGGTAATTGTCATGCTTGTACTTGTGCAAGTATTGCCAAGAGCATCCATATCCTGATATCAGTTGGGATAGATGGTACTTTAGCTCGGCATGTTATCTTTTCACCCTGGTTTCGACATAGGGTGTGGATCCACCCTCCTTTGGTGGAAATATGCCATCTTCGTTGACATTATCGTTGGTCGGATCTCTATTTGTATCGGCGTTCGTCGGCGATCCTCTTACGAGATTGGTCTGTCAGCCTCATGCGAAGCCGCTGTTTCCTTAGCTGCAATGACAAGTGGTTTCCTACCAGCCATAACATTTATTCATCATCATCGGCACTACAACCGGGAGCCGGTCTTGGCCTTATTTAGCAAGTCCTGAGGCTTGTTAAATTTTCCATAATGATTTATTTTGTCTGGGCAAGGTCATTAGTCTTGCGCCAGGGGCTCCCCGACGGGGAATCGAACCCCGGTCTCCCGGGTGACAGGCGGGTATACTAACAATATAATAACATTTATTATATCTTCGTATATCATGTACGACTTATATTGTGTGGTTGCCTCTTATATGTGGGCCGCGTATATTACAATGTAGTAATTGACGCTGGTTATAAACTTTCTCATAAGGGGTCCTGGTCGTACAAAATTTTTTTTTTTTTTTTTCATTTATATTTTTATTGACCATCAATTATTTTTACAATAAGCAATACAGATAACTTATGATACTTTAGCTATAATTGTTTACATATACTTACTAGTACATTTTTCAAACAATATGATAAAAGTTATATATTGGTTATGGATTAGGATTTTAGTGGGTAGAGCTTCCTGGAAAAGGTCAGAAAACCAGGATATAGTTATTTTCTTAACCTATGCTAATTTACTTAACTTAACTTAACTTAACTTATCTTAACTTAGTCTAGTTACCTAATTATTATTGAAATAAGTTAGTGTGGTGTGGAAGGGGGAAGCATAGTGATCAATAGCTAGGTTATGGGTTAGTGAGGATATTGTCAGTCAGGGATGTGGTTGGTTTGTTCGTTGAAACGCAAAATATTGGAAAAGGGTTGAATATTACTATATTTAAATTGGTGAGGTGAGTACAATATTGAGTAGCAGTCTTTCTAACACATTACATAAACTTGTAGTTTTTCACTCGTTTTCCGTAGGTGTTCCCTGGAGGCCAACCTGTTGTAGAGGGAAACATCAAGATATTTTATTGAGCAACTAGATCTGATGATGTGTCCTTCTATTTCCAAATCAAGGGGTGCAATTTTCTTGCGACTGCTTCTTAGAACAGTCTCCGTCTTATGTAGGACTAGTTTCAATTCGGTCATGTCTAGCCAGCATTTAATGCTGTGGATTTTATGGGAAAAAATTCCAACCAATCCGGCGGTCTTATAGTTTTTAACGACCCTTATAGCATACAGCACCACTTCGATGGTCACTGAAGGTATTGCTCTTACAGTGATGTGCCATTCCCCCTGTGCTAGTGTCTTCACTCCTCACAGTGCGGGAAGATATCTGCAACGATTCTTACTATGCCACTTTCATCTCTGCATTTGATTAATGTTGTGTGTAGTCTTTTCATGACTATTCTGTAGGCGCCGTGCTACGGGGTTATGGGGCAGAATACGTCATATATACTTCCGCGGATCATATTCTTAACTCTATTCGTTTGCTGGTAATTTTGCATGTACCTGTGGTAAGGTGTTACGGTTTCTTGCTCTTTGGAGGATTTCTAGGTTCAACAAACACGCTAGTTTGGTAGCTTATGCTCATGGTCATTATCGTGGAATAGCAGCATCGCATCCGTTAGTTAGCCACTTCATGATTATCCCAGCTCGCATGTTCGCAACGGGCTTTTCTTCAAGATGTTCGATTGCGTCTTTCAGCATATAATGTAGCAGCTCCGCATCGAGGTCGTTTTCTTTCACCCATTTTTCTGGGCTTTCTTCCTACCTGTCATGAACCACATGTAATAGTATTTGGTACATCCATCACTGCTAGGACTGCGTGGCCCTCGAGAAGTGCCTGCATCCTACTGTTGGCCCTAGTGTTGCTAAATTTGACTGCTCAGCCGCTAAAATTTCCAGCAATTATAATATTGTTCTCCTTATTTCGACAGGCGTCCGAACGGTCTATTTCGGATTTGCAAGATTTCGCCATATTGACGGCATCTGAAGCATTCTATGCGTGTGATGTATTCTCGTAGTCTGCCTCTCAGCTATCCAACCTTATTGGATACCGATAGCCGGCAAGATGCTAGCCTTTTCACTCGGAAGACTGATCATGGTTGCCTGTGTGTCATCTGGTTTCCTTTTTAAGCTCATTACCGCTTCTTTTGAAAAGGCTTTCAGTGCAGGATTTCTGTGGTGATCGCTGTTAGGACGTCTCGATACTCGGCCATTGTTTCCATGTCACTGTTTTCACACCGGGATCTCTCTGTAGCATTTCTTGTAGTTTTGCTCCAAGTGTGTCAGTGGTGGCTTGAGGTCAGCGTTTCAATTCTAGCAGCAATTGTTCTTTTGATGTTCTTCGAACTTTATTCACGCTAGTTCCGAGTTCACTTAGTTCAAGCTTGGCCTTCACAAACTCCAGCATATACGCATATGTTTTTTCTCCTCTTTTAGGATTTATTATAACATCAGGGCATGGCTCTTTGCTTCCATTCCCGGTTTCTTTTCTAGGAACTTTCACCCTTGGATTTCGCAGTTGTTTTTTTTTTTTGTTGTCCTTTTTGGGCAATTGTAGATCATAAATCACGACCGATTTGTTGCGGAATTTTGCTTGTATCTATAAGCGTGTTTTTGTTGTTCGGTATGGTTTATAAAGTTGTATCGCTTGCATTAAGCGGCTCAGATCGTTTCCTTGAGCGGATTAAGAAATCGGTCTAATCTATACGAACGCAAACGTCATTCACAATGTTTTGCAAACACTCAAACCAGGTACTTACTCCTGATTCAAATTCAAATTGAGTTGGCAATGGATCCGACTTATCTTTGCTGACCCAGATGCGACTTTTGTACGAGATTTAAAGGAGATGTCTACATCTCCCCGGTTCTGATTTAACTCGCCAATGAATAAGTATAGACGTAATTTGCTCGTAACTACCAATATTCACAGAGAGTTTCAGTTTCGAAAACAGTATCGGTTTCAATGTGATTGCCCTGATTCGGGATGAAGATGAAAGTCACTCCAACTTTGTCAAGCACGTAAAGAGTTCTTAATAAAACTAAAGTTATATTCATTGTATCCATTATTGGTGTCATATAGATAGCTATTAATGTTTTAAAAAAATGAATACACAAGAAAACCCCTCGTCAAGAGTTTGCTAAATGCTTTTATAATTCCTTTGTTTGTATCTACACCAAATTATACATGTGCCGTGTGTGAGCAATCTATCTCATGTGCTCTGAAAGCACGGTTTTAGTCACAATTTGAACAAGAATTATATGTCCCTCAATATGAATGACACTTTAATCAAATAAGAGGGTCAGATAATAAAATTAATGAAATGTGATCCATCACTTTCTGATAACATGATTTCCCAACATTGGTATTTTCCCACCCCTCGATTATTTTCTCATTCTATTATGACGGTATTTCAGGTCCTTCTTTCAATACAAATGACTGCCTCTGGTACGCCATGAGGTACAGTGTTAGTTTCCTGTATTATATTCTCAAAAAAAAAGTATGGTTGTGATTCGTGAAAAAGTAATTGGAGTCTGTAATCATAGGGAATATATTAAAGATTAATACGAGCAGCATTTCTGTAGAATTAGCTCAACTTGTAATAGTAAATTAATGTGATAGATTGCTTATGTGTATTAATCTCCACTGGCAGTAAAATACGACTCGTATAGATTATGTAATAGGTGTGCAAGTAGTCACTCCATTTTTTGTCTCTTCTGGAGTTTGACGTGGATTTTCATTCAGTAAAACTTGAAGTTCTTCGTCGACAAATTTTTTTACTGCACCTGGACGTGGAGCGTCCTCTAGTCTAAAATTCTCTTCGCGAAATCTTGCAAATCACCTTTTTACTGTTGAATAACTCAAAGTTGAATTAATCAATTTCATAACCCAACAACAACTTCAACAATTTTTTTTTTCATTTGAAAACAGAATAGAATGCCATAGCGTAAATATTGCTTATCGAGATCCATCTCTTATACGACTAATACACACGGAATGGCAGCTTGTAAATGACCAAAATTTAGTCATAAAACAGCTATGACTAAGCTACATATATTCAAAATGCCGAGAGAATTGGATGCCTTGAAGTATGCTTTTAATACAATCAACTTCAAAGCCGAGTTTCGACTTGCACACCTATTAACACAACCCTCATAGAGGATAACCTTTTCCATAGAGAAACCGTTTTAAACACTGGGGTAATCTACACATAGTATAATTCACCTATAAAATAATCCTCATATAGGCTAAACTTTCTAAAGGCTAACTCTTATACTGGGAAATCATATGCGATAACTATTACTAAGTAAAAATAACATTTAAAATAACTTTCACATATAGTAGAGGTCGAACAGAATACTCTTGTCTAGTATACGACTTGTTAGAAGCAAGCGCCCACCTCAAACCATGCATTAAGTGAAATTTCAAAGTGTCCATACCTATCCCTTACACACTAAAAAGAATCATCTTCATACAACATAGCCCTTTAAAACTTTACGAACACACTGTATAGATTACAGCTCTTAACGGATTACATAACATTAAGATAAACATGAATAACCATCACTTATGTAACGCCTTATCCAAAGTTTATCGCTTAAAAGTAAGTATAAAAACACATGGTGACCCTATGAGCTCTCTACAACAGTTGGTGTCACAGGTAAGGTGTTTAGAGGTTTTAGGATGATTTGCCAACACCATAGGAAGGTCATTGTTACTGTGGGGGTTCTTTAACCCACTTCCAAAGAACTACCCATTTCCATAAATTACCTGTCTTCTACTTACCTGCAAATCAGCATCACCTTTCACCTGAAAACATAAGCCCACGGCAAGATTACCATCTTACCGTGGCATCAAATTTTCTCCCCGGGGCAGGCTTGCATACAAACCATCATGTCCTAAAATCCAATTCGGTTTTCTCAGCGTCTAATCGACATAAACATCCGAACATGTCAATACGAATGGCTGAGGAGCATTTTCCCTATATTCGGCATGTCATGCTTACCCTTGCCTTATCGGCAGACCCATCGGCCGATCGTCAATATACAGCATAGCCATCGCTGGCTATCCACAAGCGATCGAGTGTTTTTTAAAGTAAACACACACTCGATCCATCGACCTATGAGATGTTACATTTCGAATCAAAATGACGCTTCACACCATGGCCAAAGTGTAAACAAACACTGCCTCCATGCTCACCAGATACAGCTGCAGCCGATAGTTTCCCTACCATTCGGTAATTAAATATTGCCCCAAATCTTTAGGTTCGCAATAGCTGCAACCAATTTCCAATTATCAGCTATCAACCGATCATGGGATTCGGGCATGAATATGACTGCTGTTTTAGCAATCATACCCACGTTTATGCTATATGACGACCCTTCTGGATATCACAGTAAACACACAGTACCGCACTGTGTTTGTTTTGCTTATCAACACTGGTCCATGGTTGCCATTGGTGGCAAATTCCTCACCACCATATCGATGTACCAGCATATTAACCCAAATAAGATAGCAGCCAGCCTGACCCTTTGCCACCGTCGCGTCGGCAAGATTTCTGTTGACTTAATGCCAACAAATCTAAATCAAACAAACCCCAAATCTTCGGTCGACCTATCGTCACCGAAGAATGTATCTCCTACAACGGCATTACATAAACGCAATGCATGCAGCCCCTTGTTGCTCGTCCACTTGTTTGAACAGGTGCGGTATCGTTCGTTGTCGATATGTAGGCTAAGGGGCATCGCACTTTCCTAAACGGCCACATGGGGAATCCTACCAGTTAACCCCCTTCTCGATAACAATTGGTTGCTGCCAAGTTGATCCGTTTCGCTCCTCCTACATCGATGTGATCCCCCACCGTGGCATCTGACGAATGTCGATTACATAAGAAAGTCAAATTTCATCATCCGGGGAGTGCACATGTGCCACGGAGTCCCATTTTAAGATCCTAAGTGTGCACACACACTGAAAGTGAAGTAATACATTTTCAAGGTAGGGTGTAATACGGAAGTCGCGCGTTGACAGATCATTATCGTCTCGTGGTTAATTGCCCCAGTTGTGCGTTGTGTGTTAATTCGGTTCCGATATTTTAAATGACTTGGTGTACCTTTGCTATTCGATTGTTTAACTTAAATTCGCTCCTTCAGCGACTACAGTGGAGTATAAAGAAAGACACTGATGTGAAATTAAGCTTAATTGTCATATTCCATACAAGACTGTGGGGATTATTTAACCCCCTTCCAAAGAATCTCCCATTCCCATTAATTACCTGTCCCCACTTACCTACAAGTGAGCTTTTCCTTACAGCTGAAAATATAGTTCATGGCAAGATTTCCATCTTGCCATGACATCAAACTTTCACCAGCATTATAAACCCCAAAAGCTAATTCAGCTACGTCATCAGGTAACCAGCTTTGATTCGTGCACAGGCCAATGCTCAATACCAAGAAACATTTCCTCTTGCATGTGCATGACATGTTTATTCACATCACCGCTGAACCATCGGTCGATTGTATAATCAAAAACCTACAGCGCAACCATCGCTGGCCGCCTATAGGAATTTCTAGTGTTGTGTTAACACAAACAACACATCGACCGATGGAACGTTGGCAATCTGCGTGCAAGCTAATTGATGCTATACGCAATGGCCAACGAATAAACAACGCATTCTTCCTATCCTGAGGTTCGCAACACTTGCGACAATTCCCTTTTATCGGTTATCAACCGATCATGGAATTTGGGTATGGAAATGATCACTGTTTAGACAATTTTACCCATGTTCCATTATATTAGCTTAAACAACAGCTACCCTAGCAACTGCTATCGTAAACATACCCCAAATGCTCGGTTGACCTATTGGCACCTAAGAATGTATAGCCTACAACGGCATTATCATGAACGCCTGAGTAAACACCATGTGCATCTCATCGTGACCCTTGAAATAGCGTTTTTGTTTACCTTAAAGCAAAAAACCTATTTCGTTCTCAGGCGCAGGTCATCAAGGATTTATGACCGCATTGCCTGCAGTCCCTTATGTTCGTTCCTTTGTTTATTCAGGTACATTTTCGTCGTTGCCGATATGCAGGCTGAAGGGCATCGTACTTGTCCTATACGGACACATATAGAATCCTCCCACACCGATGTATTCCACCACAGTTGAATCTGACGGATATGGGTTGCATCGGTGAGTCAGATTGCATCTCTTGTTGCGAGCACTTGAGCTGAGAGTCAAGTCTTCCTCTCCATTGAAGGGTACACGCGTGTCAAAAGTGTATTTTATTGCTGTCGGTTTATATCCACAATTATCCATTATACCCTTGGGACGTAATACAGATGTTCATAAACTAAAATCTAAAGGAACATTGTGTGAAGAATCGGATGTTCATAAAGTAAAATCTAAGGAAACATTGTGTGAAGGATAAATCAAAATATAGAAAACTTTACCCTACTAGCTCCATCAGTGCCTTTTATTTATCTTTCCTCTCGGAACGTGGTTTAGTGACAATTTTTGTGAGGAAATCGTTGGTGGGTGAGAAAGCTTCTGTGTCGTAAGACGACAATACTATCATCATCACTCGCCACAAGACCATTTGTTACTTGTAGTATCCAGTTTTATTCCAACGGATTCGTCGCCTATTCTGAGAGCGAATCATGTCGTGTTAGTGAAGATAATTGTAATTTTTCCGAAACAATAAAAAAACCAAGAATAACGAACTTTAAAAAATTGTTTTTTTCAATTTATGTGCTGCGTTGCTAAGTAAGTAGAGTTTAGCCCCTGTCGGACAATTTTAGTGATCATCGATTCATCGGTGGTGTTTCTGCTGAACCAGTGTCCGTGTTGACGCACCCTAGTAGAAACAACCCACATTACCACTTACTAACTCGAACCATAGACGCAAATTTCTTACGATGCGCGCACGCAACTCAATAGGCCCCTTGAATGGCCAGATTATCATAAAAGTGTGAATCTCACCAGGACACCGTATACGTGCACACTTGGGAATGTATCCACGTGGCATAAAAGAATTCTTGGAAAAATGCCTACCCCTGATAGAATGACCCTCGCCTAATCCGACACGCTATCGATTCAACATCAAAGCCCTTAGTCTGATCAATTTGAACATATAATTACCTACCTTATTTATGTAGGCTCCATTATATAAAGCCTCATTTGGATAGTACTCTTTATAGTCCGATTCCGTTGTTCGATATTATTTGAGACAAGTTCTGAGACATTTTCTTTCGGACTGAAACTTTACCATCAAATTTGGATGTATGTTAAACCTCATTGGGTAAGCATATGTAATCACTGGCCTAATCAGCGATGTCAGGTTGGCCACTGTGAAATAGGTTTCTTGTCATAACAAACGTTTTTCTAGCGTTGGCCAAAGCAGCCTCTACATGAATGTTAAAATACAGATACTGATCTAGTCATATGCCAATATATGTAATTACATTCTTGGTTTCCAGTTCACATCCATGCGGTCCCACGATAATTAACTTTCGCTAGGTGTTTCTCGTATCGTTTGTGACTTCATACAACGGGGTTCTAAATAGGGCGGTTTCATATTTATCGAAGTTGATCTTTAGTTTACGTAATAGCATGCTAATAAATTGCTAATATAAATGTTAAAAAGAATCGGAGAAAAAGAAAGAAGAGCTAGCGTTGCAATCTACTCTTTATATTACAGGCCATATTGGAGGTCACTTTGCCACTTTTATGCACGAACCTCATCATGTAACATGCCATAAAGTATAGTGGTTAGTATACCCGCCTGTCACGCGGGAGACCGGGGTTCGATTCCCCGTCGGGGAGCCTCTGACGCAAGACTAATGACCTTGCCCGAAAAAAAAAACCAAATCATTATCGAAAATTTAACAAGCCCCAGGACTTGCTAAATAAGGCGAAGACCGGTTCACGGTTGTAATGCCGATGATGATGATGATGAAAGTATATATAATAAAGTCTTATTTATGCCTTCGGTGACCAGATTGTGAAATAAAGTTTCAATCCAGACGATATCGAAGGCTCCAAATCGATCAGATAAGCACCTGTGCATTGGTTCTTACATTTACTCCATTGTATGTTGGAAACCAGCTTAGTTGTGACATGTGCGGTTTCATGGACCATGTTAAAGACAAACTAGTTACTCAGAATAATGTTGTTGTTATCTACCCCTTTTTTCAGAGCCTTGTTAATGACAATTTCAAGTACTCTACGGATGGTTGATAATGAACATATTGAACGCATGTTTATTGCGTTTGTACAGTCTTAGTCCCGTTTTGGGAGCTTATAGTGTTTGCAACGACAGTGAAGAACGTGTGATTCGAACCGAGGCTGTGGCGGTTTGAAGCTTTAAAAATTGAACCGAAGCTCAACACATCAGGCCACTGCCGCGTGTACAAATTCGATTTCTAAACTCAAGTACACTCAACTGATATGGAATTGTTATGTTATCGAAGTGCTATGCGGCTCTGAACCTTTGATTATTCGAATTTCTTTCTCCGTTCTTCACTATTTGCTTGTGGACTGTGTGCGTATCTATAAAAAACGCCACAGGCTGTATGATAGCTGTTTTCTAACGTGCGGGATCATGTGTATTTTTCAGCGGGCTGTTAAACAGGATTGCTATTCCATGTAAGTGATCGCCACTTAACAGTTGGAGAGATCTCATTAGAAGTGGGTATCAGCTAGGGAAGTGTTCAATTCATCCCTTTAAATCTTTTAATAAGCTCTCGAACGGCGCGGATGTTGTCATCCGTCCTTGGGCGTCGATCATGACTTTCGTTTTCGATAGGTTCTCGTTCACTTTGATATTCTCTGCCCCACGTAATTTCTCCAATTTTCATATTTGGTGTTCATATATATACCTACGCTAAAATAGTTTTAATCCAGGTGCAGTTGCAAACCCCAAACGTAAGTCTCGGGCTCTGCTATAAAGAGGTAATGTTGCTGCTTGCCTGGTGCATAGACTACAATCGCATACATTCCCATTCCTTACCGAAGGTGTATGCGTACGGTGTAGGCCCCCAGCACCAGGAACTTGCACACTTCTTCACTATGTATGACTTTGTATCCAGGAATCCTCTATTATGGGAAGGGTATTTTCTTCAGTTTTGTACTGAAGCAGAAATTGTGGTGGTCTGATTCGAAGAGATCGAGAGAGGGAGAAGGGTCAAGGACGCAAGACTCACATACAAGTGGGTTCTCGCTGTTCTGAGTGCTGTCGAGGTACTTATATGCTAATTGTAGCAAGTACTCGTCGATAGGGATAAAAGAGGCACCTTCGTATAGGTGAGAGTTCGGGTAATGGCGACCGTCAAGCCTGCTACAGTAGTTGATGCATCTTCTGAGGAGTTTTCTTTCGAAAACTCGAAGTCTTTCCATTTGGGGCGAAGATATGCAGGACCATATGGGAAAGGCGTATGCTATTCCAGATCGGATTAGCTGCTTATAGCAGAGAAGCTTAACTTTGGTGTCAACTTTGTTGCTCCACTTCAAGGTTTTGTGCAGTTGCTTAGACCGACCGAGCCCCCTTTGAAGAATGTGGGTCACATGTTTGATGAAATTCATTTTTGGGGCATAGATGACCCCAAGATATTTCATCCTGTCCTGTGGTCGAATCGTTGTACCTCCTATTTGTATTCGGATATTGTGTGAATATCGAGAAGTAGGTTGGAAGTGTTTACTACTCAGAATTATAGTTACTGCTTTGGATGGGTTATGTCGAATTTTCCATCGACTGTAATAACTGATCATGCAAAAAAATGTGTCGCCCTTTTATACTCAGAATCCCAAGTGGTCAGAATCCCAAAGTTGGACATTTTTAAAGTTATACGCACTCAGAACGTTTTGACATACGAACGCTATTTGTGTTGTTTACAGTAACTTAAAAGATTCATCTCGGCCCAAAAATGGAATTAAATCGTCAACATTTTCGTGCGATTATTTTTTACAACTTTCGGCATGGATTAACTCAGCAACAGTGCATGGATGAACTTAATTCAATTTTTGGCGATGAAGCTCCATCAAGGACCAGTGTTTATCGATGGTATGGTGAATTCAATCGTGGTCGTAGTTCACTCCAAGATGAATTTCGTGAAGGTCCTCCAAAATCAGTTGTTGTTCCGAAAACCATTGATGCTGTGCGCGAACTGATATTGGAAGATCGTCATGTGACCTATCGTGAAATTGAGACAACCTTAGACGTTGGTGGGACCAGCATACATTCAATATTGCATAAACATTTGACTGTCAAAAAAATTTGTTCGCGTTGGATCCCACACAGTTTGTCAATCGCCCAAAAAAAGGCTCGTGTCAATTGGTCCAAAGAAATGCTCAAAAAATACGGTCGCGGTGCTTCGAAACACGTCTATGACATCGTGACATGTGATGATTTACGCGTATGAGCCCTAGGTCTGAGCCCGAGGTCTGAGAGGTCAAGGTTTTTCGACACCTGAAGAAGCGGTTGCTGCATTCAGAATGCATGTGTTGGAGATACCTCAATCAGAGTGGCAAAAGTGCTTCGACAATTGGTTCAAACGCATGCAAAAGTGTATAGATCTTCATGGGGAATATTTTGAAAAACAATAAAGTGATTTTCGATGATCAATATATGTTTTTGTTCTCTAATCCCGAAATATAAAAGGCAACCCTCGTATCATGCATTTACTTTAACTCGGATTTTACTAGGTATTGGATCAATGTGCTACAATTGAATATTTGAATCCATTTCTAGCACATTTGGTTCAATGGGGACTATTGATTGGAGTTATTGAGTTGAGGTAATATAGATAATGTTATTTTGCGTTATAATAGGGGAATAAATGAGAGCAGCGATTTAGAATCCCTGGAAGGCCATCGTTCATAATAATTTTTACCTAAGATCACACATGTACAATTCCATTTCATTTTAACTGATGCCCCCAACCGGGCTGTCATAAACCCATTTGAAAACAATTGGGAAAACATCTTGCTATGCCAAATTCCAAAGGTTTAGATGATCGACCATGTGTTATATTTGAATTCAACAAATCCCAAATTGGTCTTACAAGAGAAGAGGTCAACGCACATCTCTTCCTATGCTTCATCTTCTGCTTTCATCTGAAATGTGCATTGACATTGTTTACAAAAACGAACAAAGGAACATTGCAAAGTGCTGGCGTTTAGGGGGACAGTATACAAACGCTTGTTTTATTACATGCTCTTCTACTCTTTGGCCGTCTATACAAATTGTCATCACAAGTTCGAGTTACGTTGAACTTGGTTCCTAAAGCCAAAAAAAAAAAAAAAAAAAAAACTGCAAGAAACACTACGATTCAAGGGGAAAGTCAATGTTTCTACTTATTTACTTATTTAGGTATTATTTGGATTTTGCTCGACATTCAAATTATTCCTCTTTACTGTAGTGGGTTAGTCGCAAATATGACAGGTTCAACTGAATTCAGGGAATAACAAGCATTTGATAAAAATGATGAATAATGATTCCCATTTCACTTAAGTTTACGATTTCCAAAATTAAATCAAGCATGAATTGTTACTGCTCTGTAGCCTCTTTTTCGTTGTATACATTTGTACAAAATAACCACACATTTTTAGGAATGAATTCTTGTCACAGTCATATCCTACTGTCCAATGGTCGTTATCATATGATGAAATGCAAAGTGCTTTGTTTAATAATCCTAATTGATATGATATTATTTTGCATTTCATTCATTTTAAACATTTTTTTATTTTCTTTCTATATTCTTAGTTTCTAAATTAAAGGCTAGACAAAAAATGCTTAAATTCTAGCTTAAATATCTTATATAATAACTTACTGGTCCTTCGCAGACGCTCTAAGCTAAACATTACTTAATATTTGTATAATTTGCCTTTCGGCGACAAAACTTTGTGGCAATACTTATAATTATTTGAAAGACAAAGAAAAATTTGAAAAACGTTGTCAATTTTTTTGTTTTTTTTTTTTTTCTTAAAATTTAACTTAACTTACCTATTTTTTAATAATTATTTTGTACCTACGTATAGTAAATGTTGTGTACCTACAGAACGTAATTATGCTATACCCATACATCGCAATTATTCTATACCCCACACTGCTATTATTCTAATCCTAAATTGTGCGAGAAGTAATTTGATAAATTTCAATAAATATACAATTCAACTTAACTATTCTTTAACTTACTTATTACTTACTTACCTATTTTTTTTTTCTTTTTTTTTTTTTTAATTTTATGTAAAATCACTTAGCTTAACTTAACTTAAATCTTATACTACCCTAATTCTAGAAAAGCTAAGTCTATGTAAGCTAGCTGATGATAGTGTGATTCTATACCGACTTTGGTATCCAGGTCCTTATATGCCATTCAACCACCAGAACTGTTGACGCTGTCTAATACTATCGTCCCGGTCTCTGTGAGAGATAGCCCTACTGAAGCGCAGGAGCTCTTCTTCGGTGCGCGTTACTTCCCGGTCGTAGCACAATCGCCCGTCTACGGATGATCTACTTACATGATAGATCAGCGGAATTCCGGATCTATCCTGTATAAGCCCCTTCATGTCCAAATCGAGGAACGCCTCTGGTGGAACAAAACCGTTGCGACGCACGTTCTCATAGTACAGGGTATTTGGATAATAAGCCCCGAAAATTAGGTCATTGGACGAGCTTATTGCTCTCGCAGTATGTCCTCTGATTAATTTAATCATAAAATTATCCACCCTATTTATGCAGGCTTCATTATATAAAGTCTCATTTGAGTAGTACTTTTTGTATTCCGATTCCGGGGTTCGATATAATCTGAGACAGGCTCTCAGACACTTCCTTTCGGACACCCGAATCTTTTCCATCAAATTTGGACCTATGTTAAACCATACTGGACAGCCATATATGAGCATTGGCCTGATTAGCGTCATGTAGCATATGACTTTTACCCTGCTGTCAAGTTGGCTACTGTGAAATAGCCTCCTTGTCATAGCAAACGTTTTTCTAGCCTTGACCAGAGCAGCCTCCACATGTCTGTTGAAATACAGATATTGGTCTAGCCAGATGCCCGGGTATTTAACTAAACTCTTGGTTTCCAGTTTATCTCCATGCGGTCCCACGATAACTAGCTTTCGCCAGTTTTTCCTTGTGTCGTTCGTGGCTTTATATAATGGGGTTCTAAATAGGATGGCTTCACATTTCTGGAAGTTGATCTTAAGTTTCCAGTTGTCGCAATAGCGCTGCACGTTGTTGAAATCTCGCTGTATTAAACTATTTATGATCTCAACTTTCGGAGCTGTTCTGTAAATTATGAGATCGTCTGCGTACGCAATAGCCTGCGGAAGTGCATCTAATAAGTCGCTAATGTAAATGTTAAAAAGAATCGGAGAGAGTACCGCACCCTGTTGCAAGCCATTCTTGATATTATACGTTTTATTAGAGGTCACATTACCACTTTTGACCACGAACCTCCTGTCCTTTAACATATCGTAAAGTACATATAGTAAAGGCTTATGTATGCCATGTCTGACCAGTTTGTAATACAACCCTTCGATCCAGACGGTATCAAAGGCTTTTTCCAAATCGATCAGACAGGCATCTGTGCATTGGTTCCTACATTTATTCCATTGTATGTCGGAGACCAGTTTAGCTGCCGCATGTGTGGTTTCATGACGCGCCCTAAAGCCAAACTGGTTATTTGGAATAATGCTATTGTCGTCTACCCATTTTAGCAGAGCTTTGTTAATGATTTTTTCAAATACTTTACTGATGCTTGGGAGTAAACTTATCGAACGCATGTTCATTGGGTTTGTACAGTCTTTGCCGTTTTTTGCGATGGGCTGAATGATAGCCGTTTTCCAACGCGCGGGATAATATGCATTATTCAACGCGCTGTTAAACAGGACCGTGTATATATCTATTGCCTTTGGGGGCAGGTTCTTGAGTACGATGTTAGGTACTCCATCTATTCCCACTGACTTTTTGCTTCTTAATGAGTTGAAGATACTCTGGATTCCTTCCCTTGTGATTAAAAGGCTATTAGCCCCACCATTGGCATTAATGTCTATTGACAGATTATCGTCACTGAATTCCGTAAAACCCGGATTCTCCGATTGCCAATGTGAAATTTCATTCCGGAGGTGCAGGTGATTCAGTCGAATTCTGTCCTCCAGGTCACGATTTCGGTGAATGCTTTCATTCACTTTGTACATTTCCTGAAAGACAGCTCCCACAGCGTTCGCCTTCTCCAAAGGATCTTCGATCACGAAGAGCTCACTATTGAAGATAGCGTTCTCTGTATCTATGCCAATGTTGGTTAGCAGCTGCTTGTTTACCTCAGTACGTGGAATTTGGAGACACTGAATCTCATTTTGATTATTTCTCCGGAATATTTTATTTATTTGTGGGAACATATTCGGGTTATTAGTTTTTATAGTTCGAATTCTGTTGTTCCAATACAAATTTGTTGCTAATCTATAATTAGCTTTAAGTAATTGTTGGAGGTTTTTTAATCGGGATTTCAGTGATATTATCTCCTGGTCTTGTCTGTCTGTAAACTGTCTGTGTAATTGTTTAAGTTTCGATAGCAGTCTGCTCTTTTTCTTGTGGAGTGCGTTTATTGTTGCGTTTCTGTACATGTTAATGTGATCTGTAACTGTTGTTTTGGGAATTGTTTTGTCCATTGTTCGTTTTACGGTTTCGTCCATTTGTTGAATGTATTTGTCGATTTCGACATTAGTCAGGTTTCTGTTTACTGGCAGATTCAAGTCATTCGAACGCAGTTCTCTTGTTAATGATCTGGTGAACCGCGGCCATCGCATTGCCCCGTAGTTATAGGGTTGCGGGATCACGAATTCCTCCAGATCTGCGAGCTCGTTCGGAAGCTCTATTGCTGCCGTGAATGCACAGTGGTCACAGTCGTATTCAATTGTCCGTAAACAGTTTGTGTTTCGTCTGTTGGCGTTAAGTAATCTCATTCGTGAGTCAATTAGCAAGATATCTAAGAACGATCTACCTCTGGGGAACGATGGATATTTCGTAGCTAACAGGTCAGTTCTATATTCAATATGATACTGATCTAACCAACCAGCATATTATTTTGCATTTCCGTTCAAATGATGATGGTCAATAATATAGAATATCACCTTGCATTTCCGTTACGATTGTGATGGAATGTAGAGGATTCAATAATTTACGTGTCCATTCTTAAGGTTTTGATAGTTTGCAATCGTGGGTGAATTTGTATTGGTAATATTGATGAGATTGTAGAATCACCTTCAGTGCAGTCATTACGATTTTATTTGTCACACGCTTATTGCTAGTATAACAAAAATAATAATTTTTAAATATAAATAAATAATATCATCCACCCCCAATTTTCAGTTGACATTTATTGATCCTGCTCTTATAGAAAAAGGTTATTTCAAAAAGTCCCGTAAAAGTATGTTGATTGTCATTTAACGTTGGTACAGTTCATTCATCCATCAACAAGTGTGTGTATGAGAAGCCATTTCGTTCATAATTTCTACTGGAAATGCCTACAGCAGTAAATTTTCAACATGGGGGAAAACAAGTCCAAATCCAACAGACCCCTCGATGCTACACAGTTCTTTGTTGCTTCTTTGAACGGGAGAGGAATTCTTATTTGATTCTATACTTTATTTTCTTACTTCACATATTCTTCGAATATACTTCAATGAGCGATGAATCGAAAAGAGCACAGGAAACAGCCGACGAGTAATGACGAAACCTCAAAAATAAACTGTATCCACCGAAGCACTGACTGATATTTGTGTAACCTGTTTGTTGCTTCCATAAAAAATTCACAACTAGGACATAAAATTGCAGATGGTGCACACCGTAAATTTATTGCCGAAGGGTTGAGTGGGTTTACTGGCGCGATGAAAGGCCTCCGTTGATGATGAGTTATATTCGATGCTGGAACAGGCAACAAGGGGCCCATACAAAGTCTCCCCGCAACCCACTGAGCGTCAAATAGAGAGAGGCGCTGTCTGTTAATAAGCGAAGCAAAATAAAATACATTCACCAGGAGTAAAAAGCAATTTCTTTACAGTACATCAACCGAAGTGCTCATTGCCCTAGAAGGTTATAATCATCGCCATCATCAGTGCGGCCAGGCCCACTGACAGGCGCATCGTTTCACAACATCTACCATCCAAGATTCAATGCGCCACATGGACTGTGGGCTGGTGGTTGTGCAATTATCTGCACTTTAAGCCGGAATTATTGGCGTAAAGGATAATACAGGAGCTCAAGAGGGAAGAAGCCAGACAACATCGCACACACCAAGGCTGCTGATGTTTGTAATGGTGTCCACCCTTAAGACATAACATTTCTGAGCCATGCCCACACATGGCAACGACCACCAGCCCTTATCCCTGCGTAGTATACTGGGTAAATTATGTGTGAGAAGCATCTGGTATCAAGTGCCATTAACCGCCAATGATTCAATGAATCAGGTCGTTCTATGGCCTTGGGCACCCATACAGGGGTACGTCGAGCTTCGGGTGGCATCAGTTTCTTGATAACGATCACCGTTATTATTATTTTCATTAAATCTCTCCCCTGCATACGATAAGGTCCACCGGAACATGTCCTCTCTACATAAGCTTTGCCTCCCGCTGGACTCTATGCTAAGCCTTATCATGTAACTTCTCATTGTGTGTAGCGGCATCAGTGCAGAGGAAACCTGGGCTGCCTAATGGAGGACGAGGCCGATGATGTCGCATATTAGCATACTGCAAACATCATTGGAATTGCTAACGAGGCCCTTAAACAAATAAATACTATGACAACCAACTAAGGACTTACAGATGGGCATTTCCACGAGCCGTCGGTTGCGATAAAAGGAAGAAACATGCTGACTCAGCCTCACGTCTTTTTCCATTACACTTTATTTGCAACGACTTTAAATTGGCCGTCGGTGGTCGTTGCCAGCAGTCGACGACTCCATGTAGCAGCGCAGAGAAATCACTGAAGATAAGGACTCATTTGGGAAATTGTGACATGACATGATGGACGACGATTTGTCTTGAGAAGCGAACCACAGCACAGAATAAGATATCCAATGGGGTTCCCTAGCCATTTGATGGATCGGAGAAACTAATTCCTCGATGCAAATTAGTTCACGTGAGCTAAGAAGCATAATTAATGTCCTCTTTGTGCCGGAGACGAACATTTGGACAACCAAAGAATAATTGCATTAAATTTAATGAAGTTATCAAATGGAGGACGCTGTCAAAGCATCCCCTGAGGGGGGCCGTCGGCAGGTCTACTGATTATTCTACAAACGCAGACGCGAATATACCTACAACACTAAGGGAAATGAACATTGCACTTAAATGAGTCCTTTGATTCGAGATCTCGCAGTCCGTACAGAGTATTTTGCCGTGATGGAGAAACCATCATGTCGACGTTATTGTGTTGGGTGGCAAGAACAATTTTTGGAAAAGATATCTGCCATCACGTCTGAAAGCATTAAAATCTTTGTTTTTTTTTTTTAGATTAGCTATGTCTATTTATGGTAAATTGCATTTTTGACGCAAGTCTAACGAAGGGATGTTTTCGGTTATGTCAATCACCTGTAAATGTACACTGGTACAGATTGGGTTACAAAACGGTATCCACGGTTTAAAAATAAGATTGGTCAGTGCTCAGCTGAGTAATATGGATGGTTGTGGTAATTCATTTCCCCAATGGATTATCATCTTTTCCGTAATCTGGATTCATTTTGCCGGCAGAAGGTTTTCCGGAACCGAGCAGAGATCATTTTTTTTTTTTTTTTTTTACACAAACGCGCACAAAAGGGGATTTGGAGTACCCTTAAATGTCAAATTTGTGCGAGCGGGTGGAGAGGAAGTGAATAACGAAAGGAAGTGTCGATGTATATTGGTCTTGAAAGTCTAGACATCACAACGACCAGGAACCACGTGATCAGGCAGAACATTCCACATTCGTATGGTTCGGCTAAAGAATGACTCTCTATGTTTACTTGTGCGCCTAAAGTCCACTTTCAACGTGAACTGATGCACATTCACAGATTGACGGGTATCGCGGTTAAATGTCTGAAGGGGCGAAACAATTTCAGCAAGTTCAGGTGAGCAACGACCGTGGTAATACCTATAGAAAAGAGATAGGCATGATACGATGCACCTGTGTTGTAACGACGGAATTGATGCTGCGTCCCCAATAAGTTTCACTGCTCGTTTTTGCATCCTGTCGAGCATGTGTAGTCCAGTTTTTGATGTGCCTGACCAAATATGGGAGTTGAACACCATTTTGGGACGAATATACACGCCTTCTAAATAGTGGCCATGTTGGATAGAGTGAAGTATCTTTTTGCATCTCTTAAGGAACTCGATACATTTGGCTGCACTTTTCCAGCTTTAAATATGTGGTCATTCCAATTCAGAGTCGAATAAATTCGAGTGCCAAGGAATGATAGTTCCTTGGCTTCGTGGATGCAAGTGCCGTTCATAGATAGTATATTTACTTTGGGGCTCGCCTTTGACGACAAGAGGCAGCACTGAGTTTTTAAGGCATTGAATTCTACTCGGTTCGATAATTCCCACTGATATATCTTGTTGATGTCTGAATTCAATGTATCAAGCATAAGTTGCTGGTGGGTAGTGACGTTCGAAGAGTTTGGACGGGAATGTTAGTATGAGCATGAGAAACTCAATGTACTATCATGAGCCAACGAGTGAATTGGGTTGTGAGTAATTGACAAGAGATCATTTATAAAGATGAGGACGAGAGTGGGTGAGAGTGCCGAACCCAGGGGAACGCCTGCATTAATTTGATGGGAGACAGATGTGACACCATCAAGAACCACTTGAATTGAACGGCCAGAAAGATAGTCTCTTAACCATTGGATCAGGTAATTGTCCACCCCATAGGAATGCAATTTTGACAAAAGGGCTGGATGCTAAACTCTGTCTAAGGCTTTTGAAATATCCAATGCGACTACCTTGCTTTCACTGAGGTAGCGGATGGAATGGCTCCACTTGTCGGTAAGGTACGCCATCAAATCTCCTGGGGACCTGTTACTACGAAAGCCATATTGGAGGTTATTGAGGAGGTCATTTGATTCCAGATATTTCGAAAGTCGACGGTTGATAACTGATTTGGTGGGGAGGAAGTATTGTGCCAAACACGGTCACTCCGTTCATCTTCCTCCTCCATCATAATGTTCCACAAAGATATTGTTCGCCGATTAAAAGAACGAAACGGCGCCCCGTTTGTCCACAACCAGGAGTAAAGGACAACACTGTCCACCAACTTGTGCAAAACTGCACGACAAACCGTCCACCAGATAGAAATTAAAACACAAGTTGTTCTGTTGTTCGTAATTAATTTTTATTTTATTTCCCCTTCGTTATTATCTTTCAAATTGTGTAGGATAATTCATAATTTTACAGATCGAAGTCGTAAATTAATCTAATTAGACACTGAAATCACGCGTACACGTTCGCTGTAATGACCCGACGATTTGTATATCAAAACTTTACTCACACGAATCCCGGTTGACTTTCACGTGCCCGTGTGCACTGGGAAGCGGCAGCGGCACGACCGTGGTGGTCGGCGGATGTAATACGACTCAGCGATAAACGGCTCGTGCAGAGCCGACTCGCTAATGGGGTGAGTTTGTGGTGTGGTGTTAGATATCCTCTCCGCTAAGGATATGTATTTACTTACCGCCAGAGAAACGTAAAGTCTCTCTCTGTGGAACAGAAAACCAGATCTTGTAATAAAGATCATGATGGTACACATCTATGTGTGTACATTAGTTCATTCGTGGGACAAAGCCATGAGAACGAAACTGAGACAAAGAAAGGGCATAATGCGCATCCATGAGATGTGAGTTCGACTAAGCAAACAAGCCGAATCTCATTGGATGCTAATTGGGTTTGTGTTTGCTTATACCGCTGCTGATGAGAAGCAGATCAGAAATATGACAAAGGGAACGTTTGGGTCTTTGTCTGAGATGTGCATTGCGGCTAAATAAATAGGCGGCAATGCAATGTGGATATGTGCTAATGGGTTTTAGCTAGATTACCAGAAAACGTTGTTTATGGCATCGCTGGTAAGGGTAGGTATTGAATTCCTATTTGCATTTGCTTATGCTGTAGGATTTAATTGGTGGCAAGAGACACGAGATGCATATATTTGTTTTGGTCCCTTGGGCGTCGGTCGCCAGCCAATGTGTATGTATGGTGATTTATGATACACTTGGTGAGGACGGGAAATAGACGACGCAACGTTTATGGTCCCTGTTATGATGGTTACATTGTACGTAAACCAAATCATTTTGTTTTCATGAATTCGTCTAAGGGGATTTGCTTGGCACCGAAGGTGCCGAATTGAATTTGGAATTCCTGATAAGTTAGGAAAGAATTCTTAGAGGGTATTTGTATGCGAAGGGATGCATGAAAGGTAAGGATTCTTTACAGGGACTTTTAGATAAACAAATTTGATCTGTTTGATGCGTGAAGCATTTCAGGTGCTAATGTGATTGCATTAACAAATTTAAGGAAGTTGGGTAGCAGTTATGGGGGTTTTCCAGGTAAGTGGGCCGTGGGGTTTGGTGGAACCCCCACAATTCCATTACCTTGCAGAGAATAGAAGTTAGTGCTATGGGTCGATAAGAAGAAAAGGATGATTTGTCCCATTTTTTGGGAACTGGCTGAATGTTCGCTGACTTCCATCAATTTTTTTTTTAATGTTTTAGAGTTTTTTTTTTTTTTTTGTGTTTAGTGAGAACCCCCATTTATTTGGATTAATGCAAGCTTAAATTAAATTAACATAAAACCTTACAGACTATCTTAAAATCTAGAGTAGTAATGAAGACATCATGAAATCGAAAAAAAGGAAAAAAAAACAGGAAGTTGAAGATGACTGGGCGATAAGGGAGGAAGCCTCCTACCTAGGGAAGAGCGAGTGTATGTGGGGGTGGTAAATGCGGCATTTGTGAGACAGCGGAGGGCATGTGTATTTGGGAAACGGCCAGTAGAATAAGACAAATTGAAGAGTTTCCGCAGTGGTTTAGCGAGTGAAGACACAAGGGGGATTGGGGGAATACCATCCGAACCAGCGGATTTGTGTGCGTTTAGCTCTTTGAGTGCGTGGCAACAGTGCGTGTTCGGAAGCGAATCTCGCTCATGTTGTGCTGCTTATGCTCAAGTTGAGGCGGAACTTATGTGGTATTAGGCAGCGTTGAGTTGGATGCTAAATGTGCAGCAAGTAGATTCGCCTTCTCTATTGCAGTGGTGACAGATCTGTCATCGACTATAAGCGATGGAATGGATGAGGGGACTGATTTTTGAATGTTTTTCATGAATGCCCAGAAGTTTCTACTAACTGTGGGAGAGTGTAGTATTTTTTGTCTCACTCTCTGGTCAAGCAAGAACTTCATCATCATCGGCACTACAACCTGGAACCGGTCTTGGCCTTATTTAGCAAGTCCTGAGGCTTGTTAAATTTTCCATAATGAGATGTTTTTTCCGGGCAAAGTCATTAGTCTTGCGCCAGAGGCTCCCGGACGGGGAATCGAACCCCGGTCTCCCGCGTGACAGGCGGGTATACTAACCAGTATACTATTGAGGAGTTCAAGCAAGAACTTGGCGCGTTGAATATGCGTATTGCAGTCATTTCTAGCTTTCTTAAATATTTTCAGTTTTCCTCAGTATTATTTGATTTATACAACCGGAAGCTCAACTCGTTAGCCTTAATGGCTTCTCTGCACCCGGAATCTAACCACATATTTCTCTTGGTTTTGATACTCTTTACTCTGTGTGGAATAAATGTCCGCATACCAGGTACAATCGTGTCTGTCAATGTGTCCGCTATAGAGTCAACATCGTTATTAAGGCAAATAACGACCAATTTAACCTCCCGAAAAAGTCGTTCACACCTTCCCTGTTGGCTTTCTCGTAGAACCATACTGTTCTTTTGGGAGCTTTCTCATTAACGTTACTGTTGGTTAGAGGAAATTTAGCTGACACGACACAGTGGTCTGAAGTGCCCATGGGCGAAGAAGCTTCAATTGTGTATTTGTTTGGGTCCGAGGTGAGAAAAAGGTCCAGTGTATTGGTGAAGTGACCATATATGTCTGGTACCCATGTTGGCTCATTGACAAGTTGAGTTAAATTATTTGAATCAGCAAAGAGCTGGATATATTGACCTTTAGGTGTTGTGTGTCCGGAGTGACGAAGCCACTGAGAGTTATGCACATTGCAATCAGCCGCAATAATGATTTCAGTGTGTGGATGTAGGGTCAAGATCCTATCGATAGAATCAGACAGAGCATCAAAGTCGTTAAAGGATGCGTTTCTATCCAAGTTTGGGCTTCTGTAAAGAAATCAGTAATGTATGATATGCTTACGAACGTGTAGTTTTAGCCAAGAGAAATTAAATTCTGGGTTGGAACAGAGCCCATATTGTGGTAGAAGCTGATGAGCAATATCATTTCGTATGGATGTGGCTATACCGCGATGTGGAAAGAACATTGGCACTAAGTTATATCCAGGTAGATTAAAATCGGAAATATCTGTATTAGTAATTACCTGGGTTTCGCTAAGTGCAAGGATAGTTAGAAACGTGGGCAGAAACAGAAGAGATGATGCATCTCAAGCCGCGAATGTTACACAAATCAACGCGAAATTCCCATTGCATTGAAATGGCCCTACACAGAAAACCAATACCGCCTCGGGAAAGGATGCAAGTCGGTACCAGCGATAGATAAGCGAAAGCAACCACTACAGGTGTTATATTCTTGTAGTAGGTGCCCCATTAGAGCCATACTGAAATCCAGGTCACATCCCTTCCAAGACGAACATTATCCCACTCAGACACCAAAAACTCTCCGAAGATTATAAATCAATCGAGAGTATCGATGCCTGAGGGACGCAAACAGAGGTGCGAAAAAAAGAAAACCAGATACAAGGGATGGAATGAGTAGAGGGTTTTCCCGCACTTCACATCACTCGCGTGTATATTCTCGCACTTTTCACAGCACTAAGACGCGTGTGTGGAGATCCGTTTATTTGATTGAAATCGCACAGATAACTTTGCACTGCACTCGGACGCGTGTGTGAAGATCCGTTTGTTTGTTTAGGATCCCACAGTAAGACTTCTCCCGCGAACCGATAGTGCAATTGTGTATATTTAAGATTCCCAAAACGGATTGCACAATTGAACCAATGGTACGGATTACGATGAAGAAGCGTACGTACTGTCTCGTTGGCGGTCTTGAAAGCCTTTGTTCATTGCCTCAAAAAGTCAGCGCTTCTACGAAAAAGGAATATTTGACATTGTATCGTGTTGGAAGAATGTCATAGATGGCATCGGATCGTATTTTGATTGATTGAAAAATTACAGGAAAATAATATTGGCGTTTTAATGTTTACTATAAAATCATGTGGTACATCCTAATACATATTTATCATAAAATGTATCACTTTTAATAATATGATCTATACAACCATTATCTAACAGCGGATTACTTTCGTGTCTATTTACATACTATTTATATCTTAACTGTAACATTTGTGTTCTCCACATTTCGGATGGATTCCTTTTTTGCTGCTCGCTTGATTATTCACCTTTCGCCCGACCTGATTTTCTTTTTCGACTTCGGCCTCTGTAGAGTCCACGTATGTAGTAGCTTCTCTGCTTACCTCAGTTAGACTGAGCACGTCTTTCTTGGTTGGTCTGATCATTCCTCCCTCAGTTGTTCTGTTGCAGTTTTCGACAATCCATTAGTCAGTTTTTCCTCAATTAAAACATCCACTATTCACTTGAGCCACGAAAGTACTCACGTTGCTTTTATTACCTAAGTTAGTTGAAATTATATTTTTCTCTTTTCTTGATTTTACCTTATAGCGTTTGGGATGGTAGTGAAGAACGTGTTATTCGAACTGACGCTATGACAGTTAGAATCACCAAAAATTGAACCAATGCGTAACACATCAAGCCACCGAGCGTGTTTTGAATTCGAATTTTAAACTCAAATATATTCAACTGAAGTGAATTGTTATGTTATCGCTATGGTATACGACTCTGATGCATTTTCTTATTCGATTTTCGTTCGGTGTTCTTCACAATTTGCTTGTGTATTGTGTGTGTATCTGTTTGAAATGCCACAGCCTCGTGCACTGTTCTTTGTTCTTCTGGAATATCATATCTAAAATCTTTAATATAACTATAGCTTGGTGGCAAGGCTCTTATCACATACATTGTCGTTAATAACATAAAGTCAGAATTTAAGAGTCACAAAGTAAGTACTAGTCGACAAGTCCGTTTACATCGTAGCTTAACGATAGAGTGGTAGAGTGGCATGTGTAGCGATTCGCTTAGATGTTATCTTATCTCGCTGCACGAACTTTCATTAGTTCAATAGATCAAGATTATAATATAGTGTTCACCAGCAGTAATAACAAACAAAAATAATGTGGAATCGCCACCAACACCAGTGACACTAGCTTATATTGCGAAAACAGAAGAAACGCCAACCGTAGTATGACCGAGACAAGCACCTCCACCAATTACCTAAATGAGATTTCTCTTTTTTCCAACATCTTTGATCGCATCTCGTTGGACCAGTGAAAATCTTTACGAAGACCCTTTGAAAGGAAATTATAGTCTCGAATTGTTTGAACACTAAACTAAGTAAAGATATGTTACACGTAAAAGCTCCCACTCCCAAAATTATACCTCTTCAACAAGATATAGAAAAATGTGTTTTAGATTGTTGATCATGAACACTTATGTATACGCAAATTGCGTATTACGAGGGTTGCCTCTTATGTTTCGGGATTTGGCAACCCTAGTGTTGCAATCCGGCAATTGACAGCTCTGTCGTAAAGTTGGATATTTTTGAGGTTATACGCACTCAGAACGTTTTGACATACGAGCGCTGTTTGTGTTGTAAGTACTTAAAAGATTCATCTCGGCCCAAAAATGGAATTAAATCGTCAACATTTTCGTGCGATTATTTTTTACAACTTTCGGCGTGGATTAACTCAGCAACAGTGCATGGATGAACTTAATTCAATTTTTGGCGATGAAGCTCCATCAAGGACTAGTGTTTATCGATGGTATGGTGAATTCAATCGTGGTCGTAGTTCACTCCAAGATGAATTTCGTGAAAGTCGTCCAAAATCAGTTGTTGTTCCGAAAACCATTGATGCTGTGCGCGAACTGATATTGGAAGATCGTCATGTGACCTATCGTGAGATTGAGACAGCCTTAAGCGTTAGTGGGACCAGGATACATTCAATAGTGCATAAACATTTGACTGTCAAAAAATTTGTTCGCGTTGGATCCCACACAATTTGTCAATCTCCCAAAAAAAGGCTGGTGTCAATTGGTCTAAAGAAATGCTCAAAAAATACGGTCGCGGTGGTTCGAAACACGTCTATGACATCGTGACAGGTGATGAATCGTGGATTTACGCGTATGAACCCGAAAGTAAACAGCAGTCGACTGTCTGGGTGTTTCAAGATGAGCCAAATCCAACAAAAGTTGTTCGCGCACGAAGCACTTCCAAGCAAATGGTCGCCTGTTTTTTTCGGAAAAACTGGACATGTCGCAACCGTACCACTAGAACAACGCAGAACAATCAACTCTGAGTGGTACACAACCATGTTTGCCAGTTGTCTTCCAAGAAATCAGGAAAACCAACCGCCGAAGACGGATCACTCTTCACCACGACAATGCGAGCTCTCACACATCGGCTGCGACAACTGCATTTTTGAGCACCCAAAACATCGATTTGATGGGTCATCCGCCATATAGTCCTGACTTGGCACCGAATGACTTCTTTTTATTCTCGTACGTAAAAAACAAACTGAGAGGTCAACGTTTTTCGACAACTGAAGAAGCGGTTGCTGCATTCAGAATGCATGTGTTGGAGATACCTCAATCAGAGTGGCAAAAGTGCTTCGACAATTGGTTCAAACGCATGCAAAAGTGTATAGATCTTCATGGGGAATATTTTGAAAAACAATAAAGTGATTTTCGATGATCAATATTTGTTTTTGTTCTCTAATCCCGAAATATAAAAGGCAACTCTCGTATCGTGATATACCAATCCCAAAGTAATAGTAAAGTGTCTTCATTGTCCGATGATTAACCAGGAAATGAAAATCAAGGGTAATGTTACACATACGTAGGATGAATAGCATCTGAGGAGGTATTGGGTTTTTGTGCGAAGTTGTCCCAAAGATACGAGAGCTTCACATGAAGCAATCTAATACAAGTGTCTTGAGATATAATTTCTTCTCTGTGTCTATGTGTTCTAAGCCCAGAACACTGGTAAAAACTTATACCGATAATTCAGAATTCAATAGACCTGTTCTTCTGTTCCTTCCGCCTAGTACCTTAGTCACATAATAATATTTACCTGAGGAGGATCAAATACTTGATCGAAACGTTGTCAATTTAATTGAAAAAATAAATTGCATTAAACAGAACATTAAACAAAATTAGTCTGTATTGGCGATAATAACTTCTTCGTTCTAAATATTTACGAAGTTATCGGTTTCTGCCACAGTACGGTTCGGCTCCAACTCCGAACTTAACTGCTTGTAGTTATAACTTCATATTCGTAAGCATATCATTCAATACTGTTTCCTAAACAAAACCCAATCTTCAAAAATAAAGTGAACTTTAATGAATTCGGTGCTCTATCTGAATCTGTTGACAGGATTTTGATCCTTTACCATAGCACTGAAGTCGTTATTGCGTGTTCATTTCTCATTGACCTCACCAGTCTGAACACGAAACTCCTAGAACGTCTAAATCTTTGCAAAATCAAACAGTTCAACTCCTAAATTACAATTCGCACCCCGAAAGCTGTTTTATCTATCTAATTCGATTGATCTCCTTAATGATTGCCAGCATGGCTTCCGTTCCAAAGGGGCTTCAGTTGATCTAATGAGGTATCTTATCAAAAAGCGGAGTCATCACATCCACTACTTCAACGAAACCAACGTTGTAGCACTGGATAACTGAAAAGGATTCGACAACATTTGTCACCCAGTCCTGTTATTAAAATAGCATTTCTATAGAGTTGATGATATGCTGATTCAATAGATATGGTATTACTTTTATGGTCGCACAATTCATGCGCTTCGAGGTGGTTTCAAATTTGCCTCCCATACTTAATACTGGTGTATCTCAGGGCTCCGTTTTGTCACCCACTCTATTCCTCATTTTTATAAACGATATCTTCTCCATTATCGGCAACCTCGATCACTTGCGTAGTGATAGTGTAGCGATTCTAACAGATACACACAATTCACAAGCAAGCAAAAATAGTGAAGAACACCGAACGAAAAAAAATCGAATAAGAAAAATACATCAGAACCGTATACCCAGCGATAACATAAAAATAATTCATACCAGTGGAATATAGTCGAGTTTGGAAATCAAATTCTAAACACGGTCAGTAGCCTGGTGTGTAACGCTTAGGTAAAATTTTTTTCGTGATTCGAGCTGTCATAGCGTCAGTTCGAATCACACGATCTTCTTCACTATTATTTCGAACGCTATAAGAGTGTGGCGAACGTACAAATTCCCCACAGGAAAAAGTCCAGACCAACTTGAGGTAACGCACCTACCTGGACAACATCACGTCCACAGACGCCATCCCAAGCCCAGCGGGGGCCGCCAGTAACCCAACGTTGAGTCGACACCAGAAGGCAAGGAACTTAACGTCCCCAAAGCCTCTAATACCGAGCTAAACGCTCCAAACCTACGACCTGAAACAAGGAGAAACATTCATGCATCCTTCGACGTGTGCAATCGCAAGCGAAGTGAATGCCAGCACCTCAAGTCGGCAACCCTGAACATCTGCACGAGATGCAGGGATTTACAATTAAAACAATTAACCGACCAACGGACGCGGTGCGGTTGATCTAAACATCAGATCACCCAAATGTTCACCGCGAACAAAGGAGCGCATTCCTTAGCCTCGTAAAAACCCAGATGGCGCGAAAAACCAAGCACCACGTAACTCCAAACAATACCTTGTTTGGAGTTTTACGAAGGCCAGCTGCAATAAATAAATACGGCACAGCATTGCGCCGTTGCCACTGTCCGCCAAGCATAAATGCATCAGCGGAATGTTTGTTTTTCACACCATGTGAAAAATTCTCTTGGATCTCAAATCCAATAGATACCAGCGGACTAGACGTCCAGGCGATCGTCAACACCAGATGGTTGACCTAAACAAGCAGCGTGGGAATAGAATCCACCGTCAACAACGACGGTGAAGCTTCCTTATGTATGAGTGAGAATTTTCTCCTTACAGTAAAATGTGTCTGCACAACTGCAGATACAAAAAAAAAAAACACAGATACTGGGAAAACAGTATCCGATAGGTTGCAAGAGGGGAATCGGTGATATACAGACAATCCTTCGGGCAGAGAGTTTGGAATCGTCAACGAGACGAAAAGGAGTACAGTTACAGAATCCCTTAGACGAGGTCAGTCCGCGCCGTACAGAAGTTGAAAGTTCAACGTACACTAAGTTCCGCGAGTAATTAAAGTATTTGGCTAAACTGCCACCGACGGCAACATCAAATCATATATTCGATTTTTCAACGCGCGCCGGATAAGTACCCTCGTTGATATACGTTGCTACCTTTTGTGCGGAAAGCGATCGTGAAAGCCTATGTGCGATAAATCAGAATAAAATAGAATCTTAAAGTAGAAATACGGTTCGAGGTGTGTCGGAAGTTTTGTGTGTTTTCTGTGAGATATTAGCCGAACTATTATAATAACAGGTTTAAAGGAATATTGTGTCCTAGAAGATAAAGTAATGATAAAATAAAAAACTGAGTTAACAAAACTACCATCTCGGTGTTTAATTAGTGACGGCATTTGCTCCGGTGTCTTTTGTTGTTTTCGTGGACAGTGCTGGCGGAGCACAGCATTCGCTCTGATTCGTTGTGTTTTTCTGCGGTAAACAGTGTTCGGCGGAACACACCAACATAACCGCCAAAAGAGCATGTTGAGTTTCTCGTACTCATTGAGACATGCTCTCTCCAAACCTCATTACCAAATAGTAAGAAATGCTCAATTTATTGAATTTCGACCTCAGCCAGTTACAACAATAAACATTATCTTGCCGAATTTGTCCTAAATTCGAATTGCAACTCCTATATTTGGTTTGGGATATCTGCATCTGCGATGCATTATCAAAAACGAATGGGGAATCTTATCGGTGAGTTGGGCATACGTTTTCCAATCCGGTAATTAGAATACAGGCACTCGGTACCCTTTCCTAAAGATATTATCACAATCGTTGATGATTTGAACTTGGTAAATACATTCATTTTTTTTTTAAAACATTTTTTATTTTTCTTTTTATATTCTTAATTTCTAAATTAAAGGCTAGACAAAAAATGCTCAAATTCTAGCTTAATTATCTTATATAATAACTTACTGGTCCTTCGCAGACGCTCTAAGCTAAACATTACTTAAGATTTGTATAATTTGCCTTTCGGCGACAGAACTTTGTGGCACTACTGATAATTAGTTGAAATACAAAGAAAAATTTGAAAAACTTTGTCAATTTTTTTGTTTTTTTTTTCTTAAAATTTAACTTACTTAACTTACCTAATATATATGTATATACTTTTTTTTTTTTTTTTTTTTTTTTTTTTTTTTTATGTAAAATCACTTAGCTTAACTTAACTTAAATCTTATACTACCCTAATTCTAGAAAAGCTAAGTCTATGTAAGCTAGCTGATGATACTATGATTCTATACCGGCTTTGGTATCCAGGTCTTTATATGCCATTCAACCACCAGAACTGTTGACGCTGTCTAATACTATCGTCCCGGTCTCTGTGGGAGATAGCCCTACTGAAGCGCAGGAGCTCTTCTTCGGTGCGCGTTATTTCCCGGTCGTAGCACAATCGCCCGTCTACAGATGATCTACTTACATGATAGATCAGCGGAATTCCGGATCTATCCTGTATAAGCCCTTTCATATCCAAGTCAAGGAACGCCTCTGGTGGAACAAAGCCGTTGCGACGCACGCTCTCATAGTACAGGGTGTTTGGATAATAGGCCCCGAAAATTAGGTCATTGGACGAGCTTATTGCTCTCGCAATATGTCCTCTGATTAATTTAATCATAAAATTATCCACCCTACTTATGTACGCTTCATTATATAAAGTCTCATTTGAGTAATACTTTTTATAGTCCGATTCCGGTGTCCGATATAATCTGAGACAACTTCTGAGACACTTTCTTTCGAACGCCCGAATCTTTTCCATCAAATTTGGACCTATGTTGAACCATACTGGGCAACCATATATGAGCATTGGCCTGATTAGCGTCATGTAGCATATGACTTTTACCTTGCTGTCAAGTTGGCTACTGTGAAATAGCCTCCTTGTCATAGCAAAAGTTTTCCTCGCTTTGAGCAAAGCAGCCTCTACATGTCTGTTGAAATACAGATATTGATCTAGCCAGATGCCCAGGTATTTAACTAAACTCTTGGTTTCCAGTTTATCTCCATGCGGTCCCACGATAACTAGCTTTCGCCAGTTTTTCCTTGTGTCGTACGTGGCTTTATATAATGGAGTTCTAAATAGGATGGCTTCACATTTCTGGAAGTTGATCTTAAGTTTCCAGTCATTGCAATAGCGCTGCACTTTGTTGAAGTCTCGCTGTATTAACCTATTTATAATCGCAACTTTCGGAGCTGTTCTGTAAATTATGAGATCGTCTGCGTACGCAATAGCCTGCGGAAGTGCTTCTAATAAGTCGCTAATATAAATGTTAAAAAGAATCGGAGAGAGTACCGCGCCCTGTTGCAAGCCATTCTTGATATTATACGTTTTATTAGAGGTCACATTATCACTTTTGACCACGAACCTCCTGTCCTTTAACATATCGTAAAGTACATATAGTAAAGGCTTATGTATGCCATGTCTGACCAGTTTGTAATACAACCCTTCGATCCAGACGATATCAAAGGCTTTCTCCAAGTCGATCAGACAGGCACCTGTGCATTGGTTCCTACATTTATTCCATTGTATGTCGGAGACCAGTTTAGCTGCGGCATGTGTGGTTTCATGACCCGCCCTAAAGCCAAACTGGTTATTTGGAATAATGCTATTGTCGTCTACCCATTTTAGCAGAGCTTTGTTAATGATTTTTTCAAATACTTTACTGATGCTTGGGAGTAAACTTATCGAACGCATGTTCCTTGGGTTTGTACAGTCTTTGCCCTTTTTTGGGATGGGCTGAATGATAGCCGTTTTCCAACGCGTGGGATAATATGCATTATTCAACGCGTTGTTAAACAGGACCGTGTATATATCTATTGCCATTGGGGGCAGGTTCTTGAGTACGATGTTAGGTACTCCATCTATTCCCACTGACTTTTTGCTTCTTAATGAGTCGAAGATACTCTGGATTCCTTCCCTTGTTATTAGAAGGCTATTAGCCACTACACTATTGGCATTAATGTCAATTGACAGATTATCTTCACTGAATCCGGTAAAACCCGGATTCTCCGATTGCCAAAGTGAAATTTCATTCCGGAGGTGCAGGTGATTGAGTAGAACTCTGTCCTCCAGGTCGTGATTTCGATGAATGCTTTCATTCACCTTGTACATTTCCTGAAAGACAGCTCCCAAAGCGTTCACCTTTTCCAAAGGATCTTCGATCACGAAGAGCTCACCATTGAGGATAGCGTTCTCTGCATCTATGCCAATGTTGGTAAGCAGCTGCTTGTTTACCTGAGTACGTGGGATTTGGAGACACTGAATCTCATTTTGATTATTTCTCCTGAATATTTTATTTATTTGTGGGAACATATTCGGGTTATTAGTTTTTATAGCTCGAATTCTGTTGTTCCAATACAAATTTGTTGCTAATCTATAATTAGCTTTAAGTAATTGTTGGAGGTTTTTTAATCGGGATTTCAGTGATATTATCTCCTGGTCTTGTCTGTCTGTAAACTGTCTGTGTAATTGTTTTAATTTCGATAGCAGTCTGCTCTTTTGCCTGTGGAGTGCGTTTATTGTTGCGTTTCTGTACATGTTAGTGTGATCTGTAACTGTTGTTTTGGGAATTGTTTTGTCCATTGTTCGTTTTACGGTTTCGTCCATTTGTTGAATGTATTTGTCTATTTCGACATTAGTCAGGTTTCTGTTTACTGGCAGATTAAAGTCATTCGAACGCAGTTCTCTTGTTAATGATCTGGTGAACCGCGGCCATCGCATTGCCCCGTAGTTATAGGGTTGCGGGATCACGAATTCCTCCAGATCTGCGAGCTCGTTCGGAAGCTCCATTACTGCCGTGAATGCACAGTGGTCACTATCGTATTCAATTGTCCGTAAACAGTTTGTGTTTCGTCTATTGGTGTTAAGTATTCTCAGTCGTGAGTCGATTAGCAAGATATCTAAGAACGATCTACCTCTAGGGAACGATGGATATTCGGTAGCTAGCAGGTCAGTTCTATATTCAATATGAAACTGATCTAACCAGCCAGCCAACTGATTTCCTCTGGCATTAGATATATAATTTCCCCAATTTCTATGCTTGGCGTTCATATCTCCCCCTAGAATAAAGTAATTTTTGCCCAGGTGCAATTGTAAGCATCGGAAGAGAGTCTCGAGCTCTGCTATAAATAGATTATGTTGGTGCTCCTCAGGTGCGTAGACCGCAATCGCATACAAACCCCTTCCTTGCTGAAGGGGTATGCGTACGATACAGGCTTCCAGCACCCGGAACCTGCGCACTTCTCCACTATATATAACTTTATGAGGGATCCCTTTTCTAATAAAGATTGCGACACCCCCCCCTTGAGAGGAGTTAGGTCGATCTCTTCGTATAATATCGTAGTTTTTATGCCATATCTTGTGTCTCTGGTTTAACTTTGTTTCCCCCGCCAGAAGTACATCAGGCCGTTCAACTTGCAACAGGTTGAAAAGATTGGCTCTTCTCTCAGATCTTATTAGTGAATTTACATTCACGACAAGAGCTTTTATTGATGTTGTGGTTAGAGGGTTTATATTGACTTTTTGTTTAGATTGGGCAAGTACGAGTAGATCTCGTTTATTTGGTTTTGCAGCTGTGTCATCTGTCTCTGCAGATTAAGCAGAACCGTGACCACGTCCGCTTGCGATGTTGTTTCAGTCTGTGTGGGAGTATTTGTGGCTACCAATGTTGTAGCCTGGTTTGAAGGTCTCCCACCCGACGCATTGGTAAATACATTCCACCACGCGTCAAGCAGTTCATCTTAACTTCAGACGTGCGGATAGACACATAGAGAGAGATTTTTTAGCCATCGCACACCAATGTCGATTGCTATTCCTCATTATCTGTGTTCTTCTCATTGTAATAGCTAAGTATTTAAAAATCGAATATAAACGGTAATTTTACTTTTTCGCTTTGCAACAAGTTACGAGCTAAATACTCTTGTGCATGGCTGTTGTTTGGTTTATGAAGAGTAGGGGAACTGGCTTGGGTAGCGGACGCGCTCGAGTTTATAGTCAGTACAGCCATGGAACGAGCAAGAGATACATACGTCTGTTGCGAAACGGATTATAATAACATTTTTAACAAGTGGAGGCGTTAAACCATCGGAAATTGTTTCTTGATTGCAGGCGCAGTTTGGTGAAGATACTATGATATTGTCTCAGAATCGTGGGTATACTTGGGCCAACGTATTTAAAAGTGGCCGAGAACGTATCGAAAACGACAGTCATGGGCGACGCCCAACGACACGTCATACAGATGACAACATCCGTTCCATTCGAGAGCTTATTACATATTGTTCCTTATTATTTCTTTTTTTTTGCCGGTGTTGTGTCTGACATTTATTTACCTCAAAATCCCCATATTCGGCGCAAGTTTTATGTATAAAAGAAGATTTAGTAGAACTAAGTCTAGAGCAGCATTTTAGAGAAGCACATTGTGTGGGGTCCTTTCTCCCTTTAAACCTTTCATGACATTCGTCATCCATAACCTCAAGTGCATATATATACTCTCAGATTTATTTGAAGTATCCCTATTGTTGGTTGTTTTCACCTTCCATTTTAAGTTAGGCCGTGAAATCCTCAGGTTGTCAAAATACTTTTATAATTAACTTTTTTATGGTATCATTCCTCATGTCTGTAACTTTTGTCGGGGCTTTAATATTCGTCTGACAGCATGTGTTTGTCCACCGCAGCAAAATTTTGATATTGCAGTTTACCATCGAGCCAGTTCTTTAAGTTTGGAAAGAAAAAATAGCCGAGGGTACTACGGAAGTAATTGGTATTTCAAGTGATTGATTTTGTCCACTGCAATATAGGATGTGTGAATTTTTTCCATGTTGGCTGTCAAACAAGTAATAAACAACGTAGCGTCTTCAAACTTGAAACTTAATCTTTCTACCTACTATAGTCATTATATTTTAATAACTACCGCCATCTATATGTCAGGTCGATTAATCTTGGGACTGCCATCATAGTTCTTTTGTTCATCTGACTTTACATAAATTATTATATTAATTTAAATGAAAATACAAAAGACTGCAATCCGGTAACGCTAGTTGGCATACTGCCATCACGTAATATAAAGCTCCGTGTCTATAGAACCATAATCATGGCGATTGCTCTATGCGGATACGGAGCATGGGCTCTCACAAAACGGGAAGAAAACAAATTCAGCGTATTCGAAAATAAAGTTTTAAGCGGTATCTTTGGCGGTAAATATGACGAGGAGGTAGGACAATGGGGGAAACTCCACAACAACGAATTGGAAGAGCTATACCCCAAACCTATAATAGTGAGAGTAATCAGGTCGCGAAGATTAAGATGGGCCGGACACGTGGCGCGAATGAGCAACGATGGGACCGTGCTTAGAATTCTTGACGGTAGACCACCGGGAAAGAGACCGAGGAGGACAATGTTAGGTTTCACCTTGAGGAGATCGTGTGGGGGTTGTAGTATTATGTCAACGTATGGCACGGCTTCACTTAGAATCCCCGACACTTGTTACTCGGAAGGAAATGGAAAACACCTTTTCATTTATTTAAAGTTTTTTTTATTTCTTTTATTTACAGCTCCAGTCTGTTCACCGATATATTTATTTAACTAGATGTATTCGAGACTATTTTACACTTAAGGAAAACTTTACATTAATAACTTTTCGTTTTATGTCGTTAGTTTTTTATTGCCGAAATACGCGACGCGACCTTTCGCCCTGGTGATTGAATAGCGACTGGTGTGAATTGGGGTTGAAATTCATATTTCATTCACACAGGACAACCAAAAGAGACCACGCCTCTGCTCTCTCAACCTCACGCCCGTCAAAGTGTGAGTGACTTTTGTTAATAGGGTAATTGACGGACATGAAGAATGAGAGAACAGAAAACATGATATGCTGTGATCTCGTGATAGCCTTGGTTGTGTGTGTTGGTATCAGATGCAGCTACTGACACGACCTACTGACCCAGTGGTACGGCTATGGTGTAGTTAAACCGCATTGAACCGTGGAAAGAAATACGAATGAGAAGGAAACCTAGCTGATGTTACTCCCCTGCAAAAAGAGATCATTGATCCCAAGCGAATGGGTGATCTGGGAGAAAGTCGATAGGACGCCGCTGATGTTTGGGAAATAATTCGCAGGCGAACCAGACTCTAAGACGCTGAAATTACCCCAGCTATTTTGCTATGATGCAACAGCGTCGTTCTTTTAGACTTGTTGTTGCTAACCGACATTATGAGATTTCCGATGGGAAACTCATGGTTAGCAAGAATGGAGTTACCGTATGACATTTATGTAGCTAAACTCAATTATGCATTATCTGCAAAGGATGATGAGTTTAGCTATACGTCCGTTTGAAATGTTTTACAGGGGAATACATATAAAGGAAATTGGTAAGTATGACGCGCTGAAAGCCTTCGAAATTAGGTGGAAATGTTGGTTGGAATTGCGGGTTGTTTCTCATGTAGAATAGAGAAACCCCCCATAATCGGATCAGTTGGTCTAGCGTGCAAGGAGAGTGCACAGGACAGGGAACGATGTCGAAGTCGAGTCAGTGAGGCCAATAAATAATAAAATAAAATAAAAAACAAACAAAAAAATGTTAATGAAAACATATGGTTTATAATTTTACTGTTTTTTATAATTATCTATTATTTACTTCAATAAATTGAAAATTTCTTCTGAAAAAATAATTATTTCGTCCCGGGACAAATGACCGGCTACTGTAAGAATAGGTATATGTGAAACGCCAGTGTGGTTAGTGTTAAGCAAGCTTTTTATACAGTGGCCTTTGATAGTTTAGGATACTTAAAATCTGTTTTTTCGGTGTGTTTCAGATTAAAAAATTACAAAAAATATCACCTTTCGGTGTTATATGTTGGTCTGGGGGAACCCGACAATGTCACGGTTTTCATTGTCCTCCCACCTCCGGCGCGATTTTCTCTCCTCGTCGTTATTTTAATTCTTGTCGAAATTTTCTGCGCCTTAAATGCGATTACAAATTTGTGGTAGGCATGGATAGTTTCAAGGACAAAAAGGTTTTTTATGTAAGTATATCTACTATATTAACTTATCTTCCCTGAATTGTATGTTCGTCTTTGATGAATACACACATAAATAATGTATCTACAAAAATGTTCCTTCTTCAGCTGTTATAAATGTATCATATATCTACATATCAAATTGCACGCAAATATTTTCCTGCATGGATTGTTCTTTCTAGTGGAAATTCAACTGCGTATATTATGTAGAATACGGTTTTAAATGAAAATGTATCGAGCACGGAAAATGCTACAGCTGTCACTAAAATATACTTCATATCGCCTGACTTATTTGAGAAGTTACTTCATTTGTGATACTTATGTTCATCTCAATAAACAGAGTTAAAAACGTTTTCATCAAACACATGTCACGAGCACACTTATTCATCGATGTCCTGGTGAAGTAAAATTTAAATTACAATCTTGTGTCGATCCATCATAATAGTTCAACAGCCACATCTGCGTTTTCCTCTCCATCAGTTATGTCATCATGTTGCGCTGACCATCGGAATAATTAGTTACTTCCAAGTCAAATGAAATCATATCATATCAACACGGTGTCACGTCCTTCGTTTCATGGTAAAGTCGGGATATGCTACTCGTAGAATATCCGAAATCGATCTCAATGCTCATTGGGTTGATTTATTCAACCGGTGAGAAATTCCGATTATAGTCATCGTTAATGGCACACATGATGGTATCACATCATCTCCCATTCTCGATGTCCTGCTGGTTCTCAAATATATATATACAGTACATCCTCCGGGCATCATACACATCTGCAGACAATTCATCTCTCAATTTTTAGCGGACAATAATATCTGATTGAATCCTATCTATGCTTTCAAAGAGATATTATGTATTTTGAAGAATTAATGACTGCATATCTTTACCTACGTCGAAGTATGAGCATACAAGGATAGGAAGCGAAGCACATGAATAACCCAAACAAATGTTCCAAGAAAGAGTGCTTTTTGGATGTGTTCTCATATTTTCTCGTCTTAGTATTTCGTTATCCTACATTCCTGTTGCCTTATCTAAAGACGTAAGGTTAAAGATGATTGATAAGCCTTAAGCTAAACATCTTTTATTCGACGTGGGATTCATTTGACAGGAATTGTGTAGCGAACACACGCCATTGGTCTATATTTACAATCAGTCATCCCTTGACTCAAATGGATGTGGCCACCCACCAAAACTCAAACCAAATAAAGAAAAGGTATCATAAACCTAGGTATACACACCCTGTGTTACCACCATTGAATTTGTTGACTTTATTTAAATGATGATCGTCGAACATTCCGGTAGTGCTGTCCTCTGTACGTCTGAACTTTTGTAGCACGTATGTGGGAATTTAATAGGACCCAGGAGAAAATGAAATTATTCTCTCTTGTAATATCCTGCTTAGAATCAAAAGTCTAACTTAAAATCTTATATACCTCCCGGTTGGTTACTGGGTATTGTGCCCGAGAGTCTGTCTCCGTGTGATATATGCCAATAATCTTCTTTTGTAATTTTCAAGAACGTTAAAATAAGGCGTACCAATAAAATTCTACGTTAACAAATAGTAAAGGACGGCAGCTGATCCCTGACAGACAGGAGCACAATATCGTAAATCATTTTGTATATTAAAAAGGCTCATGGGCCCCAAAATCTCAATTTAACATTTATTGAAGACGGTACGAGTTTTATGCCGCTGGTAGCAGATGATCCGCGAATTGTAAAAACTCCACTAACCGAAAAACATTTGTGGCAGTAACATTTGCGTGCAAGCAGGATTAAACTCTTATCTGCTGGAACAGTTGGGCTTTAGAATATTCGATTCGAGCTCCAAGACCACTCGATTGAATGTATTGATGGAAATTTTTAGGGCCATCGTGCATACTTGTAAAAGGCAATCATCCAGAAGAGGGCAGAACAAGAACATTTTGTTTACTCTAGAGGGCGAGTACACTTTGGATGGACGCAACACATTGAATGTCCGTTGGAATGGAAGGGTAATAAAAGTTTCGCTTTAAATCGCACATCATTTTTTCTGGGCAGAAGAAGATAAATATTGCATATAATTCTCATTTAATTTTGTACTCTTTGATTATCAACTCCTCTTCATAAATGTCTACTCTTCCAGAGGATGGAAGTACAATAATACTTAAACCAGCTGAAAAATAAATCATCTCCTTGATATATGGAAGGAAGTCAAGCGTAGGATCCCAAGCTCACGAATAGTTTGGACAATGGCCAGGGGTTGGTTCTCAAGCAAGTAGGCGCGCGGGGTTTATTTTTTAATTTTTTTTATTACACTTCTGTGGGGGTTCTTTAAGCCATTTCCCAAGAACCACCCATTCCATTTTACCTGTCTCCCACTTCCCAAGCAAGTCTTTCTACTTACCTGCAAACGGGCAGCGTAAGCTCGCCTGCAGCGTCTCCCACCTGAAAGCAAACCTGGCATGCATATTACCCCCCCTAGCGGCTCAGCTCGTCACCAATTATAATCGATAAATACACGTTGGCCAGCGTACGTGTTGACACAGCTGTAGCCGATATTCTTTCTACCAGTTCACAATTGTATATTGCGCCTATACCCTTGGGTCCGCAATAGTTGCGACAATTCCCTATTATCGGCTATCAACCGATCATGGGATTTGGGCATGTATATGATCGTTGTTTAGGTAATCATGCCCATGTTCATGACCCATGATGACCCTCCTGCAAACCAAAGCAAACACACCGTACATCACTGTGCTTGTTTTGTTTACCAACCGCTGGTCCATGGTTCCCCATGGTGAGACGTTTGCTTGCACATCGGTAGGTCAAATCCCTCACCACCATATCCATGTACCAGCACTTTAACCTAACCATATAGTCATCCAGCCTGACCCTTTGCCACCGTCGGTGAGGTTTGACTTAATGTCCACAAATAATTTTCCTCCTTGTGCCCCAAAGCCATACGGCTAAAGCAAACAAAACGAATCTAATGCATATCCCTCGAAATACCGTTTCTGTTTACTTGGGATGCAGAAACCTATTTCGCCTCTCAGGCGGCTATCTCGACGATCGACAACGACATTGCCACTGCCCTTAGACTCGTTCCTTATTTAAACAGGTGCAGTATCGTTCGTTGTCGATATTTCGAGCGAAAGGGGCATTATACTTGACCGTATGGTCATACAAAAAATCCTCGCACTGAATCCCGACTCGATCGCTGATTGGCTACCCCTAGATCGGGAAATCCATCACGATCACCATTAGTGGATGTCGGTGGCAAAATCAAGTTGAGTCCGATTTTAACATCCAGAGGGAGCGCACCTACTTTAATGAATCAATGCGGTCGTCATTGAGAGTTTGACCACGAGTTCCTTTTTTTTCACTACGTCGAGTCTTTTCATGTGCGTCTTTTTGTCATACCGTGTCTCACCAGTATTTGATTTCAGTAGCAAGTCAGTTGTCATTTAATATCGTTTTCTAAAACAAGGTGTTTCCTATTAACGTTTAATATAGTCGCCTAAAACGAAGTGTATCACGCTAACTTTGACGTGTCATAAAACTAATGTCGAATGATTCGTGCTTTAATACACATATTATAGTAGATCTAAGTGCAATGTCCAACAAAAACGTTAAATAAAGAGAACGTGTGTGGGTTCCCTATATTACTTGGAGCACCAACCCACAATTCCAACCACAATGTCCGTTTTATTTCGACCGCTTTCAGCGTGTCATATTATCCCCTATTCCACCGTTCGGCCTATTCACCCGAAATAACATGTTTTCCCCAAGGACGCATAGCTAAACTCATTATCCTATGCAGCTAATGCATAATTGAGTTTAGCTACCATTTTCGCCATACGGCGACTCCATTACTCTAACCATGAAATTTCCACGGAAAATTCCATTCGTGTTGGTTAGCAACAACCAAGTCGAATCAAACGACGCAGTTGCATCATCATTCATTGGCTTGGGTAATCGCCGCATTCCTTAGCGTTTTTCCCACGGTATTATTTCCCTAGCCGATGTAGCTTCCTATCGGTTTTCTGCAGATCAGCCATTCGCTTGGGATCAATGATCTCTTTTCGCAGGTGAATAGCACCAGCTAAATTTTCCTCTCCTCAATAATTCTGCTTCCATACGGTTCGATGCTCTCTGAGTTCACCACAGCCGTAACACTGGGTCAGTAGGTCATGCTCAGTAGCTGCATTTGATACCAGCACACACAACCAAGCCATCCTGAGATCGCAGTACATCGAGTTTCTCTTCGCTCATTTTACCACGTTCGTCGATTATCAATTAACCGAAGTGACCACACTTCGACGAGCGCGACGATGAGAGAGCAGATGCGTGGTCTCTTTTGGTTATCCGGTGTGCAAAATGAAATACAGAATTTCACCCATAAGTAGAGTCAGCCACGTCGCTTGATTCAAATTTAACATGAAACTCAAATTGATGCTGGCCGTCGGGTTGTCTCGTGGACCGCACATAAACCGAATTACGCGGAACAATATCACGAATTTCCAACGGACAGTAACCATGATAACAACTGTAAAACAGACAAAGATCAGCTACACGCCTTCGATGTGATAGCGACTGTAGTCTCGACGTCAGCGTAGTGTCCCCGATCAGACGCACCGCTCGCCTTTGTATGCTCTCAAGTAGGTCAAGGGCATCTTTAGGAGCGGAGTTCAAACTATGAGAGCAATATTCGAGCGCAGCTCTAATTTGGGATTTACGAGGGTGCCTCTTATGTTTCGGGATTTGGCAACCCTAGTGTTGCAATCCGGCAATTGACAGCTCTGTCGTAAAGTTGGACATTTTTGAGGTTATACGCACTCAGAACGTTTTGACATACGAGCGCTATTTGTGTTGTTTACACTAACTTAAAAGATTCATCTCGGCCCAAAAATGGAATTAAATCGTCAACATTTTCGTGCGATTATTTTTTACAACTTTCGGCGTGGATTAACTCAGCAACACTGCATGGATGAACTTAATTCAATTTTTGGCGATGAAGCTCCATCAAGGACCAATGTTTATCGATGGTATGGTGAATTCAATCGTGGTCGTAGTTCACTCCAAGATGAATTTCGTGAAGGTCGTCCAAAATCAGTTGTTGTTCCGAAAACCATTGATGCTGTACGCGAACTGATATTGGAAGATCGTCATGTGACCTATCGTGAGATTGAGACAACCTTAGACGTTAGTGGGACCAGCATACATTCAATATTGCATAAACATTTGACTGTCAAAAAAATTTGTTCGCGTTGGACCCCACACAATTTGTCAATCGCCCAAAAAAAGGCTTGTGTCAATTGGTCGAAAGAAATGCTCAAAAAATACGGTCGCGGTGCTTCGAAACACGTCTATGACATCGTGACAGGTGATGAATCGTGGATTTACGCGTATGAACCCGAAAGTAAACAGCAGTCGACTGTCTGGGTGTTTCAAGATGAGCCAAATCCAACAAAAGTTGTTCGCGCACGAAGCACTTCCAAGCAAATGGTCGCCTGTTTTTTCGGAAAAACTGGACATGTCGCAATCCTACCACTAGAACAACGCAGAACAATCAATTCTGAGTGGTACACAACCATTTGTTTGTCAGTTGTCTTCCAAGAAATCAGGAAAACCAACCGCCGAAGACGGATCACTCTTCACCACGACAATGCGAGCTCTCACACATCGGCTACGACAACTGCATTTTTGAGCACCCAAAACATCGATTTGATGGGTTATCCGCCGTATAGTCCTGACTTGGCACCGAATGAGTTCTTTTTATTCCCGTACGTAAAAAACAAACGGAGAGGTCAACGTTTTTCGGCACCTGAAGAAGCGGTTGCTGCATTCAGAACGCATGTGTTGGAGAAACCTCAATCAGAGTGGCAAAAGTGCTTCGACAATTGGTTCAAACGCATGCAAAAGTGTATAGATCTTCATGGGGAATATTTTGAAAAACAATAAAGTGATTTGTGATGATCAATATTTGTTTTTGTTCTCTAATCCCGAAATATAAAAGGCAACCCTCGTATACAGCAGAAGAAGTTGGACCTAAGTAAAATGTTTCTTGTGTCTAAAAAGATAACTCAGTTTTCCTGAGGCACACGTGGAGATGGTCGACACATGTTTATGCCATGATATATTCCCACAGATTGTAAGGCTGAGCAATTTCAAGCTTTCCACAGATTAGAGCGCCTGGCCATTCATCATCAGGTGTGGAACCGATGATCCCCTCTTCTTTGTGTTGTATACTATGTCTTCGTTGCATTGAAGTCGACGAAATTGATCTTTCCCCACTGCAAGTCCTTATCCAGAACGCTATTCAGAGACTCGATATGGCTACATCTCGGCTGGTGCGACACTGATGCACAAATCGGTCGATCATTCGGAAAAGAGTAAAAACAAGCGTACTATCATCAGCGAAACTGGACACTTTGTAATCCGTTGACTCCAACAAATCATTTATTTGAAGCAAAAACAAGGTTGGGGTCAAAATAGAACCTTGAGGCACCTCGGAATTAACGGGATCCGAAGAGTCGCCTTCCACAACAACCGGGATAGATGGATTTTCAGGGAATCTTCTTCGTCCAGTCGCAAAGCTGCTCTGAAAGTCCATATGGCCGAATTTTGCTTAGCAATACCCCATACCACAGGTGGTCGAGATCGTTGGAGATATCCAATGCGACCGCCCTTGACTCACCATGCCCCCCAATCGCAGATGTCCATATATCGGTTATAAGGATCAAAACGTCTCCCGTGGACACCGCCTGCCACAGAATCCGTATTGACGATCATTCAGAAGTCCGTTGAAATCCAAATACTTACTTAGTTCGGCATTGGTGACCTTTCTCATCACTTTAGATAACTAGACAATAATGCTATCGGCTGGTAATTTTGTGGGAGACTCTTTTACCGCTTCTTTGGAATTGGCTGAATTCGAGCAACCTCTAAGCAGGTAGAAAATGTCCTTCGTGCATAAGATAAGTGAAAGAATCTGCCAATAACCGCCGGTAGTTCTAGAGTACAGTTCTGAACGACTATTACTGGTATTTGGTCTGGGCCGGTTGTCTTCCTACAGTCCAGTCCACGTAGTATGCGTTGAATAGTACGCGGGCGGAACATCACATCCCACATCGAAGACGGTACCGGCGCGATCACAGGTGGCTCCAAAAGACCTGTGTCGAGGTTTGAATTCGCCGAAAATATATTCGCGAACACATGAGCTTTATCTTTTGAATTTGTGACTGCTGTCCGTCACTAACGGAGGAATAAAAGAGGAGGAAGCGAAGTTACAGCTGACAGTTCTTGCCATTGACCAGAAAGAATGCGAAACAGTTGAGTACTCAAGGGTGTATTGGTCATTTAGTTATTGAAAGCCTTCTTCGCGGTATCGATCGTGTGGTTGCACGCGTTTGAATTTGTAACAAACTCCGTTATATTAACCTCAGTGGAATTGGGGCGCCATTGTTTAAAAGCTCTAATTTTGCCGCTGTAATCCGCTCGTATTTGTTATCGAACCAAGGTTTATCAGATGAATTTCGTTTGATGGAATGAGGAATGTAAATCTCCATCCCGAGAAGAATAATCTCCGTGGAAGTCTTCGTGCATGGGTTAACATCGGAGTCTCCGAAGCACACCTCCGACCAGGAAAAGGATGCGAATTAATCACGCAAATCGTCCCAGTTAGCAGCCCCATACTTGCATACATGGTGAAGTTGCTAATGTCGGTTATTCGTTTGATATGCAAGTGGTTGCGCGACCGATACCAAGCAGTGATCTGAGTTTCCCGCTGGCGCAGCCACTTTCACGGTATAAAGGGTCGCTTTCGGATGTCAAAAACAGATCTAGGGTGTTCGCAGAATCGCCTCGGGTATCCAGCACTCGCGTAGGTCCCTCCACAAGATGAGTCATATTGCAACTACCAGCGAATATCTCCCCTGCCTCCCAGTCTCGTCGGTTCTGTTAGAATGCACCAATCAGCCGGAATTGTGCACATTAAAATCGCCCAGGACGACAATTTCAAAAGGGGGTGGGTGGTCTGCGTCCAGCCGACGGTACGTGAAAGATGTTCGAAAAACATTGCTGGTCGATCGTTATTCGGAGAGCGGTAAAGACACCAAAGAAATTTAACAGAATTCCTCAGCACGACCCTCAATCACATGATGTCCAAGTTATTGAGTTCCAACGCCTCCATCCACTAGCAAGGCAGCTCGGACCCTGTGAAGATGCAGACTCCACCCTTAAAACGGAATCTAGAAAGCAAGTCGTATCCTAAACAATGAAGATATGTCGAATCAGTTAACGAATTGACCTGGGTCTCAGTTAGGGCAAGGATATCAGTTTTTGCTCTCTGCAAACATTGGTGGACGGCGTTTACATTCATATTGGTGAACCCGACACACAGGAAAAAGGAGTTCAGTAACGAGAAAACACGTTGAAGATGTGATAACCGTTTGGTGTGAAATGAATGACCGAAATTTGGAAGGTCGTTTGACAATTTATGAGGGAATAAATTGAAGATTACCATCGAATTTTGCGAACTGTTGAGAATCAGAAGAGAAAAACCACGTGTTGTCAGGAGTAAAAAAAACTGAAATAGATTTTAGGTGATGGACAAGAGATAGTTAAAGAATATAGGATCTAAGTGGATGGTAATGCCGAATCTTGAGGAACTCCAGAATTAATCCTATAAAATACAGATTTAATGATATCAAGTGAAAGCCGCATTGAACGAGAAAGACGTCAAGTCTATAATTGTGTGATTTCGAAAATTTTGTGTTATCTGTACCTCTTTGCTGGGACTGTATGTATGTTTTGCTGGGAGTTCGTGCTCGTGAGTTTTACATTTTTCTGTGATAATTAGATCATAAGGCTTACGTTCTCCTGGGAGTCTTTGTTGTACCAGTTGAGCCCCTTTTGATTCATTTCTTACTTGATTTTAACTGAGATTGAATTTTCGGGGCAAAGTACAACTTTCCAACGTCCGTGATTGTGTAGTGACGAGTTGAATGCTAAAAGAATAGTGATTAATTCGACATCGGTCTTGGTTTTGGAAAATGGGTCTGTGGCGGTCCCGCCAAACCCCACTGCCAACTTACCTGAAAAACCCCCATAACCACAACCCAGTCTGCATAAGCTTTCGCTAATGCAATTCGCATTAGGATCTTAAATGCTTCACGCATTATGTAGATCAAATCTACATCCTAAAAGTAGCTGCAAAAGAATTCTTACCTTTTCAAGCATTCCTTCGCATACAAATCCCCTGTAAGAGTTCTTAATTTCCTTATCCTAAATTCCCTGTAATAAAGTTCATCGGTTCGCATATCATACGACCGCATATCAGGGAATCTTACCCTTGAGTTGGCTATACCCTGCCTCAATATGTGTACATAAAAACTATCTATGCACACGTCGGCTGTCGACCCTTTTAGCGATAAACAATCAGCAGCTGCATACAATTAGCGCAATCGACGCTGAAGGCTGTTTTCCTAACTTACACCATGAGTAAACAAAGACCTCTGTCCTTCATCAGGCATTCTGGCGATACGCAAATAATTCAATCGTCTTAGTATCCCGAATGCACCTACCATCTAATGTTTACTCAGTTGAAATCTCAGGCAATAAATTCCTTTATCTTCTTATATTTCTGGATCTGTTTCTCATGACTATCGGCACTGAACAAACAGAAACCCAGTAGCATCCCATGAAATTCGTTTTGTTTGTTTCAACGAACACACATCTCCTGAATGCATAGTATGCCCCTTCATGGCTTCGACCCATGAAAAGAACCGACGTACACATATAAATGTGTACAATGACGATCTCCTCTAATGAGATCCGGTTATCACCACAGTGAAAGCGAATGCACCCAAAATTTCCTTAGCCAGCGAATTGAATTTTCGGGTCGTAATTCAACCAGCAAGGCGGTCGGCTCGCCCGCCATCCACCGTACCGGCGCCGGTACGGGGGTTATCTAGGAGTCGCTCTTCCTCCCCAGTTTTCCCCCCGCGGTCGTGAGTTTTAAGTTTGTGTAGCAACGTCATTTTAAAACAAGTGTACTTAAATTACCTCATATTAAAGGAACCATTAATCAATAAAAAAGCAAATTTCGAAACAATATTTCCGTGTCTTTTATTTCGTGTTGGTGAACGGGTGTCTTAGTGATTTTAAATGAGGAACTCAAATATTCCTGTTGGCGGTACAGCATTTTTGTGAACTGTTCGGCGGAACTTCGACAGTGACACTTATGATGGAGGAGGAAGAGAATGAGCGCCGTACGCCGGTGCACAACGCTTCCTGCCCACAGGTCAAACTCATTTGGCATGTTGGTTAATCTTTCGATAATAGGAGCATTAAAGGCGTCCAGCCTCTGCTTTAATTTGGGAGATAAAACTTTAAAAAGCATTCTTCAAGCGCCATGCCACAGAACTAAGCCCAACCTTATCGCATATTTGTCAAATTAGTAGTTGGTTATCATTTGAGGTGATAGAGGAGTGTCTTAAGGTACTTTCAGTGCTTAAGCGCGAGGCTTGTTCCAAGGAATAGTTGATGGCTGCTCTCAGATTTGGTATATTACGTGTTTTTACTAGCATTCGTATATTGGTATTTATCAAGCCGCCTTCGAACGCGTGTAAGGCAAGTTTTTGTTTCTCTTCCAGGGTATATATTCCCACTGCAGGTTCGACAAAATTTTCAGACCTGGCTTTTTCCAGCAGATTCAGGAGATATGTAAATCAGTTTTCTAACTCCTTTACAGCTTCCTTGCCATCTAGCCTGACTGTTGCCAAACCTTTTTACCTCTGCAGACCAAGAGGTACGAATTTTTAATCATTCCTTTAGTTCAGGTACAAGGTCATTCTAGGTTGAAATATCCTTGTATTGACTATGGTCATATGTTGGGCCCTGGAGTCTAGTTTTCGCTACGTCTAAAAAGAAGGCATACTGACTATAGTTCTGTGCCTGGGAAAAATTATATCCCCACGAGAGATACGCATGTCTGAATCATTTGAATTACCGTCAAATATCAGTACGAAGCTCAATTTGTCCTTCAACCCGACGTTAGCCTTCATTACTAATGGCTATTAATTTCGCGAATTTTACTATCAAGTCGCGTATTCGTTTCAGATAAGATATTTCTCAAATGAGTAAGGCTTCCCAACCACAAGGGAAAGGAGAGAAGACTTTTTCAAGCCAATTAAAAAACCCTGACACAAATAGATAAGAGATGACATCATAAGTAAACCAACACCGCGGAGAAAGAAAATCCTGAGAATATCGAAGGAAGAGAAAAAGAGACCAGCAACAGACAAAGGGTAACGCACAGAGATCAAAGTTGAAAAAAAAAGTCTTGCCTATATTAATCTACCCCGGGAATACGGATATATGTATTTATTTGAAAATGTATACTTGAATATTTACAAGTCCTTGCTTGGATTATAAGGAAAACAAAATGTGTTTTTTTGGTAATTTAATATTCCACATTATTTTTGCTCCCAAATTTAATAAAATCTAGTCACTGTTGACAGCCGTCCCTATAGCACGTATATCTTTTATCACACAAATTCCCCACGTGAATTCTTTAAACATTTCTTTTTCTTCTTCTTCTTTCCAGGTAATGTCATCCTACTCCTTCCCAGTCGACAACGGATCCAGATAAAATGCTTCACGTTGTTTGCAATATTCAATGAATCTACGAACACCACTTCAAACACCTGTGCAGTTTCAGGATACAAATTTTTAATTTCGTAAGTAGATCTGTTTGCATCACAGATTTTCCCCACATAATACATGAGATTATGGGTCTGCCACTGTGTCCGCAATACCATCAGACACCTGGCTCGCGTGTATTTCGTTTCCTTTTCCCCTACCAGGTTTTGCTACTTCTCAGTTCTCTACATTTTCGTATTTCGAGTGCAAATACATACGTTTAACCTCGGGTACGCCTCAATCATTTAATGGAACTTGGAGGATGTCGACGATGATGAATTTGAAAATAAGGATGACGACCGGGTTGAAATAGAACATAGTCCTTCCGGCATATTCACTTATTTGTCCTGGTTTCTCATTTCATGATGATCCGATCTTTCCTTTTCGGACATGCAATATACCGTCATAATTAAATTTTCAAATTGAAAGGTCAACAAGGATAAGAGAAAAAATATCTAAAAAAAAATTAGAAAGAAAATGGGGACACAAAATCCTTTTGGGACATGGAAAACATTTTTCAAAGAGAACTTGATTTGATTTACAAAGAATTTTCATTTTACTTGAAAGCCATTAGAATATTTGTTTTACGATATGACCTTTGTAAGAACATGTAGGACATGAACACAATGTCGTCCTTGATTGTATTGTTAACTTGACGGTTTTGATTGAACGTTCCCACTTTTTATTTGGGGTAATTCATAAATTGAGACTTATTCAATATCTGAATAGGAAAACAATTGTCGCTAATCAAAAAGTCAATGAGAAGTTGTTATTTTTATCGTATCCTGAACTTTTATGGGAAAGGGCGAAAGATTTTGATTCACGGTAGTGCCTGCTCAGAAACTCCCTCCTATAATTTACATTTAATGCATAAGAGTAAAAGTTATTAGCGGTATAGCAAGATCGCTGTCAGGGACGTGGCAAGTGACTACTAGTTTATTTATACTGTATCCACATGGTCGCGGTAAATGGAACTTTAACGGCGTGATATTGATTTCGAATCCTTTTTGGTATCCTTAAACGTCAAAGCACAATGCTTATGGAAAAAATGGGGAGGATAAGGTAATAAGGTATTGATGCACACTGATTTGAATGTCTGAAGATTGAGTTCAGAACAAGACATGCGATTTGGCGGAATGTTACATGCTCATGTGATTTGACTGGAGAACGATGCGCTATATTTGTCTGTCTGTCTATATTTGTTCATTAATAGGAAGCGACGCGACAAATTCAACTTAAAATGTTTAGAAAGAAGGTTCTCAATGTAAGGTGGCCCCACCTTGTGATTGTTATAAGACAGTTAATGCCGTTAAAAGGGCGTGGGGGTACGAAGTCGTGGCACCGGCATGGGTGCGAGTTCTACTTCGTCCCACTAACAATCCGCTGTTCAAACAAGCTTCCGCCAAACCGAATCGTCACTTCACTAAAAGGAATGCACAAACACGAACCTCAACAACGCACCGTACACCAAAGGTGAGAGGAAAAGTAAAACACTGAATGAGTTTTATGTTTATTATTTTATTTTTATTGTAGACAGGTTCTTTTTATTCACGACAAAATGTATTTATTTAATGGTTTTAAGGTGACAATCTTACTGCACTTACTTAGTTATGGAAAACATATTCTACTTGATACCACGCAACACTAAACACGACCCGGGATATATTCGCGTCCCCTTGTGCACCGTGGAGCGGGACTAGGGCCGACCGGCTCGGCCAGGTGATGGAAAACGACTCAGCGATATCAATTCGCTGGCTAAGGAAATTCGGCCAGTGGTACTGGCTCTCTTAATTTAAGCATGCATTTTCTATCCCAAGAGAAACGTGCAGTCTCTCTTTGGGGGTAGGTAACCTGATCTCACAGAGAAGATCATAGAGATACACATCTATGTGTGCACATTGGTTCTTTCATGGGGCAAAGCCATGAGAACGAATCTGAAAACGAAGAAAAGGAATGATGTGCATCAATGAAATGTGAGTTCAGCTAAGTAAACAAGCCGAATATCATTGGGTGCTAATTGGGTCTCTGTTTGTTCATGCCGCTAGGTCATGAGAAGCAGATCCCGAAATATGTAGGACAAAGAAATCATGTAGATCATCGTCTAAGATGTGCATTGCAGCTGTAATGATAGCCGCAATGCACCATGCACATGGTGCTAATTGGTTTTAGCTTATTTACAGAGAATTGGTGTTTATGGCATCGCTGCCAAAGGTAAGTATACCATTCCTATTTGCATTTGCCTATGCTTTAGGATTTAATTTATGCCTTAAGACGCAAGATGTGTATATTTGCTTTTGTCGCTTGGGTATAGGTCACCAGCCAGTAAGTATGTGAGGGAATTTATTATACACATGGTTAGGCTGGGAATAGGCGACGCAATGTTTATAATCCCTGTTATGATGGTTACATTATATGTAAACCAAATTGTTTCATTTTCACGAATTCGACTAGGGAATATGCGTATGTAAGATTAGGATTTGCCTGGAAACCGAAGGTTCCGAATTGGGCGTGGGATTTATGAAGTTTGGAACAGAATTCTTATAAGGAATTTTGAATTCGAATAAATGAATGAAAATAAGAATTCTCTTCCAGGAGCTTTTAGCCGCATACATTTGATAAATTTGTTGCGTGAAGCATTTACAGGTGCTAATGCGATTGTATTAGCAGAAACTTATGAAAGCTGCGTTGTAGTTATGAGGGTTCTCCGGGTAGACAGTGGGATTTGGCGGAACCGCCACAAGGGTACTTCTAAAAATTATAAGTCCCAGCCGTTCAAATATTTATTAAATCATTTATAAATTCATCATCATCCACACAACAACCGGGATCCGGTCTTGTCCGTATTTAGTAAGTCTGTCCACCGGTATCCGGTCCATATCCGAAGCTTGTTAAATTTTCCATAATAATTTGTTTTTCCCGGCAAGGTTATTAGCCTTGCGCCAACCTATCTCAGGATGCCGCTGCATGCATGGGTTCACTACTTGGCGAGTGCCAAAGGAGCTATCCAGGGGTGTCAGGTGTGGAGACTGCATGTCACCTTGGATTGAATACGGACAAGGATCGTCCTGGCCTTCGCCGGGTTGAAAGCAATCAGAGACTTTGCCTCGTAAATTCGTTCCCACCCCCCTTATTTACTAATGATATTTTATTAAATTATATCGTGTATAATAATAATTAAGGAAGAATAAATAAAATTATTCTACAATATATACCTATAGGATGCTAAAAAAAAAGACTTAGCTTTTAGATAAAAGAAATTGGTTGACAAGTACTTCGGTAGGACGTGCAAGGTCAAGTAACCAGTAAGCTTATGGAGTCTTCTAAAGCTGTCAGACTTACATTAGGCTGGTAATTTTGAGAGAGACGTTTGGCCCTTTCTTAGGGATAGGTTGAACTACAGTGGGTTTTTAAAAGGTATGATCAATTTTCTGTGCATAAAAAATGAGAAAAAGTCAGCTAAAAACTGCCAACACTTCTGGATAACAGTTCTTAAGAAGTATAGGTATCCAGTATCTAAAGCTGTCAGACTTACATTAGGCTGGTAATTTTGAGAGAGACGTTTGGCCCTTTCTTTGGGATAGGTTGAACTACAGTGGGTTTTTAAAAGGTATGATCAATTTTCTGTGCATAAAAAATGAGAAAAAGTCAGCTAAAAACTGCCAACACTTCTGGATAATAGTTCTTAAGAAGTATAGGTATCCAGTTCGAATTGATTGCTTTCTTGCAGTCGAGCCCATGAAGGATTCGTTGAAAGGTACGTGGACGACGCTTTTGGGCTTTTTTCAAGATTGTATTGGATCAATCGCATTGGGTTTAAAAGCCAAGAATTGTTGTTTTCCTGCAGTGCATTGAACGTATATACTCGTTTTATTGGATATACGTGCGTATTCTGTTGGCTTACGAGGGCTGTGTGATAAGTGCTTTGACTTAGTCCATTTTACAACAATGGACGATCTTTATTAAAGATGTTTATAAGGCCACGTTTGAATTCACCCGTCCAATATGTTGTTGTTTACCATATAACCAAGGCACAGAATTCTACATAATTTTCGGTGAGTTTTGTTTTAATATCATAAAAATATCACTACTCGATATTCAATTTTTTCAATAAAATCAGAAAAGTTGTTTTAGCTAGCTGGTATTTCGTAGCGCCGTCTCTACCCTAGCCAGGTACTTATCGTACATCTCTTATACTTTAGATTCAACAAAAGGATGACAGTGAATTGTTTGTCTATTGGTCACCTAGGTTGACACAAAGATGAACTGGAATTACTGCAGCTTTTTATCCTTTTACGGTTTGAAAGAATTCTCGGATATAAAATGGGTTTGTGACAGGCTTAATCGTCGAATATTGGGAATGTGTACCAAGGCCGAGAGTAAGAAAAGCAGATATCGATGACCATTGATTATTATCTGGAGTTAAGTATCTGGAGAGTAAATTTGCAAGTCATGTAGGACAATCAGTTCTGTATATTGGAGGGTTAAAACGCATTAATTTTTCCCGAGATGTGCGGTGATATACAGTGCTGTGAAAAATTATAGACTCAAACGTAAATTTTCAGTTTTCTTGGAATGAGTAATAAACTTTTATGACTGGTTTTGTGACAAAATATTATCAACCGACACCAAGTCAGGGATAACCGTTTAATGGCTTAATTGCTTTTTCACCAGGAATAATAACAAATTTTTTGAAAAAACCGAAATTTCCCTGTAAAAAAGTATAAACCCCATACATTTCTATTTAAATTATTTTGTTTAATAATTTATTTAATGCGGAATGATCTTTCCGCTATTTTTGATAATAGTTGACAATCTTCGGGGTCGACTGAAATTAAGATTGTTTAAAGTGTTGTCCGGTATATTATGCCATGATTCAACAATTCTTTCTTTGATTTGTTCCAAGTTTTGAATTGCTGTCTTTTCATGATCGTAAACCGTCCTTGCCAGGATCCACCACAGATTCTAAACGGGGCTTATGTGTGGATTTAAAGCTGACCATCGTGTTATGGTCCTTCTCTCAGGGGGCGTGTCTCGTCCTGAAAAGGACGAGGGATCTCTTTAAGACAGCTCCTAAGAGGACCCGTTGCGGTCGCCACCGTGCTTCCGGGGTCTCCGGGAAGAGTGACAACCGATTGTTGAATAAAAGAGTTCTGAAATTCGGCCGAATCCAATAAAAATGCAGTTTTTGGAATCTGCAACTATTTTTATTAATTTTAATATTTACTTTAAATGATTGGCGTCCTTAAACGTCGGACGTCAACCCAGAGACTGATCCTCGAATACTAGCACGTTACGTCTTTTCTTCTGTTATTGGTTTTCCGTATTATCTCTAATCAAGGCCAGTACTGAGGAATGGAAATGACGAATGTCAATTTGAGATAAACTTATAGTTCACAGTCACTTCGTGACAATGGAGAGATGTTGAATTTTGTTTAATCCTATAATTCACAGTCAATCAGAGCGGGGCACTCTTGATGGGGTGAGCAAAAGAATAAAAGAGAGTCAGTCATGAGAAGTTTAATAAATTAAATATTTTTATCCCACATTTGGGGGCTCAACCGGGATTTATAAAAGGAATAAAGACGGCAAAGAAAGGCTAAAGACGACAACGAAGGCGTAAAAACGACGAATAAAGATGACAACAACCTCGAAAGTATAAATTAATCACGCCTGAAGCGAATGATTTTACTGTTAGTGAATTCGACAAAAGGCTGATGTGTAGATTAGCCGTCGGCGGTACGAAAGCCGAGATAATCGCCGACTGGTTGAACATGATCCAACTGGCAATTGGATGAGAATCACCAACGAGGAGGAGAAAAAGGATACCGCATCTGACTTCGATCTTATTTGTCCCCGATGAGCCTCTCGTGGCTTTTAAATGAGAAGACCCTTTTTGGTTTTTCTTTTCAGTGTTGGTTTATTTTAATCAGTTTATTTATTTCAATTGCACACTTTGTCTGTCGGATTCTAATTAATTTTGCCTTCAACAGAGCTCCCTATTTATATCCAAAATCCAGTCCGAAATCCGCATTCCTTCCCACGATCGCATCGCTCACCCTGAGACAGCCACCCGATGCTAGCCCCCAGTCGAAGGACATGCCAACGACGATGGGAACTGCAACGTTGCAATACTGTCGTCATTCGCCTGGAGGCGGCAACCTGCTAAATAAGGTTGCCGCCTCGAATACGAATTTCATCGCCTTTTTATACAAATCTTCATTGAGATTTGTATGTGAAATATTGGAGAAAAGGGATGGAATATCTATTTTTAGAATATACACATCTGGCTGCAATCCAGATGGAGATAAGGATTTTAGAATTAAGTGTATGGGAACGAAATGGATATATTTTAATGTGTGTTTGTTTGCATATGAAGATATGCATTACGGTGTTTAGTTTTTAGGAAGGATTTGGAAATATGAGTATGGTAATTGAACAATTAAATTTGTCTAACATTGGATTGAATGTTAGTTTGGGGATATGGATTAATGATAAAGTCGGTGGGTAGAAATGTATGTGGGAGGAAAATGGTAGGGCTTCTTGGAGCACTACAATCGTAAAAGTTTAATTCCATGCTCTTGAAAGCACGCTGTTGTTGTTCTTGCTGTATGTATACGAGCGTTGTCCTGTTGAGGTATGACATCTTCGTCCTCTGCTAGGGTTAATAAAAGAAGAAGATGCTCTTCCAAGACTTCTTTTTACATTTTGGCGTCCATTCTTTGCAGAAATAAAAATAATTTTTGTTTTCAGATTTCCAATGAAAGCTGCCCATATCATAACTACTTCTCCTAAAGGCCTACGTGACATGAGTTTCCTTCCTTTCCCGAGATCACCCCAATAGTACTGGAAGCTTTCGGGGAACGTCCAGATTACATTTTTCTCATCACTAATGATCGCGTGAGACCACATTTCAGTATGCTGGATGTGTGTTTCAGTGAATTTAATGCATGTTTCTTATGTCGGTGTTTAAGTGGTGGTTCGCACAAGCAGTTTCGATACTTTAATATGCTTGAGGCTATTGTTCATTTTATAATGACCCTAGAATCGCATTCCAAATTAAAATGTCGGACCATTTGGAACGAAGAAGCTCCTGTTTTGGACATTTCACTAATAACGGCTGTTTTTACCGTAGGCGAAAATTTTGTTGATCTCCCAGATCGCTTGTTTATTCCAGTATTTTCAATACCGGGTTGTAGAAAATTCTTCACAACACCTTAAGAGCGGGTTATTTCATTGGAAATTTGTCTTTGCATCATTCTATCATCATCATCGGCACTACAACCGGGATCCGGTCTTGGCCTTATTTAACAAATCTCTCCACCGGTCTCGATATCGAGCCGATGTCATCCAGGTTGGCACTCCCAGGCTCTGGGCGTCCGGGACTACGCCGTCCCTCCTTCGCAGACAAGGTCTGCCGCGCTGTCTCCTTCCATATTTTTATTATATAGAATTATTCAATATGAATAAATAATTATTTGAAGATTTCAATTCATAAATAAAAAATATCAAAAAAGTTCTGTTTAAATGCTGGAACATAATTGGAAATTATTTGAAAAAAAAATTTAACATTTTTTTTTTATTTACCACAATAGTGCGGTGGGTGAATATAATGGGCAGTCTTGCAAAAAATTGTCTACCCCTGCTAGTACATTCCTGCCGAAAATATTCCTGAGGGCACCTGGACAAAGTAGCTGGAATCGGGACTGTCCCATTGAAAACGTGACGTATGGCCACCTTAAGTATACCACATCACGATAATCAAAGAAAACAGACAGCACCACATTCACTTTCGAGCGTAGCGTAGTTATGTCGAATTCAGCTCTTTTTTCAAGCGTCATCAAGCCGATTGTTTGCTCGTATCCTATTAATAGCTCAAGTGTCGTCACCAGTTATCAATCGATTCATGAAGTCGGCTTGTCTGCAGAAACCTGTGGTCCGTGAATTTTTATGGAGCTATTGACCTATTTAGAAACTGGTCGAGGGACTGAAATGGCAAATCCTTGGGAGAGTGTAAACTTAGCACGCTGCGATCACCATCATGCTCCCTCAGACCTGAGGAAAAAGTGACGACCAATTGTCGATATTAACACTAAACCTACCAGAGCGGTCAAATGACCGCTTTTAAGAGCCCGAAAAATAAATGTTTTATAATTATTATATGATAATTATTTTGTGTTTATTGTTTATTCTAAATTCTGTATTAATTACAATCAACTGGAAAAGACTATAATGTTTATTTCAAAAGCGGTCATTTGATCGCCATCGGTAGAAATAGGTATATATAATATGTCGGTAGGTTTAGTGTTAAATAAAACGACTGATTTCCTTTATATTTCTATGCGTCGGATGCTAATTGACACTGTCTTCCCGAACTACAATGGACCATTTTCAATATAGTTTGGGATACGGATATTCATATAAGGAACATGAACATTCATGGGAAAAGGATTTTTGGTGCATTTTGGGTGAAAACAATAGTTAAAGCATCTGAGGATGTGCAATAATGAACATCTGGTTCGGCTTATGGCGCATTAGCTGGGCTTAGATAAAAGTTATCAGTAATGGGCAATGGGAAGAGCAGTCTTGTGGGAACACAGCATCGAAAGTAAATACAATTATGTGCAAATAAATACTTGGAGAATCTTAAAGTTCCAGATACGCATTTTATTTATCTTAAACACTATTTCGGAAGATGGGTTTATGCGGGAACATCTGGTTAACACATTTACTTCGATTTGGGAATGGTTAAGAATTTGAACCAATGTACGACAATCGAACATTTGGTTTGATTCATCATGCATTTGATTCAGTGGGGATATGAGAATATATGGGGGAAATGGAAATGGTAGTACTTCGTGGATCACTACACGACGACGCGTCTCAATACCAGAATATTTGTTAAAACTGCGTAAACGGTGGTTTTGTCAATGTCCAACTCTCGAACTAACTTTCTGTACTGATTTGTTGACCTCAGTAATCAACCCCAAGTGGTTTGTCTTGGAGTTAGAAATTTTATTCCACACCAATAGGGTTGTGAGGACACAGCACCGCCCCTCCTTAGAGGTAAAACCAACACCTATGTATTAGATTAGATGAACTAAGCAGCTCGTTTCCTTTCTGAGTAATAAGAGGTAGTAATTTGTACTTATATTTTTATATATACACAGTGATGGCAAACTAATTAAGAACGATACTAGAAATTTTGTTTACAATAATTTTTTATTAAAATTCTTTGCTATAAACAGTTTGTAAAATGTTTTTTATATATGTATTTTAGTGTATTAATTAAAATATAAATAATATTTACAAAAAAATAACAAAGATACATAAAATTAAATTCAAAATGTTTTGTAAAACAAAATTAGCTGGCGATCTAATTAAGAACGATTTGTTTCTTTTTGTATAATTTCGTTTTAAACGTAAATATTTGTTGGTAAATATAATAATTTGTTTGAAAGTAAACGGAATTATAAATTCTTGCTTTGGTTTAAGACAATTGAACGAGATATGGGAAAGAAAAAATGGTGTACAAAAAACCTGAGAGAAGCGATAATAAATCTTCGAAATAATGAAAGGTTGTCGTATAAAGAAACTTCAAAAAAGCTTAATTGCTCTAAAACAATGGTATTTAATGCTATAAAATATGTAGCAAATAATAAAACCACAGCACTCGTAGCAAAACGGAGAAGATCTCGTAAAACGACAGAAGCCCAGAATAGGCTAATTGTCCGAGCTGCAAAAAAAAAAAAAAAAAAATCCATTTATGAGTTCAAAAGCAAGACGAAAGGAAGTTTTCGGCGAGGACCCAAATGCACTTTCAGCACGCTCTATTAGAGAGCGATTGACTGAGAGCCATCGTTTTGGAAGATCGGCTAGAAAAAAAACCATTGCTATCATTGAACAACCGAAAGGCAGAAAGAGGGTGACAGTGGTGCATTTAGGGTTGAATACTTGATTTTTTGGCCGTCGAACATATTGCTTTCCATCGGAACCGACTCAGTTGATTTTTGTTTCATCACTTCACAAGATTTTTCTCCACTGTGAGATGTTCCAATTCTCATGTTCCCTGGCAAAAACGGAGCGGCAACGACCGTGGTAGTCGTCGGATGTAATTTGACTCAAAGATTCAACCTTCGTTTGGGGTGAGTTTGTGGTTTGGCGGTAGATATCCTCTCCACTAAGGATATGTATTTACTTACCACCAGAGAAACGTAAAGTCTCTCTTGGTGGAATAGAAAACCAGATCTCGTAATGGAGGTCATGGTGGTATGTGTGTGATCGTTCAGATCTGTGTTGTTTACCCATGCGCGAAGGCAACGGCAAAACAAAGCAAGTAGGCGGCAAGGACAAAGGGATCGAGAAGATCGTTGTCTATGAAGTGCATCGCGTCTAAATAAATAGACGGCGATGCTTCGAAGAAATGTGGCAAGAGAAAAGATGAGACGAGGGCATCATAAAAATCTTAGATGAGTGATGCCCTTGTGTAAATACACGAATGCACATTGGGAAAGGTGCTAATGGGTTGGTGGACGAAACAAATCCCTTGGTTGCATTTGTATATGCAGGGAAATTCATTTGTGGAAAACGGATTCTATATTTGCATTGTTTATGCTTTGAATTCAATCCGGCGGCTGTGCGTGAAGTCGATGCTTGTTTGGAGATTCAAACAAAGGAGCAATTCTGGGTAAAGTGCTTGCAGCTGTATCGATAGTTGCAAGTCATTGCAAGGCAGATTAGATGGTTATATAATGACGGTTTGTATATACCATCTGTGTCAATGGCGACGCAAGAGTCGAATTTTAGTGTAATGTTTGTAAATGATAGGGGATTATGGCAGAGTTGCCATGCAAGGTTTTGGGCTTTAGGGGTTGCGTCTTAATATTCAATCTAGCAAGACAACTTGACTAAATATTCTATTTTTCCTATCGGGTACAGAGCGCAGCTCGCTGAAATATGGTGGCGTACAGCGCCGCAGTTATTGAATCAAAGTTGATTGGTTTTTGATTAATTTATTCCATAAAATGCTGGGGTATTTATACTCCCAATCAATCATTCAATTCTTTACACATTTCCTTATTCACTCATACAAATGTTGCTTAACAAGCTATAAAATAATTAATTGGAACATCACTCACACAATTTTGCTTATTATTATTATAATTTTTTTTTTTTTTTTTTTTTTTTTTTTTTTAAGACTTCTCTCGGGAGAGGCGAACCTATAGCGTCGAGTGGGCGCCCCGAGATGCCATCAAATAACTGTTGCAGTTCTTTTTGAACAGTTGCAGGTTGTAACGCTCCGGGAACACTCGCGTGGGAAGGGAGTTCCACAGCTTCCCCGCTCTGTAACGGAACGAGTTCTGATACAGGGATGTTCACGCCGTCGGGAGATGAACCACAAATGCTACTTAATATCATATCACCGTATAGTGAAAGAACAATGACATGAGTTGACCCAATTAATACGTGAATCACTTGCCAATGACAAATTCGCAAACGATTGTCATCTGATTCCTTCAAATCGTAACTGGAGCAATTCGTTTGTTTTACTCAATGAAATGAGTTGACCTTGAATTTATTGTAAACAACGAATGCTGGTTACTTGAGAAGTGCAAATTGTGACAAGGGCAATCGATTCATTTGAGATTATTGTTTATGGTCATTTCATGGATATGTTGTTACACTACACTAGTGTGAAAATCTACACTAATTGGAAATTCGGTTTTTGGTCGCTTATGCAGAGACGCATTGATACATGTATGAATGCCCTTGTAGGAAAAATTCTTTGCAGACATTTCCAGGTAGTGCATTGAAAGCATTAGTTATCCTTGGGAAGGAAATGTTTTTGCTGCGGGGAGATTACGTTGCAGGTGTGGGAAGGATGGAATTTGCCGAAGGTACCGAATAGGTTTTGGTTAGGCACCTGTATAACGGAAAGAATTCTTGTAGGGAATTTGTATGCGACGAGATGCATGTAGTATTCCCGAATACTACTATCCTTACATTCATTAACTTTAACACTGAATCCCATTATTTTTCTAACACAACCTTAAAACTTTCTCCTTACATTTGAGAAAAGTTGAAGCTTGAGTTGAAGCAGTTGAGTTGAGGCAGTTGAGTTTAAATTGAAGTTCAGTTCAGTTCAGTTAGTTTTTAATCAGAGTTCAGAAGAAGAAGTTCAGTTAGTTCAGTGGAAGTAAAAGGTCAGTTGAGTTTTAAGTTTTCGTCGAATAAATACAGTCTTCAGTTTAAGAAGAAGAAGAAAGTTTGGAGTTTTAATTGGAAAAATAAAATAAAAGGTCCACGCTCTTCCCTCTCACGAGGAAGCACGGCGTCTAGGACGTAGTACACGCATGAAAAGATAGGAATTCTTTAACAGGGACTTTTATATTATAGGTTTGATAACCTAGATGCGTAAAGCAATTAAGGTGCTAATGCGATGGCATTAGCGAAAACTTATGCCGATTGGGATGTAGTTATGGATGTAAGTGGGCCGTGGCCTTTGGCGGAACCGCCACAGTCCCTAGTCCCAAATAAAATTGTAGGAATCCTAGAGTTCAGTCGGACGAAGGGAGGTGCAACGCCCCTGCTCGGGCGATAATCCGGTCGAGTGCTCCTCCCATTTCTCGTAACTTAACTGCCGGAATTACTGTGAGGTCCAGAGGCCAGAATGTCCGACAGATCATTCCGGAAGGAATCAGAGGAGATGGATGGTTAGTATCTAAGGTGAAATGTATGGAGGTCGCATTGCTGATTAAATGTACAGTAAAATGTCCATACTTTTATCGCTTTGAAAACATTAAACGCGTTTATCTCGAACCAACATTTTTCAGAACCTTGGGAAACGGTTCGTCTTCATTTTCCGTCCAATTGACTTGCAATTTTAACTGTAACTTCGTAATAATATTCGTCATAAGACGATGTAGAGGATCTTGTACATATTGATTCGTTTTTTTTTTTTATAAATAATTTATCTCTGAATTTGTGGTCAAATAACATTTTTTTTTTAAATACCGCCATTTTGTTAAAAATCAAAATTTTGGAAAAATCCTACGTAATCTTATGTATATGTTGATCCGAAGCTTAAAAATTACTTCAGTTTTTGTTTCCAGGTTAAAAATTGTTCCAGTCTCGTTTCCCGCGGCGGAGCCTCCTCGAATTTTTTTTTAGATTATTATGAGTACAGCCGCTAACTTGTATGAAAATGCTAATAAAAAATTTGTTTACATTCTAGAAACGTACACTTATAACCCCTTATTACAGTTTTCCTACCAACCTACTCATTTCTCCACAAAAAATTACGAAAAAAGGCTCATTGTTGAGCGAGCCAGAGTGGCGTTACCCCTTAATTCTTTTCGGAAGACTTCACCCAACTGAACATCAATATTTGCTAGATTAAATGAAATTTCCAATCATGAAGCGATCCACTTAATATGACATATCAGTAAATATTTGCCGAAATGTCTGCCTTTGATCAGCAATTCATTTGCACATTAATATGCAGTGGTTGTAAGAATGTCAATACCCCCAAGAATATCAAACGCAATATAAGATAGAGCACACGAGTTAATTAAATGCCCTCCTTTTGCACTCAATGGGCGCTAATACTTTACTCAAATACCGACCGTTTAATCTTCATGGGACGACCAAAATAACATACCAATCTGAATTACTGTCTTCTCAGTCGCACACATATCACATATTGTTCACCATTTAACAACACGTTACTGACAGATGTTACATGTATTTCAAAGTAAAATATGTTTTCACCAATTTAAAAGGCAACGTGTGGATGTGGAACGATACATTGTGCTCATGGCACGAAGGACGCTACTTTCGGTGACGAAAGAATGATTGATATCCTTACAACAATTACTGTTCATGTGCTATACTATAACGAACTGTTCCAAATGCCTATGGGAATGCCATGATACGCCATTTATCACATGATTGCCAGCTTCTGTAAAAAAAAGCTCAACGGGCTTACACCATTTCAACCCTGCGTCCAGCTGCATAGGATGTGGTGGACTGTACATTTCCAAAATGAACCTTACGACATCTAACCCACTCTTTTGAATCAACATAATATCCGTATTACTTGTCCAACAGTGTATTCCTGTTCCTATGAAAGGATTGTAAATATGGGTATTATTGAAAACAGGACAAGTGTGTACATACACATATTGGAGGGCGATTGATGTGTGTATGACATTCGGCCGCTATATTTCGTGGTTCCCAGTTCGATATAGGTAAATAAATATCAGGATATACTCGTACCCACACTGAATATATTTACTTTTCACCTAAACGCATATACGAATGCAATATCAGGTTTATTGTTGCTCCTAGTATATGCTTCGCTGGTAAAGTCTCTTACAGCTTCCTTAGCTCTCTCCAATCGATGTTTGAGTTAGTTCAACACAACATTTATTAGTTTTCAGTTTTCAAGTGTACGCGTGCATTACATGATTAAGGTATTGAGTAAAGAAGAAAATCAAAGGATTCTGTGTACACGGACGTGATCAAGAGATGAGTTCAAAATAGTAGTAACATTATTTATAACCAGAGTAAACTTCCTCCATGAAATTAATATCAACATTCGCTATTGATTGAAATGGGATGTGGAAGAACAACTTCCTGAGCATTGAATAGATTTGAATATTTTGTTGACGCAGTGTAATTATGATGGACACTAAGTGAAATCAACTTAGCAATGTTCACTGATATAATTATAAAACGCTCATTTTAAGCTGTCTTGGATATTATTAGCATAATTGTTTGTCTAACATTTGTTCAGTTGTCTGCCACAAGTGACATCAAAATCACTGAATAGGCAACTAAAGGAATGGAGTCATTATGAATTAAGTAAGTCGTGAGGGTGTGTTGAGATCCAAAACATTCTTTTAACACCAGATAAGACAAATTATAATCGGATATTGACATATGTTGCGGATTAACCTTTAACCATCCGCAATAAAATTAATTGTCGCACCACCTGAACTGAATCAGATATGTGGCATCACCGAAGCAATGTCAGCCATCAGCTGACATTTACGAGGGTTGCCTTTTATATTTCAGGATTAGAGAACAAAAGCAAATACTGATCATCGAAAATCACTTCATTGTTTTTCAAAATATTCCCCATGAATATCTATACACTTTTGCATGCGTTTGAAACAATTGTCGAAGCACTTTTGCCACTCTGATTGAGGTATCTCCAACACATGCATTCTGAATTCAGCAACCGCTTCTTCAGGTGTTGAAAAACGTTGACCTCTCAGTTTGTTTTTTACGTTCGGGAATCAAAAGAAGTTATTCGGTGCCAAGTCAGGACTATACGGCGGATGACCCATCAAATCGATGTTTTGGGTGCTCAAAAATGCAGTTGTCGCAGCCGGTGTGTGAGAGCTCGCATTGTCGTGGTGAAGAGTGATCCGTCTTCGGCGGTTGGTTTTCCTGATTTCTTGGAAGACAACTGGCAAACAAATGGTTGTGTACCACTCAGAATTGACAGTTCTGCGTTGTTCTAGTGGTACGGTTGCGACATGTCCAGTTTTTCCGAAAAAACAGGCGACCATTTGCTTGGAAGTGCTTCGTGCGCGAACAACTTTTGTTGGATTTGGCTCATCTTGAAACACCCAGACAGTCGACTGCTGTTTACTTTCGAGCTCATACGCGTAAATCCTCGATCCATCACATGTCACGATGTCATAGACGTGTTTCGAAGCACCGCAACCGTATTTTTTGAGCATTTCTTTAGACCAATTGACACGAGCCTGTAGCGATTCTAACAGATACACACAATTCACAAGCAAAAATAGTGAAGAACACCGAACGAAAAAAAAATCGAATAAGAAAAATACATCAGAACCGTATACCAAGCGATAAAATAAAAATAATTCATACCAGTGGAATATAGTCGAGTTTGGAAATGAAATTCTAAACACGGTTAGTAGCCTGGTGTGTAACGCTTAGGTCAAATTTTTTTCGTGATTCGAGCTGTCATAGCGTCAGTTCGAATCACACGATCTTCTTCACTATTATTTAAAACGCTATAAGCCTTTTTTTGGGCGATTGACAAATTGTGTGGGATCCAACGCGAACAAATTTTTTTGACAGTCAAATTTTAATGCAATATTGAATGTATGCTGGTCCCACTAACGCCTAAGGTTGTCTCAATCTCGCGATAGGTCACATGACGATTTTCCAATATCAGTTCGCGTACAGCATCAATGGTTTTCGGAACAACAACTGATTTTGGACGACCTTCACGAAATTCATCTTGGAGTGAACTACGACCACGATTGAATTCACCACACCATCGATAAACACTGGTCCTTGATGGAGCTTCATCGCCAAAAATTGAATTAAGTTCATCCATGCACTGTTGCTGAGTTAATTCACGCCGAAAGTTGTAAAAAATTATCGCACGAAAATGTTGACGATTTAATTCCATTTTTGGGCCGAGATGAATCTTTTAAGTTACTGTAAGCAACACAAATAGCGCTCGTATATCAAAACGTTCTGAGTGCGTATAACCTCAAAAACGTTCAACTTTACGACACAGCTGTCAATTGCCGGATTGCCACACTAGGGTTGCCAAATCCCGAAACATAAGAGGCAACCCTCGTATGAATTCTGTTGGTTGTCACTTGACAACCAATTTTTTATGCTTTCTTTCTATTCTTCGTTCGTTTTTGATGGATACAGTTTGTAATCTTATTCAATCGTAATAATCAACAGAAATAAAGATCTTTTTTTCATCTATAAATTGGAAACACCAGTGTTTCAATTCTTTAACGACTCAAGTTTGGGATTAACTACCAAAGGTAATCCTTTCATTTAAACAATTTTTATAGATATTGTTGCAGCAAACGTACACCAGTGTCGCTACACATTGTTCCTGAAATTCCTTCTCCCAGACCACCGAGCAAACATTAGGTGGTTGATAGTTTTGTATTATACAAATACAAAACAACATATAATCTAACTACATGCCGTCTGCGTAAATAAATAACTCGGACTTTTAGAACATGAATGAGAGTGTTAATACACAACGCGAAGAGTAAGGGGCTGAGGTGGCTTCTTTGGGGCACTCCATATTGACGCGCAAATTGATCAGAATTGGGCTGCATTTGGTGCAAGTGGTTCTATAAGCACAATTTAACCCACGACTTGAAATGCTATGGGGAAATTGAGGTTTTGAGGTGATTATAATGTAAGAAATTTTGTCGAAAGCCTTGGGGAAATCCGTTGCTGTTACGTACAAAATAATCCCAGCCCCTAAAGATCGCATCGTATTAGAAAGAAATTGTACAAGTTAGATATAAACCTCGATTTATGGAAATCGTGGTGCATAGATGGGAGTAATGGAATTGTAGTGAAAGAACATGATACTCTCGAATAGCTGGGGTGCCGAACGCAGTTTTTTTTAATTTTTTTTTATTACTATTACTATTTATTGGCCTGTAGGTACTCGAAAGTTCATGACCTCGCCGACTCGACTTCGCCATTGTTCCCTGTCCCGTGCGCCTTCCTTTTTTTTTATTACGTGATAATTTCTTATTCCGTCCTTACTGTCTGTTACAGTGATGTAGGGCTCTTTCTGCATATCTGGAAAAACCGTTTGGCCTAGAAAAAACTAAAAAAGTGCTAATGGTTAAATACACCTTTTAAAAACAATTGCTGGGAGGCCGTCATTCTTCGGATCATCGTCAGAGGTGATGGGTAATCTTTTAAATTCAGTTACGATATAGATAGTTATTGTTTCGAGGTATGTTTAACGGCGGTTTGTTGGGTGTCAGAAATATACAATGTCAACAGTAAGTAGTCGGTCTAGAATAGATTTGCTAAATAAATTACCGAAAAAAATTGTAATTCTTTGAGGGTCTGTCCGGTAGGTAGTCGCGTCGCCTGCATGGGCGAGAGTTCTATTACCAACCCACCTCATCACTAACACTAAGATTAACTGTTCCGCCGATCAAAAGAACGAACCGCCGCCACGTTTGTTCACCAACACAAGGAGTGGAACTCCGCACAAAACAGCTAAACGAAAACACTCCGGTTTGTTAATTAATTAAATAGTTCTTTTATTTATTAATTCATTTCTTAACACTGGTGGTTGACTCTCGACTTGATAAAGGTGCACACACGACAAAGGCAATTAATCGCTAAAACTGATTTACAAACACAACTGCTATCTGACACGTTAAATGGAGGCTTCTGAATGTATACGCGTCCCCGTGCGCGAAACAAGAAGCGGGGGTGACGGCCACGACCAGCATGGTCGGCGGGTGTAATAGGACTCAATGATTCAATTCGCTGGCTAAGGAAATTCTGCCAGTGAAACTGGCTCTCCTACTTTAAGGGTATATTTTCTCTTCCCAGAGAAACGTAAAGTCTCTCTTTGGGGGAAAGTAACCTGATCTCCTAGCGAAGATCTATAATGGTACACATGTATGTATGTACATTGGTTCCTTCATGGATCAAAGCCATGGGAACGAATCTGAGACAAAGAAAAGGAAAATGTGCATTCATGGTGATGCGAGTTCGGTAAAGAAAACAAACCGAATCTCCTTGGATGATAATTGGTTTTCTGTTTGCTCTTGCCGCTGCTGAGGAGCAGCAGACCCCGAAATATGAAAAGACAAAGGGAACGTTTGGGTCTCTGTCTGAGATGTGCATTGCGGCTAAATATATAGACGGCATTGCAATGTGGAAATGTGCTAATGTGTTTTAGCTAGATTACCGGGAAATGGTGTTTAAGGCATCGCTGGTAAGGGTACGGTATTGAATTCCTATTTGCATTTGGTTATGCCGTAGGATTGATTGGTGCCAAGAGACGCGAGATGCATATATTTTTTTTGGTTTCTTCGGGGTAGATCGCCAGCCAATGTGTATGCATGGTGATTTATGATACGTTTGTTGAGGACGGGAAATAGATGACGCAATGATAATTATCCCTGGTTGGGATGGTTACATGATATGTGAACCCATAAGTTTTCTTTTCAGGGTTATTTTGTTTGGAACAGAATTCTTAAGAGCAATTTTGAATTCGAATAAATGGATGCAGGTAAAAATGTTCTTCCAGGAGCTCTTAGGTAAATACAATTGGTGAATTTTGTTGCGATCGCATTAGCAGAAAGTTGATACAGACTGGGTCTTAGGAATGGGGGTTCTTTTTAGGTAAGCGAACCGTGGGGTTTGGCGAAACCGCCACAGGTCTGATGAAGAAACCTCCGATAGCTTAAGAGTGGAGAGGTGGGAGTTCAATTTACGTTTGGCGTTCATAAAATGGAAATAGCTTTTGAGTTCAAGGGTAATTTTAATTTGCATTGTGTTGCTATAATTATGATATAATGTGTGGCAAAATGTACAATGATCGTGCTTGGTGACAGAGGTTATGGGAAAGTACTAATCCATATGAAAGGTAGGTGTTCCACGGTTTGTTTCACTTATTACGGAGTGATCTGAATTCTTTAGTGAATCCTAGTGAGAATATAAAAAAGTTGGCTTCTTGAAACTTAGATGGTTATTGAATTAAGCGGGAAATCATTTCCGTGTAAAATTGTGTAGCAAATCCATTAATATCAACATTCGGTTGAATACTTTGAAAGCCTAAAGATTTCAGTCCTTCCTTTATCGTAATCACTTTTGCGAAAGAAGAATAGGGAAGAGAGTTCTGGTCGCTCCTGCATCTCTAGAGCAGTGTAATTGAAGGAGCTATGGGATAGTTATCCAAAGTTGAAAACAGATGCGCACTGTTTGCGATAAGTGAATTATGGGGGTCAAGTGACCCGGATCCAGTTGCTTTTGAGGGTTATGGAGGGTTGAGGTCGAATGCGATGACATCATTACAAAAGCATGGCTCAATATCATTATGTTGACCTAAAGGCGTTTTTTAGATCGATCCTTAAAATCTAATTAGGATTTTTGTGGGTCGTCCTTCGATTAGGAGGAATTCCAACAATATTTAATTCGACGGTCTTTCAAAAGGATTAATACTAGTCATTCATTATAGAGGAGTTCATAGTACTCAGGTTTATATGCCGGGTTCTGGCCTTTTAGGCCAGAAATCTAATTAGGATTTTTGTGGGTCGTCCTTCGATTTGAAAGGAACCAGGAGTTTCACCGAAAAAATGCGCTAGTGCAAACAGCTCTTCTTCTTGCTCTACATGGTTCGAGGAATCTTTTTTTGTTTTAATTCTAGGGTGATGTTACACCTTAACCCAAGATTAGCGACAGGAGGTTCGCATTTTTTTTTTTTCTATCTTGAGGAGCGTGATATATATTTTTCTGTTGATAAACCATGAACAATGCCGGAGATATGTGGTCATTACATTGGCAATACTTATTTACCCTTGGATTTCCAGGAAGTATTTGCTAGTGGTTAGCGATATCAAAAATATGTTTGTATATCTGAACGGCATGTTTATAAAATTTGCTGCGTGAAGGGCATTTTTTCCCGCCTATTATTAAAAGGGAACGACAACGTAAACAATTTTATGTATAATAGTTGATCTATTCAAAGTAAATCAACGCAAGAAAATTCGGTCTGGGTGATTCAGCATTTGATGGAAGGCGGCCATCTGGGTGGGTATATTTGCGGCTTGAGGTCTGTAACCTGTATAAGATCAATACCGAAGCACTAGGGAAGTTTATAATTTTGGTGAACAAACATTTGTATTAAGTTGTTTTAAGGTTTAAAGTAAATCAACTAGAGTTTAAGCACTTTGTCTTCCTATGAGGTCAAAGAGAAGGTAAGAACAAAATGATTGAAAAATATACAGATACCGTTAATTATGGCCGCACAGTTTGAACTTATCACAACAATTTTGTTTTACTTTAAATGGGATGAAACATCCCCATCAAGTGAAATTGAGGACCAACCCTAAAGTGTCAGTTACTGTTGAGAAATGTAACACTTGTACTGACACGTCAAATATCCCAACATTATGGTCAAAGTTTTCAAGTCAAATAGATTAGAGCCGCTTTTTAATTATTCATTTTTTAAACATAATTCGCCCACAGCTTCAAAGGGACTGAAAACATATAACCCCGTGAAATTATCCCCCTCGTAAAACTCATTAATTATTTTAAGAGCCCTTACGGCTTATCCTCGCCCCAATCAACAACCCATGTACATCAGTCTAAACCAAAAAAACCCAGTCGCTAACTTGAGGGATATCTATTAGCTTTGCCTTAATAAAATTCGCCCGCACCTTTTCGCTAATAAAAAGAAATCTAGACTTCTTACGTTAATTACTTTTTAGTCGCAACCGAGAAGAATAAAACAAAAATAGAATCCGAAAAATATCGTGTGTAACCAATTTCTGAAATGAGAAACATTAATTTGGTTTATTTTCCCCATCAAAAGGATACGTTATCGGTATAGACGCCATTGAAGCCTGACCTTTTTTTCCCTCTGACCCTTTTTCTCCTTTTTTTTTTACATTCGTTGTGTTGTCGCTTGAAAACAACCCATATACCCACATTACTGGGATAAAATATCATACAAAAAGCGGAAGCAGAAGAAAAACAACAAGAGTACGGAAGGAAGTTGGTATAAAAATTTGTTCTTTACCTCGGCGATGAGTCCTTTCTATTAGAAAACCAACATTCAACGTCGGTATTGCGTTGCTGTGGAGGCTTCGCAATAAAAATTCAAACAAAACAAAACGACATTAGCGCAAAATTATGGAAAGGAGGCAAAATAAACATTTCCCAACTTTTAAAATAAGCACAGGCACAGAGAAACGGGGATGACGGATGCATGTATATGTTTAATATTACATATATACATCATGTTTATTTCTTTATTCCTTTTTTTGAAAACTTGGCAAATTGAGTAAAATCAATCTAGGAAACTGCTGACTTTGTTTTATCTCCTTTTAGTTGTTTTGTTATGTTGCCATCGGCTAGTACTCCTATCCCCATAAAGCAATCTCGAGACAGATACGAAAGAGGGAGCAAAGCAACAATATTATCCCCGGAGTTGCAATAGAGGCGGTTAACGTCCTCAAACAGAGACTTATGTTTAGAATGCAGCAACATAAGTTGGTTAAACCTTTGCATATCATAAACTCTATCTCATCTGCCCTTGTAGTCATATCCTCGGCATTGCAACGCAAATTAATAGCTTTCCCATTTCAAGGGCGTACGACGAAAATGAGGAAATAGAGATATTGGGTTGCTGGAGCATATTTGAATAGATGTTATGCCCGTAGAGAAAAATGTCTCGTTTGTGGCACAATTAGACTAATTGTATAGCCTGGGGTAATTGCACTCAAAGCTTTGTGTTAATAATGAAGTGACTACAACGCGAAGTTGGGTGAGACGACCGAGGTGCAGGATATCAGGGTACTGGGCAGACATTCCTAATTAATGAGTGAAATGGTTCTAATGTTTTTTTCATATCATCAATGAGCTGTTAGAGTAAGAGGTTAGTGTTTTAGGTTGCATTATAAGGAACTTTTGATGAAGTGTACATATCAACTTATGCACAGCTTCCAAACGGTGTGTTTTGCGGGAGTAGGTTTGTTGTTTAATCACACAGTTCGAAACAAGTGAACATTTTCTTTTCACATTCTAAAAACTTAACAGCTTTCCTCCCACCAAGGTTACTTTAGTGGATCACCACATCTGGCAGAAAGCAGAACATATGGAATTAGTGAAACCTTTTGCAATGGGACCAATTTATAAAAACAATTATGATCTCTTTAGTTTGCTCCTCGATTAGTCAAATATATAATGTTTTTGTTTTTTAATTATGTTTTGTCTTTATTTGTTAGTAGTATATGCAGTTTCCTTCTACTTATAAATGATAATAAGTCTTCGCTATTTCTATTATGCCTCGTCATCATGAGGTTATCGATTTAGTCGTGCCGAGCTTTTCTTTCTTCACCCTTTGCTTCTCCCGCCAACATTTTTCAGATTCGGTTTTTTTTTAATTTATGGTAACTTCCGGTTAGAGGTAACCTTCAGAGTCTGACATTTTTTAACTCAGCATAAACTTTATCGCATCCAAATTCAATCCTACTTCTTTGACACACTTCTTTTTCTACCTATTTTGCAATGACATATAATCCCATAACACGCTTTTATAATGATGGATTCGATTTCGATGTGACGCCGTCGTTCCGTCTTCTATCAGTAGTTAAAGGGGATTACCTTTGAAATGATATCCATGAGGAACTGTGGGGAGGAAGTATGTACCAGCATGGGTACTCGATTCACTTCCTCCTCCATCATATATTGATCACGTGAATATCACCGAACCAAAAGAACGATTAACTACATACATCCAGAAACGCCGAGCATAACAATCACGATCACTAGCGGGGACATCACACCAAGTAAAAATACAAAACACAGGATTCCATTTCTTTAGTTTTATTCGATTTACTTACACGGAACACGGTTGCAAAGTAAAAACTATGATATGTTTGAATATTATAATATGTATTTAATTAATGAAACAATTTTTACACGCACGAACACTACTCCGGGGTATATTATTATATATATTACGCAACTCCGCGGTTTGCGGAGTGCGGGAGAGAAACCTACCGTCGCGAACGGTGGTTGTAATAGGACTCCGCGATCACCATCTGATGCGGAGATGATTTCGCTAAAAAGGGAAATTTAAGTAAAAAGGAAGAGAGGGAAAAACTTTTCTCTTAAGGGTGTGAATATATTCTTGCCCAGGATATGTTTTATCTACCACGAGTGTAACGTAGAGTCTCTCTTGTGGGAACAAGAAAACCGGATCTCGTAGTTGAGATCATGGTTGTGTGTGTGTGGACGTTCAGATCCGATGTTGTTGCACGTGTTCGAAGGCAGTGGAACGACGAGAAAAGCAGTCGGCGAGAACAAAGGAAAAGGCGACCAAATGGTTCGCTCCGTAATGAGGGTCATGTTTATGCAACGTCGCTATGACGGACGTTCGTTAAAAGGTGTTAATGGGATACGATACTTTATACAGTGGAAATTGTATATCGTACCCAGTGGCCAATGAGTAAACATGCATTGCTCCTATACTCTTAAGTTCGCAACACTTGCGACCAATTCCCTGTTATCGGCTATCAACCGATCATGGGATTTAAGCATGAATATGATCCTTGTTTAGGCAATCATACCCATTTTCATGCTCTATGATGACCCTTCTGAAAACTAAAGTAATCACACAGTATCTCACTGTGCTTGTTTTGCATACCAACGCTGGTCCATGGTTCCCCTGCGTAGCAAATTCCTCACCACCATATCCATGTACTAGTATATTAATCCAAATAGATAACCATCCAGCCTGACCCTTTGCCACCGTCAGCAGGATTTCTGTTGACTAAATGTCGACGAAATATCTTCCTTTCTAGTGCACCAGAGCCATATGGCTAAATCAAACAAACCCCAAATCTTCGGTCGACCTATCGTCACCAAAGAATGTATCGCCTAGAACGGCATTACATGAACATAATGCCTGCAGCCCCTTTTTTGCTTGTCCATTTGTTTGAACAGGTGCAGGATCGATCGTTGGTATTGCAAGTTAAGAGGCATCGTACTCGTCCTATACGGACGTATGGGAAATACTCCCATTTAACACCTTTTCGATCGCCCATTGGCCGTCGCCAAGTTGAGCCTGTTCGCTCCTCCCACATCGATGTGATCCACCACCGTTGAATCTGACAGATGTGTATTGCAGCGAGGAGTGAAAATGCATCCTTCGAGGAGAGACGTCGAGTCTCTGCTGTCGTGCTATTCGTTTTGTTGTCAATTCAAAAATAACTGGAGTCAGATTTAAACTTCTTAAGTGTACACACGCTACTTTTCGTGTCGAGTTTTTGTCGGGAAACATACGTTCTATGGAAGAGAATTTAATATTTTATAGGAATAAATTTACTTAAATAATGGCTGCCAAATACGGATGTGATGTTGATTCACAGAGTTCGTGTACCACCCAGTAAATAACAAGTCCACAGTGAAAATTAAAATCAAGACTACAGAACAAACAAAACGACCCATATTGTAAAAGACAGTTCAAGAGTTTGTATTTTAAATAAAAACTATGTTCAACGTTAAAAATATAATATAATAAGAGAATAAACTATACCAGAGTGTTTGTATTTGCTGTTCTGTGTCCGCTCCACTATAGGAATCAACGGCTGTTATGTTTTCTCAGGTATGTCATCTAGTGAACTCATTAGCTGGGGAAAGAATAAATCAGTGCCCATGTCCGGCATCCCAACATTTCTCCACCCCCACAGTGCCGCGGCTGTGATTTAAGTAAACTGGATGAATGAATCACTAAACATTTTGCCACAATTTCCATCAATCAGAGAGTGCGCATCAATACATCATGAAAGCAAACTTCTGGCATGGTTTTAAAAACTGAGAATCATTCTTTAGCCGAACCACACTAATGTGGGCCCTGGAAATTTGAAAATATGTTTCTTCCTCGTATAGGTTTCTTGCTATTCAAGACGAGATACAACGTTCTTTTGTCCTCTCCCTTTTCCTTCACTTGACATTAAGGAGCTTGCCCAGTTTAGTTTCCCCTTTAGTTAAAAAAAAAGAAAAAGAAAAAAAAAACTTGGCGCCCAGCAAGTCAATCTTGAATGTCGGCATCATAAACCTTTCGTTTTCCCCGATTTATCTCCCATTTATCATCAAACCTTGAACTTCGAACATTGAGAGATTCAATATTCGCATACTGGATATATCGTCATGCCGGTGTTCTGACAATTATCTTAATGCATGCCAAATATATTGCAGTTGCTTCTTCTGCTTCACCCATGGAGAAGTCGAAAGTCGCAATACACGTCAACTTCCGTTTCTAAAAAGTGGATCAGAAATGTAAGATACCGTATATTTACTTTACATCACGATGACTATGATGGTATCTTGATGATCGATAGTATTTTGCTCATCGTCTCTCCCATGGATCCAATATGAATTGGCTTCTACCACATGAAATGTCCGATTTTCCTTCAGTAGGAAATAAGAAGTTCTCGAGTGAACGTCTGTGCCAGAACGTTAAATTTTCTTCTTTTATAAAGTAAAGTGGTAGATGTGCTCGACGTGTGAACGTTTTAGGGTTCGTTGGAAGTAGAGTTTTTTTTCTTTCTAGGAATTGATTACCATACCAACCACGTGGGAAGCCGGAAACGTTAGTTGACGACGATGTTTTAAGAGCAAAGGTGGATGCGGACCAAACGAAATCGGTGTGGGAGATTGCACAAATCATGGGAGTATCCCCAATGACAATAAGTCGACACCTTTCTCTCATAGGAAACGTTAAGAAACTCGATAAGTGGGTACCCCATGAACTGAACGAGTCCCAAAAACGATGGCGCCTGAAAATCTGCGCATCGCTTAGATTAAGACCCCAAACTGAACCGTTTTTGCACCGGATAGTCACCTGTGATGGAAAGTGGATTTTGTATGATAACCGTAAAAGACCTGGGCAGTGGTTGGATGCAGGTGAGAAACCAAAACACACCCATCCACCTGATCTTCACCCAAAAAAGGTTATGGTGACAATTTGGTAGACATCTGAAGGGACAATCCACTTTAAATTTCTTCAACCAGGAGAAACGATAAACGCTATCAAATATTGTGTGGTAATCGACATATTGCATACTAAATTAGCGGAAAACCAACCTGCGTTGGTCGATAGGCACGGCCCGATCCTTTTGCACGGCAATGCTAGTCCCTATACCTCACAAGTAACGGTGCAAAAACGGTTGCAGTTGGTAAACTGCTGAAATCCAAACTGCTATCACGTAACATTAAGCTCCGTGTCTATAGAACCATAATCATCCCGATTGCTATATACGGATGCGACACATGGGCTTTTACAAAACGGGAAGAAAACAAATTCCGCGTATTCGAGAATAATGTTTTAGGGGGTATTGTTGCACGATGCGTTCACCGTGCCGGCTCAATTCTGAGTGAAACAGGACGACGACAAATAAAACGATACACGAAATGATTATAAATAATTATCCTTTTATTGGCTCTGATGTAACCGAAACGAAATATTAATTATAAACATGCGAAATTGTGCTCCGAACGACACGTTTATAATTGAGCGAACTGCACGAATGTAAAGAAGAATGAACAAGAGAGAAACAAAACAGAAAGCAATTCCTTTTATGACTTTGTGCGGTTCCGCCAACCTCACTGTACACTTACCCGAAGAATCCCCATAGCTACAACCCAGCCATCATAACTTTCTGCTAATGCAATCGCATTAAGCACCTGTAAATGCTTCACGGAACAAGGACCAAATGTATTTAGTTAAAAGCTTCTGGAAAAGGATTCTCACCTTCATTCATTAATTCGAATTAAAAATTCCCTATAAGAATTCTCTCCAAACTTATCATAAATTCCCTGAAAGAAAACTCATCGGGTTCACATATAATGCAACCGCATAATCAGGGAATTTTAACCTTGAGTTGGCTATTCCCAGCCTCAACATGTGTACAATAAATTTAGCTACTACACATTGGCTGGCGACCCTTCTACCGAACGATAAACAGTCCAACGCAGCTGCATATAATTAGCGCAATAGACGCTGAACCTAATTCTCTAGCATGTACCACGTACAAAAAAAAGAACGCTGTCCTTCAGCAGGCATTCTGGCGATACGGCAAACAATTCAAACCATTCAAGTATTCCAAATGCATCTACCATCTAATGAGTTACAACTTGTTTACTCAGTTGTCCTACATATTCCTGGATCCGTTTACCATTGACCTCCTCACATAAGCAAACACAAACCCAATTAGCATCCAATGAGATTCGGCTTGTTTGCTTAGCCGAACTCACATCTCATGAATGCAGATTATGCCCTTTCTTTGTTTCAGTTTCGTTCTCACGACCCTGCCCCATGAATGAACCAATGTACACACATACATGTGTACCACCATGATCTTTATTATGAGATCTGGTTTTCTGTTCCTCAGAGAGAGACTTTACGTCTCTCTTGTGGTAAGTAAAAACATATCCGTAGCGGAGAGGATATCCACCACCACCGAATCGAGGGTGAATCAAGATCCAGATTCCAACCCTCGATGGAGTCGTTTCTCATCACCCGACCGAACCAGTCGGTCGGTCTGTCACTCCCGCTCCCCGGTGCGCACGGAGACGCGAAAGTCAACCACGATTCGAGTTTTTTGTCACTTAGTACATAGTATTGCGAAAAGTATTACATTCTAATAATGTCGTGTTGGTGTGACGCGTTTCGTGTGGTAATTCAAGTGCCTAAAACCTAGACGAACAAAAAATAAATATATCTGTAGCCGTGGACGTACAAAGGCAAGGTACATACTTACGCCCCACATAGTTTAACGTTCGAGATAAAAATAAACGAACGCAAAAAACATAGTTTGTTGCAAATAATAGTAAAGTGGAACTAAAAGAACTAATAATACTAAATCAGTGTTTAATTTGTTTTTCTCTCTTCTGGGTGTTTATCCATCATCATTTTCTGTTTGTGGACAATTTTGGTGCTCGCATTTGCACCGATATTTGGCGGAACAGTTGATCTTTGTGTTAGTGATGAAGTGGGTTAGTAGTAGAACTCTCGCCCATGCAGGCGTCCCGACTAACTACCCCACAGCTTTTTAAGAGGGAAGTCCTCATTTACATATTAATACAAAAATTGTGGTTGTACAGGATGTTAAAAGGATGTAATAGAATTTAACGATAATGAAGAAATGACTAGAAGAACTATACGGAATACGAATTATAAAAGTTAGGATGGTAAAACAGATAAAATGAAAAATCCTTAAATAGGTGCATTCTTCACAGAACAGCAAATGTGGTAAAACCAAGCATGCTGCTACACTAAGCATGCTGCTAGATGTATCTTTTGGTGCTAAATATGACGAGGAGGCAGGACAATGGGCAACCACGAATAGGAAGAGCTATACAGCACACCTACAATAATGAGAGTAATACGGTTACGAAGATTAAGATGGGCCTGAAATGTGGCGCGAATGGACAACGATGGGACTGTGCGTAGAGTTCTTGACGGTGGACTAACGGGAAAGGGACTGGTAGGGCGCCGCGACGGAGATGGGAGGACAATGTAAGGTTTGACCTTGAGGAGATCGGATCAGGTGGTCAAGCATCGAAGAATAGTGCACAGGACAGGGAACAATGGTGCAATCGAGTCGGTAAAGTCATGAACTTCCGGCTTCCTACAGGCCAATACATAGTAGTAATAGTATGGGTATTTTCCCAATGTTAGACAGAAGTGAAGTAGGGCGAAGGTTAGCTATCTCGTAACTCCTATTCTTTTTTGGGTACAAGAATTATTTTTGTTTTTTTCTAGATTTTGGGCAAGTACCCATTGTTGAAGCAGTGATTGAATAATATACTGATATATTCGATTGCCGATACAGGGAGCTTTTTTATTATGTAATTTGTCAAAGCATGCGGGCCGACTGATTTCTTGAGTTTTAACCTTCTAATAATACGGTAACTTCTTCTTTACTGCTGTAACCTTGAGGATATTCTCGGTTTAAGGCAGAGTTCTCTCTATTAAACGCTACACTTCGGTGAGCAATAGGGGATGATGTTCCATACATTGGTCACGGTGAGGATGTGCACGCACACAGATGTGGTTAATCGCACGCCCATGCTGTGTATAGATGAGCATACGACCCGTGGATATACAAATTCAATCTAGGGGAAAATCAATAGAAGTGGTTGCAACTGGTGCAAACCATCATAAGAAGATATTTGGGTGTTTAAACGATTAGCAACTGCGTACAGCATTTACGCTGATCGTGCAAATATCTGTGGCGTCTCGAAAGGGTCGAACTCTCATGTGTGTATATACTTACCGAGAATTCGATTTCCTTCGGCAGCCAGCAGTGAGTTATTGTGTATTGTCGATCGGTTTAGCGACCGATGTGCTTGCAGCAAAAAGGAAAAGAAAGAATATCTCCTGCATGTGCGCGGCGGAATTCGACAGTAGATATGAGCAACAAAATGATTTGAGTTTATATCGGTCGCTTGCTGTTGCAACCGAATTGTCCATCAGGCACATGAGGCGTTTCATGCCATTATGCCCTTGCGAAAAATGTCTGTTGATATGACTTGCCATGCACATGAGTGGAAAAATACTTTCTTATCTACATGTGCATGGACGAGTTTGGTGACGTGATGTCGTAACCGAATTGAATTTCAGGAACATGCTGCGTTGTATGCAAGCATGCCCCTGGGGGAAATGTTTATAGATGCTAATGCAATTGCACTAGCGAACACTAATTGTTTTAGGAAAGGTAGATAATGTTTTCCACGGTTTATGTGTTTTAGGTGGAAGTTTTTGAATATTTAATAGCAAGGTAAGTAATGGCGTTCAAATGGAACTGCCATGATACTTGTTTTTATGGGTTTTTGGATCATTACTGGAAAGCTAGGTAGTGGCGTTTGGTGTAAACGCCATAATATTATTCATCGCTTCATTCGTTGTATAAACCCAGCATTAGCATTTTTCAATAGAAATCCTTATATCCTACATTCCGTGGGGATAAGAAACGGTTAATCTAGCTAACACTAAGTATAAGAGTCTTAAGGCGAGCATTCTGCTCTATCTTTCGCGTCCGTAAAAATGTGGCATCAGTTTCGTCAGTCCTGCTTTTGTTATGGCTGCTATCTTTATCGCATGGCGCATGTGATGCTTAAAGCACATATACTTATCCAATATAACGTATAGATATTTTGTGGTTAGGTTAAATTAAGTGATCACCAATACAGGGTAATTTGCTAGATTCTCTTTTCGGCTGGAGATCAGTACCACTCTACCAACTCTATAAGGGCACAACAAATAATACAACTACAAATTTGCCTGGTTATGGATTTTAGATTTTATGCATTTGTATAGGTACTTGTGGGGGTTCTCTACACTCCATGGAGAACCAACCCACAATTCCAACCAACTTTGACCGCTAATAGCGCGTCACCTTAACCAACGCCCCATTCAAAACCCGCAAAGCATACATTCCCAAAACTACAATATCATACGTTCCAAACCCTTCAATTAAACACACTCCAAAACCCGCAACATAATACAATTCAACAGAATACATTCTAAATCATCTCCCTCATCATTCAACCAACTGCATTTAATTTCGCCCGAAAACCATTTCGGTTCCTATTCTACGTAAAAGATGTAAAACCAAATCAAATCCCTACAATAAAATCGCATGCATTTCCCCACAAACCACTTAGGTTCATTTCATCCTTAAACTATATTTCTCGCTTGCAACCAAGCAGCAGTTAACTTTTCCCGAAAACCATTTCGGTTCCCATTCCACCTAAACCATGTAGAACCACACCAATTCCCTCTTGCTGGCAAGCCAACAGCATGATGCGTCGCCTTTCCACGAAACGACCATCGTAACGATCAAGACCCTTGATCTTACTTGGCTATGCCGCTGAAACCAATTTCCCGGTACACAGAACCAAAGAATCCAACTCAGCCTATACGGCGATGATTCCCCGGAACTAAAACCCCTATACAGGCATAGCAACCCTTTTTAATGTTCTTAGTAAATGGCAGTGAGTTGATTTCAGCTATGACTCCACTGCCACGACGCGACGAACTTTTCCTCGCCAGTAATGAGACTGTCGAGATTCATCTACCGCCGCGTTTGCACGCACACATTCGAGTCGCAACCGCCAATGCGCACATATCGGGAAACTGTAACGGTACAAATAGCAGTGCTTTCGGGAAAGTTGCAGCGAATAAATAATAGTATTTACAAATAAACAAGATGTGGACCCAAATAGTGATTTGCTGAATTAAAGATAAACGAGGACGATCATCCTATGCACGCGAGAACGTAATTATGTCCTCTCTGTTTTAAGTGTGTGTTTTCTTCGAAGAAACTTGGCGTTACATTCTTTTATTGCAAAATAACAAACTCAACTAAACAGAAAACATTTTCAGAACAATTATTATTATTTGTATAAAACATTACTTAAAATAAATTCTATGTAAAACCATACCTTCGCACGTTATCTTCTTATTTGGTGGTGAACCATAGCAGACGGTGGAACGTTAGTTAACCAATGCCATACGTAGGCACTCCAAACTACTGAATCCCCACATACTCATAATAAATCATGTCAATCCTTATTAAGTAAATTCGATTATTTATTAAAGGCGACCCTACACGTAAGTTTTCGAAGTGTATTCATCAAGGGTAGAGCTTGACATAATTTAGCCACATCTTCTTATTTTTTTCGTTACTATTAAGTTCCCTGGTGTTATTTTTGTGAAAGATTATCCTATGATAAGCTTACTAGATAGGTTGAATGGGCTTAGTAATGGGAGCCTACAAATTGTTCTGATTTATCCCTTCATATAGAAATAATTAATCTTCAAACCACTAGCCTCATGTCAAAATTTTCTCCAATTGTATGTACATATACATAGGTGCTGCCTTCATTATTATGGCGTAAGAATGAATCCTCTTACAACACGGTTTAGTTATGACTAATTTTTCTTGTGGTTGTCCAATGACCAATGTTCCTTTTGTTCAAAAGTCTCCTGTATCAACTCGTGTTCACATGCCACATGACCCTAAATCATTTAATCAGCGAACATATGAAGCTTTAATGACACATGAAAGGTATGTGTCCATCTCATTTTCTACATTTAGTGATGTCATCCAAAGACGACGATTTGGTCCTAGTTCCTTTTGTGGAACTCGACGCTACAGAAAGCTGTGACACTGTTAATGGCGTCACCGAGATATCTTCATACAGCATCTTAGCAAACCAATGAAATACACGTACTTCCTCCCTCCCCATAGATTTTTCAATTGACAAGACACCATTTACGTTGCTGACAAGGATTAACTGAACTGCACTGATTATAGTGGCAACCATCGAGGCGAGGGCGAAGTTATTGGCCACTAGTTGCTTACGAGAACATCCTGCATCCATGCAGTTATTATCAGACCCGCTGAGCGGCTTTTACGACCTGTGGACTTCACTGCGTAGATTTAATCTACAGAGATAATTAAAATCACATTTTGCCATCAAGCAAGGACATCGAACGATTACAGCGCATTATTAGTATCCTGTATGTCAGTTTTGCGCTCAGCCATTTTATGGTCGCTTGTGAAACAATAGTTTGACGGCTGATGCCGTGTGGCTTGTGACCGGATGGGGAGCAATTAAACTGCAGTAACATTCAAGTCCTTAAATTCGCATACACCGTAAACCCCACTGAGAGATGATGTGTTTGACCTAATAGCAGATCTCTTGTATACTACCGTTTCAACGATGCCCGTTGTGGGGTATGATGGAAGTCATTAAACGCATAGTTGTGTGATTCACTTGAAGGTAATAAAATCCAAACACCACCAGTTGAGCCCCAGAGACGTCGTTCGACGGTTCTGCTTTGGTACTGACCCTTGTGGAGTTGTGGGGCATACATATCCACTTGGGCTATATCTAGATTGCGAGATTGTAGTTCAAAAGCACTGCACATCGAAGTGCACGGTTTGTGAATGGGATGGCCAGCGGTGCAGCTCTTTAGTAATGGTTGCATGGATGAGCCCTTAGTGTCCTGAACCGGTTCTATATCCTTGGTACTCGACTACAGCCAACCAGTAGTTGCAGCACAGTAAGCTTATATAATATAATCCTAGTTACATGCTCCAAAGGGATGGTAAAAAGGAATCCAATGCTGAAAGGTCGACAATTAATATAGAGCCCCCCCATGTGTACAACCGGCAAGGACATTAAATCCATCCGGCTCTTGAAGTAAACTGCAGGTACTATTGTACCTCAACATATGGTGAAGGCGTCGTAAATTTCACCTGTGTTGTAGAGCCTCAGAATTGCATATATAAATTTCGTGTAACACCAATTAAGTGAGCTCATTTGCAGCACAAGGGACCCTAGAGAGAAACATCCTGCTATACGAGTATGTAGGTGTATTTTAAAATCCATCCGAATGGGAAGTTCATTTTCCCTCTTCGTCCAGTTCTTGATTATACCTGGATTGTCTATTTGTGCGTTTTGTTCATGGGTTTCGTTTTTGCTCCTTTAGTTATATAGCTTTGATCAGATCGAATAAAATTGAGAGCGGCAATGATGAGGGCATTGGAGCAGTTATTCCAATAGGTGTTGCGTAACGGACATGATTGCCAGACCGTTGATTGGTAGGACTATAATTGCCAATAATATTGGCGTAAGATATGGATACGGATCAAGTTTCAAGTGCGGATTCTGAAGCTTAATGAAACACATACGATGATAATAGGCAAATATTACACTTCATTGGATCATTCGGCTTAATGTGAGGTATTGAATTATAATCGGTGTAGTCAAAAATGTCATTAACAACACCTCTTAACGTCAATGGTGTTAACAGTGTTGTATGGTATGCACTAGTTGGAATTTGGTCTCGATTTTTATATGACTATGATAATACCTTTTACTATGAAGACCAGTCTACCATACCTGATATGTTCCAGGACACTTTCTGCATGACAAAAGTTTTATCTTATATCAGAACTGCAGTTTTGGTGTCCATTATGACTAGAAGACCAACTCTTTGAAATAAGTTTGGGGCGTACTCTAAAAAATATTAAGTAAGCTCCACATTTGTCGCTATCAGATCGGTCTGGACAGAGGGGACAGATTATTGCTTCCATATTTCTGGAGATATTTGCTAGTTGCAGTCCGACTGGAGGACTAGCCTTGGCCTTCTAAGTTCAATTTATCGTACGGCCAGCGGTTCGCTCTTTGGAGTCTGACTGATAACGAAATTGAAAATTATCGCCCTTTTATTCTTTTTCACGTTGGGATTTGTCAACGTTTTTAATGTAAAAATTCCAAGAAGCACACACAAGATTTTGTGTGCTTCAGTTGGAATTGTGTTCTTGGAATTGACTAACGGTTTAGTTGGATAGGTTCCTGGAAGGGAAATCATGAAATGCGATTTGAATTAAGCATTTCATGATGTCAGGATTCTAGGAATTGAATCAATGTGCGACGAATTAACTTTTGGTTTAATTCGCCGCTCATATGATTCAATATGGAATTTGGATTTGGGTTAAGGGAGCTATTGGGGATTTGGATGGGGTTACTGGTAATGTTGGGGATATGGATGGGAGTGGCGATTAAGGATCACTACATTGTTATCGGCTGCTACTATTGACTCAAGGTAGTTAAAGGATTACACTACTTCAAATTCGTGCTCCACCACCCCGATAGTTTGACCAACGTTAGGTCTTCTCTTCGCAGAAGTTGCCACCATGTAGTTAGCTTTCCCATCATTAATGTGCAGTCCCAGTTTTTGTGCCGTCTGTTCGATCTCGGTGAAGAAATCTTGTACAGCCGAATCAGATCTACCGATGATGTCGATGTCATCTGCGTAGGCAAGTATCTGGCTGGACTTGGTGACAATAGTCCCTCTTATTGTAATTCCAGAGTCGCGGATTGCTTTCTCCAACCCAAGGTTGAAGAGAAGGCAGACCAGACCGTCCACTTGTCGGAGTCCATTAAAGATGTTTATTGGTTTGGACAGCAATCCCGCTATTTGTACGTATCAATTTGTTTAGAATGCCGAATTCTTTCATGGCATTATATAGTTCTACCCTGGCTATGCTGTCGTAGGTGGCCTTAAAGTCTATGAATAGATTATATAATGGAATCTTAAATTCCAGGCATTTTTCTATCGACTGCCTAAGGGTGAATATCTGATCAATCCCTGATTTGCCTGGGATGAAGCCACACTGATATTGACCAATGATAACTTTAGCGTATGGGGCTATCCAATTTTGTTGGATAGTGGAGAGTGTCTTATAGCGTTTGGAATGATCGTGAAAAACGTGTGATTCGGACTGACGATATGACAGTTAGAATCACAAAAAGTTGAACCTAATCGTAACACATCAGGCTACCGGCCGATTTTTAGAATTCGATTTTTAAGCTCAAATATATTCCACGGATGTGAATTATTTTTGTTGTCGCTATGGTATACGCCTCTGATGTGTTTTCTTATTCGATTTTTCGTTCGGTGTTCTTCACTATTTGATTGTGTATTGTGTGTATCTGTTAGAGACGCCGCCCCACTCCGTCCTCAGTAACTTCGTTACGATCAGCTTCGGTGCGAACGACGGAGCGACGAGAGAACGTCGGAGCAGACGAGTGTGTCGGTGCTCTATACGGAAGTCATGATCGTGTGTGAAGTTCTGTTTACTACGGGAAAGTGTGTGCTATGTGTACAGATCACGTCGTAGTCACCAATTATAGCGTTTGAAATGATAGTGAAGAAGGTGTGATTCGAACTGACGATATGACAGAATCACCAAAAATTGAACCTAATCGTAACACATCAGGCTACCAGCCGATTTTTAGAATTCGCTTTTTAAACTCAAGTATATTCCACTGATGTGAATTATTTTTGTTATCGCTATGGTATACGGCTCTGATGTTCTTATTCGAGTTTTCGTTCGGTGTTCTTCACTATTTGATTATGTATTGTGTGTATCTGTTAGAGACGCCACAAGTTGAAATTGGCGTCCGACTTACGGAAGTGGTGTTCGATTGAGGGCTTATAACATTGTATTGCAAAATGTCTGACTACAAATGTGACAATCGGGTTAAAATGGGATTAAATATATAAGGTCTGGCATTTAGAGGTATTGATTTTCATGCTTTTGGTGTGTAAGTGGTGACGATGGGTCTTCAACTAATCCTTACATTGTTATTTAATAACAGGCTAACTGCATCGCAACACCCTAAAAAATCGTCAACGAATTTAAATTCCTACTTAGGGACATTACGTAAAAAACCTTGTGGCGGGGAAGTATGGTGCGCCGGCGTACGACGCTGATTCACTTCCTTCCGCCATCGTCAGTATAAATTCCGCGGTAAATACTTCCGGACACAATACTGAGCAACTCCGCAAAAATGCTCACCAAAAGTCATCAAATTCAAGTTCAAAAGACAGGATCAACACTGCACAGCAATAAACACACTGGTATTGTTATTTCGATGTATTTTTATTGTTTCCTGTTGGTATCGTTAGTTAACGTTTTTTAGTGATCACATAAATACACGTTGGTATGTAACAATTGTAGACGTCTCAAAGGATTACGTGCGTTTGTATAACACAATTATGGATGACTCAAGATACGCATTGCGGCTGGTTCAAACTCGACGGCGGGATGTGTACGCACCGTACCGGGGTCGGTACGGTGGATGGGGAATGCGACCGCTTCGATCTGTGGTTGTAATCAGACTCCTCGAGAAGGAAGAGAGAGAAAAACTGTTCTCTTAAGGGTGCGGACGCTTTAAGAAATGCACTCTTTCGGTGCAATGGTGTGTGTGCATGGTTCTTTCATGGATGAGACGAACCTAGAATAAAGAAAGGGCATAAGTGTATTCATAGGATACGATTTTGGTAAAGGAAATAAAACCGAAATCGTCGGATGCTAATGGGATCTTTGTTGGAACCTGTGCGTCGCTGCTAAACTAAGAGACAACGATACGATGTGGAAATGTGCTAATTGGTTTTAGCTAGGTTACTGGGAAATGATGTTTATGGCATCGCTAGTAAGGGTAGGTATTGAATTATTTGCGTATCGCCAGGATGCCTGATGATGGACAGCGGTCTTTTGTTTACTCATGGTGTGAGTTAGGGAAATAGGCTTCAGCGTCGATTGCGCTAATTGAATGCAGCTGCTGGTATATTATTGCTGGGAGAAAAAGGTCGCCGGCCAATGTGTGCGTTAAGAGATTTATCATACACATGGCCAAGCAGAAAAATAGACAGCACAATGTTTATGGACCCTGGTGAAGGTTACATTATATGTAATTCAAATTCAAAGAGTTGCTTGACACCGAAGGTGCCGAATTATGTTGAGATTCCCGATAAGGTAAGAAAGAAATCTTACAGGAATTGTATGCGAAGAGATGCATGAAAAGGTAAGTTTTCTTTACAGGGGCTTTAAGATTATAGATTTGATCTAATTAATGCGTGCAGCATTTTCAGGTGCTTAATGCGATTGCATTAGCAAAACTTATGCGACTTGGGATGAGGTTATGGGGGTTTTTAGGTAAGTGTAGCGTGGGGTCTGGCGACACCGCCACAACCTGTTACCTCTACAAGATTCTATGTGAACTATTAAATGCAGAACCAGCTCAGAGGTTTGCTGGCTGACGTACATAAGTGATGTATTAAAGTAATCAATCGACCAAGATGCACGATACACGACCAATCGATTGGAATTGAGTTAAGACAGCCTTAAAATGCCCGATATTACTATAAGTGACAAATCAAGTCTAGATTTTAAGATGCTATCCTATTTGCCTCACAAACGTATAAAACAAATTGTAAAATTTATTTAGAAATCATCTCCATTATCTGCTTTGTGAAATTCTAAAATATTGTAAATAATCCTCTTTCGTTTATTCAATTGACTTGGTTGCTTTTAGCTTTGAAGATTTCTTCAAAAGATTTATTTCCTTACAATCCACATGAAGCATGCTTGCAATCAATTCACATCATTTTAATTCTACCCCAGAACCTTTTTAGCATCAACCACAAACCCGAGATTACTATCTTGGCAAAAGTTTTCCTGCTTCATTGAGTTAGGCGCTTCCCAAACAAATCAGACAGTTTACGATGATCGTATCAAATTTGTTTGTGATGGACATTAAGTAAACGAGAAGAGTTGTCGCATCTTGTGGAACTCTGTCGGACACGTTGTACAATATGTTGTGTCGCCCGTTTGTTTGGTCATCCTTATTATTTAGGACCACAACGAGATGTCGTCTCGTAGGGATGTGTGGTATCTTATCCTACACAAAGGATATACATTTATGTGATCAGTGTTCATTGGTATATTCGACATAAGCAAGCAACTCCACCAGATACTACAATACATGAATCTAGACGAGTAGTTGAGGAGTATTAAAAGCTAGACTCATATTCGGTTGTCAGAAATTACCAACTCTGTCTAAGCAATGAAGCGAGACATCAACAGCGCCTGGTGCACATGCATTATGCATTGCAGGATATGTGCCGCAGGCCGTCTTGTGTTCAAACAGTACACTCCAAGTAAATTTAAAATGTACTCACAAATGGTGTACAGCCACCCATATGGGAGTTTTCTTGGACACTTTGCAACTAAAATACAATGTTCTTATGGAATGTAGTCTGTTCAACTAATATCAGGATGCTGATATGAGAGGCGGGTTGCTGTACAGTTCCTGTTTACAACTTCTACTTCCATATCCCCCCCAGACACAAAACTCGAGCTCTTCTGTTGTGGAGAATCCATTTTCAGTGTTTTCTTAAACTCTGGAGTCGCCAATTCAGCTCCATCCTTTCCAAAGATGCTGTCTGGGGTGCAGCATTCAGACAAAACCGTAACGCATCACGTTCGTCGTTCCGTGGTTTTTATTTATAGAGCTTGTAGATAAACTACATGTAGACAACTCTTCGAGAGTTGGTGGTTGTTGTCTTGGCGAAGGAGGGATGTTCGCATAGCTGTTTTTATTGGTACATCTCTTAGATAATGGTTTTATTTCCGTAGGGGAATATTGTTTGGTCTAGTGTATTTGGTGCTTTCATTCAGTCAGTGTGTTGCTGTGGGAGTTCATAAAAGTGACACAATTCAACTAGCGCCACGGTCCATGGAGAGGATTCAACCTCGTCAGTTTGTTATAAGGTCTTATTCAACTATTGAAAGGGATTGTCGAGCATATAACGCGTAGAATAAAGTGAAAGATTTAATGGAAACGAAGGGTTGTCTGTTTGCATGGCACTAACTCATTCAGATATTTCATGAGCTGTCACGGATTATGGCGTGTTAAGTAATGCTGTGAAGGATTGACTTAAATGCAACTTGTTGGACGGACATCAGTCAGAATATAAGCAGTAAAAGTAAGTGGTATTCAAGTCGTAAAACTTAGGTGATAAAAGATTTGGTTTTGTTCTGGCCAACGGTTTTGAGGTGACTCAAGTGACAATTCCCATGATTGCCGGCAAAGGTTACTATCGACTTGTTAGTTTTCTGTTTTATCGTCTTTATTCTGAGGATGTGAAAGGTTTTACAGTTTAAGTGGTTTATCGCCCTTAAAATACTCAATGCTGATTAGGTCGTATCATTCTGCGATATAGATGTGGGGCGAGTGATGATGATAGTATTGTCGTCTTACGACACAGGTCCTGTCTCATCCACCAACGATTTCCTCACAAAAATTGTGACCAAACTATGTTCCGAGAGGAAAGATAAATAAAAGGCACTGATGGAGCTAGGTTGGATAAAGTTTTGTTTATTTTGATTTATTCATTACACAATATTTACTCCAATCACACTTTGTAAATATCCGATTGTTCTGCAATTTTGTTATTAGATTAAGGTTTAGAAATATTCCGAATCTCGTTTTTTTACACTATGTTAATGGATTCTAGTCCAATAAATGACACAACACTGTTATTCCTTAGTTCCTCTGGCGCACACACATTTAATTCGAATCTAACCGATTACGAGCCACTGGCAGCGATCACTTTTTGTTAATATTAGGAATCGTCCCAAGTGTATAAGTGATAATTTGGCGTATGATCGGACAGCAGTAAACTACATTTCGGACACGAGTGTTCCCTTTAATGGAGAGAAAGACTTGGTTCTCAGTATAAGTACTCCCGACAAAGAATGCGATCTGACTCCATGAGTGGCTGTTGCACTCAACATCCCCTAGGTGCGGTGGCGGTGAATTTCCATCTATATGGGAGGAGCCGAATCGGATCATTTCTTTGGTGATGACCAATGACGATGGATTGGGTTTTTTTTTTTTTTGGAAACATTTCCCTGTGGGGAGCGTATAGGTCAAGTACAACGCCCTTTCGCTGGAAGCGAGGCAACGATCGATCCTGCAACTGTACAAACAAAGGAACTGGTATTAGGGGCTGCAGGCATCGTTGAGATAAGCTATAGCGAAAAATCGCCGAAGGAAGAAATAGGTTTCTGTGTGTTCTGTAAATAGAAACGCTATTTCGGAGGGTCATACGCTGAGATGCGCATTTGTTTGGTTTAACCAGTGCTGCATGAGAACGTCGGCTGTTTACATAATCGCCCAGAATCATACCGTTGCAGGCAATAGATTTATCTGTGACGATAAGCCAACCGCAGATTTGTTCACCTATGGCAAAGGCTAGGGTGGCTATTGTTTGGTTAAGAAAACTGTACGTGGGATACGATCATTGGCATGATTGTTTAAATAGCAATCATGGCCGTGCCCGATTCAATGGATGTTAGTTTTCGGAAAACTGTATCATAGGACATGATCATTAGGATGATTATTTGAACAACGATCGCGGTCATGTCCTATTCGATGATCGGGTGTCGCTTGGGCGATCAATGGTCGGAATAATCCGCTGCAGCTGTGGCCAGCGAGTGTTTATCGTTTATAATTTCTGATAAACCGAGCCGATTGTCTGGCACGGTTCATGTAATATGAATGAAATAATTTGTTTGATGTGCATGCTTGCTGGAGTTTTACTTTCAGTTAAAAGAGAATGAAAGGTAGCTTACGCTGCCCAAAATTGCACGTAGGCATGGTGTCTTGTGGGTGAAGGAAAGCAGGTTGATTCAAAGAAATGGATGGTTTTTTGGGAAAGCTTTAAAGAACCGCCACACGCCCAACAGAAAATATTACACCAACTTTAAACTTTTCCCTTCCCTAAAATTTGTATCCATTCGTATTAGTGAATCAACCATTAAATGTATAACTATTTGAATTGCCACTGAATTGTATAATCATCATCATCGGCACTACAACCGGGATCTGGTATTGGCCTTATTTAACAAATCTCTCCACCGGTCCCGATTTCGAGCCGATGTCATCCAGTTTGGCACTCCCAGGCTCTGGGCGTCCTGGTCTACGCCATCCCTCCATCGTAGACAAGGTCTGTCGCGCTGTCTCCTTCCACACATCCTGCCACAAAGGACTTTCCGGGCAGGCTCCTCTTCGCTCATTCGAGCTAGCTGTCCCGCCCACCGGAGTCTACCGAGCTTGATTTTTCTTACAATATTAGCTTCAAGGTAGATCACGTACAACTCATGGTTGTAGCGTCTCCGGAATCGTCCTCCCTCACATATGGGGCTAACAATTCTCCTTAAGACATTTCTCTCGAACGCGGCTAAGAGTTCAGAGTGCCTTTTATGGATCTCCCAGGTCTCGGATCCATAGATGAGTACTGGCAAGACCATGGTCTTGTACAGTAGTAGCTTTGAGGTTCTGGATAAATTTCGGGATTTAAAGAGCCTTGATAGACCACAGTAAGCTTTGTTGAATTTGATCAGCCGTTCGCGTATTTCTTCTTCCATATTGTTATCGGCTGATACTATTGACCCAAGGTAGTTAAAGGATTGCACTACTTCAAATTCGTGCTCCACTACCCTGATAGTTTGACCAACGTCAGGTTTTCTCTTCGCAGAAGTTTCCACCATGTACTTAGTTTTTCCCTCATTGATGTGACGCCTGCTCGATCTGGGTGAAGGATTCCTGTACCGCCGATTCGGTTCTACCGATGATGTCGATGTCATCTGCGTAGGCAAGTATCTGGCTGGACTTGGCGACAATAGTCCCTCTTGTTGTAACGCCAGAGTCACAGATTGCTTTCTCCAACGCCAGGTTGAAGAGGAGGTGAAGCGATTCTAACAGATACACACAATTCACAAGCAAGCAAAAATAGTGAAGAACACCGAACGAAAAAAAATCGAATAAGAAAAATACATCAGAACCGTATACCAAGCGATAAATAAAAAATAATTCACACCAGTGGAATATACTCGAGTTTGGAAATGGAATTCAAAACACGTTTAGTAGCCTGGTGTGTAACGCTTAGGTAAAATTTTTTTCGTGATTCGAGCTGTCATAGCGTCAGTTCGAATCACACGATCTTCTTCACTATTATTTGAAACGCTATAGAGGCAGGCCAGAACGTCCCCTTGTCGGAGTCCATTATAGATGTTTATTGGTTTGAACAGCAATCCCTCTACTTTTACTTGACTAGTTACGTTAGTCATGGTCAACCTACAAAGTCGTATCAGTTTGTTTGGAATGCCGAATTCTCTCATGGCGTTATATAGTTCTACCTTGGCTATGCTGTCGTAGGCGGCCTTAAACTCTATAAACAGATGATATAATGGGATCTTAAATTCCATTATATCATCTGTAATAATACCCTAGTTTTAAGTTATGTATAGCTTATTGGTAAGTGTAGTAAATGGGGGCTCCGCTCTCAAAAGAAGCTAGTCTGGGAAGTCAACTAATACATTTGATCAGTTAGCAGAGGAGTCTGCGCCAGTGTTAGGTAACAAGACCGATTTTGCGTTAGATCCACGAATTAATTTCTGTCATCTGAACCAAGCATTCTCTATGTTATGTATGTTTTTGTAAGCAAAGTTGCACTTCTCCTGAATGAAGGCGAATTTTGGATACATCAGAACACTGATTTAGTAAACGTTGGTGTTCTTCGTCGCGACATATTATAGTGATATCGGATGCGTTAGTCAACCACTTCATTCCTCTTCAGCTTGCTTGTTTTTAAGGAGTCCGGCATCAAGTTATTTTATTGGGTTTTCTCCCATAAAATCAGGCAGCCCCGCGTCGATGTCTTGCCCGTCTACTCATTTTTCTAGACTTTCCTCACTGACCTGTCTGTGGCATATCTCTTATGTGTAATATCTCATATAACACACCTTGTTGGTCACTGCTGATCTATGCGTCCAGAACTCACCGTTCTGGGTTTCTTGATGACACTGTCGTCAAAATAATGTCGTTTATAGGGACTCACTCGACACCATTATTGATAAGTACTACATATAGAACTGCAACAAATTCACGTGTCTGGCGGCTAAAATCAACCATATTATTTTCCCATTCTACTGTCAATAGGTTACAGTGTTCAGTAATTATTAATCAGTTTTTGAATCCCCCTATCCGTAACTACGGTCGGGCGTAGTAGCATCAGAAGTAAATTCCTTTGATTTTAATATGGGTAAATCCTTCCTGCTGTCAATCAATGCTCCTCTCTATAAGGAATTTTGCTGTCGCGGATATGACCTTTGCTCTGTTTATACCACGCATATGGCCTTTGTTCTGTTTATACAGACATGCTCTTATGCTTGTTAATGAGTATCACATTTGCTCCCAATTCCTTTAGCATTTATGAAAGCAAATCTGTAGCCCTTAACAGTGGCTTCCTCAATGCTTTCGTTATTAAGGAGAAGGTGTTGTGCGTTTAATTATGCACACGTAGGTTCAACTGTCTTGTTATTTTGGGAGGTAGGCACAAGTATCCTATTAAAGACATAGACTCCCTAAAATGGTTGGGCAAAATCCTTGACCTTCTCACGCAGCTTGGCTATTGAACCAGTTTGCGATAACTAATATCTCATGGTGCTGATTCAGTGCTACAGCTTCGTCTTTCGTGAGAGAAGTGATATAAAAAACACTTGAACCTGTTCCGTCCACTTAGTGGTGTCGACCTAATGTTTTGTGATGGTGTTTATTGTTGTGGTGTAATTTTTAGGCTGTCTACGCAAAATAAATCCTGTGATTTACCGGCGACATCGTCTTTTAAGCACAGGGCAACAAGGTGTTTTGGCGCTTTCCATTTTATTATAATACAATAATACAGTTTTTTGTCAATTCCATCTTCATTAACTCATTTTCTCGTTAATAATCCTTTTAACGTGTGTACTTTACATAGCAAAGCAACACTACAAGGCGTTCGATGAAAATTGCATTCTAAGTGCTACATCCAGATTCCGTGGTCAGAAAAACGATCAAATCCTCCATTATCGGGTTTAACCAACAAATGAGAGACTTTGGTCGTTTATAGTGATATTAGATAATCGGAAGGTTTACTTATTAAGAACATTACAGTATTATTTTCATTGGAAAAAGTTTGGTGTATTTCAAATAATCCAATTCTTCTCAACCGTGAAATGATATTCGGACGATTGCAAGTAAATAAGAAACAAGCATACTCACAGTTGTCTAATTTTAAGATACTCCTTCCACTTTTATCTTCTCATTCAACAGAGTTCACACCAACGGTACATACTAAAAATTCATTAGATTTCGAATACGAAATCCATCCCTTCATGAATTGGAGCTAACGATCTAAGGCAATAGTTAAAGGCAAGACGACAGCAATAAAGAATTCTCTTCAGTGTTCTTTAAAGATTGTCCTTAAGAAATGTGCAAGAAAGCACAAGCAACCGAAACTTTTGTCGAAGTAATTTTACGCTACATTTCCTATTCATAAGATCTCCAGCAAGTCCTACGAAATGAACAACAAACATTGGGACTCAGTTTAATTCAGCGTTAAAACAAACAGTGAACAAAAAAGCCAAAGTTCAGAGAGCATATCTTGGGGTCCTCGAATTCCATTTAAATTCAACAGAAAAAGGTACATTTAATATCATCGTCCCAGAGAAGGGACGATTGAGGTTTTCATGATTGTGTATACTACCTTTGTTCCTTTTGATCGGTCACAGGCTCACAAAACAGGTCCTGTGAGGAAAATAATAAACAAATAAATTGGCTTGCTTCCGGAATAAATATTTTATATCCTATTTGGGGATAAAGTGAGTGAAATATAAAAATTTACATTGACTTAATGGAGTTCGAGTTTAGCAAACAACAAAAGATAGACGGACGTAAGGATAATATTAGAGAATTGCCAAACTTTAAATTGTCACTGTCTAAATAGATTTAAACTTGGAAAAAGTTATCTCGTATATGCTAATACCACTCACCAGGAGCCAATGTAATTTCCTTTCTTGCCTTTGTGGAGAATCAACCTTTTGTACTATTTACCATGAGTTGTGCCTTTTTTTCGACAGCTCATTGATGTTTGGTAAAGCTTCCCAGATAACTCTCATAAATCATGCGTCCGACATCGTTTAATGCCTAGAGTGTGAACTCTAGAGATCCTATCATCGTCGACCGTCGTTGCGAACTGGGACGTGCGGATCTAGAGAAAGTACGAAGAAGTTCTTTTCGAAGTGATTAGATTTGACATTACTTTCTTTTCTGTCTTGGAACACTTACATGGATTCAAGTGTCACGAAATGTCGTGTTGTTGCATGGAGCTGTCAGGTCATAATGGAGGTGATTAATCATTTGTAGTGAACGAGTCCTTTCAAAGGGAAGCTCAAGGGTCGACATTTCAATATCAGACTTGTAGAAGACGTTTTTTAAATTAAGTTTTCGTAATACTGGTATCCTTTCAAGTTGTATACGTAACGGATTAAAAATTTACGCCTTGGTTTTGGTTTTTGTTTGATGAAATAAGTAATCTACAAGTTGGGAAGTGTTTTCCAGAAGGAACCACGTAATCAACGTGTAAGTTTGAAAATGGGATTGACGCCAAATTTGGCGACAATGAACAGTGTGTAACGTTGATATCTTCAAAATTGGAAGCATTATTTAGTATTTGCGATGGGTAATGTATCCACGTACAGACGGGCACCCGTGCATTCGAAGCTAAGAAAAGTGGGGCAAATGGTTAAAGGTTTTTAAAGGCTGGAAGCATAATTTAGTATTTCCGATAGGTAATGTATCCATGTACAGAGGGGCGCCCATACATTCGAAACTACGAAAAGTGAGGCAAAAGGTTAAAGGTTTTTAAAAGGACGTGGGAAATACTTCCCCGTATTCAGTCTGGCCGTAATGTAAAAGGCAAATTTTAGTCCACAAGCGGAATTCATCAACACATTCGTTTGCTGGTGATGACACTCATACTCATTCGAATATTCCCAACCAATCTCTTCATGCCTTATTATCAACTCATTGAATTTGGGCATTTACAAGATATAACGAGGGGTTATCTAACTATTTAGAATTCAAAAGCTTGAAAACCAAGCGCTGCTGTTTGTCATCAAAGACGGACCCTATTGTATTAGGAGTCCATGTTAGTTGAGTTCGTTTTCAAAAGATGGCACTGGTTATTATGGTTGTTTCATAATGACAGCTGACCTCGGTGGTTTCAGGCAGGCTAGACGGCTGTCAATTATATCAAGTTTATATCGCTTTAAATTTCATACAAAATACTCGGTTTTTTTTTTTTGTTTCGAATATGTCAAATTTGTGATAACTAAGAACCATTTACGGGCGGTTTTAAGTTTGCGCGGTTATTAGAAGCACCTCGAATGATTGTGGAAATTAATGGTGACAGTGGCCTAAGTGATAAATCATGTAGGGGATATTTTCGACGTGTCAATAATGGTGATTATAGCGTTGAAGACAAAGTTCGCTTTCGAGATCTAAAAAAAATTCGAAACTAAAGAATTAGAGGCGTTACACGATGAAGTTCCGAGTCGTACACAAGAGGAGCAATTCTAAATCATTGGAAATGAATCAAAAATCAGTGTCCGACTAAAATCCATAGGAAAAATTCAAAATTACGGGAATTGAGTGCGGTATGAAATGAAATCGGGATGCCATTTAAAGGTTATTTTTCACTTGAAAAGAGCTGTTTCAAAAACAACAAAGAAAGACTTTTTCTCATCTGACTTTAACTTGTGGTGAAAAATGAAAAATCAACAATAAAAGGGTGAGCCTATATTTATCTCTTTTAGGGATTTTATCCGTCATAGCATCGGCTCGAATCACTTTACCTTCACTATCGTCGCTGAACGGTACAGAACTATAACCAGATATTCCAGTACGGGCGAGTGGTATAGCTGCAACTGATGCAATTGAACTGTGCGTTGTGAAAAAAATGGCCGAAATACCAACAGCAACATGAAAACGTTTTTATTCTACGCGACAAAAATATTTGAAATTTCACAGGTGAAATATTTTACCATATCCTCCATATTCTCTGGACATTGCTCCCTCTAGTTACTGACAGTTTCGACGGATACAGAACGATTTGGCAGGTCATCGGTTCACTTTCACAGGAATCGAAAACTGGAATGCGAAAATTGCCCGAGAGATGAGAATAAGTACTGGCGAATGATGGACATCATTTTGTCCGAAATAAATGCATTTTGAGATTAGAAAGATGAACCGGACTAATGTGTTCACTGTCGGTTAACGGAACTGGCATCGTCGAAGACAAGGAACTACCAATTTGTGGCATTCGGCTCTTAACTGGAACATTACGCTTTTAAAACTGAAAAAATTGTGGGAGTGTGTGGGGCTTCTTGTGAGATGCCAACTTGGCAACAATTTACAGGGCTTACATTGATCGAAATCTTAAATTAAATTGCTGTATTTCCACAGCCTCTGGCGCAAGACTATTGACCTTGCCCGGAAAAAAACAAATCATTATGGAAAATTTAACAAGCCTCAGGAATTGCTAAATAACGCCAAGACCGGTTCCCGGTTGCAGTGCGGATGATGATGATTTCCACAGGCAGATCTAAAAGAGCCTGGTACTTGGACCAGAGACTAAAAAAGTGAGCAGTGAGAATCGTGAGTTTTTCAATTCCTCCATTAAAACACGAAAGCGATGTGATTATCTATCTCTTTTCTGTAAGTATTAGCACGACAACTGCACAACTTAGTGAATGCACCCTACCTCCCCAAACATTCTGGCGTGAGACCTGTCAAACAGAGAGGTATATCAGTTCACGTTAAAAGTTAACTTCGGATGTAGTGACAATATACAAGCTATCATTCTTTACCCGAACCGCACGAATATGGAATACTTAAATGGATCATATATTTTCTCATAATTCCCAGATCCGGTTATTTGAGACCAATGAACATATCCAAGCTTTTTCCACACACTCTTGGAAAATTCCCTGAAAGTCTTTAATTTATTCCCTCAGCAAAGTGTCGAGCCACCTTCCTGCCTTTAACCATTACGCTCATTCCAAAAGTTTATCACATCTTCAATGTACTAAGGCCGACTTAAATTTTTTGTTTTTTCGTTGCTGAATTTGTACTTCGCCTTACCCTCTTGAAAATGTATATAAACATTTTTTTTATCGTTAGTCAGCAATACCAGCACCATACAAATTGCCTTCCAAGTGTATATTTGGTTGATCTTCCAATTCTTTAAGCGATCTAGAGGCCGAGCGCTGTTTTTGCGGCATCCGTCAACGACGACCCGGCTTAAGTGATTATCGCTTCATTGTTTTCTATGCTATAATCAGAAGTCAAGCCTATCGAGATCTGCAGGACCTCCATTAACATCATGTACCTTCGTATACCAAAAAATCCAACCATCCAATCCAGTTCTGAGTTCTGTTTAATTTCATACGAGTACGAGAGTGCGGTGACAAGTTTCCGGCCTGACCTACAGAAGACGCGAGCTAATCTTATTTTTGGCTTGTTTTCTATAGTACTATGTCTCATTAGCTTGTATATACATTTTCAGGTTGACGGCTTTGTTAGTATAAGTACATTTGAGAGGTCAGGCCTCAAACCCTTCACCCCGCCCGCGTACGTCATACGTCGCGACTATGTTCAATAAAATGGTTTAAATAAACTGATAAAATAAAAATGAAAATTGATTTTTTGATGTATATTAACATTTGAGAGGTTAGGTCGGAAACCCTTCACCCCACCACCATACGTCAAACGTCGTGACTATGTTCAAGAAAATGGTTTAAATAAAGCGATACGATTTTGTCTATGGTATAAACCAACTTTTTTTGACAGTTTTGAATAGTTTATCCATCAGTTAACCCAATACAAAAAAAAATAAATTTTTTTGAAAAAATTACAGTTTTATAAGCCCTTATCTTAATTAACCATATAATTGAGCTGAGTAATTGCCGGGTTTTAACCTTCCGCAACTTTATCTAATGATTAATTTACCTTCTCTGATCCCACCTCTGGGAAGAAATGTCCCCCACTCATTGGTTAGTCGATTCTTACCACAGTCAAGTCAGAAACGACCTAAATTTCATGGGTAGGCAGCTAGACGTCATTGTAACAGCAAACCCCATCAATACTTCAGTCCCACTTAGTCTCATTGTCAATCACCACCCCACTCCTCATGATCTGCTTTCGGGACCACTTGCCACCGTCTGTCACCCCAGCTATCACTACGCCTACTATTTCCATAAGCTAACTTTGGTGTCCTCAACGACTACCTGGGCAGTCTTTCGTACAACTACGATCACCTATTCATCAAAGGTGCCTTCACTCTTTTCAGTGAAATTCTTTATTCTATTTCCCTATACACTCTCTACTCTGGACATAGAACATCGACATCATCCTTACCATGGCAAAATCACAGGCTTCGTTCTCTACGTGATAAGCTGTGGGCCACCTTCTTACGGAATCGAACTATTATCGACTACTATAACTTCCTCAACTGCTACCCGCAGTTCTCTGTGTAGCGTTTACGACGATAATGAAAAGCGCGTAATTCGAACATATGCTATGACAGTTAGAATCACTAAAAGATGGAACCAAACCTTTAACACATCAGACCACTGCCGCGTGTACGAAATCAATTGTTACCCTCAAGTACAGTCAACTGATGTGGAACTGTTTTACGGATCTGATGATTTGATGTTGTTGTTCTTCACAACTGGTTGTATGTGAATTCGTTAGAAACATCACAACTGAATTATCAAACACAAAGGGTATCATAAATATCGAATCAAAAGTCAGACCAACCAAAAAAAAAAAAAAAAAAAATTGCCCCACATCTGTTTCTCAATTCGTCAATCATAAATTTAAATCCGATTGTTGCTCCACATCTAAGCGATGTTTTTTTGTAACTCTCAAACCTCTTCTGATCGTGTTACTATTATTCATAATCTCTTTGGCACTCATTTCTAACAATCATTCACTAATTACTCCTTTGTTGCAGAGCGTTACTTAACGTTATTTCAAGACCATTACTTATCGTTGCAGACCGTTACTTACCGTTACTAAGGGGTCCCTTAAGCCCCTTCTCCCCCACTCCATTGATCCATCCTTAATTAAATCCAAATTACTCGAACTCAAAGACGAATTCACTCCAGCCCAGATGGTATCCCAGCCATTGTACTCAAAAAATGCTCATCCATTCTCTCTGCTCCCCCCTCGAAAATATTCAATCTTTCACACTCTCAAGGTGTATTCCCTCCTTTGGAAAGCACCCTTCATCACCACCATTTCCAAGAAGGGAATCAAAAACGATGCCGCGAATTGTCACCACAGTGCCGAACTTCCCCACTTACCCAAAATTCTCGAAATCACTCTATACACATACTTGGGCTTGTGGCGTTTCTAACAGACACACACACAATATACAAGCAAATAGTGAAGAATGCCGAACGAAAATCGAATAAGCAAAAGCGTCGGTGCCGTATACCATAGCGATAACATAACAATTCCACATCAGTTGAATGTACTTGAGTTTAAAAATCGAATTCGTACACGCATCAGTGGCCTGCGGTGTTGAACATTGGTTCCATTTTTAGTGATTCTAACCGTCATAGCGTCAGTTCGAATCACGCGTTCTTCACTGTCGTCGCAATACGCTATAGGTTTCTCAATAACAGATCAATCTCTACTAGCCCTGTTAAGTTCACTTCATTCACATTCTCAGCTCTAAAGCGAGTAAAGCCTTTGAAAATATCTCCCACAACCTCATGTTCTTCAAATTATCTTCACTCAACTTCGAACCAGAATTGCTGAAATGGACTTTTTCCTATCTTAAGGATATACTTTATTCCGTGATAACCGACTCCTTCCATGCTGCCTCTGGAGTCCCCCAAGGAAGCCAGTTCGACCCTTTCCTTTCCAATTCATATTAGCCACTATTGACATTGATAAGTTCATTGCGCATTCTTGCTTGCCTCTAGACGTTTATGACATTAACGTCTATAAGATTATCGCCTCACTACTTGATTCAGTACTGCTGCAAACAGACCTCGACAACTTCTCAGCTTGGTGTAGTATAAACAGCTTCGTACTTAACACCGGCAAGCGGGAATCTATAACCTTTTCTCGTGCATATTTCCTTCAAAACCAACCCCTATTGTCCAAACTATTCATGACCTTGGTATCCTATACTTAGGTGAGCTTAACGTAACTGAAAACTAACTAGGCCTTTGCTTTTGTAAGTAGTTCATATATCAAAATATTTATGTCCCCAGAATCGAATGTATTCATCGTCGCTACCTAAGTTTTGTTCTCCGTGGTCTAGGATGGCAAAACCCTTTGATCCTGACCACTTACATTAACCACCTCAAATTAGTCGACATAAAAACTCTGAGGAGCGAGGACATTCTATTCATTCATCGGCTCCTCTCCGGCTCTGTCGACTACCTCTGAATTTAATTATTCTGAATACAAACCGTCGTAACACACGAAATCTGCGCCTTCTCTATATACCCCCAACCACTTCAATGAAACCCTATCGCGGCTGCCGAGATATGTCAACACACTACTCCCACTTTTAAACATCGTCTCCTAAGTCTTTTCGATAATCGTATGCAAACGAAAATATATAAAATATGGCAAACGTGCCCATTATTCCCTTTATTTACTAGAAGGGATATCAACGCATCCTTCACATGCTTGCACTGTCCTCAGCAACACACACGACCACACAAACCATAGAAAAAAATTACCCAAAAGGTAAATGCGAAAAATGAAATCACCTGAACCGTATACCGCAGTGATTAACATAGCAATTTCCACAACGGTAAATTGTAGTCCATTATAAAACTTCACATATTTCTACATGCGGCAGCGGTCTCATGTGTTGAGGGGTTGGTGCTAACTTTTGGCGTGATTCTTACCATCATAGGGTTGCTACATGTTTTTGTCGCACGATTAGTTTACCGCGCTGCGTTACTTACGTTTGTTATAATTTAAATTGTTATAACAATTAATATTGTTTTTGGGTCAGAAAACTTACCCCGGATCTTCGTCGTTTGCTTCTATGTCCTTTATGGATGATACTTTGTTTAGGCACAGGATTGTGTATTAAAAACCCGATGTATTATTTTTTCTACTTTTTATTTCTCCTTTTTATGCACAGAATTGTTTATTAAAAAAAAAACCCGATGTATCATGATTTCTACTTTTTATTTCTCCTTTTTGTGCACAGAATTGTTTATTAAAAAAAAACCCGATGTAAAAACACAATGATTCCGAAAAAATGATTGATTTCACTTAATCGACTTTTTATTTCCCTTTTTTATGCACAACACAACCGCACGCGTCGAATGCTTAATGAACAAGGCCGGAAATCTCGTGTCGTTCCATTCAATATCCTTTTTTGTTCCGCTTCCTCAATACAGGACGATTGTTATTTTGAGGAAACGGAATTAGGGAGACTATTACGGAGACTATGGCTGCCCGCAGTATGATAGTGATTTTGAAATAGGGGTTTTAATTTATTTTAATTATTTATCTATTGTATGTGGGAATATTCTATTGTATTTGTATGTGATGTGTTGATATTGGTAAAGGATGTTCATCTACAGACACGAGATCGCAAGGGGGGGGGGGAGAATTAAATGAACTTAATTATATAATACGTGTAATAGTATTCAAAGTAACACTAACAAAAAGTAATGGTTTAAACAAAACAAAAAGCGAACAACGCTCGATCACAGCTAAAGCTAGACTGATCTCAAAACCAAACGAATATTTACATTTCACCTTCCAAAAGATGGTGCATACATTTAGTTAGACAAAACGAAATGTACCATTCCAAGAATTTTACAATTAATAGGTACAAGGACAAAGATTGAAGACACTTTATTATTATTTATTGGCCTGTAGGAACCCGGAAGTTCATGACCTCACCGACTCGGCTTCGCCATCGTTCCTTGCCCAGGGCACTCTCCTTCCACGCTTGACCATTCCATCCGATCTCCTCAAGGTCAAACCTAACATTGTCCTCCCATCTCCGTCGCGGCCGTCCTACCGGTCTCTTTCCCGTTGGTCTACCGTCAAGAATTCTATGCACGGTCCTATCGTTGCCCATTCGCGCCACGTGTCCGGCCCATCTTAATTTTCGCGACTTGATTACTCTCACTATTGTAGGTTTGCGATATAGCTCTTCCAATTCGTGGTTATGGAGTCTCCTCCATTGTCCTGCCTTCTCGTCATATTTACCTCCAAAGATGCCCCTCAAAACTTTATTCTCGAATACGCGGAATTTGTTTTCTTCCCGTTTTGTGAGAGCCCATGTTTTGCATCCATATAGAACAATCGACATGATTATGGTTCTATAGACACGGAGCTTTATGTTACGTGATAGCAGTCTGGATTTCAGCAGTTTACTGACTGCGTGCCAACTCGCGTTGCTGGAATGCAGTCTCTTGTTAATTTCCTTAAAGATTGAAGACACATTTGAGTAAATTGGTTAATAGAAAAAATGTTCTTGGAAGGACGACGTCATTAAAAGGTAATTAAGGATGAACATATTTGTTCATACATTAAAATTCTGGGAAGAGCGAGTGTACGAGCAACTAAAAAAAAAAGGACAAATGCGTTGAGCAAGATGCAACACTACATTTATTAATTTGCGGGACTATGCGAGTTGCTCACCATGCGAAATATTACATTAGTCTCCCCGAAATATATATTACGAGTTTGAGTAGGAAAACCAATTAACCAATTATCGCGTTGCAATCAAGTCGAACATGGTAAGGAGCATTTTAAAAATGGCCGTCAAATATCTATACGATATTACTTTGTCAAAGATAAACAAACTCAGGATGTATTTAGCCGATAACGAAGGGTTGCATTCAAGGATCCAAGCGTTGTCTTCAACGCTACAATATCATTAAAACTTACCCCCCACAAATACATATATAACATAACGATCGCATCTATACAACGCAACGGTTATTTGTCCCTTTCACGTGTTTTTGGTTTTCCAGCGTACTATATTTTCAAATTTAAATATTAACGTATAAAGTCACGTGTGCGTACTTAGTGGGATAAATATCTTTAATATCAAAGGAAATTAAAACCGTCGTAGTTTAATATAATTTTACAGTAGTACGTTTACTGTTGTGAACGTTCGTGTGTAGGTCCATGACACCCATCACTATTATAACATCGGCCCTAAGAGCGTCACCGAAGTCGGTTGCTAAATGTAGTTTTATTCCAAGCAAGAAGCAAGACTTGTAAAATATCGACAACCTCATTTATTGTTGCTGGATACGAGTTTTTTATTGTTATCCTTAATACTGGGAGACAAGATTATCCCTAGAACAAGTAACATCTGTCTAATAAAGTCGCATTCAACAAACGTACGCAATAAAAGAGATACTCATTACAAGGGAAAACTCATTAGTTCACAAAGGAAAGGATTACATACGAATACAATTGTACCAAGCTAACCGCATTAAACAATTCAATTTGTAACTGGATTGGAATTATTACGACTTCATTCACCTTAGACGGGACTATTTAGAAATACCAACGTTTCACCTCGCTACGCAATAACAACAAAGCGAAGTCCTTGGAAATGGGTCGCGTGCCTATTCTAAATGTCATTATAGCATATTAGTCTAAACGCACGATAGTGCATCCTTGACATACCTATTACCACAGCAGTCTCAGGACTAAGCGATAGGGTACTAGGACAAGGGTATGCGATGCAATTGATAGAGACAATCCATTCCACAAAGCATACTCAATAAGGGACTGAGGTTAAGCACTCAGAGGAATAATTAGAAGTTTCCACCGGCAACGTATGTTAATTGGTTCGAACATTTATTTCGACTTCAATGGGGATAAGGATTATATAGAAACTCATTCCGTAAGAGACGAATGCCCTTTGTGTGTAACGGACAATATGGGTCCAAAGGGTTTGCTTGCCATCTCGTTAAATCGGCGGCTATTACTACGTGAGGTGGTATTTCATGTCGGCTTATTGTCCTTTATTCAGAGGATTTGGTAATAGAAGATGTAATACAATCAAGGCTGGATAATACGCATACAAGACAAGAGCTGATGGTACTCGTATAAGCGACAGGTTCTCATTGGGAAACCGAACAATGATTTGTGCTAACATTTCCGTGACGTAAACTTATAGTCAATTTATTGTTCGGGTGCGTGTTTTCGGCTTTATGTTAGTTACACGAAAGGTAAATTTGTATAGGTTGTACTCTTGTTTGATACCAGGTCGAGGTTCTGCTGCTAAGGGACTTATGAAATATGACAGAAGCAGCAACACGGAGACATTCGTCCGACGGCCTTTTCTGAGAGAGGCTCAGAAAAAATAAAAGAATTTTCCCTATTGTAGCGAGCAGGCGATGCTTAATTTTGTTGATGAAAGTCATGAGACACCACAAGTAGAAATTCTCAGAAGTTATACGTTAATCAAGTCTTTGGTTTAGTTTGTGAAGTCATACAAAACGAAATAAAGGTCCGATAAGAAATATTATTTCATCGTTCTTGATTTCTTATATTTACATTTGAATTTAGTAGATTACTCAAGTGCCTTGAGATACAAATTATCCCACAAGGAAACTTTTCTTTGTCAACACAAAACTCACCCACCTATTCAAAGAACACACTCGACTCCTTTTTAAATGCTATAACTGAGTGCTCGATAAAGATCCGGCTCGAAGGACAACAAAAAAATAAGTTGGAAAAAGATTCTCTTCGCAAATTAACGACTCGGGGGACAATTTATGTTCTGTGTAGATCTCGCTGTTACAACAGCTTAACTTAATTTGAAGAACTTGGCAGATTGTTACAATAGCAAACGAAGATGTTCAAAGAGCATAAATTATATACATTGGTGGACTGAAAAGTTTCGGACCTAACAAAGATACAAGACATTTTTTCTTAAAATTTATTTGTATTTTTCTGCATAGTCTCCTTGTAATTCTACACACTTCTCCCAGCGATGCTCACATCTCCCTAACACTTCCAAATAGTACTCGGCGGTTTTCTCTGCAAAATAACTGTTCACGTAGGTGATACCTTTCTTATTTGACGAAAATCTCTGTCCTCCGAGCACAATTTTTAGATAAGGGAACAAAAAGATGTCGCTTGGGGCTAGATCTGGTGAGTAAGGCGGAGAGTCAAACCATAGTTCATGGATTTTCGCCATGGCAACCGCTGACGAGTGAGACGGGGTCGTTATGTGGGTGAAACAGGACTTTCTTTTTCTGCAAATGTGGCCGTTTTTCCGCAATTTCTACCTTCAGTTAGTCAAGTAATGACGTGTAGTATACTCCTATAATGGTTTTTCCTTTTTGAAGATAATCGATTAAGATAACTCCATTCGCCTTCACTTTCGCCTTCACTTTCCCAGCCGAAAAAACAGTTTTTGCTTTTTTGTAGCCGATTCCACCTTTGGAGTCCACTGTTTTGGCTGTATTTTTGTTTGCGTATAATGATGTTTTGGCGAATATTATGTTGAGTAACTTCGGCGGTGTGTTTCGGGTATGTTGTAAGTGTTCCGCCAATCACTGTCCGAAGTAATATCCACACCGGAGCACCAATGGAGTGAAAACAATTGTCCAAAAACAAACACTGGGGGTTATTTATCCAGTTTAATTTACTTTATTTGGTCTAACTTATATTTTTACTGAACATTATGAAGCAATTTCGGTTTTACTGTTCAATTGCGCACACACGACTTTCTTTTTTTTTTCTTCTCGGGCTATCTTAACGCGTATCACCTCCTCGTGGTGTTCTCGTATTCCTCCTCGCGTGACGATCAGAATCTCTCCGCCCTTACCGCTGCTCCTTGACGAAAACTCGTCCCGGTGACGATCAAAATCAGACTAAGTATCTGCCCTCAACCATATCCTGCTCACACAGATACCCAGATTCAAAACTGGTATCTGTATCTATCCGGAAAATTTTCCCTATTTGCTCTGCTAACAGAACTTCCGAATTTCTGTTAGCAGCATGTTATCACATCCCCCGGGATATTTTGTAGTTTCCTGAAAGGGGAAAGTCATCTTGCATACATCATTATTATCGCTGATAGAATTTCATTTCCACGGCCTTCTGTTTGCACAGAACATCTGGCACCCAGACCAGAGATATTCGGCGATTGTTTTGACGTGCAGTCCGTGGGACTTATTTGAACTTGGTACCCGGAATCGAAATCCATTAGATCTTTATAATGGTGCGAAATTCTAGCGTGGCCGTGGGACCGGAGTATTGCCTTTGTTGGCTTAACTCCTCATAAATTATCGGATATCTCGTTGAGATATATTCGATTGCGATAGGTCGTGGCTGCCTTCTGTTGTTCAACGGATTTGGGTGGTCCTTGCGTTAGATTACCCGCACGTGCATCCGTTGATCGGCTCATTCTTTGATGATAGCAATTCTTTTGTATTGAATTTCGGAATTGCCGGTTCGATGAGATGTTCCTGGGCGCAGGCAGCATGTATGGCATTTTGGGAACTGTTTTTTTTTTTTAGGAATAGAACGCATGGATGTTTATACCTTTGTTTCAGGCATGGAGAATTATAATTGTTGAGCTTAACCTAAAAAGCTTTGGGGACGTTCAGTTCCTTGCTTTTTGGTGTCGGTCTCAACGTTGGCTGCGAGTTGCAGGCCCTATCGTGGGACTTTGGGGCACGCGTCTGTGGGCGCGTGCAACGCTCTCAGGTAAGTAAGTTCTTTGAAGATAGGAACCTTACCTGCGTAGAATTGTGCGTTCGTAGATCGCTACATCACTCCCCCCTAGTGACGTAGTCACGATATGAAGTAGTTAGTTGCTTGGGGGGTGTAGTTGAGTTTTATGGGCGTGCTCCCTTCCGTATTGGGCGGTGTTTGGGTGGTAGAGGAGCGAAAGTTATCGCGTTCGTCGTTCTTTTTCGCTTGTCAGAAGTTGGGGTTTCATGTTGCCGTACATTGAGAATCTTCGCAGCGTCTTCTTGTGCGCGCAGATCTCGGGCGCGCTGCCGCGTTATCGGCCCGTGTAGGATGTCCGACGCCCCGCGCGCGACCATTTCGCGAGGGTTTGGTTGATTCTCAACATTTGACATGCCTGGCGTTTCGTGGGACTTATTTGAACTTGGTACCCGGAATCGAAATCCATTAGATCTTTATAATGGTGCGAAATTCTAGCGTGGCCGTGGGACCGGAGTATTGCCTTTGTTGGCTTAACTCCTCATAAATTATCGGATATCTCGTTGAGATATATTCGATTGCGATAGGTCGTGGCTGCCTTCTGTTGTTCAACGGATTTGGGTGGTCCTTGCGTTAGATTACCCGCACGTGCATCCGTTGATCGGCTCATTCTTTGATGATAGCAATTCTTTTGTATTGAATTTCGGAATTGCCGGTTCGATGAGATGTTCCTGGGCGCAGGCAGCATGTATGGCATTTTGGGAACTGTTTTTTTTTTTAGGAATAGAACGCATGGATGTTTATACCTTTGTTTCAGGCATGGAGAATTATAATTGTTGAGCTTAACCTAAAAAGCTTTGGGGACGTTCAGTTCCTTGCTTTTTGGTGTCGGTCTCAACGTTGGCTGCGAGTTGCAGGCCCTATCGTGGGACTTTGGGGCACGCGTCTGTGGGCGCGTGCAACGCTCTCAGGTAAGTAAGTTCTTTGAAGATAGGAACCTTACCTGCGTAGAATTGTGCGTTCGTAGAACGCTACAATGTGTCCAAGTTTCATCGGCAGTAATTAATCAGGGTCAAAACTCGGATTTATTGCGCCTAAACTGCGTCAGTTGCCAATGTTGATTCGAACGTGTTTTTGGTGTAACGTGAGCGAACTTGGCAACCCACGCGCGGACAGTATTTTCATGCCTAAATCTTGATTTAGTATGTGACAAATACGTTCTTTGGCCATTTTCATAGCCACTGCTATCTCTCTTATTTTAATTCGGCGGTCGTCTAGGACATTTTGGTGCACTTTAGCAATGTTATCGTCAGTTGTTGCAGTTTGTGGTTGTCCCGAACGGTCATCGTCTCCAAAGCTCTCACGGCCACGTTTAAATTCAAATGCCCAAAATTTCACTGTGGTAAATTGTGGCGGTTCCGGCAAACCCCACAGTTCACTTTCCTGAAAACCCCCCATAACTTTCACCCAATCTCATAATTTCACGAATGCAATTGCATTAGCATCTTAAATGCTCCACGCATTAAAAAGATCAAATCATTAACCTAAAAGTACATGTAAAAGAAAATTTACCTTTCATGCATCCCTTCGCATATAATTCCCCGTAAGATTTCTTGCTCAACCTATCAGGAATTCTAAACCAATTTGGCAGCTGGCATATTCCCCTAGACGAATTTCTAATAACTAAAATGTCTTGCCCTGTGAGTAGGGCGTTAGAATGTACTCACAGCTAGGCCAGCTTGTCGTAAGAGGCGACTAAAGGCCGAGTGGTAGCCGGGGTCCCAACGCCCTGTGCGCCCGGTGAAATACCACCCCATCAAGCTTTAGGCTCCGTGAAATGGTCGGGAGAAATCCCTGGCCATCTTTCGGAGCTTGGCTGATGGACCGGTTCGAGAAAAGGTTGGTTAGGGGGTAGTCGGTCCCAAGGTGAGATACCACCCCGTCACGCTGTACATTCCACGATATCGCCGAGAGAAATCTTCGACGATGTTTCAGATGTGCGGCTGATGGCCCGGACTGACACGGGGATAAGTCATGATGGTGTCTTCTGATATAAAGAATTCCGGAGGTAAACTAGTCTCTCATTCGGATCTCCGGGGGGACTATGTCAGGGGGAACATCATGCAGATATCATGATAGATAATGGAACTTTGAGAGATTCGTCATCGCATAACCGGGCTAGCTCTCGAGGCTCGGCCCACGCTCGACTGGTGACGGCATTTTGTAACATCAGGAGCATCGGTTTCACCAATACTAATGTAAACACCGTCCACCAATATTTGCAAACAACGAAACCTGATATCCTTGCCCTAACTGGGACCCAGGTCGATTCATCAACTGATTCGACATATCTTCGTTGCTCAGGATACGACTTACATTCGAGATTCCGTTTTAAGGGCGGAGTCTGCGTCTTCGCGCGGTCCGATCTGGCTGGCCAGAGGATGGAGGCGTTGGAGCCCAATAATATGGACATCATATGGTTGAGGGTCGTGCTGAGGAATACTGTTAAATTTCTTTGTTGTCTTTACCGCTCCCCGAATGACGATCGACCGGCGACATTTTTCGAACATCTTTCATATACCGTCGACGGAATACAGATCAACCACCCAGCTTCTGAAATTATTGTACTTGGCGATTTTAATGTGCACAATTCCGACTGGCTGTTACATTCTAACAGAACCGACGAGGCTGGGAGGCTGGCGGAGATGTTTGCTGTAAGCCACCACTTGACTCAACTCATGGGGGAGCCAACACGAATACCGGATGCGCGAGGCGATTATGCGAACACCCTGGATCTGTTTTTGACATCCGAACCGAGTATTTATACCGTAGAGGTTTCTGCGCCACTGGGAAACTCAGATCACTGCTGGGTATCTGTCGCACAAGCACTTGCACACTAAGCGAATAACCGGCCTAGGCAGCTTCGCCATGTATGGAAGTATGGGGCTGCTAACTGGGACGATATGCGAGATTTCTTCGCATCCTTTCCATGGTCCGAGATGTGCTTCGGAAACTCCGATGTTAACGCTTGCGCGGAGTCGGTGTCAGAGATTATTCTTCTGGGGATGGAGATGTATATTCCACATTCCATCAAACGAAGTTCGCCTGATAAACCTTGGTTTGACAAAAAATGCGAGCTGATTACAGTGGCAAAAAATAGAGCTTTTAAGCACTGGCGCTCCAATCCCACTGATGTTAACAGAACGAATTTTGTTAGAATCAGAAACGTGTGCAACCAGGCGATTGATACCACGAAGAAGGCTCACAACGACAGGGTGATCAATAAGCTCCTTCGGTGCCCAACTGGTTCGCGCTCCTTCTGGTCAATGGCAAAGGCTGTCAGCAGTAACTTCGCTTCCTCCTCTTTCCCTCCGTTGGTGACAGACAGCGGGACGTTAGTCACGAATCCAAAGGATAAAGCTAATATGTTCGCGAATTTATTTTCCGCGAATTCACACCTCGATCCCGGCCTTTTGCAGCCACCTGTGATCTCGCCGGTACAGTCTTCCACGCGGGATGTGCGATTTCGTCCGCGCACTATTCAACGCATTCTACGTGAACTGGATTGTAGGAAGGCAACCGGCCCGGACGGAATACCAGCAAAAGTCCTTAAGAACTGTGCTCCAGAACTATCGCCGGTTCTTGGCAGACTCCTCCGCTTATCTTATGCACGGTGGACCTTTCCTGCCTGCTGGAAAATCGCTCGAGTTCAGCCAATCCCAAAGACGGGAAAAAAGTGTCTCCCACAAAATTACCGTCCGATAGCATTACTGTCTATTTTATCTAAGGTAATGGAAAGAGTCATCAATACAGAGTTGGTTAAGTATTTGGAGTGCAACGGTCTTCTGAATGATCGTCAATACGGATTCCGTGGCAGGCGGTCCACGGGAGACCTTTTGACACTTATAACCGATATATGGACATCTGCGATCGAACGGCATGGTGAGTCAAGGGCGGTCGCATTGGATATCTCCAAGGCTTTTGACCGCGTCTGGCACGGGGCATTGCTGAGCAAACTTCGTTCATATGGACTTTCCCAACAGCTTTGCGACTGGACGAGGAGCTTCCTCGAGAATCGATCGATCCGGGTTGTTGTGGACGGCGAGTGTTCGGATCTGTATCCTGTTAATTCGGGGGTGCCCCAGGGTTCTATTTTGGCACCAACCTTGTTCTTGCTTCACATAAATGATTTATTGGAGACAACGGATAACAAAGTGTTCAGTTTTGCGGATGATAGTACGCTTGTTTCCTCCTTTTCGAGTGATCGGCCGATTGGTGCATCAACGTTGCACCAGCTGAGATGTAGACAGATTGATTCTCTGAATCGGGATCTGGATAGGGTCCTGCAGTGGGGAAAGGCCAATCTTGTCGACTTCAACGCAACGAAGACCCAGTATACAACATTCTCAAAGAAAACCGGATCATCGGTTCCACAGCTGGTGATGAGTGGCCGGGCCCTCGAGGCTGGGGAAAGTTTGAGATTGCTCGGCGTCACGGTCTGTGGGAATGTATCATGGCATAAACATGTATCGGGTATCGCCAGATCAGCCTCAGGAAAACTGAGTTATCCTTTTAGAGCCAAGAAATACTTTACTCCGGCCCAACTTCTTCTCCTATATAAATCTCAAATTAGACCCGCGCTCGAATATTGCTCTCATGTTTGGAGCTCGGCTCCTAAACATACCCTCGACCTACTTGAGAGCGTACAAAGACGAGCGATCCGCCTGATCGGGGATTCGGCGCTGACGTCGGGACTACAGTCGCTATCACATCGAAGGCGCGTGGCCGACCTCTGTCTGTTTTACAGATATTATCACGGGTGCTGTTCTTCGGAGATTCTTGGCATTGTTCCACGCAATTCGGTCTATATGCGCTCCACAAGACAATCCGATGGATCGCACCCGTTTGTGGTTCATCTCCCGACAGCGCGAACATCCCTGTATCAGAACTCGTTCCATTACAGACCGGCGAAGCAGTGGAACACGCTTCCCACGCGAGTGTTCCCGAGCGTTACAACCTGCAACTGTTCAAAAAGAACTGCAACAGTTATTTGATGGCATCTCGGGGCGCCCACTCGACGCTATAGGTTCGCCTCACCCGAGAGAAGTCTAATAAAAAAAAAAAAAAGGATTTGGATTACATACTATGTAACCTTGACCAGGGACCATAAACATCGCGCTGTCTATTTTTCAGCTTCGCTATGTGTATGATAAATCTCTTAACGTACACATCGGCTGGCGACCTACACCGAAGAAACCTAAACAAATATACGCATCTCGCGTCTCTTGGCACCAATCAATCCTACAGCATAAGTAAATGCAAATAGGAATTCAATACCCTACCCTTACCAGCGATACCATAAACACCATTTCCCGGTAATCTAGCTAAAACCCATTAGCACATTTCCACATTTATTTCGCCGTAATGCACATCTCAGACAAATACCCAAACGTCCCCTTTGTCTTTTCATATTTCGGGCTCTGGTTCTCATCAGCAGCGGCAAGAGCAAACAGAAAACCAATTATCATCCAAGGAGATTCGGTTTGTTTGCTTTACCGAATTCGCATCTAATGAATGCAAATTTTCCCTTTCTTTGTTTCAGATTGGTTCCCATGGCCTTGTGTATAAAAAAAACCAATGTGATCTTCACTCACACATCCACATACATTGCCAAGGACGCGAAATTTCCCGGAGTCGAGTGGGTAGTTAAGTACAAATTTATAAAGATCAATTTAATGTGTTAATAATAAGTTTTAAGTGCAATATAAAATCATTCACATATGAAGATAATGACTACCATAACAAAATAGATGCATAAAAATACGTGGATACGTCCAAACCAAATGAAGGTGTTAAGCAATAAAAATAAAACAATAAACTAAATCCGTGTGTTTAATTTTCCGGCTTCTGTTCCTGGGTGCATTTTGTTTTGTGTTGCATTCCTTACCGCGCGAACAATAGACGATGGGGATGGAAGTGAACGGAGTGTCCGTGTTAGGCACAATACTTCATCCCCACTAAATGATGGTGCAGAGTCCGCATACACAGAGTCGAACTTATCTTTGATTGGCGTATTGTCTTTCAAAAACAAAAATTTAATGACACCTCGATACTCAATTTGGTCCATTTTCACAAAAACATTCATCATCGGCAGTACAACCGGGATCCGGCCTTGGCCTATTTGGGAAACTCTCTCCGCCGGTATCCGGTCCTTATCTGAGACTTGTTAAATTGTCCATAAAAAATTGTTTTTCCGGGCAAGGTTGTTAGCCTTGCGCCAATCTGCATGCATTGGTTCACCACTTGGCGGGTGCCAAAGTAGCTATCCAGGGGTGTCATGTGGAGACTGCATGTCAACTTGGATTGAACAGAGACAAGGATCGTCCAGGCCTTCGACTGGTTGAAAGCAGAGAGTTTGCCCTGTATGGAGCTCACATACACATACTCACGTCCAAATGGTCGTGTGAGTTTTTGGCGGCACAATACTTCCTCCCCACAAGTTCACGTGAAATAATAAAGATCACTTTGGTTTATCATACCTTTGCGGTGTTATTTTTGTAATGACTTTTCGCTCTGTGATTTATGATCTTCACCATAACTTTTGCGCCCACAATATTTGCCCTCATTTAAATAAATGTTTTTCAAACAATGTGGCGTTTCTCTGCTTATCTTCCTTTGTAAAGAAAAAATAGGTTGCGGGCCACATTATAGAAACTAAAGGTTTTTTGCCATTAGCCGATATTTAAACGATTACATTTTTAATATAATACGTTCAGAGGGCAACCATTCTTCTTTTCTTGCCGCTGGATTAAAACACCAATCATTTTCGCAAACACCTGCGGTCGCCATATCTAGATCTTTGAGATATCACTTGCTCGCAAAAACTGGCGGTTGTGATCCGACGTTCTGCAAAGTTTCAGTCGGACAGCTGATGTACGGACGTAACTCTTACATCGGTCATATATCGTGTAGCTCTACTACCATCCATTTCTGGGGCTGACTGTGAGAGTTTCGCGTCAAACAATGCAACATACAGAGCTGAAGATGTATTTTTTCGGATGTACTGTCAACATCAATATAGAACATCGGTAGTTTTTACAATGAGCGAAAGCCACAAAATAACAAATAACTATATTTTAGATTTTATTCTGCTTGGTTACAACTTAGTGGCGAAATATAGCTATGTAAATTGGAAGTGATATTGAACATCAACTCCTACAACAAGAGAAGTCTTCAATATTTCTCAATCCAAATGCGTTTGAGCAATGTTGCGCATGTTTGACGGTATTATACACAACTTTTTTTCCAGTCCCGCGTGTATGCCGCCGTTGTCACACGGCGCCAACTATGTCGTTACATGAGAAAATCCCCACTTCGGCACAAAAGATTTCGGTCGTCTAAGATATTTGGTGTATAAATAAGTTCTTTGTTGTATCGCTGAAGCTTTTATTCAGAGAAATTGGTAAAATGTATTTTATTCAAAGTATTGTTCCTCCTTAATTATGCTTTTGTGCTATATTTAAGGCAGCATACGAATTCCGCTATGAAAAAATGCCTCGACTTTTGAGGCGATCCAAGAATCGACCCAATTTTTGATTTCTTTGTAAGGAGTGAACTGCTGCTCGGCCACGCCATGAGTCATTGACAGGAATAAATGGTAGTCGAAAGAAGTAATGTCCAAAATTTCGTTGACGACTTTTATTTCATGTGGTCGAGCATTGTTGTGTGGAAAGACCAATTTGTAATTACGTTTGGTGTATTGCGGGCACTTGAGCTTCAATTTCGAGTTGATTGCATCAATTGTTGTTGGCTGTGATGGTTTCGTTAACCTGGAGTATCTCATAGTTGATCACTCCGAATTGATCCCACCAGATGCACAGCTTTGGCTCCGTGCCATGAATATTCGATTTGGTCATTGAAGTTGATGCATGACGGGCTTGGCTCTTGATTTTCTGCATTTTGGGGTGTGGTAGTGGATGCACTTTTCGTCTCCCGTCACGATTCGATGCAAAAACCTTTCCAATTTTGCCTTTGGAGCAGTTGTTCGCGCTAGTTCTATGTAATACAACCGGTAATGCACCGAGATCAGCAAACCGCCAGTCATCAAAAATATTTAAATTTTATTTGAGTTAAACAAAAAACTTACGTTCGCACCGTCAGTAACACGACCACTGTGTGAACGGGAAGCTAAGAATAAATTAACGACTACGCTGGAGTTTGTACTATAATTCTAAGTTGAAGCATGTGAAATTATATTTGCGGTGGGCAGTCTGTAAATGGTGTTTGAGGTAATACTAAATGTTGTAATAATAAATGTTTTTTGAAAATAAATAGTGTTTCGTTTTTTGTTGTGTTTAACTAAATCCTGTATGCTGTATCAGAAATGTATAAGTCCCGTGAAATACCGGCGCTCGACGTCTCTAGGCTTGAGGTCATATGGAACCCAATTTCTTGGTTTTTACACATGTACTTAAGACGTCTTGAAACTGCTTGTTGAGTTACTCCAAAGACTTCAAGATGACCATGTTGGGTTCGTCATGAATCTTGTTTCAACAACGCCTCCAACTCAGCGTCTTCAAGCTTAACTGGCCTCCCTTTGCGTTCTTTGTGGCTGGTGGCCAAAATTTCACCTATAAAATGGCGGAACCAATACTCATATATTTTTAATAATGGGGCATGTTTTCCACATATGATTCACATAACACTGAATGCTTATCAGACGTAATATTCTTCAAATTAAGGGGTGTTCTGGCGTAGAGGGACAAATTTGAAATTTTTTAGAATTGTGTTAAAAAAAAAACCAAACAATATTTTTAGTATCGGATTTTTGCCCAATATTTATTTACAACATAACAAAAAAAAAAAAAAATTAAGCAAAAATGTCGAAAATTTCGAAAATACTAGGGTGGTGTTCCAATTATCTGAACAAAAAAATGTATTCTTTATTAGTGAAGGTGTTGTAATCGTCCCTTCCTCGAAGAAATAAAAAAATACGTTCGCGAAATGGCAACTGTTTGAAAAAAAATGTTGATTTTTCTCATTATTCTTTTCCGGTTGTAAATTTTTTAAAAATAGTAAACACTTTTTTTTAAAGCTTGGTAGGTACTTTAGAGCGTTATATTATGATGGTGTGTACCGAATTTCAAGTCAATCGGTTCATTCGAACTTGAGATATCGGATCAATAGACTTGAAAAAAGTGGTTACGAGAAAAACACGTTTAAAAATTTCAGGGTATAGTAGTGTTGTAGCCTTTCTCTCAGGGAGCGTGTCTCCTTGGCCTTAAAAGGGCGAGGGCTCCCTTTAATATACCGCTCCTGAGTAGGCTCGTTGCGGTCGCCACTGTGCTTTCTCACACCTGAGGGAAGAGTGACGACCGATAGTTAAATATGGGCCTGAGATTCCGTCAGGCTCAATTAAAAAGGCTAATATTTTAATTAAATTTAAATTTATTGACATATTTAGTTTTTCTGGCGTCCTTACACCTCGGACGCCAATCGAGACTGATCTTCGAATCTGGAATTTATCACCCTTATAAATGTGATCAAATCGAGGTTTTGTATCTCGAAGAGATCGAATTCAAAGCAAAATCTCGATTTATATACTTTGGCTGGAGACAAGTGTTTGTGTTTTGAGATAAGAATTCGGTTAGGCGAATTCTCGGACACATGAGCGTGAGTATGGGAATTGAACATCTGGTTCAATTTTGTTTGAGGATCATAGGAAATTGATGTGTATGGATGATAAACGAATATTTGATTCGTTTACAAGGAATGTTTTAAATTGGGATAATGTATTTCTGGATTAGTTGGGTGAATATGGGGTTTGGATGTAAGTGTGCGGGAAGGAGATGGTAGGACTTATCAGAGCACTACAGTAGCTTCAAGAGACATAATATAAAGTTATACTTACACTTTGTTAGTCGGAAATTCCTTGTCCATACAACGAACCTTATTCTTTTTCAAAAAGCAAATTCTCTCCGATAGTCAGCACGACTATCGTTAGAACAGCACGTTCTAACTTCCTTCGAAGACCACGCCTAATGTTCATTATTTTCAAAATAGGCAAAAAGTCTTCATTACAAATACACACGACTATATAATTAGCAATTTCGGTGATTCGTGTTCCTACATGGATATGCTTTGGTGCGAAAGTCCGGACTAATGAGTTAAATGATTTATTATTATTCTGCGTTTCTGAACCCAAACCTCGAGTCAATAAACTCTCTTTTGACAAATCATCGTAAATTGGCTTTATCACTTCTAAAATTCGATCATTTAGATGAGGATTTTCGTGAACAAACTCATCTTATGTACCCGCGCGCAGGTTGTTGGGGAGTATGTAACGTCTATTGTTCAATTCGTTCCGACAGAACCGGTCTAGTAGCCGCGGCACTAAAGCAGCTGTAACTTCGCCCATTATTTTAAAATTTTCTTTAGACAGCATATTCTTAAAAGTATAAACTACAAAAAAATGTAAAATCGATTTTTTCAAAATTCTAGACGAGAATACCCCCTCAAAACAAAAAAGCAGCTCTTATCACAAATCGTGTTTGGTTGGTGACATGGTTAAAGCACAAAGTAAGAATTTTGTTTACAATTCAGCGAAATGACACAGTGAATTTTAGAGAGAAATTATGGCATTGTAACATAACAAGCATTTTGTTACAAGATGGTTCAGTAGGATTAAATTGTACAGCCAATATCTGCAGTCAAAAAACAGCGGCATCTTAAAATGAGCAGTTATCATCATCGGCACTACAACCGGGATACGGCTTGGGCTTATTTAGCAAGTCTCGAGGCATGTTAAATTTTCCATAATAATTTATTTTTACGGCCAAGGTTATTAGTCTTGCGCCGGTAAAATGAGCAGTTATAGTAACACAAAATGCCACTATAAAAGCAAAACTATCATTTTATTAAATGGCAAGAAATTTTCAAAATTGCCTTTTCTGATTTTCCTAGGCTCTTTAATGGTCATTGATAGTTGACGATTGTATACCTTTTTGGGCCTATTATCCCCGCAACTGAAAAACAAACAAAACAAGCCGAGCTATGCTAAAATCGGTTGAGTACACACGGCTATATCGCGGGGCTTGCTCTAAACATCGCCTTTTTGGGATAAATGCATTTCACTCTTTTTTCCAATTTTGTTGTTGAGAAAATTAATTAATCTATAAAAATTACTTCGAATCGGCCAATTCGTTATCCCAGAACCATACAATTTTGGTTCCATTTGATTGAATTTGATAAGAAATATTATTTCTTATATTTACATTTGAATTTATTAGATTACAGATGTACTAAAATCAAGTGTCTTGAGAAACAAATTATCCCACAAGGCAACTTTTTTTTGTCAACCCAAAACTCACCCACCTATTCAAAGAACACACTCGACTCCTTTTTAAATTATCATTCCGTTTTGGAACTCTGATACTTCGTAGCATTTTTTAAAATAATTCTACGAGAGTTGTCCAATATTCTATCCTATTGTCCCAAAAGGTTTCTGAAGCAATGTTGATCTTTTTCTTGCAAATGTTCAGGCAATCGAATGTTTTCCTTTCCTAAAATATGTATTACGGTACGAGTGACCACATTCTTAAAGAATCAATATTATGTTAAGTATTTCATCCCAAACAACAGCCCAGAAAACCTGGAAGATGGGTTTGACATACTCCTGCGCTAGGTCGCTCAGGGATGGTTTATGGTTGTTTTCTTTAAGAGTTTTCAAATGCCCGCACACATTTTTATCACAGATTTGATGCTAAGGCCTATTGTTTGTTGAGATTCTATAGTAAAATTCTCCCCAAATGGCATTTTCCAAGTCATGCTCGTCGAAGGTATTTTGGATTGCAATGCCGTAAAAAGAGACATCTTACATAACACTTTTTAACGTAAATTCTATCCTTTTTCAACGGGTGGATCGTTCCTGCTGCCACGTTTTCGAATCAGACTCCACCCCAGCATTTTTCTCCTCTTCTTCTCGTTTTTAACATTTTGATCACGTCCTTTATGGGCTTGATTATGCGTTTTCCTACGTGAAATAATCACTCTGATTTTTGATAGTAAAGCTGGGGTTAGGTTTCGCATCCAAGAGAGTCGAAAAGTTTTCGAAATCCTCGTTACCCGCATCCCGCGAAATTTTCACTTAATTTATTGGAATGGAATTTTAATTTGTTTACTTTGCCATCTACCCATTCTTACAGTTTTAGCTCTTTAAACGTGGTGTCATACTGTGGTGGGATTTTGAAAAAAAAGAAGAGAAATGTGGAATATCGCGGAAGCTACGTTTGCCGTTTTTCATGATTCGTCAGCACTCACCGGTGCCCTAGTTTCGATTATAAGGGACTTCTCAAAAGGAAAATAACAATTTTGAATATTAACGAACCCTTAACCCCCTGCATTAGGAGTTGAGCGACGATTGTGTGTACCTCTTTCGATAAACGATTTTGTCACACTGAATTCGAAGGATTTTCATGACAGCCAAAATTCTGCACAAACCGGTGGACTTTAATTGCACTTTAATAGTACCTTGTGTGGAACGGCGCGCCATGCCGAAAGTGGGTACATAACATTATTTTTGGCATTACTCTTAAAATAAAAATTGTTTTATGCTCATAATTTTTGCATGAACGTATTTTTAATTCAATAACACAACCAATATTTTTATTTTTTACAACAATATGGTCACTATAATTCCAACATAATATTTAACACTATTTTTTAATAATAATATTCTGTACGAAATAAATATGGTAATTATAATTACAACATAATATTAAACATAATTTTTTTTAATAATGATATTCTGTATGTAATTTATTTTCATGGCGAATGATTATAGTCATACGTTGGGTATACGTGATATTTTATGGTCGGTGACTATAGTCACTCGGGATAAAACGACACCAGTATACGACGGATGACTATAGTTACCAACCATAAAATGATACGTATACCCAACGTATGACTATAATCACCGGCCACAAAAATAAATTTCATACAAGATATTAAAAAAATACTCGTAGTATCGAAAGGATTAATAAACCTTCAAAATGTAATAATTATATTTTTTTATTTGATTTAATTTTTATTTAATTTTTTTATTTATTTTTTTTCATTTTTATTAAATATTTTATTTCATTTATAATTTTATGGTTCCTGAAATATAAAAATGTTCGAGCGGTTAAGAATTTTCTCTGCAGAATTTACTTTGGAAACAATAATAATTCGAAAATAAATAAATATGGTATTAGTCGAAATTTTGCTTCAATGTATTAGCAGATGTATCGCTTTATCATCAACATCATCAATATCGGCACTACAACCGGGATCCGATCTTGGCCCTATTCAGTAAGTCTCTCCACCGATATTTGATCCTTATCCGAGACTTGTTGAATTGTCCATAATAATTTGTTTTTCCGGGCATGGTTATTAGCCTTGTGCCAACCTTTCTGAAGATGTCATTGCATGCATTGGTTCACTACTTGGCGGGTGGCAAAAGAGCTATCCAGCGGTGTCAGGTGTGGAGACCGCATGTCAACTTGGATTGAACAGGGACAAGGATCGTCCTGGCCTTCATCGGATTAAAAGCAGAGACTTTGCCCTGTATGCCCCCCCCCCCCCCCCCCCTCCCCCGCTTACGTATCGCTTTATGACTAACATTTTTAATGAATGGCAGAAAATAAAAATCCTCCAGTTTATGGCATTTTTCAAAAGAGTCAGGAACCTGTAATGAAATTTTACACTTTTTGCATTCCCGTATTATTTCACTACACTTCTTAAGCTTGGTGCAAATTCTACAAGTTATTGTTGGTTTTTGATTTGACGGTGTTGGATCAATATGTTTGGTGTATTCTCAGTGTGCATATGGCTTATCCTGTTATAGTTTAATTGTAAAATTTCAAGTAATAATTCTACTATGCCGACTCTATATTCAGCACAACTTCTTTTTTCTTTTTGTACTTTTTTGTACAGAATGTTAATGTTATGAAGTGCTACATCGGATACATAAAACAAAAATCTTTTATCCTTTCGTGATTCCTCATGATCGGGAAACAAACTAACATTTAGTCTTAACGATCCACGCCAATCATGCCCTTATTATAATCAGTTACCCATTTTGGCTTAAAAACCACATTATCTTCGTGCTGGAGTAGTCTTATGGGGAGGGTAAGAAGGTTGCAGCGGCGTACGGCGCTGATTCACTTCTTCCCCATAACTCTTCACTGTCCGATCAAGGCTTCGTCAAACCGAATCGTCACTTCACTAAAAGAAATCTTTTCACCAATGGTTCTCAAAAACTGGAGTAAAACTCCGCCACAAGACATACCAGAAAGGGTGGTAAATGAAATGCACTGCTTTAATGTTATTAATCTGGCTATTTATTTGTTTTTAAATGAAGTGACTAAAACTAATTAAACGTAAAGTGTACATTTGCGATTGCACGATGGGATACAATCTGTTTTCAGTCGACATGATTTAATTTTATTGTTCAAATTTTACTGTTCACCTTTGATGAAATAAGTTCGTTAACTAACATTTAATCCGCACATTAATATAATCGAACACATAAAAACATAAAGATGACACTTGTGGTGAAAAGCTAATAAAGATGGCACTTATCACGAGAAAACTATTGATACTCTCGGGGGTGTTAAACTCGCGACTCCGGATATATTCGGGTACATAATTACGCCTCTACGCGGTGACGGAGAGCGGGAGTGACGCGTGACCGTGGCGGTCAGCGGATGGTAAACGACTCCGCGAGGCTAGAATTCTGACAAGAATTCCATCCTAGGTTAGGGTTAAGAAAACAAGAGAAGAGAGAGAGAGAAAAAACGTTTCCCTCAAGGGTGCGACCACCAAGGACGTGCACTCTTTCAGTGCAATGGTATGCGTAAGTAAATGTATCGCCATTAGGAAGAAGTGCTAATGGTTTTTCTATTTACACAATGGGAAATGTGTATCGCTGGTGATGCTAAAGGGATCGAATTGTATACATGATCACATGCGAATAAATTCGTTTTATGACACTAGACGCTAGATATGTGTATTTGCTTTTGCTTGCACATGGTGTGAGTTAGAGAATTTTATTGCTGGAAACAAAAAGGTCGCCGGCCCATGTGTACGTAAAAAAATGTATCATACACATGGCAAAGTTGGAAAATAGACGGCGCAATATTGATGGTCCCTGTCATGGCGGTTACCTTGTATGCAAACCGAATCATTTTGTTTACAGTTATTTGTCTGGTACCGAAGGTGCCAAATTGAAATCTTACGGAAAATTGTATGTAAGTTTTCTTTACAGGGACTTTAGGTTTATAACTTTGATCTAATTAATGCGTGAAGCATATTCAGGTGCTTAATGCGATCGCATTAGCGAAATTATATGATTGGATAGATTTATGGGTGTTTTGTAGGAAGGCGAACCATGGGGTTTGGCGGAACGGCCACAGCCTTTCTCTCAAGGATCGTATCTCTGAGAGTGTCTCTAACATCGGACGTGAAGCCGCATCTCCATCTCCTCACTCATTTTTCCGCTTGTAGTTAATGACAAACTGATGTTAAATGCATAAAAAAAAATGAATCTGCTAATAGCCGAATGCTATATCAGCCCCGTCTTAATTTGAGTACAAGCATCACACCACGAGTCAGAGATCGTATTGTCCCCTATCCACTCCAGAAGCTGCCCATTTACGAATCCGCGGAACTGAATGGCATTCTCTTTATTTCATTAAAGAAATAATTGTCTACACTCGGATTGCGAAACTTCTCTCATCAATTAAATTACTAAATATGTCGAATCAACCCATCATTCCACGCTTCCTATTGACCTCTATTACAAACTTTTACCTCTATAAAAAGTGATGAAGTTGTAGCGTGTTTCGAAGCGGAGGAAACGTGATTTGAACCCAACTATAAGGGCGAGAATCGAATCACCGATGCTTAAGACCACATCTCCATATTATAATATGACAATGATTTAACTTGCCACTCAAGATCTGATTGTTACATTAATGCTTTGATTTACGGCGGTTGAGACTACATCCGCGTATTATGTAATGTAACCCTTTGAACACCACCTACACTTGAAACACCTTTAAAATAAAACAATCTTTGTTTTTTATAATTAAAACGAATCTTTAATGTTATGCTATTTAACACCACGCACTTATTACACATTTGAACAACAACACGCCTGGTTTTATTTTTATTAATTATTTAATTGAAACTAAATTTTATTTAAAAGTTACATTTGGATTTTCTCGGCTCTTTACAGAATGTGAACAAATTGTCCTTTTTAACACTGACACCCCGAACCGTTCCGCTCAACTCTTAAAAACCCACTTTCCGTCCGTTCTGGACTTGACACAAAACACCACTCTCGATGTCCATTTTTTCATCGGACGGAAACTTTTCTTATCCTGCAGATAAAGGATTTTCCTTTCTTTGTCTTTCCCAAATTTGGGATCGAAAAGGGGAAACACAAAAGAACAATCAACAAAGGATCTTGCCGAAGAGCATTTACGATCCTTTGTGTCGGTCGGCGATAAACGTACATGTAGTTCGTTTTATGGCGCGAGTTGTTTTTTTAACTTCGTTGGGTTAAAGCGGAAAACGACGCTGATTGTCTTAATGGTTTTGGGTAACCATATTTCTGGATGCTCATAAAATCGCTGGCGCACATTTTATGCTTCTCGATGATTTTGTTTGAAGAAAGACATCTGCTCCACACATTTGGATCTTAGGGGATTTTTATGGCGAACCTATGGTTCGATTATCCTATCTAAGTTTTCAATGTGAGCAAATTGAACGTTTAGTTCAGTTTGTTTGAAATTGCATTGATTAGAGCAAATGGAACGTGTAGTTCAATTTGTTTGGTATTGCATTAATGTCGGACCATTTGATGCATGGGGTAATGTTTTGGTTTGGGGAGTGTCTCATCCTTTAAGTGGATGTTATTGGCGTGTATCGCAATTAGTGATGGAGATTGGCTTCAAAGGAATAAGTACTATGGGATGGGTGGTTGTGGCCGTAACAATTATGCGAAAATAATTCAGCTTGCTGCACATGATCTGAATGTTACATCCATCTCTTGGTATTATATATGACGCTGATGATTATTTTTTATTTGTTTCTGCTTATGTGTTCTTCACTACAGTTCCATGTGAGTAATCGGATGGAACCACCACAGGGTCTTTGATTAGCGGTCAACTTTCGGAACATTTGTGAGTAAAAGACCTCACCAACGCCTGCCGAATCGGATTTCAGAGGATCAGCGTCATAGGAATTGTGATGGCGCACGTAAAAGTGGAGCTAAATTTTATTCTGCGCCTTATATTAACCCCCTCAAACTAATTTACCTCAACATCCTTGTACAACATAAAATCTATACCGATTTTATTTAATGAGGTTCTGAGGTTCGGTTGATTGTAAATTATCTCTCTTCCATCTTATTCAACACCAAACCCCTCAACTTACGGACTCTTTCCCCTTCTATGTAGTGACCCATCTTACATCTTATGACTCGAACGAGCCTATGTTCCGAAAGCTACATAGGGTCAACACTTATCTTACCTCTTTTGACTACAACCTCAGCAATTCTATTTTCAACCTGCGCCTTATAATTACCCGCACCAATTCCCTTTCTCTATACCCAACAACCATTCAAATGTTAGGCATCCTTGTTTTATCCCCGAAATACTGTTGTTTTACTCTTATATAACAAACCCTCCTTTACACAATCATTCGTCCTCGTAGTTTTTAAGTTACGTTAAGTTTGTTAGTTAGAGTTAAGTCTAGCTGGTTAGTTAAGTTGGTTCCGAAGTTTTATATAATTTCGTTTTCATTTTATTTTATTTTGATGGCTTGTATCAAGGAACTCAATGGGACACTAGCTGTTGGCGAGCTGTGACAACCTTATTATCGAAATATATGTTCTTTATACTGTATTGCGGTTGAAAATACTCTAATGAATTACGATGATTTCATGAACATCGTGTGAACTTTGTAGTTCTCCATGCACATGGAATAAGCTGGTGTTCCACAGGGCTGCGTACTCTCACCTTATCTATCCATTTTTTTGCATGATTTTGAGTTGTTCGAATATGCATTTGTCAGTTGTGCCCGATGCATTTTAATCGTGCAACGTTAGATGATCTATGAAATAATAATGCACCCGAATTTGTGGGAAGGTCGCTACATTTATACGAAAAACTAATGATGAACTGTATATAAGATGCTTACTCGTATACGGTTTTCTGTAGGGAGTACTTGCATGACGTTTTATTCCTCACCTACTAATATCGATATGTCGATACTATCATAAATTTACAGATTTTTTTTTGTGTATTTTGTTCGAAAAACAAACTGTATCGCTCTTAAAGGAAAAAACCATATATAAACGACTTTTGTCCATTGCCCACTGCCTAATTCCCTCGTGATGGCAGCAAACTGAGTTGATTCGAATACCAATATGATATGATTTGATTCACGACTAAAATTTTGGAACAGTACTACCAGTTACGGAATATGCTCTACACACCGAATACGAATATCGTACTCGATGTGATATTCCAATACGACTAAGAGAGAAATCAATGTATCTGTTGTCGTTAAGGGGTTATGCCACTGTAAATTAAAAAAAAATCAATTTCTTTTATTTTATCAGTACATTTAAACCATTTTATTTAACATAGTCACGACGTATGACGTACGCGGGTGGGGTGAAGGGTTTTCGGCCTGACTTCTCAAATATATACTAACAAAGTAATTTACCTGAAAACACGAGCTAATGAGACAGAGTACTATAGAATACAAGCCAAAAGTTAGACCTGCTGGCACCATCTTAGTTCAGGCCGGAAACTTTTTACCCCACCCTCGTACGTCTCGTGTCATCATTTTAAACTTTAAACGCGATTATCTGAACATCATGTTCTCCAAATTGGCCTGCTATATCTCAAATTTTATCCAAATAAATTCAAACTCTAACTGTAGCTTATTGATTAGCTTCCACCATTTTGTTCAAAAGCTTGCCATTTTTCCAAAAATCAATATTCTCAATATTCCGTACAACATTCTCTAGACATTGTCATGTACATTAAGAAGAATTTTTTTTCCAGGATCAAAAGTCTTCACGATATTTTGCAAGCTCCGAAACAACTTGTTAAAAACACGTTTTTTTGACAACGGCCGAGTGCCGCCAATTTTTTTTTTAATTTTACTATAATACATACATAAACGTGTGATAAACTTCGTTTTCTTAGTAATACGTTTTTTCCCATAAAAAAAAAAATACCGAAGGTTTTCGGACCTCTACAGTGGCAAAACAGCTTCAGGGGAAATCCTGAGGAAAACACACTGTCAATGGCTATTGAATCGAACTATCATTTGTGCAAATTAAAATTAATTTGACTTTTATGGTAATACTACTACTATTTATTTGCCTGTAGGAACCCGAAAGTTCATGGCCTCACCGACTCGACTCGGCCATTGTTCCCTGCCCTGTGCGCTCTCCTTCCACGATCGACCATCCGATCCGATCTCCTCGAGGTACAACCTAACATTGTCCTGTGGCGGTGCCGCCAAACCCTACGGTACACTTACTTTAAAAACCCCCCTAACCACAACCCAGTCTGCATAAGCTTTCGCTAATGCAATTCGCATTAGCATCTTAAATGCTTCGCGCATTATATAGATCAAATCTACAACCTAAAAGTACCTGCAAAAGTATTCTTGCCTTTTCAAGCATTCCTCCCTGTAAGAGTTCTTACTTTCCTTGTCATAAATTCCCTGAAAATAAAACTTCGGTTCACATATCATGTGACCTTCACCAGGGATCATAAATATTGCGCCGTCTATTTTCCAACTTCGCCATGTGCACGATAAATTTCTTTATGTACACATTGGCCGGCGACCTTTTTCTCCCAGTAATAAAATTCTCTGACTCGCACAATGTGCAAACCAAAGCAAATACGCATTCCATGTCCCTTGGCATCAATTGAATTCAAAGCATAAACAATGCAAATATAGAATCCGTTTCCCACAAACGGTTTTCCCTGCATATACAAATACTAGCAAGGGATTTGTTTCGTCCACCAACCCATTAGCACCGTTTTTTCCCAACGTCGATAATAGCGACGACGCATCGCGTAAACAATGACCCGCATTACCAACGGCGCATTTGGTCATTTCTCCCTTTTGCCTTTACCGCCTGTCTGCTTTGTTTACCCATTGCCCTCGAGTACGTGTAAACCACACAGACCTGACGATCGCACACATACCACCAAGAGAGACTTTACGTTTCTCTGGTGGTAGGTAAAAACGATATCCTTATTGGAGAGGATATCTACCACGACACCATAAACTCACCCCAAGAAGCGAATCATCGCTGCATGAGTTGATTACCGCTGAGTCCTTCTACATCTGCCGTCCGAGCAGGTCGTGGCCATGTCACTCCCGCTCCCCGGTGCACACGGGACGCGAAATTCAACCGCGAGTCATCATTATCGAGTCGGGGTTAGTCATTTTGGAGTCGAGTTCGTCCTTAATAACTGTTGTGTGAATTAACAAATCGTGTGGTCGTTAGTGGAAACTTTGTTTAGTGCATAACCGAGAATCAGTTAAGGGCATAAGAAACTACATTTAATACTAAATAAACCAATAACTATAATGCCGTGTTTTATTGCTGTGTGGTGTCCGCTCAGTGCTTTGGAGCTTGATTCTTGATGAACCCTTTGGCGGTGTTGTTCAGTGTTTTGTCCTCCATCCGACTGACGGCGTTTCTTGTTGGAGATTTATAAAGTGACGTTAGTAATGGGGAGTGAGGTGAACCAGCGCCGTACGCCGGTGCAACTTAAATCGCACCCCACATTGGTGACCCCGAAGTGATACATCGCACCCCACAGTGCTCCCATCTCCGTCGCGGCAGTCCTGTCGTTCTCTTTCCCGTTGGCTTACCGTCAAGAATTCTATGCACGGTCCTATCGTTGCCCATTCGCGCCACGTGTCCGGCCCATCTTAATCTTGGCGTCTTGATTACTCTCACTATTGTAGGTTTGTGGTATAGCTCTTTCAATTCGTGGCTGTGGAGTTTCCTCCATTGTCCTGCCTCCTCGTCATATTTACCGCCAAAGATACTCGTTAAATCTTTATTCTCTCATACGCGGAATTTGTTTTCTTCCCGTTTTGTGAGAGCGCATATTTCGCATCCGCATAGAACAATCGGCATGATTGACATTTTCAAATATCTTGCCCCTGATGTTTATGTGTGTTCTCTGAGGTCTATCTGCTCTCGCCATAATCCACAAATGACATGTGGATAGTCGTTAGCGTCACTAACTTTTTTTTTTTTTGTTACTTAGCGCTTTGAACAACACTGTCTCTTATCTTATATTCTATTCGTTCATGCAACAAGTAGTCCTTGTATCAAGTGTCCTGTGCGCAAACACACGGAATACAAAATGTCAGTGAATTGATGGATTGTATATGAATTAAAAGGGATAATTGGAAAAACGAAAGGCATCCAATATGTTAATAGGAACGACGAAATATTTGAAGACGGGAAAAGCGCAACCAAATGTTCGCGATTTCTGAAAAGGTGCAAGAGTGTCCATCATACCTGAATATTCGACGCATGTATAAATACTAAAAATCGTTCTTCAGTCGAACAACACCACGCTGTCTGATAATAAAATTCTTGGGCGTACTAAATGATACACTTTTATAACAAACCGTACTTCCTTCCGATTGGTTATTTAAGAGTATTACACAATTGCTTTCGCCTATATGGGTTACAGATTTATAAAAAAATGTAAATCAGGGTATGATCAATTTACATTGAAAACGAGTTTCCATTCTGGCGATAAGGTGTAATCGTTTTGGCACCAGTTTAGTATGCAACGCTCTGCGTGACAAACATCATGGATTATTAAATCACACATTGGATTATTAAGGTCAATGTAAGGACATCGGTATGTCCATGCTCTTCAAAGCTCACTGTGGTATCATATAACTTACTTCGTGTGCGGTTATTATTAAATAAAAGCAAACATTTGATTTTCGAGTCAGTGCAGACAATAAAATCCTCGCAATCTCGTTTTTTGAGGAACAGAAATTTAAACGGATTATTAAAATAGGATATCTCAGTGGTGCATCAATTGTTTGTAGATGTTTGTCAAACTTTTGTATCGAAACTAAAGACCCACGCATATGAGTACTGGTTTATACATTTTTTTTAACTTATGACCATAGTTTTCCATTTGCATGAACCTCCTTTGTTGCTCATTTCTTTCTGAGCACCCACTCCATAAATGTTACGGCTTGTCGATGTGCAGAAAACTGTTCTCTGCTACAACATTGTTAAATTGTCAGCAAGTTTCTTATAAATTTGTCGGATGTCTTTACCTAATATGACCGCAATTGGTGATGGCACCCAAAGTTGACGTTCCCCATGAAAATCCACACCGACCTTCAAGAAGCACTCACATGTCTCGGCATCAAACATCCTTACCATAAACTTTATGAACTATCAGCGGCAACTTTCCTAAGATAAAACTATGACTTCTATACTTTATCAAATATCTTTTTTCATTCTCAGTATTCGACATCTTCTAGAGAGAAACTGCCAGTGATGTCAGCACTTTAAGAATGTTTGACAAATGACATGTGGATAGTCGTTAGCGTCACCAACAGTAACGACAAGGATGCCAAGGGTTTTTTTTTTTTTTTTTTTGATAACTTAGTGTTTTGAACAACACCGTCTCTTCTCTTATATTCTATTCGTTCATGCAACAAGTAGTCCTTGTACTAAGTGTCCTGTGGGCAAACACACGGAATACAAAATGTCAGTGAATTGATGGATCGTAAATGAATTAAAAGGGATAATTGAAAAAACGAAAGACATCCAATATGTGGATCGCTAGCACAGAATCGAATAGAAAATATAGTACAGTCCGATATAAGGTACTCTAGTCAAACATTGTTGAGTCGAGACAGTGTCTGTGGAAAATTGAAACACGTCTCGAAAAGCAATCATCTGTAACAAGTATATTATTCGAGATCTCCTTCAAAAAGTACATTGCTACTTCAATCAGTAACGTTATATTTCTTATCCTGAAAACACCAATATCCCGAGTAATGTCACGTCTTATCTGCATCCGAGGTGCTTCAATTCAACTGGCTTAGCAAACCCCTGACATGTGCATAATAATATCCTGCAATGAAAAAACCATACCGCCTGGAATCTAGATTGAAAATTGCTCCAGCCGCAGGAGATGCTCTGTTATATCAATAATCCACCCTCTCTGCATTCCCACGATCCCAGTATTTCTTATAACTTTAATATATTCTCAAGCCGTGTTGCATTGGTATGCTACCTTCGTGGCATAAGCTACATGCAACTGCACTCAGATGTCCTCTTTCCTGCATCGGATGACTTGCCTCGCAGGCAAGTAATGAATATTTCATAAATGCCCTCTCATCCTATGTAGTCTCGTATCTAGGAGTCTTTTTCTGATTATTCCGTTTGTTTTCAAACCGCACCACACGAAGTGCTTTTTACAATGTAACCCAACCGGGTATGCATCATAGACATCGAGAGTATCTAGAGTATCGCATTCATGTGAATAAATTTACATTTTACTGACTTTTTGTTTTCCTTTTCACTTTCAGTTTTCACTGCACTGGAACTGAAGATGCTAATGTCGATTTAACCCGTGAGCTGTATCGAGTCTCCATCGCAATTGCAGATCGACTTCTTCTCTGGCAGCCACTGCAACCGGATATTAGTTAACCAGAACATATGCCAATGATGGCGATACGAGGATACGTGTTCATTGGATCATATGAATAATCGAATACACTGCAGACTAAGGTGCGGTAGGATAACACGCGCAACCACACAAGGATACACGCATTTGCATTGATAAATTGGAGTATATGGTAAGTGTACATATTCGTGTTTGGGTAAATGATCGTAATGACCCCCAAGTAGGGTTATTACCGTCGGCCAGCATATGCAACCACGAACTCATTCCTTCAAAGTGCGATTGTCACGTAAGGGGATTCTCATTCAAGTTATTATTTCAATATGTGCATATTGAGTTTACGCTACTAGCGCATACATAAAGTGTCAGCAATTTGAGATGCAAAAGGGGCCTACATTCCGAGATTAACAGTGTCCATAGTAGTCGGTGTCAACTTATTAAAGCCTTTGAGACTCGTTTTGTATAGGACCTTGAAGTGGTGGTAACGACGAGGATTAGATATATTTTTACTTTGAATACCTTTATTTATAGTTGGCTCGAGAGATGTATAAACTTCTAAACATATGGCGGGCGCATGATACACATAGCTTGTACAGTTCGTCACACCACTGTACCTACGTACTAAAATACATCCTTGCATCTCCTACCACTCCCCCGCAGAATTGATTTTCGCTTTTCCTTAGGGTTGAAAAACAACAATGCTCCCGGAGTCAACTTCATACCGGCAGAGCTTATGAAGCACGAAGGAGAAGCAACCGCTCGGATGGTCCACCAATTAATCAAAACTATATGGGAGAAAGTAGTCACTCCAGAGGAATGGAAAACCTCAATCATTATCATCATCATCATTGGCACTACAACCGGGAACCGGTCTTGGCCTTATTTAGCAAGTCCTGAGGCTTGTTAAATTTTCCATAATGATTTGTTTTTTTTTTTTTTTGGGGCAAGGTCATTAGTCTTGCGCCAGAGGCTCCCCGATGGGGAATCGAATCCCGGTCTCCCGTGTGACAGGCGGGCATACTAACCACTATACTATCGAGGAGCGGAAAACCTTAATAGTCATCCCTATTTTCAAAAAGAGAGACAGATCTGACTGCGAGAAATACAGAGGAATATCATTACTCTCAACCACATACAAAATACTAACAAAGGTCATACTGGCGAGAATCACACCGTACTCAGAGAAAATACTGGAAGAGTGTCAGTGCGGATCCCGTGGGAACCGATCAACGGGCGACCAAATGTTCACAATGAGGGAATTGCTAGAAAAGAAGTGGGAATACGGAGATACAGTCCATCAAATTTTCATTCAAAAAGCCTCAGTCGCAAGGCAAAGACAGAGGAATATCATTGCTCCCAACCGCATACAAAATATTAACAAATGTCATACTGGCAAGAATCACACCGTACGCAGAAGAAATATTGGGAGACTACCAATGCGGATGCCCTCGGAACAAGTGACCAGATGTTCACAATAAGGCAACTGCTGGAAAAGAAGTGGGAATACGGACAGACGGTTCACCAACTGTTCGTGGACTTAAAAAAAGCCTACTACACAGTCGCAGGGCAAAGACTCTACCATATTGTGGTTGAGCTGGGAATCCCGAAAAAATATACTGCCCTCATTCAAATTTGCATGAACGAAAATAAAGGGCGAGTTAGAATAGAAAACCACATCTCAGAACCATTTGAAATCGGCGGCGGACTAAAACGGAGGGATGACCTCTTATCATGTCCTTTTAACCTTATGCTCGAGTATGTCATTAGAAAGGTACAAGACAAAAACATGTCCGGATCTTCCCTGAATGGCGTTACACAAGTGCTCGCATATTCGGATGACATCGCCGTTTTGGTCGACAGTCTAGAAACTGCAAATAAAAACAGTGAAGTTATCATCCAAGCGGCAGAAGAGGTGGCCCTAGAAATAAATGAGGATAAAACAAAATATATGATTACGGTACAAGCAGGTGAACCTGAGGGGACACACATAAACGTCAGTGGCAAGATAATTGAAAAAGTGAAAAAGTTTAAATATTCGGGAACAATACTGACGGCCAGTAATGAAATGTCGAAGGAAATTAACAAAAGACTGTATTCCAGCAACGCTAGTTGGCACGCAGTCACTAAACTGCTGAAACCCAAATTGCTATCACGTAATATAAAGATTCGGGTTTATAGAACCAAAATCATGCTGATTGTTCTATACGGATGCGAAATATGCGCACTCACAAAACGGGAAGAAAACAAATTCCGCGTATTAGAGAATAAAGATTTAACGAGTATCTTTGGCGGTAAATATGACGAGGAGGCAGGACAATGGAAGAAACTCAATAACCACGAATCGGAAGAGCTGTGGCGTTCCTTGCTGATACACACACGACTAGTAAAGAACAACACCACCAAAAGCACATCCATTAAAGCCGTATACCATAGCAATAATATACCATTTCCACATTAGTCGAATGTATTTGAGTTTAGAAATCGAATTCACATACGCGGCAGTGGCCTGATGGGTTGAGCTTTGGTTCTATACGTTAGTGATTCTAACCGTGATAGCGTCGGTTCGAATCACTCGCTCTTCACTATCGTCGCAAACGCTATAGAGCTATACCACAAACCTACAATAGTGAGAGTAATCAGGTCGCGAAGATTATTAGAATTAATGTGTCGGACATGTGGCGCGAATGGACAACGATAAGACCGTGCATAGAACTCTTGACGGTACACCAATGGGAAAGCGACCGACAGCGCGGTCGCGACGGAGACGGAGGGACAATGTTAGGTTTGACTTTGAGGAGATCGGATAGGCTGGTCAAGCGTGGAAAGAGAGAGAGCATGGGGTTGGATATATGTTGGTGCTGTCGTTGGCACTGGTTCTATTCGTATCCCCATCAGGTTCACGGACTGTGTCGCCACAGTGTTCATCGGCAGAGAGAATGATACACCAGGAAGACGACGTTAAAACGATTACCAAAACCCCTGTCCGCTTCAATTTATTGGCGCTACCGTAAATGAAACACACTGAAGTCCATTGAGATAAATGTTCTCTTATTTTTTAGTATTATGATGATACTGAATATACTATATACTATATACACGTTAAGTAAACGGTTCCTTTTATTTGAAATGATCACTTCAAGTATTGCGATACTAATGAAGAGTTTAATTTGTTAAAATTAAAGCAAGCGGAACATTGAATAAATATTCTTTATTTCGTACAATAAAAGGATTCGGGTCACTTGATGATGTAATTTGATTTACAAATGAAAAGGGTTCACGTCACTTGGTGATGTAATTTTATTTTATAAATGAAAAGGATTCACGCCACTTGGTGATGTATTTTTATTTACAAATGAAAAGGATTCACGTCACTTAGTGATGTAATTTTATTTTATAAATGAAAAGGATTTACGTCACTTGGTGACGTATTTATTTGAACGAACGAAAAAAGTTTCGTTCACTGGGCAATTCTAAAATACCAACAACGCAAATTTGGTCCTCGACTCTAGGCACTGCTTTACAGAAAAGAAAATTTAAATGCAAATACTCGACTCTCTTAATTTTGAGGTTTTTACGTGGAGGGCACGACTTGCCTCCACGGAATCTATAACGAGACTAATTAATTCTTTCGAAACGACATACCAAATTCGATCGTTTCGGTGACCAATGGGGGATGATTCTTCAATATTGGTCCGAGCAAATGGCGCGAAACATACACACGATGATCGCAATTGCTGCCCAAGCCATGCATCGCCCAGCATACGAACCATGAGCATCCGAATTTCCTAAAAGGGAAACGTTATGCGGAGTGGTTGCAGCTGGGCAATAATCATGAACTGGTGTTTACATGATCAGCGACCACGTACAGCACTTATGCTGATCATGCACCAGTCGGTGGCGTCTTGAAAGGGCCGAACTCTCGTATGTGTATTTACATTAGCGAGAATTCGATTTCCTTCGCAGCCAGTGACGAGATATGCTATTGCGTCCTGTCGATCGGTTTAACGACCGATGTGCTTGCCGCAAGAAGGAAAGGAAAGAATATCTCCTGCTTGTGTGCCGTAGAATTCGACAGGGGATATGGGCGCCGATATGATTTGAGTTTATATTGGTTGCTTTGCGTTGCAACCGAAATGCTTTTTAGGTACATGATGCGTTTCGTGCGATCATGCCTTTGGGTAAAATGTCTGTCGCTATGACTTGCCATGCACATGTGAGGAAAAATCTTTGTTATTTATGTGCATGGACAAGTCGGTTACGTGATGTCGTAACCGAATTGAATTTCAGGCACATTCCCCCGGGGGAAATGTTCATAGATCCTAATGCAATTGCACTTGCGAAAACTATGGGTTTATGTGTTTTAGGTGGAAGTGTTTGCATAGTTAATAACAAGGTAAGTAATGGCGTTCGAATGGAACGGCCATAATACTTGTTTTTATGGATTTTCAGCTTATTAAATGGAAAGCCGTGGCGTTTGGTGGAAACGCCACAAGGGCACAGGACAAGGAACGATGGTGGTGTCGAGTTGGCGAGGTTATGAACATCCGGGTTCCTACAGGCCAATAAATAGTAAATAATAGTACTTACTACTACTTCCTACCACTTCTACTAAATTCAATAGAAGTTTCAAAAGTTGCGCCAGCCCTTAAAAATTGTGTCATATTATTTCAGATTTTGACGAAGGCATATTGTATAGTACGGGTATATTAAGAGAAGTGAAGAAAACCCTTTTTGCCATCACCCCAATCTAAATAAAATATATTTCTAAGGAATGACAGCTATTTTAAAATAATGTATTGAGTTGCGCCACATGGAATGTCCGATTTTATAGTAAAAATTTAAAACCCAATATTATTTTTCCGTAAACTTTTATTCAATCAAAATAGTATCCGTTGGCATCTATGACATTTTTCCAACGTGATACAAGGTCAAATGTTCCTTTTTCGTAGAAGTGCTGCCTTTTTGAGGCAATGAAATCTCCCAAGGCTTTTATGACGTCGGCTCGGTTCCGGAAGACCTTATGCCGGCAAAATGAATCCAGATTTCGAGGCGCCGTAGTTTTTGGGACTCATTCAGTTCATGTGGTACCCACTTGTCGAGTTTCTTTACCTTTCCTATGAGAGAAGGGTGCCGACTTATTGTCATTGGCGATATTACCATGTTTTGTGCAAGTTCCGGCACAGATTTCATTACGTGCGGATCCACCGTTGCTCTTAAAACATCGTCGTCAAGTAACGTTTCCGGCTTCCCACGTGGTTCATTTTCTTCGCAACCCTTCCATGGTCGGAGATGTGCTTCGGAGACTCCGATGTTAACGCCTGCACGGACAGAGATTATTCTTCCCGGGATAGTGATCTACATTCCGCATTCCATCAATCAAAGTTCATCTGATAAGCCTTGGTTTGATGAAAAATGCGAGCAGATTACAGCGCAAATATAGAGCTTCTAAACAATGGAACACCAATGCCGCTGAGGTTACCAGAACGAAGTTTGTTAGAGTCAGAAACGCGTGGAAACAGGCGAGTTTTACCCCGAAGAGGGCTTACAATGACAGAGTGGCCAATAAACTCCTTGAGTGCCCAACTGGTACGTGTCCCCTCGGGTCAATGGCAAGGCTTATCAGTAGTTACTTCGCTTCCTCCACTTCCCCTCCGTTGGTAACAGACAGCGGGACGTCAGTCACAAATTCAAAGGATAAAGCTAATATGTTCGTGAATTCAAACATCGATCCCGGTGTTTGCGACCCACCTGTGATCGCGTCGGTACGTTCTTCGAAACAAGATGTGAGGTTCCGCCCTCGTACTATTCAACGCATTCTATGTGAACAGGACTGTAGAAAGCCAACCGGCCCAGACGGAATACCAACAATACTCCTCAAGAACTGGACTCTATAGCCGGTTCTTGATAGACTCTTTCGCTTATGTTATGATCAAAGGCCCTGTCCTACCTGCTGGAAAATCGCTCTAGTTCAACCAATCCCAAAGACGGGAAAAAGTGTCGCCCACAAAATTATCGATCGATAACATTACTGCCTATGTTATCTAAGGCTTTGGAAAAAGTCATCAATACTGAGTTCATTAAGTATTTGGAGTGCAACGGACTTCTGAATGATAGCCAATACGCATTCCGTGGCAGCAGGTCCACGGGAGACATTTTGATGCTTATAACCGATATATGGACATCTGCGATTGAGGGTCGAGTCAAGGGCGGTCGCATTGGATATCTCCAATGCTTTTGACCCCGTCTGGCACGGGGCATTGCTGAGCAAACTTCGCTCATATAGGCTTTATCAGCAGCTTTGCGACTGGACGAAGACCTTCCTCGAGAACCGATCGATTCGGGTTGTTGTGGACGGCAAATGTTCGGGTCTGTATCCTGTTAATTGGGGGGTGCCTCAAGGTTCTGTTTTGGCCCCAGCCTTGTTTTTGCTTCACATAAATGGGTTGTTGGAGACAACGGATAACAAAGTGTTCAGTTTTGCGGATGATAGTACACTTGTTTCCTGCTTTTCGAGTGTTCGGCCGATTGGTGCATCTGCGACACACCAGCTGAGATGTAGCCAGATCTACTCTCTGAATCCGGTTCTGGATAAGGTCCCGCAGTGGGGAAAGGCCAATCTCGTCGGCTTCAATGTAACGAAAACAGAATATACAACATTCACAAAGGAAGGTGGATCATCGCTTCCAGGGCTGATGATGAATGGCCGGGCCCTCGAATCTGGGGAAAGCTTGAAATTCCTCGGCGTCACGGGCTGTGGGAATGTATCATGTCATAAACACGTGTCCAACACCGCCAGACTCATCTTAGGAAAATTGAGTTATCTTTTTAGAGACAAGAAATATTCTACTGCGGCCCAACTTCTTCTCCTGTATAGATATCAAATTAGAACCGCGCTTGAATATTGCTCTGCTCCTAAACATACCCTCAACTTACTTGAGAGCATTCAGAGACCAGCGACCCGCCCTATGGCGGACTCGGCGCTGACTTCGGGACTACAGTCGCTATTATATTGAAGGCGCATAGCCGACCTCTGTCTGTTTTGCAGATATTATCACAGGTACTGTTCTTCGGAGATTCGTGGTATTGTTTCGTGCAATTCGGTTTATATGCGATTCATAAGTCAATCCGATCGATCAGTTTGCGGTTAATCTCCGGACGACGCGAACATCCCTGCATCAAAACTCCTTCCGTTACAGAGCGGGGAAGCTGTGGAACTCCGTTCCCGCGCGAGTTTACCCAAAGCGTTACAAGCTGCAACTGTTGAAAAAGAACTGCAACAGTTATTTGGTGGCATATCGGGGCGCCCACTCGGCATTATTAATTCGCTCCTCCCGAGAGAAGTGCAATAAAAAAAAAAATGATAAGTGGTGGCCAGGCCCCAAAAAAAAATAAAAAAAAAATACGCTGATTTCTCCCGAACGGAACTATCCAAACCAACGTCGTATAGTGCGTTGGTTGTCTACTACTTCCTCAAACACGTCATTAAAATTTTTCATTTGAATGACGCATTATGTCCCATTTTAAATGCATAAAGGAAGAGGGTTCTAATTTGAACTGGCGACTGCATGGTAAACAATTCCTAGAAAAAAAAAATAACAGTACTTTTAACGAACCCTAAAATGCTCACACGTCAAGCACACATACAACTTCACTTTATCAAAAAAGAAAATTTAACGTTCTATCACAGATGTTCAGAACTACTTATTTTCGACTGAGCGAAAATCGGACATTTCATGTGGAACAACTTAATAATGCTCAATATTTGGATTAGAAAGTTTCCGAATAACGACGATTTCTCGACAAATTATCAATGGAGTTGCTCGACAAGCGGATTCAGTAGGGTGACTAATGTCTAATTGCCCTAATACTGCTTGCTGTACTACGCAGGCCGGATGTTTCCCTGTGCCCGAGATCTTCTTCGAAAAAGTAAAAGCCAAATGTAATGTTTTTGTAAAAAAAAAATGCATGGCCCTTGTCCTGTGAAAACAACAACCACTTATTGAATGGGATTACAAGGTGTGCTCATAAAATAACGAAACTAATTCCGTAAAACATTTTATTTTTAATTTATACACAATACGTAATATACTTATTTCTCTATTAATACGACGCACTGTGCACACTTTCTATTATTCGAAACAGTGTTGGGAGGCTGCTTCTGTAAACTCCTACACGAAGCATGCTGTTATTTCTTTCATATCTTCAATGGTCTGAAAGTGTGTTCTTTTATTAAGATTTGACCTTGGGGCTCAGATAAAAGTTACATGGTGCCAGATCAAGTGAATAAGATGGATGATATAACACTGGGATGACACCCTCGGCTAGAAAAGTCTTCACCGGTGCGTTATCGGTGCTTTGTCACGATGAAGAACCCATGATTTGTTCTTTCACTATTCGAGTCCTCTTTTTTCTTATTTTTTTTTACCTCAATGTGGTAATGTTGATTAATAGCTTGACCCTCAGAAACTCAGGGAAGATACCCAATCCCGTGAATATCGCCATAAAACAATAATCATTGTTTTGAACTTTGATTAATTCATTCGAGATTTTTTAGGTCTTGGCGAAGTGAAGCCGTCTCAATACATGGATTGACTTTTAATTTCTGTAGGTAGAAAATCAAAGTTCATCGCATGTTATCACTTTTTCAAAAAAGTTTCAGTCGTATTTAATGGAATTCGATGTGATAGTATACATACTTTTACCAACTTTCTTTTGCAAGTATTTTAGATAAGATTTTCGCACACATATTTTGCGTTATATTTGTTATCTAAAATTTTCCTTACCCATTCTTTGTCAATCCTTGTAGTTTAAGGAATTCAGCGGAGGTTACGCCGAATACAATTATAGATTTTTGGAGTTTTTAACGGATTTTGACGTGGAAGGACAACCCGGGCGAGTACCATGTTCAACTGCTAAGCCACTCAAAAACTCACGCATGTAATAATGATTTATTTTCATACACTTTCTTTTTGATAGATTTTATTGTTATAATTTATTATCAAGTTATCCCACAATCCGTTCTTTTATTAAAACACTAATCGTTTTTTTCGAAAACCCCCAAAAAGGGTCTCATATAAACAAAGACCACCAGAAAGGTGACGATCGATAAAACAAGGTTTCAGAATGTATAGCTATCGAGACTAACGAGTGCTTAGTTAGTGTGGCACATCTTTAATATTGTTATTTATAGTCATTCGTCGCCTTCCCTACATTTAAATTTTTATTATTTATGATTATTTATTGGCTTATAGGAACCCGGATTCCATGACCTCACCGCCTCGGCTGCGCCATTGTTCCCTATCGTGTGCACTCTCCTTCCACGCTTGACTATCTGATCCGTTTTCCTCAAGTCAGACCTGTGGGGTGCAAGTATGTTGCGCCGGCGTACGGCACGCGTCACTCCTATCCCCATCATCACTTGTTCATCCGGAAATTGTTACAATTCAAAGGACTCCACTTATCAACACACCCAGAAGCAGGAAAACAAATGAAACACTGGAATTTGGTTGGTGGCCACCGCTTTCTTTATTTTAATGTATTTTTATTTTTATGAGGTGAGTTGACAATTTGTAAGGAGCAGCTTGATGAGGAAATTATTGTTAGTAACAAATACTTAAACTGAAATTACATTTAAGAGCTGTTGATAATTTAAGATGATTTTTTGTGGTCACTGGTGAAGTGACCGCTGCGAATTGTTTGTGTAATTAGATTGTTTCACATCTGACACCCCACTGACACCGGATACGTTTTGGTTATTAATTGTTCGTTTTACGGTATGTTTAACTTTAAGGATTGAAAATTCGCGGAACTGTATTACTCGACTCTGGTGAACGCGTCCCCGAGGGGGGTAGCGGGGAGCGGGAGAAAAACCGACCGACGCGGTCGGTGGATGGAAAAAAAGACTCAGCGATGTGAATTCGCTAGTAAGGGAAATTCGGCCAGCGGTGCATGCTCTCTTCATTAAGGGGTGCGTTTCCTATTACAAGAGAAACGTAAAGTCTCTCTTTGGGTTGGGTTGTGGCGGTTCTTTCGAACAGCACTACTCACCTTCCCATTAACCATGTAAAAACTACCAACCTGGAGCATTCAAAACGATATAAAACAAGTATTGTGGCAGTTCTATTGAACGCCACTACTTACCTTACAACCTATGACGAGGAAACAGTTTCCTTAAACACATGAAAAACATGTACTTACCTTCCATAGTTGTACCAATATCTTCAGAAATGCTTTAGAACTATAATTGCGATGATGCAAAATCCGTCGGCAACAAATAAGTGTTTTTCCACAAGGGCATTGCTGCATTAAATGCATCATGTGGCGTAAAAGCAATTTGGTTGCACCATCAAGCAACCAAAATTAACCAAACCACATCAATGAGATGTCTCCTAACGAGTCAGCCGCACACGTGCAGGGGATTTTTCTTCTTCTCCTTTTCATACATGCCCACATTGGTCGGTCATCCGACTGACAAATACATTAAGGCATACTGCTGACCGCCCAAGGAAGTCGAGTCCTCAAAAAAAGAAAATATCCAGCGAGAATTTGACTACCTGGAGATGCCGCTAGGATGTGCACGATCAGCATAAATGCCGTACGCAGTCGCTGATCGTGTAAACACAAAATATTCGTCGAGATATTAGCACCAGCTGCAACCATGCCAGCTAATGTTCCCCTAGTGGATTCGGTTAATCCGCGGTGCGCATACTTGTGGACACACACGATGAGCAGCAGAGGCGATCATCGTGTGTGTGTTTCGCGCCCTTGTGCTGCGACCGATACAAGGAAAATCATCCCCTTATGTCGACAAGCGGAAAATGAATTTATCTTTCGAAATAATCAATCGCGATACGGATTCCGTGAAGGCGAGTCGTGCCTCCACGTTAAATATATTCATAGAGTCTGAACCCAACAACCGTCGTGAACGAGTATACAGCCAAGTGTCGAATCTATTCAGCGAAATAAGTGCAGCTAGTCCAAACTAGTTTTGTAAATTAACGCCGTGCTTTATTGAAGCTAGTTTCTAATTCAGTTTGTATAAATAAATGCAGCGTTTCATGATTTTTTAATGGAGACAGTGTGAAGCTCTTTTAAACGGCGGAGCCATTTTATTTAGCAATTGTTTTCCATTTAGTTATGTTTTTTTTTATATTAAAAGAATAAAAATGTATAAATACATCAAATGAAGATGAATCGCTGGCATTTTCATTATTAACAAATATTAACCACACCATTCGGCGAAACAGTGACGGACTTGGGAAGCCTCGGTGAACCTGTGTCAGATCGGCACGTAACCGAGAACAAATACACTCATAAGGTAACCGGATCTCATAGGGAAGATCATGGTGGTATGTATGTATGGGTGATCGTACATATCACAGTGTTTATCGATGCATTTCAGCAAAGGATAAATGAAACCAGAAACGAGGGTAAAATATCAAAGGGAGAGGCGACCTAAGGCATCGGTCTGTAATGAGGGTCAGCTAAATAAATAAGCTGCAACTCATTAAGTGTGAAATGAATTTGGTATACTTCAAACAATTTGGATTGTTTATCGTATCGCCAGAATGCTTGCAGAATTTTTTTCTTTGGACATGATGCGTGCTGGAAAATTTGGTTTTAGCGGCTATTGCGCTAATTGTCTGCAGCTGCGTCAATAAGCTGCTTGGAGTTGCTTTGTCGTTGGACAAGAGAGTCGCCAGCCAATGTGTATGTGGGGAACATTGTTGTACACATGGTGAGGCTGGGAATAGCCGACGGAAGGATAAGGTTCCCTGATTATGTGGTTACCTGGTACGGTAACCGAATTGTTTTCTTTCAGGCATAATGTTTGACCTTTAAGGAATTCTTCTAGGAAAACGCATATGAATTATGAATGCCGGTGAATTCCTTTTATTGCTGCGTTGATGCATGGAAAATGGCCTCGTGGGAGAAATTATTTTTTACAGAGGCTTTAAGGTTATGCATTAGATAACCTTAATGCTTGTAGCTTTGTAGGTGCTAATGCCATTGCATTAGCAAAGGACAATGGGGTTATGGGGTGCTTCCGGGGTGGAAGCTTTTAGGTAATTTGGGAAGGTGAGTAGTGCCGTTTATGGAAACCGCCACATACCTAACCTTGTCCTCCAATTTCCGCCGCGGCATTTAAAGCAGTTATTAATGTTTGATATGGATTGTCATGTTGTTAAAATGGTTCCGTTTTACCCATTCTTGTTAGTAGTTGGCACGTCACAGTTTAGAATCAGGAATTAACCCCTACCATAAAGCAATCCCTGACGATTGTTTACATATATTATTATCAAAAAAGCATTAGCAGAATTATGTATCCCAAATTTACTATTCGAATATATATATTATAAAACTTATGTGTAGCATGCTTAACATAATGATACACAAAATGCCTTCAAGGATTCGTAAAGAAAATAAGAACTTCTTCAGAAAACAGAGCACATTCGAAAAAAAAAACACCAGTAGAAACAAATAAGGTACATTGAGAAATATATTCTTTTTAGAGCAATTACATTTTAAAAAAATATAAAAATAAATAAACGAAAAATACACAAATCAACATTCGACCTAATGAATCGGGTCAAAAGGTCGTGTACGTATTTGAAACTTACTTTTATTTCTTTGGTGCAAGGGGAGGAGAAAATTTGGCAACTGGATGATATTATTAAAAGGGACAACAAACTCTATATTTCTTGAGTGCCAACTGACCCCAATATATGATAAGAAAGAAAAGGATACGAAGATTTGCACTCAACAAGGAGCATAATAGCACAAGAGGGGTGATTGGGTAGGCATTTCAAACAACTGTAGAAAAGAATCGACAGACCGACGCTCGACCCTATTTAGGGAGATATTTGGCAAAGGAAATGAAAGATTCCTCAAAAGTAAATACATGCCCCAGGGCCGGTCCTTCTACGTGATATAGGACAAGATTTCAAAAATAAAGTAAAACTGTGCTTTGAAATCGACTGCCAATTCTAGGGACTTTCATCTCGTGGTGGTGGCATTAAATTTTCAATCTAAGTAACAATGTTCACTGATTGTGTAGTTAAACATTTGGGCGAATGCGGACTCCATTAAAATGAGGCCATATAGATCTGAATTGTGTAATTCAACAGGAGCACTCTAAAGAAGTACGAATAGGAGCCGATGGTTAAGACATTTTCAAGTAGCAGGTCTGTTCTTATACGAGTACATTCTGTCGAAATGGTACAAAGTTAAAGGATGCTGTCTTAAATCAATTTTATTACACTGGTACTAGCATGTCAACTAGAATGAGTTAATAGCTCGTAGAAAAAAAAAGATTTATCGTTGATAAACAAACGCAGAGATACATTGCCAAGAATTCTGATAAAAGCAAATCTAAGAGAAGGCCTGGACTGATAACTTACGGAGATTGGTATAGAACAGGATGGAAAAGAGAAGGCTTGTACAGTCGATTGATCCTGAGCAAAGACGGTGGATGAAGAGGTTTTCAGCGTGAATTCTAATAGTTTGAGATATCGCCTTTGGGTCCCTACTTACGCACTCGGGTGATAAACGATGTTTTTCAAATATTAGGAACTTGTGAGGGTAGAAGTATTGCACCTAACACGGGCACTAAGTTTACTTGTCACCCACCAACAATTGCGTCGCCGAAAATTGTTCATCAAAGAAGAGTAAGTAATGAGAACGCACTGGGGTTGATCTGATGCTAATGTTTTTTATTTTTATAACTATCTACATTTATTTACATAAATGTGTAAACTTGCTTTACAAAAGTTCACTTCACCGGCGTCTTCTTTAGTACTTGAGTTTTTCTGATCTTTATTTCACAATTACAATTTATCGTTAAATATTTAAATTCTCGAGCGTTCTCCAGCTCAGTACTACGACTGCTTCATATAGGCTTTATCTCGACTCTATAACATTGAGTGTGCTCACAGTTCGAAAGATAGATAATGACTTAAAAGCGGCGAAATCAAATTTGCCTCCGAGCGGCGTGACCTGCCGCAGTTGTGGTTTAGATATGATTTATCCCAATTAGGGATGAACTTGCATTTTTCGATTTTGCACATTGGCCAGCCAATGGTAATTGCGCTCTCCTGTGCATCCTTCAATCCCCCACGCTCATCGAGGTGGATAAGTGCTTGTGTATTCAAGTCAGAAGAAATCAAAACAGATGTACAATAACGCAGGGTTGATCTAGCTTAGTGTGCGTGTATTAATGTAGCCTCCGAGGTGTTCCACTGACCTAGTGCGATGTCTGTGGTGATCTCGGAGTGCATTGAACTGTAAGGAGACCGAATTTTGGAGGAGAGGAAAATGTAGCTGGTGCTATTCACCTGTGAAAAGAGGTCACTGATCCCCAGCGAATGAAGTGTCCGGAGAAAGTGAATAGGACGCTGAATAGGCTAGGGAAACCTGATCATGGGAACTGAATTAAATAATTTGATAATTTCCCCAGCGGTTGCATGATTATGCAAATGCAACCGCAAACCAAAAACAACTCCTTAACGAATGTTCTCTCGTGAACTTCAAAAGTAACGATCGCTAAAAACAGTTGACGCGGACTAGTAAGATCCTGTGGAGTTAGTTTTCTTAAAACAAAATACCAATTGTGTACTAGACGTTTAAGTGTAAAAAAACAACACGAGAGCAATAAAAGTTAAAAATAGAAAAACAATTTTTCCGTGTTGTTCTTGGTGTTAGCAGTGTTCGGGGGAACACCGCAGCCAACAACCGTCAACCTAAAGGACAAAAACATCCGCCAAATTGGTGAATCACCGACGTGATCTGTACACACAGCACACACTTTCCCATAGTAAACAGAACTTCGCACACAATCACGACTTCCGCATAGAGCACTAGCGCACTCTCCTGCTCCGACGTTCTTTCGTTCGCTCCGTCGTTCGCATATGAAGCTGATCGTAAGAAAGTTACTGAGGGGGGGGTAGTGTGGCGTCTCTAACAGATACACACACAATACACAAGCAAATAGTGAAGAACACAGAACGAAAATTGAATAGGAGAATGCATTAGAGCCGTATACCATAGCGATAACATAACAATTCACATCAGTGGAATATACTTGAGTTTAAAAATCGAATTCTAAACACGGCGAGTAGCCTGGTGGGCTCCGCTTTGGTTCAATTTTTGATAGTTCTAACTGTCATAGCGTCAGTTCGAATCACACGTTCTTCACTATCATTCTAAACGCTATAGCCTCACCACTTCAAAACAATGGCAGTTGACGGGGGGATTTAAAATTACTGCGTGGGAAATTCAAAAGCTTACTGACCTATCAAACTCCCTTCGTAATATAGGTTGGGGAATAATACAGTTTTGCAAATCAAAACAAGAGCAAGGTTCGATCGATTTGGGACCCAACCCTTATGCTAAGATGGGCTTCTTAGAAAGTTTCACGACACACTGGATAAATCTTTCCTGGTCTCTGTATCTAAGTGGCTCTTTATTCTGTTTAAAAAATTATTGTTGGGATCCGCATTCTCAGTCACTTAATTCCTGATTTGTGTTAACTATATATATGAATTATATTACAACCCAACTCATTTATTGCCGGTGGCAACACCTTGTGGGTCTCATAATTATTTGGAAATGCTCGACTAAACTCTTCAACTACATTATCAGTCAGTAAGGTACATCCAATTATTGAACTTCCGCTTCAACAAGATATACTTAAAACGTTTACATAAAAATGTATCTTGTTCACATAGGGGAACTCCAACGTAGAGTTATTGTCGATGAGCGGCAATCGTATCATTGAATCCACCAAACTATTAAGTCGTGGCATTTACATTAATTCTACTTTTAATTGAAATGCCTATAGTTAAGGCTAAGTCCGACTAGATATATGGGGTTTCTTATGAGATGCAAGACATACTTCACCCCTTCTAACTTGGTCAATATTTACAAGTACCTTGTAAATTTGTTCTACATTATAATTCAGTCTCAATATTTGACCAGATTCAACTAAAACAGTGACAAGAGCAAGAATTCACACTTTTGATGATTCCGACCAATTAAGATCACATATTCCTAGTGAAGAACACTAAACGTGACACAACGCTAACGCCACAAAAGAATAAAAAAAAAATTATCAGCGTAATCTACCAGAGCATGGGTGTAGCAATAAAAGCGTATGTAACAAGTGGAGACTTTCTTACATCCGGCCGTGATTTGGCGACATTCTTACACGCGTCAGTGATTTGATGCTCATCTGTCTTAGCGTGGATGCGAATCACTGCGACGTGATCATTACATACAGCAAAACACTCCCTCTTAGTGAACCAGATCCTTATGTCAGTTCTTGACAAAGGGCAGGTACATGCTTCGGCCTCTCCTTCGCACTGTTACTCCACACGAGTTAGTGGTACTGTGTGGTACGAAGTATGAGTGCCAGACAGGGGCACTGGGTTAACTTTCTTCCCCAACGTAGTCACTATGAAAGCAAATGTTCACTAGGAAAAAAAAAAAAATTCACTGTGGTGGTTTTGTTGTCTTAGTGTTCTTTATTATTTAGTTACATTATCCTGGAGGGATAGTTTATAATTTGCTTTCTTGGTTTTTTTTTCTTTACTTTATTTTTGAAATGAGTGATTTGTTTTTGAAATATTGCTAGATTGATTAATGGGACACTGCGTTCGTCAGACAATACTTCTCTTTTCCCGTGACTCGAGCGTGTTTACCAGCGTGCACACGCCGCGGTAGTTGAATAACGACTAACTGAAAAAGGGATGAAGATGGATAATTTAATTTTTGCACACAGGACAACCAATAGAGATCATACTTCTGCTCTCTCATTGCCACGCCCGTCGATGTGCAGTGAATAATTCAGTTAATTCGATAGTCGGTGAACATGGGAGAATGAGAGAACAGAAACACAAAGTACTATGATCTCGGGGTGGGTTTGGTTGTGTGTGCATGAATCAATGCAACTTTGAGAGTGGCTCACTGACACAATTCGGTGAATGTGGTGACCTCAGCGTGCATTGAACTGTAGGAAGACAGAACTGTGAAGGAGACGAAAATTTAGCTGGTGCTATTCACCTGCGAAAAGAGATCATTGATCCCCGGTGAATGAAGTGTCCGGAGAAAGTGAATAGGACGCTGAATTGGCTAGGGAAATCTGATCATGGGAACTAAATTAAATGGTTTGATAATTTCCCCAGCGGCTGCATCATTATGCAACCGCGTCATTTGATCAGACTATGCCGGTGCTAACCGACATGATGCGATTTCCGGTGGAAATCTCATGGGTTAGCGAAATGGGGTTGCCGTATGGCGAAAAAATAGCTAAACTCAATTATGCATTATCTGCATAGGATAATGAGTTTAGCTATGCGTCCGTTTAACATGTTTTACAGGTGGAATAGCTTATAAGGGGAATAAGGGTAGAAATGACCCGCTGAAAGCGGTCGAAATAAGGTATGAAACTGTGGGTTGGTTCTCCATGTGGTATAGAGAACCCCCACAGTACCAATGCTCTTGAGAAGTTGATGGTACCGTATGTAACGATTCTAACAGATTACGCATACGCAACGTAGTGAAGAACGTGGCATCAAAGGGGAAACAAAAAGAATCAGCACAATATACCAGAGTACTAACTTGACAATCACGGCTTATGGAGTGAGTTGAGATAACCTCGTACAAACGTGATCATTGCCTGATGCGTCGTTTCTTCGGTTCAAACATTTCCATAGCATAGGCTCGAATCACGTACTTCAATGCTACGACCAACTGTATAAATTCATCTCCCCCTTGTTAGACGTGTCTCATTGATGTGGCCATGGATTAAAGCTCAATTTTTGGGCGTCCTTGACTTCGGCTTTGTAAGTACCGAAGTCTCAAATATTCAAGTGGCGCGGCCCTGTTGTGACGGTATATCGATTTTCTTAGCCACCATACGACTAATGAGAAAAAAGATCCAGATCAAATGAATCAATAATATTATACAAGGCGTCTCCCTATGAATCAGAGAAAATCATAATGGGAGGACTGACCTAACAATTTTACCGAACCTCCAAGTTTTATTATATTTCTCCTAACACAGTCTGCTGCGTATAAACCTCGTCAATTAAATGTACTAACCTGAAATAATGGTTATATCATATACCGGAGATATATCTAATAAAAACATACCCATCATAGAGCACATAATTAATTCCCTCCTCGGGTAAAATATGAGGAGCCGGCAGAAACAATTTCGTCTACGAAGCTAGTATATTTCCATTTTCCATTTTACGTACATTTTTGTTCTTTTTCTTATATTTACCTTACTGACTAGAGAAAACGTGCTTAAATTCTAGCTTATTTAAATTATATTTTAAATTACTGGTCCCCTGTGGACCATCCAAGCTAAACTTGGGGTGACTATTCTCATGTATTGAGGCCTTTCGGCATTGTTTCTTTTATATTTATTGCAATAATAGCTAGTATATCTTAAGCATCGGTGATTTACTTAACAATTCATGTACGAAATATAGCCCCAAGAAATATCGATACATAAACCAGAAAAAGTAATTCCCGGTATCCTTTTTAACAGGTTTTGGGTCAAAACATGGCTCTGTTGAGCATTACACCGTTTCATGTAACCATAACCTGAATCTGAAATATGTGTGTGTCTCGACAATAATAAGGACGAATACTAGAAGAAAACGAGCACCAAACTTAGGATGATCCAAAGGCGATGCCAAAGTCAAGAAGAACAGTTTACATAATAACAGAAGATGATGAGCATGAAATCTCCTTTAATAAAGCGCTTTCTTCCCCATCAGTCTACATGAATCCCCTTTCACTAAAGCGGCTGTACTTTACTCCTTCGCGATATTTTACCATATTTTTTACCGTCTACATTACTTGTCCACCAAGGACATTCAAGCATGGAAAAGTTTGTATAACATGGTTTGGAAATGGTATTATACTTAGAGATATTTTATCTGGTGATGGCTGTGCCTCCCATATTCAAACCCAAGTGGGTGCTTCTTAACGAAAGCTCCTCTCCTCTTGAATGATGTACATCTGAATGTGAATACAAGCGAAAGGACACACTCGTATGTACTAACAGAAAGAAGATGACGGAGGAAGAAAACGAAAATACTCGTTAAAAAGGGTTTACGCCAACGGGAAATCGCTTTAGCGAGAGGAGAGTCTTCTCAAACGACTTCTTAATATCATTAGAGACTTTGCCTGCTCTTTTTGGGGATATTTTGTGCGATTCTTCCTTTTTCTTGTGATTCCTCTTCTGTCGGGTGATTGCTCCTGATTACGTTCTTCACATTGTATGGAAGTAGTTTATGAATGAATAAGAGTGAGAAACACACTTGCAGCAGTTTTACCGACTGATCTAACAATGGAGTAAGTTCATTTGCCGTTGCTTTCTGGAGAAGGGTAAGGAAAAAAAAATTATTTTAAAGGCTTAGGCTTAAGCTGGTTGTATTACTGGCACGACACTAGAATGTGGTGTCTATGACAAAATTCTAGTGCCTTATACCATAAGGGATGTGATTCAAATGGATTTAATAAATTGGATCAAAGTGAGATATTTTCGTCCTTTGCACTTAAGAAGTTTTGAAAGATACTACTACATCTGTGGTATATAATACTCGATGGAAGTCCTAAGTGCTCCAAAAGGGTCAGCCTCTCACAAGTTTTCAATTCAAAGAGGATTAAGTATTCTCCAAACCTTTTACATCGAGAATACCCTAGTTTGAATAGTTTTAACAAGTCGATGTTGAATTCGATTCCATTGCAGACATTTTGTGCTATCTTTCCACTGATTATGCACCAATGGAAGAGTAGTGCTTGAAAATAAAAATTAATAGTCCGGTCAATTTCATATATATAGGGAAGTGGCCTCTGTTTTCTCACATTGTAGTTCTTTATCATTTGCATTGAATGCCAGACCCTGTGTATGACGCCTCTTTGGTGTAGCCTAAATTCTTTTGGTCACGAATAACTCAAATATTGTGATATACCATATATACCAAATTGTAAATTGAAGAGTGCTTCGAATATGATTTGCTGCGCACTCTTGGTAAGCGGATCATGATAGCCTGTGTGCCATCCGGTTTACTTCTTAAACTCTTTGCCGCTTCCTTTGGGGTCACGTTTAATGTAGGGAACTCTATAGCGATCACTGTCAGGATTTCCGCCAATTGGTAACCTCATCTAAATCACGACACTCAACCGTGATTTCCTGTGACACTGTTTTGAAATTAGTATCTTCCTTTAGTATTGGTTGTACCTTTGCTTTCAGTGTCTCGGTGGTGGTGTGGGGTATGAGAAGTATTATGGCTAAACACCGGCACTTGGTTCACTTCCTTCCCACTTGTAGTTCCGTCGAAATCCAAGTCGCCAATTAAATTGTCCACAAAAATATATCCCAGTGTCACGGGAAGAGTAAATGAAACGCTGGAGCACAGGAATGTTCTTTTGATGTTAATCCGTTTTTTTATTGTTCTGTCTTTCTTTTAATTCACTTAACTTATAACTTATGATTAATGTAATTAAATTGAATTTTATAAATTTTATACTAGTGGTGAAACTTTTCTTTCTCGACACTGTGGCCACGGTGATCAAACACTTTACGCAAATGCATGTGTGCACTTTGGTGTTTCGACAATATTCGGGTGACTAAAAATCGGGTAATTAAATTTAACTCCGGGCGGGGTGACTTCGCACGGTGGAGATTGGATAGCGACTGACTAATTTGGGGTGATATTCTGTGTTCTATCTTTTGCACACAGGACAACCAAAAGAGATCACGCCTCTGCTCTCTCATGGTCACGCCCGTCAAAGTATGGTGAGTATCGGTTAATTGATAATTGACGAACGTGGAGAATGAGAGAACAGAAACACGATGTACTGTGATCTCGAGGTGGCTTGGTTGTGTGTGCTGGTTTCAAATGCAGCTTCTGAGGGTGACCTACTGCCCCAGTGTTACGGCTGTGGTGAACTCAGGGAGCATTGAACCGTGTGGAAACCGAATTATGGAGGAGAGGAAAATTTAGCTGGTGCTATTCACCCGCAAGAAGAGATCATTGATCCCAAGCGAATGGATGATCTGATGAAAATCGAGAGGACGCTACATCGGCTAGGGAAATGGTACCGTGGGAAAAACGCTAAGGAATGTTGGTAATTACCCAAGCCATTGAATGCTGCTGCAACCGCGTCGTTTGATTCGACTTGGTTATTGCTAACCAACATGAATAAAATTTCCGGTGGAAATATCGTGGTTAGAGGAATGGAGTTGCCGTATGGCAAAAAGTGTAGCTAAACTCAATTATGCATTATCTGCATAGGATAATGAGTCTAGGTGAGCGTCCTTTGGGAAATATGGTATTCCAGGTGAATAACATGAACGGTGGAATAGGGGGTAATTTGACGCGCTGTTAGCGGTCGAACTAAGGCGGAAATTGTGGTTGAAATTGTGGGTTGGTTCTCCATGTAATGTAGAGAACCCCCACAGTGGCCTCTGGGCTGGGTTTCAATTCTAGCAGCAATCCCCCTTTTGCTGTCCTTCGAACTTTATTTACGCTATTTCCGAGTTCACTTAGCTTGGGCTTGGCCTTCGTAAACTTCGGTATATCCGCATATGGTTTTTCCTCGGTTTTGGATTTTATTATAGTGTCCGGGCGTGGTCTCCTTCTTTTCATAATATTGATCTTCCCAGTATCACCCCTTGGAGCGTCTTCACACTCCAACCTCGCATCCGTCTTCCTTTCCCTGTGGCCAATTGTAAACCAATTGTAATTGGGTAATTCATCTTTGATCTGCCCCAGGACCCTGCTTACGCCTGTGCGCGAGTTTTGCTTTGGATTTGCAAGTTTCCATCCCCTGCTTCAGCCAGCGCAGATGGCATCTTTAAGCGATTTTCAACTTCTTTATCATAAAAGGCAACCAATGAGCTCGACCAGCTCTCGCACGGCATTAGTAATATGCCTTTGATTTTTAATTTTTATCGTTCTTGTCAGTTCTGCGATCCGTTCTCCGAGCTGCCCAAACGCCAAAGAAACTGGCGGGGGGGGGGGGGGGGGGGGTGTACTGCGAGGGTTCCGCAAAACCCCGCGGTTCGCTTCCTAAAAAACCCCCGGTGATGTATTGATCAGCTGTCCGTTTTATATTATCATCGCCATTTCCCGACTCTTTTTTTCAGTTTTCTTTTTTTTGAGTTCGACACTAATTTCAGATGTGATTCCGGGGGGATTTTTATTTTATTTATTTATTTAATCTTCATTTGGGTATGAAAATTCAGTCAATAAAATTTGCACAATTTGTTAATGTTCACTTTACAGAAGTTCACACAATTTAGGTTGGGGATCTTTGGCACAATCCACTCATGATCTGACTTACTGCTGCCATCATTTTTTGCACTTATTATTAGTCTGGTAGGGGATATTGGATATCGCAGCACTTCATTAGATATGGATATGGATATGGATATGGATATGGAGCACTTCATTCGTTGCCCATGATATGACTTACATTTGCGATTTACTTTTATGGGTGAAGTCTGCATTTTCACAGGATCCGATTTAGATTGCTAAAGGGGAGAAGCACTAGAGCCCAATAACTTGGATAATATTTGGATGAAAACTGTGTTGGAGAGTTCTGTCAAAGGTCTTTGTTGTCTCGAACGCTCCTCGAATGACGATCGACCAGCAGCACTTTTCGAACATCTTTCATATACCATCGACTGGATGCAAATTAACCACCCGACTTCCGATATTGCCGTTTTTGACAAGTTTAACTCCAACTGAGTAATACATTCAAACAGAACCCATGAGGTTGGGAGGCTATCAAAACATTCGCTGTTAGCCACAATTTGATTCAATTCAGGGAGGAACTTACCCGAATGTCCGATCACCGAGGTGATTTTGCGAATGCGTGTGGATTTGTTTCTAACATCTGAATAGGGTTATTTCGTTTGTGATGATGGTGAAGACCGTGTGATTCGAACCGATGCTGTAACGGCTAGAAACACTAAAAATTAAATCAATGCTCAATACATCAGGCCACTCCCGCTTGTGCGAATTCGATTTCTAAACTCAAGGACACTCAACCGATGTGGAATTGCTGTGCTATTGCTTGGTATGCGGCTAATGCTTTTTACTCATTCAATTCTCTTTCTGTGTTATTCTTCACTATATGCTTGTGTCCTATGTGTGTATCTGCTAGAAATGTCGCAGGGTATTTATACGATTGAAATGACTGCGCTATTGGGAAACTCAGATTGTAACTTGATATCGGTGCTGCAATCACTGACATTTCAAACGAATAATCAACTTAGGCAGCTTCGCCAAATGGGGCGATGTCCTTTAGAAACTCTGATGTTAGTCGGTCACACTGATGATGGTTTTCGGTATAGAACTTTGTAGGGTTATATTTTTTTGTTTATTTTCTTACCTACGTCCTGATGATGGGGGAGCATTCCCACACTAGTTCCTCTTGCCGGTTAATGAAAGATCTTTTGGTTTTATTTTATTTAATTTTAAGGCTATTACTTTATTTCGCTACATTCAGCCCTATTGTGGGCTTCTGGATCCGACTGATCTCGAAATAAAAAAAATAAAAAAAATGGGGGACCAGAGGCCGACTTTAGGGAGACAAGGACAAATGTGTCCTTCATCTTGTCTCTGGCTTCTGGTCATCTTGCGATAACCAGAATCACCCACATCCGTGAAGATGTTGCGCTCGGTCTCAATATATCTGAAAAGAAAGGGGAAGGACGTATCTAAGGATAGTGTGGACAGGGTTAGTTCAATTGTTCTCTAACTACTTGGATGGGGGGATGGTGCGAAAGAAATCGTTCAAGACCGGTAGGTCTTGAGTGCGGTAGTAAACGCAGATCACGTCTTTGGCGTCTGATAATCTGCGCTTTGGTCGGTGTGTATGTGTGTTGACTGATCTCGAAATAAAAATGTGCCGCCCTCTTATACTCTGGTTCATCGAGATTTGTCAAAATTTTATGTAAAAATTCCAAGAAGCACAAACAAGATCTTGTGTGCTTCAATTGGAATAGGATTCCGGGAAGTTGATAGGAATTTATTTGAATAAATTCCCGGAAGGAGAAATCATGAAATGCATTTAGTGTTAAGCATTTCATGATGTTAGGATTATTAGGAATTGAATCAATGTACGACATATGGACTTTGGTTTAAATTTATCGTGCATATGATTCAATTGGATTGGGTAGTAAGGTAATTGGAAATTGAATCAATATGCGACAAATTAATTTTTGGTTTAACTTGTCGCTCATATGATTCACTCTGGGAATTCGGTTGAGATTATAGGTAATATTGGGGATTTGGATGGGAGTAGTGATTTAGGATCACTACAACTTCATATTTCATATTCCATCAAAAAATACATCCAATAAGCCTGGGCTTGGTAAAAATCCGAACAAATTAGGGCGGCAAAAAAAGGCCTTTGGACAATGGCGTTCCAATCCTACGGAGGTGAAAAGAACGCATTATGGACTCGATTACTAAAATGTTTCAATAACAATATTTACGGTTCAAATTATGTTAGTTCCACGTCAACACATCCTGCGAATTCTCAAGAAGATGCTGCATCAAACAACAGCATGGCCATTCCAAAGAAGACGCTACAATTAACGACTAACCACTCGATTTCCAGGAAGCCGTTATGATCAATAAATACGATCAATCTAGGAAGACCCCGCGATCGACCACTAATTGCACGCTTCCTGGGAAGACGCTGCTGATGCAACACAATAACAGCACCCACAGTAAACACTCGCAGGACAATGGCACGCGGAGAACGATTATCATGTGCGGGATGATATAAAAGTCGAACAAGGTCACACTCTAGCTGAGTTGCATTAGGTTGCATTCACTGATAGGAAATAGTCAGGTATACATATACAGTTAGGAATTTAGACTTATAATGGGTTTTCCAATAGGGACTTGACGATTTTTTTTTAATAAAACACAAACCATTTGAGATATTTCAAAAACTTTATTATCGGTTTGAAGTACAATAAAAACATTTATGAATGGAACTCGACTTCGTTCATATGGCCACCGCGGGCTCGTTTGCAGCGGTCGATTCGTTCGACCCAATTTTCGATGACTCGGCTACACATTTCGGCCGAAACGGCCGCTATTTCGCGTTCAATGTTGGCTCTGAGCTCTTCCAACGTCGTGGACTTGTTGGCATAGACCAATGACTTGACGTAGTCCCACAAAAAAAAATAGTCTAGAGGCGTTAAATTGCACGAACGAGGCGGCCAACCGACTGGGCCATTTCTTGAGATAACACTCATCAAACTTACTCTTCAATAAATCGATTGTATCGTGTGCTGTGTGGCTTGTGGCACCGTCCTGTTGAAACCACATGTCGCCCAAGTCCGTATCTTCCAATTCGGGCCAAAAATAATTGGTAATCATGGCGCGATAACGATGGCCATTCACAGTAACGTGACGATCGTTATCGTCGACGAAAAAATATGGCCCAATGACGCCGCCGGCATGCAAACCGCACCAAACAGTTATTTTTTGTGGATGAAGTGGTGATTCATGTAGCACATGTGGATTTTCACCCGACCAATAACGCATGTTTTGCTTATTGACGAACCCATTGAGCCGAAAATGAGCTTCGTCACTGAAGATGATTTTGCGATGGAATTCATCATCTTGGCGCATCCTTTCCAGAGCCCAATCAGAGAATGTACGTCCCTTCAAATGGTCCATCAGGTTCAATTCTTGAGTCAGCTTGATCTTGTATGGGTGTAAACCAAGATCTTTACGCAAAATTTGCCATAAAGTGGTCTGGGCGATGCCCAATTCTTGAGAACGCCGTGGAATTGACTGATTTGGAACATTTGCTACGGACGCCTGAACGGCAGCGATGTTTTCGACACTTCGACCAACCCGTTGTCTCACTGGCACGTCAACATCACATAACGAATATGTGGACTCAAATTTTTGCACTAAACTTGTTATTGTCTCTCTACTAGGGCGAGAATTACTACCGAAAATTGGAGTTAACGTCTTAAAGTTGCGGTCACTGACTCCAAATTTCGGTAGTAAATTTTTATAATTTGCAGACGTTGTTCGTTCGTGTACTTAACCATGATGAAAATGTTTACTGAATAAACTGACTGAATAAACTGACAGTGACAGTTCGATGATTAGTGAAGGGGTGCGTTGACAAATTAAAAATCAAAGTTATCAAGTCCCTATTGGAAAACCCGATAGAATTGTAAATAAATTTGTACATAGAAAGATACTTGCGTCTTTTAATGGGAAGTCATTTCAATCCGATCCTTGTTTTTCAGGTACCCCAGAGCATTTCCCTCCACCAGCGATGAAGGAATTTTCAAAATTAAATTCCTCTTACCTATACTTACAAAATGCCCCCCCCCCCCCCCCCCCGCCCACCCACGAACCATAAGAGCGTTTCGAGAGGGAAAAGAGGAATAGTTACCACGGTACATTAAGCTGGTGGCACCAGGTAGAATCAGAGAGTGATATGGTCTAAAGGGGTTCCTTTGAATTGGTGTTCTGGTGGGGTTATGGGTTATTTTCCGTTACCCTTGACCGGCTAGCCCAATTTTATCCTACTATTACCACGACTACTTGGCGCAAGACTAATGACCTTGCCCGGAAAAACAAATTATCATGGAAAATTTAACAAGCCTTCAGGACTTTCTAAATAAGGCCAAGACCGGTTCCCGATTGTAGTGCCGATGATGATGATGATGATGATTACTACTACACTACCTCGTCGGAAGTTTGTGGACCTGCTGAAAGTCAACCATCTGATTAACTAACCCGTAACTTCAAAAAGTCAGCACTCGGAGAAAAGTATTTCAAAAAAGTAAAATAAATATGAAATGCGACATAATTTGAGAAAGTTGGACCCATTATCCAGAATTCATATACTAAATCATTGTAAGTTAAATATACTTTGGGAAACGTCTTTGCAAGTTGTGCTTCTATTTTATTGGACATCCGTAAACAATTGAAAGCAGGCCGAGGGAAAATTCCCCGAAAACTTATTGAACGATTCTCGTATCATACCACAATTGGTATTATATTTACTACAATAGATCCAGCTTTATATTACTGAAAGTAGTTTGCTTGCCTCTCTAAAAAATCACCGTAACCTGCTGCCATTAGAATAATATTAAAAGCACTAGTTCGCCAGAATTTTTATATATAACATTACCGGGTCTGTGGTCCTTGTTCACTTCACGCTTCGAACTAATTCGGATACAAATACACTCAAGAGCAAATATGGAACGTGTGAATATAACCACGTTGAATTTATTCTGTTAGTAATTAAAATTTGCCGTCATATTCGTACTATTCGCCATGGGTCCACATCTACCACAGACTACAATATCCTTTTTGATGTTTTCTACATTCGCTCTAGCACCCTATTATGTGCATTCGTCATTTAAAAAAATAAAATAAAAAAAACACAAAACAAGGAAAATCTCTTTCCGTTTTTCCCAAATAAGATTTCTGTTTTCATAAAACCTGGAGGGTACGATTATATGTAAAGCTTTTAATGGTGCATACCTAAGTCCTGTTTCTCGGTAGGCATTATGGTGTGGCCCATTACAGGATCTGTGGAAAATTTATATGCGGTTTGCATGTTAAGAAAACACAAGGCACTATGTGCAGATTAGAATCACTAAAAGGTAATATAACATGCAAAAGAGATTTTTCTACACGCCTCCATTTAATGAGAGCACGAAGCTACACAACTTTACGACCTCGACTTCGATGTGGTGTTTCTTTAGAGTAACTACTACTTATAACATCCAGCATGTTGTTTAGGTTACTTCTTGTTTTTCTTTTATTACCAAACATTGTACAGGAACATTACCAACGGAATAAATGAACAAACGAGAGAAAAGTCCTCGGTGAAGGATCCCTTATGCCTTGTCTTAACACTACGGTAGGCAGGCTTGAATAATAATTCACCACCTGCCAGACCCAAATTGTTTTTAAACAAAGGTTCAACCACAAACAGGAAGGGATAGGAGAAATTTGTGTATGTGATAGCCCGCGGGTGTGATAAGGATTTACAAAGTGTTCAACAAGCAGAATAATTTGAAAGGAAGCCAGGAACTTGGGTGAATGTAAATGAGGTCTAGAGATAATGGTGTTGAAGAACATCTGAGGTCGATGTCTTTCAATATTTATGCCTGTTAAAGCCCAATAGGTGAAACAACACAGACGCTATGATTATGTTGAAACTTTAAGGATTTACTGCGGTTGATATAAAGGGTCAACTTTCAACGATTGAATATTAGATCACGTTGCCGATGAAACCTTGCCGCAGTGCCTTTATGACTTTTAAGGAGATTATCAATGGCAGCTTGGTGTCGCTCGTTAATTAAGAGTAATTAGTCATCGGCCTACAAACTTTACACAAACAATGAAATTTCATACTTCTTGTTTGCGATGATTCTGCAGGGTGGTTACTGAATCTTCAATTTGCTTTCAATACGGAGGAATATTGAAAGAGAGAATTGTTTACAGCGAGACGTAATAAGTATGCCAAGTTTAGCAATTCTTCTCAATGAAAATTATAAGCCTGGCTTACAGAACTATATAACATAGTACATTATGTGTAATAGTTCGGGTAGTCTGTCAATATAATATCAAAAACGTACTGGTATTAGCATTTATACTCAATGGAGATTATATTGCTGGCTCATCATCATCATCATCGGCACTACAACCGGGACCGGTCTTGGCCTTATTTAGCAAGTGCTGAGGCTTGTTAAATTTTCCATGATTTGTTGTTTTTTCGGGCAAGGTCATTAGTCTTGCGCCATTGCTGGCTCATAGATGCCACAAAATAAACATTCGTGTACTGCGGCTCTACCTCATACCCATATAGACAATTACATAAAACTGAGTGTATATGTACTTAAACTTTAAATTAAATAAACAATAAAAACCGACTCTTCTTTTATAAATCATGTGGGGAAGTATTACGTAGTTTCATACAGCCAAACTAAAGTACAACAAGTGAACGGTGTGGCACCTTAAATCAACGAGAAGAAAGAAACACAGGTTTTCTAAAGCAATGTACTTCAAATCTCCCTATGAGATTGTAGCGATTCTAACAGATACACACAATTCACAAGCAAGCAAAAATAGTGAAGAACACCGAACGAAAAAAATCGAATAAGAAAAATACATCAGAACCGTATACCAAGCGATAAAATAAAAATTATTCACACCAGTGGAATATACCCGAGTTTGGAAATAAAATTCAAAACTCGGTCAGTAGCCTGGTGTGTAACGCTTAGGGTAAAATTTTTTTCGTGATTCGAGCTGTCATAGCGTCAGTTCGAATCACACGATTTTCTTCACTATTATTTCAAACGCTATAATTGGTGACCCCGACGTGATCTTGTACACGCAGCATTCACTTCCCATAGTAAAGCAGAACTTCACACACGGTCACGACTTCCGCATAGAGCCCAGCCTCCGACGTTTTCTCGTTTCTCTCTCGTTCGTCCGTCGTCCGCATACGAATCTGATCGTAACGAAGTTACTGCGGCGGGAGTGTGTAGCGATTCTAACAGATACACACAATTCACAAGCAAGCAAAAATAGTGAAGAACACCGAACGAAAAAAATCGAATAAGAAAAATACATCAGAACCGTATACCAAGCGATAAAATAAAAATTATTCACACCAGTGGAATATACCCGAGTTTGGAAATAAAATTCAAAACTCGGTCAGTAGCCTGGTGTGTAACGCTTAAGGTAAAATTTTTTTCGTGATTCGAGCTGTCATAGCGTCAGTTCGAATCACACGATTTTCTTCACTATTATTTCAAACGCTATAAGATAAATGCATGGTCAATAGCTTCGCACCCACCAGAATCATATCGGAACCATTTACAAGAAGAAAAAAAATGGTACGAAGGAGGACTTTTAGAAAGATGATCAGTATACGTTGCATCGGTGTCTACATTCTGGTTATCTTGTGACTGTCACAATCAACCAAATCCAAGAAAATGTGAGACTTGTGTTAAAAGGTGGCGTTGTTAGTTTCTAATACATTTGCATGAATAAGGATTTTATGGATTAAAAGTGTTTACCCGTTTTTTAATGTAACATCCGGGTTTAGAATTGCAACTTCTCTGGTATGTCTTTCTTTACGAGTATATCCAACCACAAAACAACAATTCATGGCTGTTCATGTAGGGTGTCTGAAAAATAATTTCCAATTTGTTTTCTTCCCGTGAATGCAACCGTTGGAAGAGCCGTGAAACATACCTTGAAAGGAAGATACCTCGTTCGAAATCCATTGGCCAAGGAACATTTCACGGGTGTGGATCGTGGCGTGTGTGCGACGAAAATATTGAAATGTGTAACAAATTCGACATATCGAAGAGGACCTGTTTATTGAAGTTATCAAAACAGGGATAAAGACGTTTGATATACCTAGTTTTACAGTGTATATTGTTTGTGAAAAAACTGGGGAAACGTGGAGAACGTGTGCTAGTCAATTTATAACATTGCGCATCTCTCCGCCCGCAAAAAGAAAAGTATCTCTAGTATTGGTAAAGGTTTCCTACATCGCCTTATGCATAATGGTTTACGCCTTTAACTAAACATTAGAAAGATACAGATGGTGCAAGAAGTGAGTCGATGTTCGACAAGCTGGACCTCAGTAACCATGATTGATAGATTTAAAATTTTCAACAGCACTTCTTTGGCGGTATTTATGTTGTGTAACTTCGGGGGTGTGTTTCGGGTATGTTGCCAGTGTTCCGCCAATCACTGTCCGAAGTAATATCCACACCGGAGCACCAATGGAGCGAAAACAATTGTCCAAAAACAAACACTGAGGGTTATTTGTCGATTTAAAATCCTTTTTTTTTTTTTTCAATAATTGTTATAATTAACGGAATCTGTTTGACAATAGTGTCTCACAATATTTAACAATACAAAGTAAAACGCAGCGAACAATATTTAATAACAATAATCAAAACGCGGCGAACCACACAGACGATACACACGTTACCTCCCATTAGACGAATCACGCACAAACACACGTTAACCTCCTTGAAGGGAGGAGGCTCCCTGTACTACTCCTCGGGTCGACGATCAAAATCTCTCTAACTATCTGCCCACACAGATATCCAGATTCAAAACTGGTATCTGTGTCTACACGGAAAAATTTCCGTAATTGCTCTGCTAACAGAACTTCAGAATTTCTGTTAGCAGCATGTTATCACGTCCCAGGGGTGATTTTTCATTCCTGAAAGAAGAAACTCGCTCATCATCGAACATCATTATCACCATCCGTGGTGGTGGTCGAAATTCAGTTCGACGGTTGTCGATTGTATGCCGCCTTATTTACATAACACATCTGGCGCGAAGGCCGAAAGATATCCTGCAATTTGCATGGATGCATGGTTCATGGGTTTTGTTTGACTTTTGTCAATACACCCGAAATCCATTAGATCTTTCTAATGGGTGTGAAATACAAACAGACACCGTGGAATTTCAACCTCAAACAATTTGAATTATCTCGTTGAGATAATTATGGTTGTCGTTTCTTTTGTTTGCCGATAGATTTGGTGGTCTTTATGGCAGCTACCCGCACGTGCATCGTTGGTCGGCTAATTTGCTGCCGATAACAAATCCTTGTAACATCGTGTAGATGTTCAGGATTTCGGATTGTGCAGTGCTGGAGTGCGGCGCATTTCAATCTTTACTAATATGATGAATGAATGCTTTTACCTTTGTTTCAGGTATGTTACAATCGACTTGTTGCTTGATATTGAAAGCTTTGGGACGTTCAGTTCCTTGCTTCTTTTTATATCGGTTCGCATTTTGCAGGCTTCTATGACCTTTGTTACAGGTATTGTAATGACTATTGGCCGCATGTCTGTGGGCACGTGCGCTGCGTTATCAGGTGAGAACGTTCTTTAAAGGTAGGAACCTTACCTGCGCGGAATTGTGCGTTCGTAGAACGCTACATCACCCCCCCCCCCCCCCCCCCTAGTGACGTAGTCACGATATGAAGTAGTTAGTTGCTTGGGGGGTGTAGTTGAGTTTTATGGGCGTGCTCCCTTCCGTATTGGGCGATGCTTGGGTGGTAGAGGAGCGAAAGCTATCGCGTTCGTCGTTCTTTTTCGCTTGTCAGAAGTTGGGGTTTCAGGTTGCCGTACATTGAGAATCTTCGCAGCGTGTTCTTGTGCGCGCAGATCTCGGGCGCGCTGCCGCGTTATCGGTCCGTGTAGGATGTCCGATTCCCCGCGCGCGACCATTTCGCGAGGGTTTGGGTGATTCTCAACTATTGCCGTGCCTGGCGTTTCGTGGGAGTCTGATGGGTGGCGTACGGGGCAGGTTTCGGCTGCCGCCGTTGGTTGTTGTGGTGACTCTCCCAGTACGGTATCTGGTGGTCGTTCCAGGTGACACGGTTTCAACCTTTCGACACTGACGGTGTACGGCTTGCCGTCGAAGTCTACGGAGAAAATTCGGTCGTTTATCCAATCCAGTACCTTGTATGGCCCTTCGTAGGGCGGTTCTAGAGGTTTCCTAACTTTGTCCACCCTGATGAAGACGTGCGTGCAGCTGTTTATCTCTGGGTGAACAAATATCCTCTTGGAACCGTGTATGGCGACAGGTGTTGCCCTGACTTTTCGCATGAGTTTGCGTAGGTTTTCCAAATTTGGCAACTGTTCGAGCGGTGGTTCTCCATCGGCGAAGAACTCTCCTGGGAGGCGCAGATTGGTTCCGTAAGTCAGATCTGCTGCTGAGGCTCCCAGATCTTCTTCTATGCTTGTGCGCAAGCCCAAAAGAACTGTTGGTAGCACGTCCAGCCATTGATTATCGTCGTGACACATCAGTGAGGCTTTCAGCGAGCGATGCCATCGTTCAATCATCCCATTGTACTGGGGGTGATAAGCTGTCCTATGGCTTTGTTGGCAGCCGAGTAGATCGGTCAGCTGCCTGAAAATCGCTGCCTCGAACTGTGGTTCTCGATCAGCTGTGAGAGTAGCTGGGACGACGAAACGTGTGACCCAAGTCGAATAGAATGCTTTGGCTACATTCTCTGCGGTCACTGTTTGTAGTGGCACTGCTTCTGGCCACCGAGTGAAGGGATCGATCATCTTCAGGAGGTACATGTAACCTCTCGACGGCTTAAGCATTCCGACAATGTCGATGTGTACATGGGCGAATCGTGCCTTGGGGAGCTTAAACTGTGCTGGTTGTAGCACGTTGTGTCGATCGACTTTGCTACGCTGACATTGCAAACAATTGCGTGCATTTTGCAGCCTTCTATGACCTTTGTTACAGGTATTGTAATGACTATTGGCCGCGTGTCTGTGGGCACGTGCGCTGCGTTATCAGGTAAGAACGTTCTTTGAAGGTAGGAACCTTACCTGCGCGGAATTGTGCGTTCGGAGAACGCTACACTTCGTTCTCAGATGAGGCACAATTTCACCTCAATGGCAATTAAATTAGCATAACTGCCGCACGAGAAGTTTCTTCTTACGCCAAAATTTAAACGATAATGTCAGCATGTTGCATTTGCTGGAATGATATCGTGGCGGTTCCGCCAAACCCCACGGTCCAATTACCTGAAAAACCCCCATAACTGTGTCCTGTTTTTATATTTACCTTCACACCTTGCACATCACACACCCTCATTTATAAAACAGAACGCACTTGGTTTATTAAAATTAAAATTGATTTTTATTAATAGCAACTTCGTTAATCTCAATCTTTATTAATATCTCTAACCACGTCACCAGAAACACTTATTTGGGAGACCGTCGTAGTCAATTATCCCGAACCACGAATTCCTCACTCACCGTCCCGGTCAAGTCTCGAAAACCAACTCGTTTTTTCATCGGACGAAAACTTTTCTTATCCTGCGGATAAAAGGATTTTCCTTTCTTTGTCTTTCCCAAATTTGGGATCGAAAGAGGAAACACAAAAGAACAATCAAGAAAGGATCTACCGATGAGCATTTACGATCCTTTGTGTCGGTCGGCGGTAAACGTACATATAGTTCGTTTTATGGCGCGAGTTGTTTGTTTTAACTGAACACAAAAGGAAAATCAATAGGGCATCGTGTTAATGCACATTTCTGATTCTCTTTTTTTGGGTTAGCTGCTTGGGTGAACGTGTAGTCCGTTTTATTGCGCCTGTTATTTTCTTTAACCGCATGGGCCAGAATCTCTTCCGTGGAAATCGGTACAAGGGAAAAGATCAATAGCGCCTAGGTGAACGTGCAGTTCGTTTTATGGTACGCGTTTATTTCTTCTAGGCGAATGGGCAGGGATGTTCCTTGTGGGAAATGGTTTGGGTAAACAAACCTTTGAAAGATCATAAAATTGCAGACGTGCAATTTATGATTCTCAACAACTTTACTCGAAAGTTGGTCATCTGGATCCAGGCTATTCTGCGTGTTGAACATATGGTTCGTTCTTTCACGTCTTGGATTAAACTTAAATTCAATATGGGAAAATTGAACGTGCAGTACAATTTGTTTGATGTTGAATTTATATCGCGATATTTACCATATGCGCGATTAACGATGGAGCTTAGCTGCAAAGAGGTAGGTTTTATGGGATGGGCGGTTGTGGCCGTAGGGGGGGTGGGTGCGAACATACAGGGCAAAGTCTCTGATTGCCTTCAACCCGGCGAAGGCCAGGACGATCCTTGTCCCTGTTCAATCCAATTTGACATGCAGTCTCCACGTGACACCCCTGGATAGCTACTTTGACACCCGCCAAGTAGTGAACCAATGCATGCAGCGACATCCTGAGAAAGGTTGGCGCAAGGCTAATAACCAGGCCCGTAAAAATGAATTATTATGGCAAATTTAACAAGCCTCGGATATGGACCGGATACACGACGACGACCACGGAAAAGAAAACGGCTAAACGATTTAAGGATTTTTTCATGGAACATACGCTCACTATACAGAGCTCGAGCTGCACAGCAAGTAGCCGATGCCCTGTCCGAATATAAGGCTGACATAACAGCATTACAAGAAATAAGATGGACGGGGAGTGGTGTTTTTCAAAGAAAAGAGTATGACATTTAATACAGCTGTCACGCAAAACACCATGTGCTCGGGGTAGGCTTTCTAGTCAGCCAAAAGCTGAAGCCTGCCATCATCGGCTTTAATGCAATAAATGAAAGGCTATGCACTCTTCGCGTGCGAGGCAAATTTAAAAACATAAGCCTCATAAACGTTCACGGACCTACAGAGGAGTCCCCTGACGACGAAAAAGAAGAATACTATGAGAACGTCGAACGGGCCCTCAATGCCTGCCCAAGATACGATGTGAAAATCGTTCTTGGGGATTTGAATGCGAAAATAGGTCGGGAGCCGGTTTTCAGGCACTACGCAGGTTCCCATAGTTTGCATGAGAATACTAATGACAATGGACTACGAGTCATCGAACTGGCAGCATCAAAGAACTTGGTCGTTGCGAGTACCAGGTTTCCGCGTAAAGATATCCACAAAGCCACCTGGATATCACCTGATGGAGCCACTCGCAACCAAATTGACCACGTGTTGATAGATCGCCGCCACTCTTCGAGCCTGATGACGGTACGAACGTACCGAGGTGCCAACGTCGACTCGGATCACTATCTTGTTGGTACAGTTTTCCGAGTGCGGATTGCCTTACGGAGACTTATTGCATCCACGGATCAGGTTCGAATCAACACGGCTGCCTTACGCAATGAGAACACCAGCAACACCTTTGGTCATGCGTTAAGACTCGCCCTCGAAGAGCTCGACGGGGGGAGAGTAAGTCCTGGGGCCAGAATGCCGGGCGTAGAAGAGAAATGGACACGCCTTAAGAATACTGTCATTAGTACTGCCAACTCCATCTTAGGCAGTAGTCGTAGAGATCGGAACGACTGGTTTGATGATGAGTGCAAACTAGCGACTGAACGTAAGAATGCTGCATACCGGGCAATGCAGCAGTCTCATAGGACGCGGGTACGCGAGGAGAAATACAAAGAGCTCAGAAGAACTGAAAAAAGACTTCACAGACAAAAGAAAAGTGCCTGGGAAAAAAATCTTGTCTGTGAAATAGAGAAAAGTAGAGAGCGAGGTCCGCACCAGGCGCGGAAGTTCTACCAAATAATCCGCAGTATGACGCGGTACACACCACGCTGCACTTACTGCAAGGATAAAGAGGGTAATCTGATCACCGATCCTGAAGGCATTCTGGAGCGATGGGAAGTGCACTTTAATGAATTGCTAAATGGTCAGCTCACAGAAGAATTGGAGGCTCCACCAATGCAAGACCAGGACCAAATGCTGCCGCCACCAAGCATTGAGGAAACACTAAAAGCCATTAGACAGCTAAAATCAAATAAAGCCCCTGGAGCTGATGGCATACCAGCTGAGCTGATCAAACAAGGAGGGACAGCGTTACATCACGCAATTCACGAGATCGTGGTGCACGTATGGGAGCAAGAGGAGATGCCGGAAGATTGGCGTCGTGGTATAATTTGCCCCATACATAAGAAGGGAGATATCACACAGTGCAGCAACTATAGGGGTATAACATTGCTGAGTACCGCCTATAAGATACTCTCCACTATCCTACAAGACCGGATATCCCCATACGCTAAAGCCATCATTGGTCAATATCAGTGTGGCTTCATCCCAGGCAAATCAGCAATTGATCAGATATTCACCCTTAGGCACGCGATGGAAAAATGTCTGGAATTTAAGATTCCACTATATCATCTATTTATAGACTTCAAGGCCGCCTACGACAGCATAGCCAGGGTAGAACTATATAATGCCATGAGAGAATTCGGCATTCCAAATAAATTGATACGACTTTGTAGGTTGACCATGACCAACGTAACTAGTCAAGTAAAAGTGGCGGGATTGCTGTCCAAACCAATAAACATCTATAATGGACTCCGACAAGGGGACGGTCTGGCCTGCCTCCTCTTCAACCTGGCGTTGGAGAAAGCAATCCGTGACTCTGGCGTTACAACTAGAGGGACTATTGTCACCAAGTCCAGCCAGATACTTGCCTACGCAGATGACATCGACATCATCGGTAGAACCGAATCGGCGGTACAGGAATCCTTCACCCAGATCGAGCAGGCGGCACAAAAAGTGGGACTGCGCATTAATGAGGGAAAAACCAAGTACATGGTGGCAACTTCTGCGAAGAGAAGACCTAACGTTGGTCAAACTATCAGGGTAGTGGAGCACGAATTTGAAGTAGTGCAATCCTTTAACTACCTTGGGTCAATAGTATCAGCCGATAACAATATGGAAGAAGAAATACGCGAACGGCTGATTAAATCCAACAAAGCCTACTATGGTCTATCAAGGCTCTTTAAATCCCGAAATTTATCCAGAACATCCAAGCTACTACTGTACAAGACCATGGTCTTACCAGTACTCATGTATGGATCCGAGACCTGGGTGCTTAATAAAAAGCACTCTGAACTCTTGGCCGCGTTCGAGAGAAAGGTCTTGAGGAGAATTGTTAGCCCCGTATGTGAGGGAGGACGATTCCGGAGACGCTACAACCATGAGTTGTACGCAATCTACCTTGAAGCTCATATTGTAAGAAAAATCAAGCTCGGTAGACTCCGGTGGGCGGGACACCTAGCTCGAATGAGCGAAGAGGACCCTGCCCGGAAAATCCTTTGTGGCAGGATGTATGGAAGGAGACAGCGCGGCAGACCTTGCCTGCGATGGAGGGATGGCGTAGACCAGGACGCCCAGAGCCTGGGAGTGCTAACTGGATGACATCGGCTCGAAATCGGGACAGGTGGAGAGATTTGTTAAATAAGGCCAAGACCGGATCCCGGTTGTAGTGCCGATGATGATGATGGTTGTGGCCGTAACATCTGCATCCCAATCTGCATAAGTTTTTGCTAATGCAATCGCATTAAGCACCTGTAAATACTTCACGCATCAAATATATCAAATTTATAATCTAAAAGTCCCTGTAAAAGAATCCTTACCTTTCATGCATCTCGGACACAGATATAGGAAACTGTTTCGCTGAACACTTCGGTAAAACTCATAAACCAAACGATTCCCTCCCAGTCACTGATTTCCACGACACCGTGAATGAATTCATCTCAGGCAGACTGGAGCCATCCTTCCCACCATTCATTACTGAATTCAACGAAACCAATAAAGCGTCACATCCCATGGGAACCGACACATTCCTAAGCTTTACAGAATTATCTGAATTGATTACTTCGCGTAATAATAAAAAAGCTACAGGCTTGGATAGAATCCCTAACCTTCTATTTAAAAGACTTCACCCGGAGAACTTACTCCCCATTCTCGTTCTTCTCAACCACATAATAAACGCTTCACATTTCCCAAAATGTTGGAAAACAGCGGTGATAGTCCCTATTAGTAAATCCGGTTCTTCCAACAACCCGGCTAACTTCCGTCCCATATCACAGCTAAATTCGCTTAGTAAGGTTTTGGAATGTAAGATATACAAAAATCTTCTCTCATTTGCTAGAGACAACTCCCTTATCCCGAATTCTCAATTTGGCTTTCGTCCACAACACTCAACTTGTCATGCTTTGCTAAAACTGACACATGATGTGCCAATGAATCTCCAAAAGCACTCCCCAACAATATGCGTCTCTCTCGACATAGCAAAAGCATTCGATTGCGTTTGGATTGCAGGACTACTATTCAAGATACATTCAATGTTCGGATTAAACAACCACACTATAAAACTTCTCGCTTCCTACCTTTCTGTTCATGGTGAAAATAAATTCAAATCTTTCGACACCATACAGTATAACCGCGGGTGTTCCTCAAGGTTCCGTTCTCGGATCATTATTATACCTCCTTTATACTTCAGACACCCCGCAGCCACAGTCACTTAATACAGTAATGCTGAACTATACTGATGACACTTTAATTTATTCAAGCAACAAGTTTGTCAAGGAGGCAAGAAACTGTATTAACAGCTATCTCCCGAATCTCTCATCATATTTTAGTAAGTGGAGAATCCGACTCAACCCAGCCAAAACTCAACTCATAGTGTTTAATGGCAGAAATGCGAATTGTACTAACAACACCATACGCTGCCATAACAAAATCAGAATCAAGTTAAATAACAATATAATTAAAACCTCCAAAACCTTAAAGTACCTGGGAATAACCTTCACCAACAATCTGTCCTTCTCCGCCCACACCAAAAACTCGATTCGCAAAACCGCAATTCAACTTAATCTCTACAGAAAAGTGATGTACAAGCCAAATGGTCTCTCTTCCAAAGTTAAATCACTTATCTACAAACAGATAATCAGACCCACTCTCACACACCCGCCCAAATGGAGAAGCTACGCATCTTCGAAAGGGAATGCTTCAGACTTATCACTGGCCTCAACCGACATCCCAACTCCCACAAATATTACAACAGTAGTTCGCTCTACTATTCCCCTAATATTGAACGTATAGATCGACGCTTCCTCGAGCTGTCCATCAAACTTATCGAAAATCTTCCCAATAATCCCAACCCGATAATAAATACGCTCACATCGACTCCGTCAGATAACCGAACTGCCTACCCGAACTCTCTCCACATCAGAACGTTTTTCACCTCTGGTAGGTTGGTTAATAACTCTAATGAGATTGTTTACCACAATACAAAACTTTCACCTCACCAATTTAAATATAGTAATATTCAACCCTTCTCCAATATTTTTGCGTTTCAACGAACAAACGGGAAGTAGGTCCCCAATCCCACATCCCTGACTGACAATATCCTCACGAACCCATAACCTACCTATTGATCACTATGCTTCCCCCTTCCCCACTACACTAACTTATTTCAATAATAATTAGGTAACTAGACTAAGTTAAGATAAGTTAAGTTAAGTTAAGTAAATTAGCATAGGTTAAGTAAATAACTATAACCTGGTTTTCTGACCTTTTCCAGGAAGCTCTACCCACTAAAATCTTAATCCATAACCAATATATAACTTTTATCATATTGTTTGCAAAATATACTAGTAAGTATATGTAAACAATTATAGCTAAAGTATCATAAGTTATCTGTATTGCTTATTGTAAAAATTATTGATGGTCAATAAATACAGAAATGTAAAAAAAAAAAATCTTCGCATACAAATTCCCTGTAAGAATTCTTTCCAAACTTAGCAAATCCCTTAGACGAATTCCTGAAAACAAAATGATTTGGTTTACATACAATGTAACCAGCATAACAGGGATCATAAACATTGCGTCGCCTAATTTCCGTCCTCACCAAGTGTATAATAAATCACAATACATACACATTGGCTGGCGACCTACACCCAAGGGACCAAAACAAATATACGCATCTCGCGTCTTAAGGCCTAAATTAAATCCTACAGCACAGGCAAATGCAAATAGGAATTGAATACCTACCCTTACCAGCGATGCCATAAACACCATTTGCCGGTAATCAAGCTAAAACCAATTAGCGCATTTCCACATTGCATTGCCGCCTATTTATTTAGCCGCAATGCACATCTTAGACAGAGACCTAAGCGTTCCCTTTGTCTTCTCATATTTCGGGATCTGCTTCTCATCAGCAGCGGCATGAGCAAACGGAAACCCAATTATCATCCAATGAGATTCGGTTTGTTTGCTTTACCGAACTCACATGCCTTGGATACACCCTATGCCCCTTTCTTCGCTTCAGGTTCGTTATGATGGTTTGTCCCATGAAAGAACCCATGTACACACATACATGTGTACTACCAACGATCTTCACGGTCCCTTTGTCCTTACCGACTATGTGCTTTGTTTATCCATCGCCTTCGCGCGTGTGTTGAATATTATGATCCTCGCGATCACCGATGCACACATACTACTACCATGATCTCCATCACGACATTTGGTTTTCTGTTCCACAAAGAGAGACTTTACGTCTCTCTTGTGGTAGGTAAAACGTATCCTTAGTGGAGAGGAACACTTTCTCTCTCGGGGAACCTCATCCCATTAGCAAATCGGCTCTGCACGAGCCGTTTATCGCTTAGTCGTTTAACATCACCCGACCGAGTCGGACGGTCCGTTTTCCGCTCCCCGATTCGCGCACGGGGACGTAGTTATCACCAGTCGAGTCGAGTCGAGTAAGCGCGTCCGTGTTCTGCCATCTAATGTAGTGTTGCGTCATATAAATAATCCGAATATGTGTTCTTACATCTAATTTAGTGTGGCGGCATATAAATAAGACTTATGGATTAATTAAAATAATAAAATTAAAGAAATAACTCCGAATAACTAAACCAGTGGTTCATTGTTGCTTTTGTCGACGTTTTGTTTCGGAGTTTCGTTTGTGCTTTTCTCCCAGTGCGTCCGTTTTATCCTTGGTGTGATTGCTTTCTGGTGGACACAATTGCTGCGGCTGAACTTTTGATCGATCGAGGAAGGAAGTGAATCAGCGCCGTACGCCGGTGCAACATACTCTCCTTCCCCATAATATCCCTTCTCAGGCTGGGGCGGACTAGTGAGACTTTTCGTTAACTGCGAGATGTGCAGCAAGTTGATTCCCTACCTCCATTAGCAAAACAATGAACGAGGTTATAGAGATTTTAATATCGTTCATAAATACCCAGATTTTTATTATGTCTGTGAGAGCCTGTAATGTCTTTGACTCATTTTCTGGTCATATGTAAGCCTTACGCGTTAAACGTACGCATTGCAGTTACTTCTATTTACTTCTAATATTGAATTTGCTCCAAGTTTTTTGTATTGTTCGTACTATAAAACCGAAAGTTGAATCGCAAGCTCTTATAACCAGTGTGCAACAGGAAGTTGTCCCCATATTCAACTTAGATTTGATTTTCTTTCCTCTTCTGGCTTAAACTTTCGTATACCAAGTAAAATTGTATTTGTTATTTGGTCAACTATAACCTTATTGTGGTAATTGAAGAACGATATTGACTAACCTTCCCAAAAAAGGATCTTAGAGCATTTCAGTTATTGTTCTCGTAGGGACACACTATTATTTTCGGACCACATTTCTTTAGACTGATTTCTGTGAGAAAAAATTTACCTGATGTAACGCAGTAGTCTATAGTATCCATGACTGAAGTGTGTGAAGAAATTGGGTTGTGTCTTACGTTTGACTGTGCAAATCTAGGTTCAACTGACGACTCTTGCTATTGTGCAGTTCGACACAATTACTGAGTGGTAGGTGGGGTCCCAGAGCTCAGCCACCCGGTGAAGTACCAGCGCATTAAGCTATAAGCTTTGTGAAATGGAAGAGCAAGAGGTACATACCAGGCCATTACGCTATAGGCTTCGTGAAATGGATGGCAGAAATCTTTGGGCATCTTTCGTAGCTTGGCTGATTGACCCAGCCGAGAAAAAAAAATAGCATTTCAGGGCGCTGACGCAGCGCTATAGGTTCACCTTTTAGCCAAGCTCCGAAAGATGCTCAAGTATTTCTCCCATCCATTTCACGAAGCGTATAGTGTAATGGGCTGGTATGTACCTCTTGCTTGCTCATGGCTGTACTGACTACAAAGTCAAACGCCACCCAGGCCGGTTCCCCTACTCTTCATAAACCAAACAACAACCACGCACGAGACTACCTAGCTCGCAACTTGTTGCTAAATAAACTAGTAAAATTATCTTTTATATTTGATTCACCTCGTATATATACATATACATATATGCATATATATATACACACATATATATATATATATATATATATATGTATACATATACATATATATGTACATATATATATACGTAAAATCGACGATACCTAGGTTCATAAATTTCAGAAAGCGAGTAAACAGACGACGGTCGTATTGTACGAATCGAGCAATTAATAATTGATCGTAACATCACCTCAGAATTCAGCACGTTGTTGTTTAATGGAGCATGTTTCTGGAAATAGGCATAATACTTCGCCAGGAATATCCTCCGCAGTGTGAAGCACTTTTCCCTATGATGGTATGTTGTTTGTTCCAGGTGCCTGGTTCCGAAGGCATTGTCTGCAGGTCTATCTGGTCCATTGTTTTCACTGTGGTCCATTAGTTGTTGTCCACATCTGATTCATCAGTGTCAATGTGTTAATCCGCATCAACCTGCTCATCTGCGGTTTCATCATCGGTGTCACCCTTTAACCTAACTGTGTTAGTTGAAGTTTTGCCTTTGCGCCTTTCTTATACTACGTTCCAGCGGTTGCGTCTTGTGGAGTTATTTTAAAGCGCTTTATTCTTTGTGGTACCTGAGAAGGCGAATCCGTAGTTGAGTATTGTACCTTCGGGGGACCGGAGTAGTTAATCCTTTGACATCTTTAGGTGGTGGATGGTAGGTTTTCCTTGGACGTCCTCAGTTGGTGTATGGCTGAAACTCTTATACGCACAATCACTGGTCTTGGTAGATTCTGTAAAGTATCTCAGAACTTGATAATTTGAACGAGACGTGAAACTGCGCGAGGGGAACCACAAAAACACAATCGTGTTTTGTGTTTAGTTATTTCTTTTTTAATTCTGACACCAGATCTCTGTTAATTTTTATTTGGTGATTTCTGTTTGGCTATGGTTTCGAACTAGAACTTGACTGATTCGAACTTTACTCATTAAACACAACCTACGCGACACTACACCAGTTCTTTTTAAAAAGATGACGGCCTTAGTGTGCCGATAACACTCAAGTCCCTTGTTTTTGGTTTTATTTAGGGAAGTTTACGTGTATGCGAACCAAATGAACATTTTGTTCGTTTCTCACGTGTTGGATTTTATAATGTTTAGTTCAATTTGTTTGACATCGGATTCAATGTTGATTATGCGGCCTGTTCTGAGGGTATATGGGGTGCCAAATGTGTGGGAGTAATGATCGGGTTTGCAGAGCTTTTCATCCTTTATCCATCCACTGGTTCTGCGTGTAACCCGGTTAACGGCAGATGCTGGTTCCAAAGACGTAAATTTTAAATGGTGGAGGGTTTCGTGCGTAACAGTCTCTTATCGTTTCTCTTAGCCTCGTTCTCCATGATTTATTCAACTAATACTGTCAAGTTTTCCAAGTGTTTCACTCCACGTTTTCTTTATCACTCCAGTGGCTTCTTCTTCTGGTGCCCTATAGCTCCAAGATTTTTGCTAGATTTTCCTAGGAACTTCTTTGCTCAGTTGTATAGGTTCTTTTCCTTGTCATGTTTCTCTTTGACTTCGCTACCCTGTCCTTCAACATCGTCATCGGCTTCATTCATGAAGATATTCGCTTCTCGCCTGCATATTAGTCGATCTTCCTGCGGTTGCTGAATCCAATAATGAGACAGCACGACCCTTTATGTTGTTGGCGAAGGCATTTGACGCAGAGTGGTTTTCTTGGCCATCTACCATTTTCCGTTAGTATTGGCGTGAACTTGGGTGATCCAGTCTCTTTCATGGGGTACCGGGCAGTGTATTTTACTTTGGATCTGTGAGACTTCGTTGTCTTGGATGGCTGATGACCGTCGAGTTATCTTTTTTAAGTTGTTCGTTAATTTGGAATGCACATTTTGAGATTACTTAGCCGTATCTTCACTGGTTCTTAGATTCCTTGCCGTGAACTTCACTTCGCTGTCCGCCTTCTTATTGGGTACATATATTTCGTCAGTCTCGACGCCCTCGCTCTCATCGCTTTGTTCATACCCTTCAACGACATCCTTGTGTAAAGTAGGATCGTATACCTTCCATTGGCTACGTTCCTCACGGTTTCCCTTGGCATCATTATCCACGGTGTGTACGGAAACACTATCAACACTTCTGAATGTTTTGCTCCACGATTACACTGGCGTTTCAAAGGATTAATTCTATGATGCGCCAATTTCTTGTTGACGCCCCTGCTGTATCTGTCAATTTTCTTTTCAGCTTTAGTATGATCGTAGTTGTCATTTAGGCATTTGTTCGTCGTTGTCCGGATCTCGACACTCTTGTTGTCTTTTCCGGTGCCTTCTTCTCGCGGATGTACTCATCTTTGTTTGGGAGTTATAACTCTTTCTCTGACGTCCGTTAATTCTTATTTCGTTAATCCTGTCACTAGATTGTTCCTTTTGATTGTTGTTACCCTTTGGTGGTGTGTCTATCTTTTCCTTATCTTTCTCAACATTCCTTCAACCGAAACCGATAATTTCTCTGGGTTATCTTCATCAGCGAGACACTACTTGAACTTGTCACTTCTGAAATAACATTATCTTCATTAGAAGTCGTATTATGGTCCGTTTCTCTGTCTTCCGCAACGTTGTCGTCAGAGTCACGGAATGATTTAATGTACATTGATCTCCTTATGATCGGAAGCCAATGGTTGTCCCAGCTCTTCGTCCTCGGTAACGGATTTCATGTCCTTGTCGACTTCCACATCTGATACGATATCATTTTCACTAGAAGCCGTGTCATTGTCCGTTTTCTGATTTACGCGTCGTTGTCATAAGATTTCTCAATATGTACGACGATTTCCTTAGGAACATCTTTTCTGGTTTGGTTCCTTTATGGACATAACTGCGATTCCTTTTTTTTCGTTGGCGTAGCTACTTTCCTGGCATGGTCCACTTCCGTCTCGTTGACTTTGACACTCTCGTTCAACTTCTCTGTTTCGACAACTGCGATAATAGATACCTCTTCTTCCCTCCTTCCGATTCTGGTTCCATGTGTGGGTCAGTTTTTTGCTCCCTTCTAAGATAGACTTTTCTATGACCGGTTTCGTGTCTGGAAGAAATATTTTCTTCAACAACTGGTGCACTTCTATTATTCAATAGCCGCTTAGGTACAGATTCGTCCTCATATGTTAGACTTCAACAACAAGCTGCTCTTCTTCCTCGCTGCCATTAACGCGAAGACTGGACTTGTGTCCGTGCATATGTGTGATGTAGTGAAGTTGTCTTCTGCTCTAGTGGCGTTGGTCTCTTCGACCGGATTGCATAGCGACAGTGTGATCTCCAACAAGGATGTTCGGAGATACCCTTTCTTCTATCAGGGCGCCTGGTACGGAGCGAAATACCGCAGTGTAAGTAATTTGCGCTTCCCCATCGGGGCAGGGTAACTTCCTTCTTGATTTCACAAGTCTCGTGAGGTGCTCTGGTTCGCCTTTTTCGCCATGCACATGGACAAGTGCAGTGTAATCTCTCACGAGACATGTGGGAGATATCCCCTCCTTCGCGTGGGCAGTTGGTACGCTGCGGACTACCTCAGGATGGGTAGTCGGTGCTCCTCCAATGGGGCTTGGTGGCGTTTTCTTTGTTTTCGTCGCTATTACGCGATAGGCATGCTCGTTGTTACCAAGATTAGGCTCGAAGGACTTTTCTATAAGCGAAAGCAACCTACGGACCGCTAAGGAGTCTAAAATCGAGCTTAAGTAGAATACAAAAATAAATGGAGTGGCGAGAGGCCGACTTAAGCGAGACAGGGACAAATGTGTCCTTCATCTTGTCTCTGGTTGTTTCACAGTGTCTGATTTGCCTGAGTTCGGCGTCCCCAACGGCGAGATATAAGTCGGCTTTCGCCTTTGCGTCCTCGTCTTTCCACGCTGGTAGTTCCTCAGCAGCTTCTGGTTTCGGTCTTTCGCCGCTTGCGTTAGCCCACGTTTTGTTCTTGGTCATAAGGGCCTGCATTCTAAGTTTCCAGTTGTCGTAGTTCTCCCTTGTTAGCATTTGTATGCGTATTGCACTTGAACTTTGGCCGTCCGTTTTGTCTGCAGTTGGGTTATGTTTTCTTGTGTGCTTTCCAGTGTGTTTTCCCCGTTGTCTTGTCCTGGGCCCATAACCTGTTGTCGCAGTGTGGTAAACAAATTTGCGGCTTCTTGCCTAAAATGGTTTATTTATTAGAACAATGTGTAATACAGTCAACAGTCAAAAAGCAAAAAACAATATCGAGCGCCGTCCCACGTTGCTGCTATCTCTTCTGACAGAAGTACTTTGGCGTTCGTTCTCCTATTGCTCGCAACGCTCGGTCCGGCGCTGCAATCGCACGCAGCTTTGGGCCACTCCACAACAGTTTCATTATGTTTTTCTTCTTTTTTCTGTGAGTTCCTGCTGTGCCATGTCTATCATAAAAACAGCTCCTTTCGAGTCAGATAAGCTCTTTTTGAGTCACTTTATATACAAAATAATTGGATCTTTCTAAACCCCCACGTAAACAGTTATGTTGAGCTCAATCTGCACCAACACACAAAATAAAATTGAAAGCATACTTTAAAAATGTTGTAAGCTCCTCCTTAGTGCCGCATTCCCATAAACCAAGATAACTCAGCGCAATGCACTCGATTTTTTCAACATATCGCGGCCTTGCAACACAGTTCCGCGTGGTAGGCCTGTTTAATTTTTTTTTCTTTGTTGGAGTTTATCTGCGCACACCTTAACAAAACCAGCCCATATTTTACCGCTCATTCTTTACGACTACTCGTCACACGACTTGATCCTTGACATTATTGCGTACGGTGCGAGCAATGAAATCATGATGAGGCGCATAGTAAGGGAGACTTCGGAGGCATCGTCATGAACGTTCTGCTATCATATTCCATTAAAACTTCCAACCGACTTTATTTAGGAAGATTCTGCACAAATCAAACAAGAGGTGGCGAATCAAATGTCCTCTTATGCTTTCATGGCCATTATTGATTGTGGAATGTTGTTGCAGCTCTAGACTTTTCTAGAAAATTTGATGGCGTCGGTTTTTGGTTTTGTTCTGTGTATCTTTGGTTTTTTTCTGTGTCTATTGGTGGAATAGTCGTGTTGTGTTGTCATGTAATCCGTCGCAAAATTATTAAAAACCAAATGAATTTAAATGAAAATAAAAATTCATTTCATTAAGAAGAAATAAAATATAATACGTAAAATATTAATCGATAATTTTTAATTTACTTGCTTGTCAATAATTAGTTCGACATTTCGGTTTTATTGTATTTACCAGTATCCACATATTCTCACCAAAAGATGTCCGCGGCACAAAACAATCAACAACACACATTCCTTGTACGGCCGAATTCAACTGCCAATATTCCTGATATCTGACGACAACCGACCATTGTTGAAATATAGTACCTTAATATTATTCTAAATTTATACTTTTACTACAAACAACAATAGGCCCCTCTAATAGGCCAGAGACGCTCCATTAAATACGCTTTTCTGCTCGGCGTTAATGTTCCTCTAGTACCTGCTTCCTATACGTGTGTATATTATACTACCGACCTGCTTTGAAACGTGTGCACTGGTGCACCATGTTACTGTCATATATGGGTATACAGGCTACTCAATTAGTAAATTCTCTTAAAGGCGTTTTGCTTTACCAACTCCTCTTTATTTTCACCTAGTTTTACCTGTCATTCAAGCCGAACAACTACATTTACAATCTGTAATTGCTTTATAACAATCATGTTTCTTACGTAATCCTTCGACTCCTTGACATTTCCAATAAAGTTTCAGCAAAGTAAGCCTAAAACAAATAAAATATCCAAAGCCAACCTGTTTAAAAACTTTTTGCTGTAAGCTGTGGAAAGGAACAATTAAACGTCAGTAGCGACCGATTTTCCCAATGAAGTTCGCAAACTTATTACACGACTCGTCAACATTGTAAGCTAAGAAACTCAACAGTAAACCCACCGCAAGCTACTTAATTAATCCGAAAACGTTGTCAAATTAGAAAAGTTATTTGAAAAGCTTTAAATTGTATTACAGAGGAAACGTCTGCTTAAGAAACGAAATTAAAAGCAGAATAATACGAAGAAATGGAAATTACTTGAGGATATCGTTCCCACCTTTTGTGCGTGGAATACTGCATGATAACTTCTGTTGTAGCGATCCAGAGGCCCCAGTTTACATCTTTGAAACGTCAACCATTACCGGCATTTTTATTTAAAGGCGTTCAAGCACTCCTGGGTTATATAACTAGATTTTCAAGAATTAAAATTATGATAATTGGCCCTGTGAGTAGGGCGTTAGAATATACTCACAGCTAGGCCAGCTTGTCGTAAAAGGCGACTAAAGGCCGAGTAGTAACCGGGGTCCCAACGCCCTGTGCGCCCGGTGAAATACCACCCCATCAAGCTTTAGGCTCCGTGAAATGGTCTGGAGAAATCCCTGGCCATCTTTCGGAGCTTGGCTGATGGACCGGTTCGAGAAAAGGTTGGTTAGGTGGTAGTCGGTCCCAAGGTGAGATACCACCCCGTCACGCTGTACATTCCACGATATCGCCGAGAGAAATCTTCAACGGTGTTTCGAATGTGTGGCTGATGGCCCGGACTGACACGGGGATAAGTCATGATGGTGTCTTCTGATATAAAGAATTCCGGAGGTAAACTAGTCTCCCATTCGGATCTCCGTGCGGGACTATGTCAGGGGGAACATCATGCAGATATCATGATAAAAAATGGAACTTTGAGAGGCTCGTCATCGCATAACCGGGCTAGCTCTCGAGGCTCGGCCTACGCTCGACTGGCGACGGCATTTTGTAAGATCAGGGGCATCGGTTTCACCAATACTAATGTAAACGCCGTCCACCAATATTTGCAAACAACGAAACCTGATATCCTTGCCCTAACTGAGACCCAGGTCGATTCGTCAACTGATTCGACATATCTTCGTTGCTCACGATACGACTTACATTCGAGATTCCGTTTTAAGGGCGGTGTCTGCGTCTTCGCACGGTCCGATCTGGCTTGCCAGAGGATGGAGGCGTTGGAACCCAATAATATGGACATCATATGGTTGAGGGTCGTACTGAGGAATTCCGTTAAATTTCTTTGTTGTCTTTTAACGCTCCCCGAATGACGATCGACCGGCGACATTTTTCGAACATCTTTCATATACCGTCGACTGGATACAGATCAACCACCCAGCTTCTGAAATTATTGTCCTTGGCGATTTTAATGTGCACAATTCCGACTGGTTGTTACATTCTAACAGAACCGACGACGCTGGGAGGCTGGCGGAGATGTTTGCTGTAAGCCACAACTTGACTCAACTCGTGGGGGAGCCAACGCGAATACCGGATGCCCGAGGCGATTATGCGAACACCCTGGATCTGTTTTTGACATCCGAACCGAGTATTTATACCGTAGAGGTTTCTGCGCCACTGGGAAACTCAGATCACTGCTTGGTATCTGTCGCGCAAGCACTTGCATACCAAGCGAATAGCCGGCCTAGGCAGCTTCGCTATGTATGGAAGTATGGGGCCGCTAACTGGGACGATATGCGAGATTTCTTCGCATCCTTTCCATGGTCCGAGATGGGCTTCGGAAACTCCGATGTTAACGGTTGCGCGGAGTCGGTGTCAGAGATTATTCTTCTGGGGATCGAGATGTATATTCCACATTCCATCAAACGAAGTTCGTCTGATAAACCTTGGTTTGACAAAAAATGCGAGCTGATTACAGCGGCAAAAAATAGAGCTTTTAAGCAATGGCGCTCCAATCCCACCGATGTTAACAGAACGAATTTTGTAAGAATCAGAAACGTGTGCAACCAGACGATTGATACCGCGAAGAAGGCTCACAACGACAGGGTGATCAATAAGCTCCTTCGGTGCCCAACTGGTTCACGCTCCTTCTGGTCAATGGCAAATGCTGTGAGCAGTAACTTTGCTTCCTCCTCTTTCCCTCCGTTGGTGACAGACAGCGGGACGTTAGTCACGAATCCAAAGGATAAAGCTAATGTGTTCGCGAATTTATTTTCCGCGAATTCAAATCTCGATCCCGGCCTTTTGGAGCCACCTGTGATCTCGCCGTTACAGTCTTCCATGCGGGATGTGAGATTTCGTCCGCGCACTATTCAGCGCATTCTACGTGAACTGGATTGTAGGAAGGCAACCGGCCCGGACGGAATACAAGCAATAGTCCTTAAGAACTGTGCTCCAGAACTATCGCCGGTTCTTGGCAGACTCTTCCGCTTATCTTATGCACGGAGGACCTTTCCTGCCTGCTGGAAAATCGCTCCAGTTCAGCCAATCCCAAAGACGGGAAAAAAGTGTCTCCCACAAAATTACCGTCCGATAGCATTACTGTCTATTTTATCTAAGGTAATGGAAAAAGTCATCAATACAGAGTTGGTTAAGTATTTGGAGTGCAACGGTCTTCTGAATGATCGTCAATACGGATTCCGTGGCAGGCGGTCCACGGGAGACCTTTTGACACTTATAACCGATATATGGACATCTGCGATTGAACGGCATGGTGAGTCAAGGGCGGTCGCATTAGATATCTCCAAGTCTTTTGACCGCGTCTGGCACGGGGCATTGCTGAGCAAACTTCGTTCATATGGACTTTCCCAACAGCTTTGCGACTGGACGAGGAGCTTCCTCGAGAATCGATCGATCCGGGTTGTTGTGGACGGCGAGTGTTCGGATCTGTATCCTGTTAATTCGGGGGTGCCCCAAGGTTCTATTTTGGCTCCAACCTTGTTCTTGCTTCACATAAATGATTTGTTGGAGACAACTGATAATAGGGTGTTCAGTTTTGCGGATGATAGTACGCTTGTTTCCTCCTTTTCGAGTGATCGGCCGATTGGTGCATCAACGTCGCACCAGCTGAGATGTAGACAGATTGACTCTCTGAACCAGGATCTAGATAAAGTCCTGCAGTGGGGAAAGGCCAATCTTGTCGACTTCAACGCAACGAAGACCCAGTATACAACATTCACAAGGAAAACTGGACCATCGGTTCCACAGCTGATGATGAATGGCCGGGCCCTCGAGGCTGGGGAAAGTTTGAGATTGCTCGGCGTCACGGTCTGTGGGAATGTATCATGGTATAAACACGTATCGGGTATCGCCAGATCAGCCTCAGGAAAACTGAGCTATCTTTTTAGAGCCAAGAAATATTTTACGCCGGCCCAACTTCTTCTCCTATATAAATCTCAAATTAGACCTGCGCTCGAATATTGCTCTCATGTTTGGAGCTCGGCTCCTAAACATACCCTCGACCTACTTGAGAGCGTACAAAGACGAGCGATCCGCCTGATCGGGGACTCGGTGGTGACGTCGGGACTACAGTCGCTATCACATCGAAGGCGCGTGGCCGACCTCTGTCTGTTTTACAGATATTATCACGGGTGCTGTTCTTCGGAGATTCTTGACATTGTTCCACGCAATTCGGTCTATATGCGCTCCGCAAGACAATCCGACGGATCGCACCCGTTTGTGGTTCATCTCCCGACAGCGCGAACATCCCTGTATCAGAACTCGTTCCGTTACAGACCGGGGAAGCTGTGGAACTCCCTTCCCACGCGAGTGTTCCCGGAGCGTTACAACCTGCAACTGTTCAAAAAGAACTGCAACAGTTATTTGATGGCATTTCGGGGCGCCCACTCGACGCTATAGGTTCGCCTCTCCCGAGAGAAGTCTAATAAAAAAAAAAAAATTAATAATAATAATAACTTGTAGGATAATTATCTGACGAATTTATTATTAACATGTGTCATGTTAGCGAAAGATAGTTATAACAAAAATGTTTAAAAAAAAAAGGAATTGCCCCTGCACATTACGAACACTATTTTCCTGGAAACTTCTCTTAGAAATATTATTTTATAGAAGGAGAAATTGTTCAGATAAAACTGTCACCAGCACGTATCATGTCAGCTAATGTCTTATAATGTACGTATAGCATTTGCGACGATATTGAAGAACGTGTGATTCGAACCGACGCTATGACGGTTAGCATCACTAAAAGATTGAACCAGTGCTCAACACATCAGGCCACTACCGCGTGTACGATTTCGGTTTCCAAACTCCAGTACTCTCAACTGATGTTGAATTGCTATGTTATTGCTTGGTATACGGCTGATGCCTTTACTTTTTCGACTTTCTTTTTGTGTTACTCTTCACTATTTGCTTGTCTACTCTGTGTGCATCTGTTAGAAATGCGCCATTCGTCCTATACAACACGATTAATGACTAATAACTGTGCGGAACCAATCGCCAAAAACTGTGGAATGGGTTGCGTATTGTAGAAGGAGCGCATTTCATAAGTATACTTTTACCGTAAGTAAGTACTCTGGTGTAGCTGTAAAAGGAAAATCCGGTTCAACATCCCTTACCACTGGCGGGGAACATATTTCTGGGGTTCCTAAAAACAGAGAAAGCTTTGGAAGCGACTTATCTCTGAAATGACACAAGTACTACGAGTACCTATTCGACATACATTTATTAATAGGTAAGAACGTGTCTACACAACTCTTGAACTCCAAAATAGAACTCGACCGCTTAAAAAAAGGAGTGACGACAGGCCGATTTAAGAAAGACAAGAACAAAATGTCCTTCATCGTTCTCTGACTTCTGATCACCTTGTGACAAACAGAATTACCCACATCCGTCAGGATGTTGGGCTCGGCCTCAAGATATCTGAAAATAAGGGGGAGTCTACAGGGTTAGTTCAAATGGTCTCTAACTACTTGGATGAAGAGATGGTGGGAAAGAAATCATACAAAAAGGGTCCTGACTGCGGTAATAAACGCATATTACGTCTTTGGCATCTGATAATCTGGATTTTGGTCGGTGCGTGAGTTATAGTTTTTCTAGTGCTCACAGAAGATTAGTTTAAATTCGACGCCGAGGGAATGACAATCAACTCTTCTTTCCCACATCACCAGTTATTAAATAACAAAACTCAGGTTCATTCTTAGTTCTTCAATTTTTATTGTTATCTTTTCTTTTCACTTCATTCATTCACTTTTCTCACTGACAATGGTCCATTACTCATTCATTACTTTTACTTCTATTAGTTTTAGCTGTTTAATCTTTAATCCACTATTTAACTTATCTCCAAAAACGTTTCAACATTTCATTTCAATTACTCTTCCTTTACATTTCTTACTGAACTTACTGAACTTCTATCCACTAATTAACATATCGTTCAATATTTCATTTCATTTGTTCTTCCTTTACACTTCTTAGTTTAACGTATTGATCTTTAATCCACTAAATAACTTATCTTCAATATCGTTCAACATTTCATTTCATTTGTTCTTCCTTTACATTTCTTAGTTTTCACATATTGAATTTTTAATTCTCTATTTAACTTATTTCCACTAGCGTTCAATATATCATTTCATTTGTTCTCCCTTTACACTTCTTAATCTTTTGTCCACTTTTAACCGATTACCACTAGCCTTCTAACACTCCGCTTTAATTCCTCTTCAAGATCTTCCTACCGTGACCAACGATCGACTGCCTCATCACTTGTCCCTAATCAAAACTTGTCACCTCGGGGTCAACACCTCCCGATTACGACAATGCAATTACCATTTCAACCGACCCAATTTCCGATTTTGGACTTTAATTCGCAATTGCTTTGTACTGCTGTGTTAGTCAATATTCCTTCATTGACTTGTACCATAGTTCAACATTCGCAATTGCGAATTGACCCAATTAATTTTTTTTTAATGTTTTGCGGCTCGTGTCGGACTATGCAGTTAATTGCTTTTGCATTATCCGGTAATCGTTTCAGCCTATGCAATGAATTATGATTCGTTAATCGCTTCGGAATATGCAACCCATTATTCTTATGCGATTTGTCGATTGCTCTGAAATTCTGCTTGAGTGTATCAATGACCTCTTGTACATCATCTTTGTCTATGACGTCACTGACACACTTAACATTTGTGGTGCATTGTACTGTGCGTGCGTGTATGTGGTGTGGCAGCAGTGCACCCTATAGAATGGGTCCGGGAATCTTCTATTATGGAGGGGAATGTTGTTGGGAAGAGTTGTGGCGGCTCTTTAAGGCATTCCCAAAGAACCGTCCATCCTCTTAAATTAACCACCTTCCTCTTCCCAAACAAGTCTTTCTACTTACCTGCAATTAGGGACAGCGTAAGCTCCCCTGCAGCATAATACCTGAAAGGAAAACCTACCCAAGGCATCCATACTTTCTGATCTTTCCTGGTTCATACTCCATGAATCAGTTCATCTCCTATCGGCTCAGCTTGTCTCCAATTACCGATAAACAAACGCTGGCCAGCGTATTGTTGACATAGCTGTAGCCGATATTCTTTCCACAGTTCACAATTGTATATCGCGTCTATACCCTTAGGTCCGCGACAGTTGCGACAATTCCCCGTTATCGGCTATCAACCGATCATGGAATTTGGGCATGGATATGATCATTGTTTAGGCAATCTTACCCATGACATGCCTATGATGACCCGCCTGAAAATCTAAATTAAACATACAGTATCTCACTGTGTTCGTTTTACTTACCCCCACCTTAATCTAAACATCTTTACCGCCGTCGACGCGGTTTCTGCTGACTTATGTCAACAAAATAATTTTCCTCCTTGTGCACCGGATCCATACGGCTAGATTAGATATTGCCCACATCGGTATTTCCAAGGAATCTTAGGCAAATACAATGACGACCCCTTTGTAACATGGGCACATCATGTACATCATGCGTGCCACCATTTGATCTGTGAAATAGCGTTTTTGTTTAGTTTGAAACAAAAATCTATTTCGATCCCTGGCATACATCATCAACGATGTGTGGGTACATCGCCGCAGCCCCTGATGATCGTGCGTTTGTTTAATCAGGTGTCCGCCGTTCATCGTCCTCATCGCAGGGCATTGTACTTGTCCTATACGGACACATATAGAATCCTCCCCTGTCGATGCAATTCGTGGTCATTGAATCTGATGGATGTGAGTTGCATCGGGGAGTCAGATTTCTACCATCACCGCGATCGTGCGAGTTTTCGAGAGGCAGTTCGATTGCCTTTCACCAGGAGTCAAAATTCATCCTCCGTGGAGTGCGCTACCCGTTCCGGTAAAGTCTCAGCTTGAGTTCGATAAACCGTCAATATCAGTGGAATCCTTTTTTGTTTGTCAATTCTCGCTCTTTTGTTCGTACGGCGAATTGAACGGTTAATTAAGAAATGAAAGTGTCCCGATTAGTCCGATTCGACTTTAGAAAGTGGCTTGACTCTTCTTTAATAAAAATATGTGCCTTTAACCACAATTAACATTCCTAACTTTAAAACAGAAAGAAAAATTCGAACAATAAAAAACAGTGCTCAACACCAATACCAAGTATTTTACTCTTTGATTCTTCTTGGCGAACGGCTGCTGCTAGCAGTGGGACGACTGCGCGCACCACGAAGGAATTTCGGACGTGTCGATAGTGGAGTATCGACAACAATGGACTTTCAGCCGAGTTTACTGCTACCATCTTCACCAGTGCAGTTAGTGTTCTTGTGTTTTGCAACTGTGGAGTTTTTATTGAACTTGTATCCTTGATGATACCAAATAAAAACCGCCCACAGGGTGTTTTCTTCAGTTTTGTACTGAAAAAGAAATTGTGGCGGTCGGATCCGAAGAAATCGAAGAAAGGAAGGGTCAAGAGCTGTTCTGAGTTCCGAGGTACTTGTATGCTAATTGTAGCAAACACCCGTCGAAAGGGGTAATTGAGGTACCATCGTATAAGTGACTCAAACGCTTTACAATTTCTCTTTGGCTTTTATACTCGGTGGAACCGGTGTCGTGTGTTCAGCTGCGAAGCGACTTCCCACGAACTGACACACTTCTTTCATGTTGCGTCTTCCCGATAATTGATTTGCTGTTGTTTTTGATGTGGCGTCTTCTCAGGAATTGACTAGCTTATGTTGTGCGTTTTCGGGTTGACAGGCTTGTTGTGTTGGCGACGTCATCTATTTCAGTCGTCTAGTCCCGAATGTAATGTTTGCAGGTTTCTCTTCGGTTGGGTGTTTCTAGGTTGTGCGTGCATACCGCCGTTTTTAAATGACTCATTTTTCACAGTGATCCATTAGGTACTGTGCCGTTCTCGATACCCCTTTCGAATGGGATCGTGACCGTTGCGCTCCCTTTTTTAGTTTATAGTTCCTTTCGAAAAACTCGAGCCTCCTCGAGTCTGGTTTCATTTCATTTGTCACCCTATATTCCTCTCTATCTGGTTTTAGGTACAGATTTAGGTTGTTTCCAACTGGTCTAGTTTTCAAGTCAGCATTTAGCGAAATGGGATATAGATTCCTAAGATAAGTGCCGCATTTTCATGGGTCCTTAAATTTCTCTCTGTACATTTGCTCCAGCTATAACTGCTCTATAGATGTAAACGTATTTATCCGCATCCTTCTGCTGGCCTTGGATCTCGTCATCGGCAAGTCCTTTTTTTTTTTGGGTCTTTGCCTGTCTTATAGTCGTCGACGATATAATATCTCCATCGGTTGCGTTTCTTATCTTGTCTCTGGACGTCGTTCTCCACATGTTCATCCAACACGGTTGAAGTTTCCATTCCGCATTTTCTTTGTCGTGCCAGGGACTTCTATTTCTGGTGCTTTATAGCTCTACGATATTTTCTACCTCTTCTCTGGGATTTCTTTGTTTGGATTACCTTCCATGGTCAGCTCTCCTTTTCACTGTTCTTCGATGTCAGGCTCAATATCGTGATCATGTGGTCATCGTGCAGTGTGGCTATTTTCCATTGTATCATATTTTAAGATGGTGCCGAACTAGCACTTCTGCCCTGCTTTCCAATTGCCAGTAATGGCTGACGATACTTACTGGAATCCCGTCTTTGGAATTGCATCCATGAAGACCCCATCCTAAACTCGTGAGTGAGTCGACCGGTTCGAAGCTTATTCCCGTCTTTAATTTACTCGTCACTATGAGCCGCTAGTTGTCGTGGCCTATTAGTACTGTCGGTTCTTTCTGTAGGTCAGTTGGTTCTCAATGTTCCGTTGAATTCCACACTTTCAAACCTCTCTTTTATTTATTGTTCGGCACACTTCAGGTTGTTGATGGTGCTTATGTGACGTTGTACGTATCCTTTTACAAGTCTGCCTCAACATGTCGGGGCGCCGTGTGTGGGCTATATGCCTTTCCTGAAAGAAGTATATTATATAAATAAATAAAATAAAATCGCGCTTTCTTTCTTATTTCATCATAAGTGAATGGTTTTCTCAGACCGTCTTCCTCGGTAGCGCATTTCGTGTTTTTTCGATTTTCATTTGTGGTACCGCGCTATCTTCACTAGGAGCTGCATCATCGTCCATGTCCCTGCCTTCTACATCTCTGCCATCAGATTCGCAGAGAGCCTCGATATGTACTCCAATCTCGTTGAGGACATCCTTCGTGTTTTGCTTCCTTTTATGTACGTGACTGTGAATCCTGTTTTTCGTCGATGTTGCTACTTCTGTGACATTTTCTTCTTTCGCTTCCTCGACTTTTCCATTCTCGTTCAACTTTCCTGTTCCCATAACTACGTCAACAGGTACCTTGTCTTCCATTCCTTCCGATTTTGACTTCATTTGTGATTCTGTTTCCTTGTTTACTTCTGTAATGGGTTTCGCCGTGACCATTTCCATATGATCGGAAGCACCATTTCCACCAACAACTGCTACACTTTCGACTATAGTCTCACCCTCACGTTCTAGACCTCCAACGACATGCTCCCGCTCTCCTCGTTGCCATCGTCTTCAATCAGCTTATCGTCGATGAGATTCTTTTGCTGTTCGTAGAACATGTCTTAATTTTGTTTGACCCCTTCTTTAGCGTTCCGATTACTAGATGGCCACGTATGTGGTTCCATCTTGCGATTGTCTTACTTCTTATATTTTGACTAGTGATCTTCGAATCATTCACCATGCTTTGTCCTTCTGAACTCGCTTTCAATAATTTGAGTTCTTCACGTGCTACTATAGACCTTTCCTTGGCGATTTCCAATTTTTCTCGGGCTGCCATTACTTCAGCCTCTGTCCTTCTTTTCGACCAAGCCGATCGCGGCTCTATTGTGCGCAATACTTTCTCTAACTCGGAGATGGGAGTTGCCGGCCTGGGGTTGCGGAATATGGGGAAGTTCTCTTCTGTTCTGGCGCTGTTTTGCCAGACACTGCTTCCCCTCTACCGGAATGCATACAGGGCACATGGAAGACATCTTCCCTTCTAAATATGTGGGCGGCCGTTACGGTGCGGACTATCTCAATGCAGGTAGTTGGTGCTCCTCCTTCAGTGCTTGGCAGCTCCTTTCTCGATTCCACCGGTCTGGTGACGTGCTCCAGTTACCCTCTTACGCTGTGCACTAGGGCAAGTGCAGTGTGATCTTGTGTGGAGGAAGTATTGTGCCGTGCATGTGCACTCCGTTCCTTCCTCCTCCATCATAAATTTTCACTAAAGTCCCGCGGAAAGAAAGGCACAAACCAAAAAAAAATAATGGCACCGAGGAACTGGGAAAAATTAAACGCACTATCTGTCATTTTGTTTTAGTTTTATTTCTAACTTAATGATGTTGGGCAAATCAAATTAAACTCTTAGTGTACACTCGAACACGGATTCTAAAACATTAAAGACCTTTATTTTTCTAATGCTTTTTATGCACGACATTTGCACGAACAGATAGACTAAAAATGTTATTATTAGAGCAACCCGATCACGACTCCGGTATATATTCACGCGTCTCGGCAGTGACGGAGAGCGGGAGCGGCATGACCATTGTGGTCAGCGGATGGAATTTGACTTCACGATATTCAATCATTTGGGGTGAGTTGTCCCGAGAGAGAAAGTGTTTCTCTCGTGGTGAAAATAAGGAAGAAAGACTTGGCAATGTATGTGTATGTGTGAGTGAATCACATTGTTTTCTTTTCATACACAAGGCCATGGGAATGAACCTGAAACAAAGAAAGGAAAAAGGGCTCGTGGAGTTCTTTGTTTATGTGAGAAGGTTACTGGGAAACGAATCCAGAACTATGTAGGATAAAACGAATTTATGAACTGAGAGTTCAACTAAGTAAACAAGTTGCAACTCATTAGATGGTAGGTGCATTTGGGATACTAGAATGATTGAATTGTTTGCGTATCCCCAGAATGCCTGATGAAGGACAGCGGTCTTTAGTTTACTCATGTTGCGAGTTAGTGAAATAGTCTCAACGTGGATAGTGCTAATTACATGCAGCTGGTGTTGGACTATTTATCGCTGGCTAAAAGGGTCGACAGCCGATGTGTGCATAGATAGTTTCTATGTAAACATATTGAGGCTGAGATTAGCCAACTCAAGGGTAAGATTCCCTGATATGCGAACCGATGAATTCTATTACAGGGAATTTATGAAAAGGTAAGAAAGAACTCTTACAGGAATTGTATGGGAAGAGATGCAAGTAAAGGTAGGAATTCTTTTACTGAAGCTTTTTAGATTATACCTTAGATAATCCTAGATGCGTAAAGCATTTAAACTGTTAATGCGATTGCGTTAGCGAAATTATGTGATTGGATGGCTGTTATGGGGTTTTTTTTTAGGTAAGTAAACCGTGGGGTTTGGCGGAACCACCACAACGTCCCACGTAACATGTGGAGGATACTCTTCCTTTCGTGCATGCGGTTGATAGGGTGCAAACTACCTCAGTGTAGATAGTTGGTGTTCGTCCAGTGGGGCGTGGCGGTGTTTTCCCAGGAATTGACCAACTTATTTGTTGCGTTTTTCTGGGAATTGGGACGCTATGTTGAAGCGGCGTCTTCCGGGAGATGGAATTATGTGTCGCCAACAAAAGTTATATAACAATTTTGTATTTTAATACGGATGCTCCCTTAAACTGTATTAACGATCCGTCAATGACAAAACGTCGGTTAAGATTTACATGTTTATTATGATGAAGTTCAGAAAAGAACAAGGTTTGCAAATTATTACCAAAATTGTGAGTCGGTACTGGAAAATTTAAGAGCTTTCTGTCTATTTCTGCCGTAATAATCACTCCACTAGGCACACTGTGCTTACTATAGTGGATACATTTTAGTCAAAATGTTCACTATTGGGTGTGCCTGTAATATAATATATTATATATCGTAGCTGTAATTTCTTCAGTTCAAAGTGAGCCAACCCAGTCGATTCCACCACGTTTATAGGAATTGAAGTTCTCTCAAGTCAGTGTGGCGAATTTTGTGTAAAGATCCTCTTCACATAAGTTTAACACGTGTAGTACATCTGGAATAAGTTTTAGTCCGATATTTTTAATTGCTCTGCATTTTATTTAAATACTGAATTGTTATGTCCGTATTGAAAAACCCGATAACATACAGCTCTACTTTCTGTTCAACGGAATTTCTCTATCACTCATTGAACAACGAATACCATTTTATTGTTTTTTTATTCTTAGAAAAAGCTCTTTGTCTATCGTTGAGATTTTAATATATTGTAAGCGAGGCGGCAATACACAAAAACATGGTTGCACTTAACGTATGCGGAACTGTCTTTTTGACTTTATTTCTTAGACTTAACATATACGATGCACCGGAATTTATTTTTTTAATCGACTGCTCGATACTACACACACGATTGATACTGACTACACTATCGGATATAAACTGTTCGATTCAACATTGGTGATGTTTTAACTTTAACGCACAGTATTTTTCGCGACTCGGGGTGCAGATCCGCGACTACGAGGGTGTATATTTACGCGTCTCCGCAGCCAGTGGAGAGCGGGAGTGAAGCGTGACCATTTTCGTCCGCCGATGTAAAAGGACTCAGCGATCATCATCTCATGCAGAGATGATTTCGCTAAGGAAAAAAGGAAGAGAGAGAAAAACCTTTCTCTTAAGGGTGTGAATATATTGTAGCGAGCTTAGGGTTCGCTGGATTAATTATTTCTAGCAAATAAGAGCCGTTAAATCGCTTTTTAATTAATATAACACTTTATTAATTAGTTAATAACAACCGTACTTCCGATTTTCTTCCTTATCCTTGCTTCGCTTTTTTCTTTCTTTTCTTGTCTGTCACCATCAGCTGTCTCGACGTCTTTTTATCGTTTTTCACATCCTCATTTCGTTTCCGTCCGTTCCATAATCTTGGATGTTCTAGTCTCCAGTTTTCCAGTACTTTATATAATATTCCAGTGCTTGTTTTGGACTTTCCCGAATATTCCAGTACTGACTGTCATATGCGTCCCAATATTCTTGCCAAGGATATGTTTTATCTACCACAATTGTAACGTACAGTCCCTCTTGTGGGAACAAGAAAACCAGATCTCGTAGTCGAGATCATGGTTGTCGTCTTGTACCTTTCTAATAACATACTCGAGGACAAGGTTAAAAAGACATGGTGAGAGGCCATCCCCCTGTTTTAGTCCGTCCCGGATTTCAAATGGTTCTGGGAGGTGCTTTTCTATTCTAACTCGCCCTTTGTTTTCGATCATGCAAATTTGAATGAGGGCGGTATTTTCTCGAGATGCCCAGCTCAACCACAATACGGTAGAGTCTTTGCCTTGCGCGAGTCGTAGGCTTTTTTGAAGTCAACGAACTGTTGGTGAACCGTCTCTCCGTATTCCCACTTCTTTTCCAGCAGTTGCCTTATTGTGAACATCTGATCGCTTGTTGACCGGTTCCAACGGAATCCACATTGGTAGTCTCCCAATATTTCTTGTGCGTATGGTGTGCTTCTTGTCAGTATGACATTTGTTAATATTTTGTATGTGGTTGGGAGCAATGATATTCCTCTGTAATTTTCGCAGTCAGATCTGTCGCCTTTTTTGAAAATGGGGTTGACTATTGAGGTTTTCCATTCTTTCGGAATAACTTACTTGTTCCATTTTGTTTTAACCAATTGGTGGATCTTTCGAGCGGTTGCCTCTTCTCCGTGCTTCATAAGCTCTGCCGGTATGCAATCGACTCCGGGACCAGTGCTGTTCTTCGGGCGATTTATCCGGTCTACAACTTCGTCGAAAAGAGCTCTGGCATCTGGGGCTCGGCTGTATGTACGTCTGGTACGTTTATTTGTGGTTGATGGGTGCGCACATTGAGCAGGTTTTCAAAGTACTGCTTCCATCTTGTCACGATATTTTTTGTTTCTGTCAGCAGACAGGCGTTTGTGTCTCGGATTATTTTGGCTCTCCCTCGGTAGCCATTTCTAATTGAATTTATGCCGGCATACATACCTCTGCTGTTCTTTGCTGTGGCATTTTCTATGATTTTTTCGATCCGAGTCTTCTCCCATTCGCGTTTTTTTTCGTTTTAAAAGTCTCGTTGTCTCCTTCCGAATTGTCGCGTATCTTGCTGCGTTGACTTCATCATATGCTTCTAAGTGGATCATTCTGAGGCGTTTACGTTGTTTGATCTTTGCCCTGCACTCATCGTCAAACCAAGGTTTGGATTTAATTGTTTTCTTAAATCCTAATACCTTTTCAGCTGCTTGTTTGATTGTGTCTCTGGTCGATGCCCATTTAGTGTCCACACTATTGGCTTCCTCTTCCTCACTGCTCCCATTCTCTAGAATGCTAAATCTATTCGTTAGTTCGTCTTGATATTCCGCCCTTTTACGTAGGTCTTTTAGTTTATCAATCTCGAACTTTTTGCTCATCTCCCGTGACTGTCCATGTGGGTTTGCTGCAAGCCGACTTCTAATTTTGCCTAGAAGGTGATCGGAGTCACAATCTGCTCCTCTATATGATCTTACGTCAAGGATATTCGAGTAGTGTCTTTTGTCTATGAGGAAGTGGTCTGTTTGGATACGCGTTACGCCGTCGGGTGATATCAATGTGGCTTTATGGATTTGCTTGTACTTGAACATCGTGCTTTTCACTACCAGATCTTCTGACGTTGCGAACGTGATAATTCGAATACCATTATCATTTGATGTAGGCTTTCTTTACCTATTGTTGGTTGGAAGATATCTTCCTTTCCAATTTTCGCATTGAGGTCGCAGAGGAGGACTTTAACATCGAATGATGAGATCCCATCAAATACTTCCTGTAGGGTTTCGTAGAATGTGTCCTTCGTTTCTTCGTTGGTAGATTCTGTCGATGCGTGTACGTTTATAAATACACAATTGTACCATGGGCCCTGTATTTTTAGCACCGACATTCGGTCATTAATAAATTGCACATCTTTTACATGGGGGGTAATCTTCTTGCTTATGATGAAGCCAGTTCCGAGGTTATGTGTATCGGTACCTCCACACGCCAGTGTATACCCGTTGGTTTCGTTTACTTGATGTGGGAGTCGAACTTTCTGAAGCGCGACGATGTCCATTTTATATTGTTTCGCGTTTTCTACGACCGTCTGTATCGCGCCTAGTTTATATAGCGTTCGAACATTCCACGTGCCGACGCGTATATCCCGCTTTTTCCATTTTTCCCTACGTCTTCTTTTTCCCGAGTCGGTGTTTTCTTGATGATTTGTTCCCTTATGGTAGTGTCGGCTCATCACACCTACGCCTACCGGGTTTTTCGTGGGATTGTTTTTTGTGTATTGATTATTCATTTTTGATCCCACGAGTCTTGGGGTTTCAAATAATCCGCCACATCAGAGCCCCTCTTTGATATGGTAAGGTCTGCTTACTGCTCTGATTCGACCCGGTGTCAGAGAGGCGCCGTTATAATACAGCCGGTATACCCCTGGCTGCAAACCATCCAATGGGCACGGTGACGCGTAACACCCTGGATTAGGGGTGGTAGATCTTTGTGTGTTACTCCTCGCTAGCCTGTCTGACATGGGTGGCCCTACTGGAAACATATGCTTCCATCAGCATAGCCTGAGTGATTCATACTAGTTTAAGCCTCTGCACCACGTCAAGGTTTCTACCAAGCGGGGGGACTTCAATGATAGAGGTATTAAGAAGCTTCCCTTAAAACGAGATGAAATTATAGAAAAAAAGGTGCATATTTGAAAAAAAAATCGGACAATCTTAACCGTAAAAACAATGGATTTCTTTTTCTCCAAATGTTGTTTTCAACGCACATTGAAAACCGCAATTAAAAATATGACATTCATGCCACGAGTTACCACAACTGGTGGTGAAAAGGAACCCATAAAAATACGAACACGAGTCGAAGCAACACAGACACTTCGTATGAGTTCAAACAATTCATAAGAACAACCTGCATTGGCACTTTAATCAAGGATCAAAGACAATTTCAACTAAGGACTTCCCTAAGGTAGCTAAACGAGTTTTCCTCGTTACTTTAAACCTTTGAACCATCTGTTCAAACAGCACCGGAAATGAAGCATTCCTCTCACCAATCCTTTTTATCCGCGTCGCTAAAGCTAACAAAGAATTAAATGAATCAATGCTAACCACAAAGCTATATAACTGGTTGTGTTTTGTAAAGAACTAAAGAGCTTATCAATAAATTCCCTGCAAAAAACAAAACTAAACAAACAAGGGAAAAAAAGGAGCAAGGAGCAAGAACAGAAGAGGACTAAGGCCGGTACACCCTTATTTTGAACTCCTTTTGTGGTTTGATGTATATGCGCGCTTCAGCGGTTTTTTCGTCTGCTAATGTATGTCTGGTTAGAGATCTGGACGATGGTGAAGGTGTGTCTTAGTCGATAAAATGCTTAAAGGGGCTGAGCTCAACAGGATACCATGCAGGGTGGAGCTTTTCCGTGCATTCTATGTCTGTTGTGTTGTACTTGAGAATGGAATATAAATTGTTGGCCTTCTCGGTAATTCTTCAGGGAGCCACATGGTGGGGCACTCTTTGCCTTCATCCTAAATTATCGTCCTTCGCTTACGATAAAAACCGCAAAAAGTTTTTCGTGGCTCAGGCAAAGCCAATGTTCTTTGTTTTATAAGAGATGAACTCTTCGAGTCGTGGTTCGACCACAAGACCCATTGTAGATATGGTAGTTCACCTAACGGTGAAAAGGGAAGACAAGTTAACAGTTTCTATTCCATTAGGAGCTCGCAGGAAGCAATATCTCCGCCATGTTGCATGCGTTTAATTTGTCGTCGTCCCGATGGCTTTAACGGCATCGGAGACCGCCGATAACTTTATCCACCAGCTGACAGTGATTAGTTGTTGTTTGTTTGAGATATTGTCGAGTTTTTAAGGAAGCATAGTCGGGTGCTGATTGTGCAACCCCGCATAAGACTCTCTGTTGTTTGGCAGATACTTTTGGAAGATAGGGGATAATTCGTTACGATGGGGTTTTAAGATGTTTTCCGAGAACCATTTCTTGAGGCGTTGAAATCTTCAAAGTTGTATCCTTATTGATGCAAAAGATGTGCCCTCGCAAACTTTTAGTTATTTCACGTTGATACCACGAAAGGATTGAGAGCTAGAAGAACAGAGCGTGTCGTCATGAATTTTCCATAGATTAATTATATTGAATAGAAATTTATACGTATTTAAGAACAAGTGAATATACGTGTCTGGATCCTGTCTTCGGATCGCGTTGTAGATTTTGTCTTCTTTTTATAATGAATTCAATTTGCAAACACGTTCATTACTATCGTCATGCAACAGGAAGCTTCTGATGGATGAGAAAGACTCTTTGGCTTTATTGCATGTAAGCGAAGCTTCGCCTTTCTTTCCATTATTTTTTGGTGTTTGCTCTGCCTTGGCGTTTGAATGACTGATGATAGTTTTTAACTTTTTTGACGATGATGGTCAACGGTTGCACCCGGGTATGGCTGTGGTGATTTCTCATTTTATCACCGACCAATAGATAATCTTTTGGTTGCACGCAATGTCAGGGATGTATGTTGCCTCTATTCGAATTGTGAAGGAGGGAAGAATGTTTAGTGCATGATTAGATTGATGAGCGGTCCTTTAGAAAACGCTTCGTCGGCTTCGACCGGCTTGATAGGTAGTTAACTGAACTGAAAGGTTAGGCGATTAAGATGATAGCTATTTCTAGGGTGTAATTAATAAGGTCGATGGGGATCACACTGTCGCTGTATGAATGATTGGCACAGTTTCAAATGGAATTTAGCAATCTTATATTAAAATGGACTGTATCTGTATTTCTAAGTCCGCGTGTCCGCTACTCAGCTTTTTCATTTTTGTTTATGCAATATTTTTGTTATGACAGTCTCCCCTTTAATGTGACGCCCTCTGTCAACTGGCGGCGATCCGGACTTTACACAATCTGATCCGGGTACACAATTCTTCTCACTTCTCCTCGAGATGAAGTGTTTTGTAGTAGTGACCTGTTCACCGCAATTATCATGTCTTAGACTTATGGAACTAAGGTGTTTCGCCTGGAGACTTATATTAGCATAACAATTCTTAGTCATTTCTCAACTTACTTACATCAAAAGTGGTGAGTGAATCGCTGTGCCACCCACCAACATCCCTTTCAGATGAACTCGTTACCTTTAGTATCGTGTCTTACCTTCACAAGATTGAGCAAGCGACGGTCATTATGCGACTTTCCCCGTTGTTCAAAAACTAAATTTTTTTTTCTTGGTGTACGAGGGTTGCCTCCTATGTTTCGGGATTTGGCAACCCTAGTGTTGCAATCCGGCAATTGACAGCGCTGTCGTAAAGTTGGACATTTTTGAGGTTATACGCACTCAGAACGTTTTGGCATACGAGCGCTATTTGTGTTGTTTACAGTAACTTAAAAGATTCATCTCGGCCCAAAAATGGAATTAAATCGTCAGCATTTTCGTGCGATTATTTTTTACAACTTTCGGTGTGGATTAACTCAGCGACAGTGCATGGATGAACTTAATTCAATTTTTGGCGATGAAGCTCCATCAAGGACCAGTGTTTATCGATGGTATGGTGAATTCAATCGTGGTCGTAGTTCACTCCAAGATGAATTTCGTGAAGGTCGTCCAAAATCAGTTGTTGTTCCGAAAACCATTGATGCTGTGCGCGAACTGATATTGGAAGATCGTCATGTGACCTATCGTGAGATTGAGACAACCTTAGGCGTTAGTGGGACCAGCATACATTCAATATTGCATAAACATTTGACTGTCAAAAAAATTTGTTCGCGTTGGATCCCACACAATTTGTCAATCGCCCAAAAAAAGGCTCGTGTCAATTGGTCGAAAGAAATGGTCAAAAAATCCGGTCGCGGTGCTTCGGAACACGTCTCTGACATCGTGACAGGTGATGAATCGTGGTTTTACGCGTATGAGCCCGAAAGTAAACAGCAGTCGACTGTCTGGGTGTTTCAAGATGAGCCAAATCCAACAAAAGTTGTTCGCGCACGAAGCACTTCCAAGTAAATGGTCGCCTGTTTTCTCGGAAAGACTGGACATGTCACAACCGTACCACTAGAACAACGCAGAACAGTCAATTCTGAGTGGTACACAACCATTTGTTTGCCAGTTGTCTTCCAAGAAATCAGGAAAACCAACCGCCGAAGACGGATCACTCTTCACCACGACAATGCGAGCTCTCACACATCGGCTACGACAACTGCATTTTTGAGCACCCAAAACATCGATTTGATGGGTCATCCGCCGTATAGTCCTGACTTGGCACCGAATGACTTCTTTTTATTCCCGTACGTAAAAAACAAACTGAGAGGTCAACGTTTTTCGACACCTGAAGAAGCGGTTGCTGCATTCAGAATGCATGTGTTGGAGATACCTCAATCAAAGTGTCAAAAGTGCTTCGACAATTGTCGAGTGTATAGATCTTCATGGGGAATATTTTGAAAAACAATAAAGTGATTTTCGATTATCAATATTTGTTTTTGTTCTCTAATCCCGAAATATAAAGGGCAACCCTCGTATTACGTGCGCTCAATCGCGGACGCTTCTCAAATCGGTCAGGAGCAGCTTGTTGTTGTAATTTGAAGGATTAGAATGAAATCATGTGTTCTTCTTATTAGTTTCTCGTCAGAAACTTGCCTGAGCTTTAAGGTTGTTATAGTTCCTTTTTCCTACTTTTTCCTTGTGATTTCTTTTTTTTTTCTATTCCTGGTCGACCCAAATTCCATTCGCCATTTTCATTTGCCAATTTTCAGGCTTCTTTTGGATTAGTTCACCGTTGGATGATGACCCAACTCAAACTAAATGACATTTAGCAGAAGTATTGCATGTATCACAAGAAACAATCAGCAGACGTTTACGAGCAATTGGGAAGATCAATAAACTCGGTAAATGGCTCCCACACGATTTGAATGAACGTCAAATGAAAAATCGCAAAGTCACTTGTGAAATGCTACTTCAACGCCACGAAAGGTTATCATTTTTGTATCGAATCCTGACGGGTGATGAAAAATGGATTTATTTTGAAACTCGAAGCGAAGAAATTCGTAGCTTTCACCTGCCAAAGCCTGTCCTTCAACACCAAGGCCAAATCGCTTCGGTAAGAAGATCGTGCTCTGTGTCTGATGGGACCAGAGCGGTATTATGTATTATGAACTATTCAAGCCCAGCGAAACGATGAATGCACAACGCTATCCTCAACAAATGCTTAATTTATACCACGCATTCATCGAAAGACTACCGGAATAGGCCAGAAGACATGGCAACGTGATTTTGTTACACGACAACGCGCCGTCTCACACAGTAAAACTAGAGAAAGACACCTTAAAATCGCTTGGGTGGGACGTCCTCCCGCGCCCGCCGTGCTCACCGGACTTGGCGCCATCTGACTATCACCTCTTGCCATCAATGGGACACGCGCTCGCCGAGCAGCACTTCAGCGATTTCGAGGAAGTTGGAAAATGGCTCGACGAATGATGTGCCGCGAAAGACAGGCAGTTTTTCTGCCATGCTATTCATAAATTGCCTGAAAGGTGGGCGAAATGTGTAGAAGCCGATGGCCAACATTTTGAATAGAGAAAAATTAATTTCCCTAGAAAATTACGTGTTTTTACCAAAGAAACCGAAAAAAAAAATTATGCATACACCTAGTAGTGTGCGTAGTTAGTGTTGCAAAAGGCTGTAAAATTTCGATTTTCGGAACGCCAACTATTAATGTGATGCGAAACGGAATATGGTTTTGCAGTGTTCTGTTTTATAGCTCATGATTGGAGTGAGCGGATTCGTTCATTCTGTGCACGGTCTCGAAATAGACATCAATAGCATCCGTTTTTTTTTTTCTTGTGGATCTTCTATGGACGGCGATTCACCATCAGAAATACTATTATCGGCGGTAATAGTTGTGTTTACCAGTATTTGACAGTTTTCTGGACCTCGCGAGTTTTTTAAGGACGGTATGGCGATATGATCCTGTGGCGGATAGACAAAGTCTGCCAAGGCCATAAATAAACCTGGGCAATGTGCTGTGCACGTGTGCAGGGAACGCTGGCTAACAGGGGTGCCGATATGGTTTTCGAATTTACGATGCCTGTATGATGTACAGCATTCTTTTCAGGAATTTAGGACGATGCGTTGAATGCATGATTGTTAGAGAATTCTTTACAGGGAATTTGGGTGATGCATTAAATATCCTTGTAAAGCAATATTTGCCGGTTGGTTGTGTCCTTCGATCGCCGTGCAGGCGTAGAACAATTGGTCGGACTTGTGACCCACGTGTCTGCGGATACGGGGGGTTATTGACTCCCAGTAGTGTTACCTTTTATTTCAGGTGGAGAGGAGGACTTTTCAGGGGGCGTGTCTGTGGGCACATGTAATTTGGATGTAGGTGAATATGTTCCTTGGAGGAACGACGATATCTCAACCTATAGTAGCTTGTGTGGTTCGTAGAACCGCCACAATCCCTTATTCGAAATATCCTATTTATTTGAGGGAACATATACGAATGATTGGTATTCATGGCTCGAATTCTCCCAATTAGAGTTTATCGGTGATCTGTAGTTTTCATGTATCAACTGTTGAAAGTTACGGATCAAGGATTTCAGTGACCTTATTTCCGAGTATTCATCATCATCGGCACTACAACCGGGAACCGGTCTTGGCCTTATTTAGCAAGTCTTGAGGCTTGTTAAATTTTCCATAATGATTTTTTTTTTTTTTTTTTTTTTTTCTGGGCAAGGTCATTAGTCTTGCGCCAGGGGCTCCCCGACGGGGAATCGAACCCCGGTCTCCCGGGTGACAGGCGGGTATACTAACCACTATACTATCGAGGAGCCCCGAGTATTATCGGTCGGTAAAGTGCCGATATGGAGTTTCAGTCTAGATAGGAAGTAACTTTTTTGCCTATATAGTGCGTCGATAGTTGCGTTTCTATATTGGTTTGTGTAACCTTTAGACCGGTTTATTTTGTGTATTGAGAGCTCCATTGATTTTTTAAGAAAATTGTTAGGAGAAAATGATTTATCTCTTCTTTTAAATCTCTATTGATAGGTAGGATCATCCCACTTGAGTGGATTTCCCTTTTAATAACCCGACCGATCAAAACTTGACCAATAATATTTATGCAAATTGAAGGGAAAAGGCTGATCACAATGGTCGAGCAGAGTTTGTTCGCGTAGAACATCAATTGTGAGTGCGAGTACATACTGGTCACTATCATATTCAATCCAAAGACAAATTCGAATACTAGTATTTGTATTTAACAGTTCAATAAGGCAGCCTATAAGTAGAAGGTCCCAAAAAGAGTCCCCTCTTGGGGAGGAAAGGGTGCAAGTGGCGTAAATTTTTGACTTGTGTTTGATGGTATTGTGGGTGGTATATTACCAAGGGCGTCAGCACGGAGGCGGGTTAAGTGAAATACATCACAACACTAAATGGCGCACTAAATTGTCCGCAAGGAAAAGAAGAAAAACCAAACACACTGATATGTCCAGCAGTAATAAAACACACGGCCGCATAGTTGAAGTTACTTGTCTAAACTTTATTGAATAATATTCACTTGTACATTTATTGTTTTTTTTTTTATGCGAGATTAAATTTAACTCATTGTTCCGTAGAAGTTGGGATCATCACCTTATCCACGGAAGATATCGTTCAATACAATTAATACAGCATCTGCGATTGAACGGCATGGTGAGTCAAGGGCGGTCGCATTGGATATTTCCAAGGCTTTTGACCGCGTCTGGCACGGGGCATTGCTGAGCAAACTTCGTTCATATGGACTTTCCCAACAGCTTTGCGACTGGACGAGGAGCTTCATCGAGAAACGATCGATCCGGGTTGTTGTGGACGGCGAGTGTTCGGATCTGTATCCTGTTAATTCGGGGGTGCCCCAAGGTTCTATTTTGGCTCCAACCTTGTTCTTGCTTCACATAAATGATTTGTTGGAGACAACGGATAACAAAGTGTTCAGTTTTGCGGATGATAGTACGCTTGTTTCCTCTTTTTCGAGTGATCGGCCGATTGGTGCATCTGCGTCGCACCAGCTGAGATGTAGACAGATTGTTTCTCTGAATCGGGATCTGGATAAAATCCTGCAGTGGGGAAAGGCCAATCTTGTCGACTTCAATGCAATGAAGACCCAGTATACAACATTCACAAAGAAAACTGGATCATCGGTTCCACAGCTGATGATGAATGGCCGGGTCCTCAAGGCTGGGGAAAGTTTGAAATTGCTATTATCACGGGTGCTGTTCTTCGGAGATTCGTGGTATTGTTCCGCGCAATTCGGCTTATATGCGCTCCACAAGACAATCCGACGGATCGCACCCGTTTGTGGTTCATCTCCCGATGGCGCGAACATCCCTACATCAGAACTCGTTCCGCTACAGAGCGGAGAAGCTGTGGAACTCCCTTCCCACGCGAGTGTTCCCGGAACGTTACAACCTGCAACTGTTCAAAAAGAACTGCAACAGTTATCTGATGGCATCTCGGGGCGTCCACTCGACGCTATAGATTCGCCTCTCCCGAGAGAAGTCTAATAAAAAAAAATAAAAAAAAAAAAAAAGCTATTACATTCAATTTCACTTGTACATTTATTCTCTTTTCTGTGAGACTAAATTTAACTCCTTGTTCTGTAGGAGTTGGGATTATCACATTATCCACGGAATATATGGTTCAATGCAATTAATACAGCTACTATATTCAGTTTCACTCGTCTGCGCAGCGACGGTTCAGAACAATCAGCACATAGGCTTTTAACCTGCACGAATGTATGTCGTCGGTAATTAATTCTGATTTTACACCGGTAGAAAAGTTTAAGTTTACGTTACGACTCACCACCTAAGTCTCTGGATTGCCCTACAATATGACTCCGACAAAACAACGTCCCCGATACGTGTGGCTGGTTGTAAGGTTAAAATCTGACTACTGGATTGGATGGCAAACTTTGACTCCTCTGCTATTGTACTCCACATCCCACCAGATGCAACGGTGGTGGATTTCCACCGATGTGGGGGGATCAAATCGGATCTTCTTGGTGGCGACCAAGGAACGATCGATTTTGGGTTTAATGGAAGCATTTCGCCATGTGACCGTACAGGTCTGGTACAATTCCCATTCGCTGGAAGTGCGAACAGCGATCAATCTTGAAGCTGTTCAAACAAAAGAACAAGCTGTAGAGGTTGCAGGCATCGTTGATGTAAACGATAGTGGCGATCGCCGGATGACAAAATAGGTTTCTTCTGTATTATGTAAATAGAAACGCTATTTATGGGGTCATATGCTGAGATGCGCATTTGTTTGCCTTAACCAATGCGACATGGGAACATCGGTTATTTACATGAGCGTTTAAAAAGTATGCCGTTGCAGGCAAACATTTTTCTGTGACGATAAGCAAACAGAAGATTTGTTCGCCATGGCAATGGCTAGGGTGGCAATTGTTTGGGTAAGGAAAACGGTACGTGGGACATGATCATTGGTATGATTGTTTAAATAACAATCATATCGTGTCCAACTCGATGATCGGTTATCGGCATAGGCGATCGATCATCGAAAATCTGGCTGGCAGATGTGCACGCAGGCAAGTTGCCCGACGTGTCTTTTTGGACCAACGGATTGTTGGAACAAGGAGACACAGTAGGATCGGTGTATGTTTGATTGGCATGTTGTCGCCCAGAGGAACCGATCAGGTTCTTAACTGATTCATGTAAAATGAACCGAAGTGGTTTGGTTGATATGCTTTCGTATGGTGCCATGGCAAGGTGATGATCTTGCCGTGGGCTTATCTTTCAGGTATGATATTGAAAAGGTTAGCTTAACGCTGCTCGATTGCAGGTAAGCGAAATGGCTTTGTTGGGTGTGGAAAGGCGGGTTGATTTAAAGAAAATGGGTGGTTATTTGGGCATGCTTAAAGAACCCCCACAGTATTTGCTTGCCACCATTCGAACAAATCGTTATCTCTTATGTGTGAAGGTTAAGTTGCCGAAAGTAGCATATTTAGCTGTGATATCGCCTGCTAAAAGGAAATGGTTGCTTTCCGATTGCAGCCTAAGACAATAGAACGGCGTCTTTAATTCGTTTAAGTTAGTCTGTAAGGTATTATATTATATTAATTTTTGCTTGGATTAAGCCTATTAAATAAATGAAAATCGTGTGTCCTGCATAACTTGTGGAGGATATAGTGACACCACATATAAATGTTTCTGTCTTTGAAGAGGAATATCTACAATGCAAGCTTCCAGCAGTTTAAAATGTTGCACTTCTTTGCTGTACAGGACGTTATGCCGAGGACTTTTTTTAATTAAGAGTATAACATCGCCTCCTTGTGTTTATTGGGATCTATCTCTTCTTATCATATTGCAGTGTTTTAGGCGAATTTAAGCTTCTGTTTAGCTTTGTTTCGCTAGCCAGAGGATCTCAGAGCGTTCGGTTTTCAACAATTTCCCTAACTTGTTTCTTCTCTCAATTCTAATAAGTGGTTTCACAGCAATAAATTTTAAGATTTACCCAGTCAAGGGAAGATTAACGATTGTGGCTTTAGGTGTGGAAAGAGTCATGAATAAAGAAAATCGATTCGGGATACTTGTTCGTTTGATCTTTTTCGAAATCCATACGTATGTTGAGGAGGATTATATATAAATCGACTTCTATTGTGCGCGATTTTATCGCAGATTGAGGTTTTGGTTCTAAATTAATTTCATTATCCAATCCAGAAGTCATTTAAGCATATGACATGTTGAGCGCAACGAAATTGTTGTAAGATCGAGCTTTCATTCGTTTTTTTTCTTCGATTTCAAGCTTTCGCCCATCCATTTTACCCTTAAGGGCTTGGTATTTGGGGAATCCTCCAAAATTAGCAGTATGGCCTCAATTTTTGCATACCACACGGACTAGTGTGCTTTTATCTGATAATTTTTCTTCTCCGAGAGGACATTCGCTAGTGTTCTGAATGCTTAGACATTTGGCGCATATAAACTGCATGTTGCAGTTTGCTACAACATTCCCTTGAGATCGCATACATTGTAGCATACGTTTGGCTGTAGGGATTTTTTCTCAACTCACCATTTGATAGTTGAGATGTTTAATGAGTCTCAGCCCATCGGAGACAGATCCGCACAGGCACTTAACGTTTTATATATTTTTTGTTGTGTATAATTACTACTGAATTCACTGTAATATGTGTACTGTGTTACGCACAACACCCCCCACCCCTGAATACCTACCTCTTCGGAGCTAAGCTCCATCATTAATCGCGCATACATTAAATATCGCTATATCAATTCAATATCAAACAAATTGAACTATATGTTCAATTTGCCCATATTGAATTTAATTTGAATCCAAGGCGTGTAAGAACGAACCATATGTTCAACACGCAGAATCCCCTGGATCCAAATCTGTGGACCAGATGACCAGTTTTCAAGTAAAGTTGTTGAGAATCATAAATTACACATCTGCAATTTATGATCCTGTAAACGTTTGTTTGCCCAAACCATTCCCCACAAGGAACATCCTTGTCCATTCGCCTAGAACAAGCAACTTGCGCAATAAAACGAATCGCACGTTCGTCTTAGCGCCCAATAACACAGAGGATCATAAATTAGGGATTAGCACAATCCTCTGTTGATGTTTCCTTTCTTTTTCTTCTTTTGATCCCAAGCTGGGAAAGATAAAGAAAGGAAATAGCGGTTGGCAAAAGGGCCAAGCAGAAAAAGGACATATTCTTCGATCTGCAAGATGGAAGAAAAAAGTCTTCGTTAAACGAGTTGATATTCAATTGTTGACCGAGACGGCCGTCCGCGAGTGTAGTAGGTTTCTGATTTTTGGCCGGGGTGGTCAGGAGTGGTTGCTGTCGTATTCGTCGGGTTGTACAAAGTGAAAATGAAATAAAAGACGTGTTAATAAATAAGATAGTTAGTAAACCAATATGTGCGTTGTGCTAAGTGAACATGAAATAAAAGACCTGTTAATAAATAAGATAGTTAGTAAACCAATATGTGCGTTGTAGTAATTGAGAATGAAATAAAATACCTGTTAATAAATTAGATAGTTAGTAAACCAATATGTGCGTGTACTAAGTGAAAATGAAATAAAAGACCTTTGAATAAATAAAATAGTTAACTGAAACAAAGTGTGTGGAAGGTGTGTGAAAGAAAAAAAAGAACTTAACAACTGGAACACGCCCTGTCACACTTGTACACTTGTACACTAGTACACTTGCAAAAACGAGAGATGTCTCCTCTACGTCTCTCAAATACCAAATGTGGGACTGGGACCAATTCAGCGTACGTACCTTATTTATGAGGTGTTCGTCAAGTTCACCATATTATTCTTTAATTGTCTTGCTCTTTTCCCGAGCGAACAGACGCTGTGAAATAATCGAAACGATAAGTAGGAATAGCCATATACCAATGCAATAATAGTTGACAGAAGTTCGCACAACTGGATATCAAAATCCCACAGATTAAGTTGTTGATCTGTGGCGGTTCAATTGAACGCCACTGCTTACCTTCCCATCAATTAATAAGAAAGTGCTTCTTAGAGAACTTACATATTATAAAAAACAAGTATAATGGCGGTTTCCATTTGAACGCCATTACTTACCCTCCAGTTTAGTACGCTCAACCGTCGACTGCAATCACCTGCAGGCGTTCTCCCCGTACAGGTTTTCCCCCATAATATGCTTTCAATGCATCGGTGAAAACCACCAGAAAGAGAAATCTGTTCAAGCGCTCACGGTATCATCGCAAGGCACCATTAATTGCCTAAAAAGCAATTCGGTTGCGCTGATGGGCAACCGCCATAACACGAACCACCCTGGGGCGTCTTCAATATTTCCAAATGGCATAATCACATGAAACACCCATGTTACTAAAAGGCAATTCCGTTGCATCGCTGGGCAACCAATATAACTCGAAATATATTGGATGCGCATATCCCCTGTCCAATCCCGCCGCACACGTGCAGGGGATGTTCTCTCATATCCGTTCTACAGCGAGTATCTCAGTCGCTAAACCCGTCCACAGGCAAGGTATGAACATCACTAGTCGCGCCATGAGACGCAGGCCAATGTAGCATCAACGCAAGTGCTGTACATTTACCAAACGGAGGATGTACGATCGGCGTGGATGCGGCGCACAGTCGCCGACCGTATACAATTTCAACGTCCTCCATATACATCATATCACACAGGTGTAGCACCTTCGGTGGTGATTCTCGGTTCCGTATGTTTTGCCTATCTGAGGACATGCACAGCGAGCGGTATTAATGCTATACGCAGTGTATCTTAATGTAAACACACGGATACCCTTGTTGTGACGACTTGCCCGGCTGCGGACGCAATTCTCGGTTGGTTAGCGAGATTGTGTGTCCGCGGACCGCATGCTCATGGACACACTGCATGGGCGTGCGGAGTGACCACATCATGGTGCGTGTGCGTATCTTCTCTGGAGGGTTGGTGGTTATCGTCTGGTGTGTCTTTTTGGATTCCGGGGATGCGATCGTTTTGGAGAGAGAGTCGAAAATGGTTATTCATCGAGTCAAGTCGAGGCACGGTTTTATGTAATTGCAGTCAAAAAAACTACGTAGTGCAATCGTCCGATCACGGAGTTTGCCTCAACATAAGCGCTTTTCTAAACATTAATCAGCGAATAAACCAACTATACGTTTTGAATTTCGAGTCGCGATTAAATCGTGTTTAGAACAAACAACACCTATGTGAATTTTTCCGTTAGAAGTAATTAGTGTCCAAAACAAATTGTACATACATCCATCTTCTGTTAGAATTAATTAGTGTCCAAGACTAATTGTACATACATCAATCTTCAGTTATAATAATTTGTGTGAAAACAACTGAACTTATATCATCTTTTAGTTAAAACTTAATTAGTTGGACAAACAAACAATACCTATGCCAATTTTTCGTTAGAATTAAGGAGTGTTTAAGACATACCATACATATAACTTCTCAGTATATTTTATTAGTGAGCCGACAATCACCATGTGTAACTTTTTTGAACCTAAGTATCCACAATAAAGTTAATAAAATATATAAACCTATGGTGTTTGTCCTGGAGGAGTGGGAAGACCTTTAGAGACATTTAACAGAGAGTTACCCCACTGGCAACGGCAGGAAGGTGTAGTATTTCAGAATACTACTGTCCTTATAACTATTAAGTTTAATACTGAGTCTCATTATTTATCTAACACATCCTTAAAACATTCTCCTTACATATCTAACATTCTCATTTAATACATATAAATAAGCATCCACAATATTCTATATCAAGTCAGTTCCAGTACATTTCATAACATGCCCCTTTTTCATTTGAAACATGGCTCTTTGATTTTCGTTCAAAGTTTATTCAAAATTTAAAAGTCACAGTAGAGTAAATAATACTTTGATAAAATTGATTTTGTTCATATTATAATTTACAGTAAATTAGAACTCAAAGTTCTATAAGAAGAGGGAAAATTGAGTAAATTGTAAAGTCAGTTTGAGTTTGAATTCGAGTCTAGTTGAGTTTAGAAATAAAGAAGTTTGAGTTTAGGAAGTTGAACGTGAATTGTAAAGTTAGTTTTTGAGAAATAAGTGAGTCGAGAAGGAGTTGAGAAATAAAGAAGTTGTTATAGAAATAAAGAATTGTGAATAAAGAAATTATTAAATTCGCAAAGAGAAATAAAAGAAGAAGAATTTTAATTCGAAATATCGGACTGAAGTTTGATAATCTAAATAAAAGGTCCACGCTCTTCCCTCAACCGAGGAAGCACGGCGTCCCGGACCTATAACAAAGGGTAATTAAAGTACCAAATAGTCTTAGGAACAGTGAACGAGCCAGTCACGATTAAGAAACCCAAAATTTTAGTTTGATTCTGCCTATTTCAAAGATGCATTCTTATTCTTAAATTCTCACTTCCTCGGGCAATTCTCGTCTTCTTTCTCATTATTACAGCTGCTGTTGTTGATCAACCGGGAGACCGGGGTCCGATTCCCCGTCGGGGAGCCCCTGGCGCAAGACTAATGACCTTGCCCAGAAAAAATAAATCATTATGGAAAATTTAACAAGCCTCAGGACTTGCTAAATAGGGCCAAGACCGGTTCCCGGTTGTAGTGCCGATGATGATGATGTTGTTGATCAAACAAAGAGGTGCGAGTTGTGGTTCGACATTTAATGCCTCTGCCAAATGTTTGATTGTTTCGGCTGACTTTAATCACATAACGCTTTATTCTGCTTTCAACATGCACTGATTGTCTACTTTCTTATTAGTATAGCTCTGGTACATACTTGTGCGGCTTGTAGCGGTTATGGGCTTATTCATTGTTCAATATGTTGATCTTATCGCCACTCTTTTTTCTCCTAGCCTTACCTTTAAGACTCCCGTGGAAGGTAGTTATTCTTTGAATCAATAGCAAATCCTTCTCAAAAGGTGTGGATGAACTGTACCATATAGCTTTGAGTGTATGTTTGCGTCACTGGCTACATTGACATTTATATTGTGCCTTTGCCCTTACTGATTCAATTGACAAGCGACGGAAAAGGAAAAAATTGAAAATCTTAAGATAAATCGTAAAGACTACAGGGACACGTCTTAACTTGAGACACGAAAATTCTACTCTTACTTTTAAGAATCTACGTTAAGTGACTTTTGTATTGTATTGGGTTGTTCTTTAGTTTAGTGATGCTGTAATCATTAACGTCGGGTATACAATTTACCCCGAACAGCCATTATTTGATTTCCTTGGAAATAGACCGACACAAAAGGCCCATCACCCTTAAAGGGATTGCACATATATATCTCAGAAACGTGATATCAAGTATGAAACAAAAATTGGAAGAAGAAAAAACTCAGTGGCAAATAAAAACACGAGTGTCAAGTTCCACCCTCCGGTAAGCCCAGTTTTTATTACATTAGTTAATACGTGTCCTTTCAGCAGACGATTTATAAATATAAAAAAAAATAGAACTTCTGAAAGGCATATGTCCTTTGTTGCTTTGGTCCCGAAGTACACCTAAAACCCAGTCACATATACAGTAGACCCAAATTTTACGAGAGGAAATACGTTTATTAGATTTCCTCACTCAACACCCACGATATCACCTCGTATCCATAAAGTTACTTTACATCATATTTTGGAAATGGAGAAACTTCGAAACAGCCACAATGCTCAAACTGTGCCGTCCATCAGCATCAGCGGCACCAACAAGAGCATCCTTAATGCTTCCATCACATTACTATTTCATGATAAAACCAACTGATGTGACTTAAGTGGATGTATGCTCTATCCTCCTGGGTACTAACTAAAGGGGCGATGCTATGTTCAAGCGCTTACAGGTGGTATATTATTTATGCATTGCTTTTCTGTAAATGCCCCAAGAGATGGATATACTACTTGACTATCGCGTTTAAAAAAGGGGACGTTGTTGTTTATATTTTTCAACTAACCGAGAGTCTGATGTCATCTAATATCGCTCCTTACCGCTCCGATAACTAGACATGGTTGGCTTCGCAAAATACACGGATTTGATAAGAGCGAAAGTATATTAACAGTGACAGGTCTCGATGACTTGAGGAAACGATGAATCAGGAATACTCTGTCACAGCATTGGTTGAAAAATGCGAACGCATTTCTCAAACTAACTATATATTTTCTATTCTTGTTGTCCTTTTATAACAGGAGACAGGATTCACTACCCACTCTCGTTCGCAGTTCTATTCCGGATGCTCATCAACGATGCGATTAACCATTCTAGCATCAAATACCCAAGGCAAAAGGCCATCAGAGATTCCAAACGAGCTACAGATGAAGATTAAATATGATGAAGACGAACAAAAGAATAATGACAATGGGAAGCGTGTCGGGGGAGTGCAGGGAACGAAGGAAGCTGAGAGACCAAGGAAACTGGATAAGAATAAATTATATTTTCCATCCGGTCCGGGCATGGCTCCGAGATGAGCCATTTGTTGCCTGTGATGGATGCGAATTACAGGAAATATCTAATTAAGAACAGATTCAGTCAGATTGAGGCGATTCTCTTCTCGCGATAGCAACAAAGTAAAACAACTCTAATAAAAAAAAAAGTAATTCATTTACTGAATTTTCTAATGCTATGGTACACTAAAGAACACGCGAACTCCAAATCTAGGATTCCAGGGACTTAATAAGCTCTTTGAAGTCATATCCTGGGAAACGCCTAAGAAACCACCATTGGGGTTACAAATTGTCTATCACGTCTCTCGTTAGGGAGGACTAAAAGAGAGCCCATAAATGGTGCCTTGATTATGAAAATCACGGATTACTACAAGGACATTGTTATTATTCGCACTCATTATGATTTCTTAGCCCCTTATTGTCGGCGACGTAAGTCAGCGGTAGAAGAAAATAGCTGTCATGTATTTTATCGGTATATCATATAGTTTAGAAAATAAGAAAAGGAAATGGTATTTTTGGTTCCATAGAACACATTGCCTCTCGGCTTTGTGGTGCATTTGATAATGCAGATACACGGTTTTGCGAAGGTTCGATTGCCAACGTTATGACTCTTGGGTAATAAACTAGTTACTCGTTCTTGAAAATCAGTGAGGAATTTTGGTGAGATTTAAAACAGCTTACTCGTACGCTGTTTATATAATCAACGAATTTTAATATATCATTCTTTCGTTAAAGGCAAGACCAATCTAAATATTTTGTGGCTTTATATTATTTTTAAAATTCCCATCTTGTAAAGAATTTGTATCAAGGTTACTAGCTTATGTACATGGTGTTTTGAAAACTAATCCAAATTAAATAATTCTATTCCCAAATTATCATCCGCAGCATTTCATATATAAAAGTGCTACCAAACATTTGTGACTGCGAAGGAGGTTTGTGGCGTTTCTAACAGATGCAAGCAAATGGTGAAGAACACCGAAAGGAAATTCGAATGAGCAAAGCATTAGCGCCGTATACCATAGCGATAATATAACACATCAGTTGAGTGTACCTGAGTTTAGAAATCGAATTCGTACACGCGACAGTGGCCTGATGTGTTGAGCATTGGTTCAATTTTTAGTGGCTCTAACGGTCATAGCGTCAGTTCGAATTACACGTTCTTCACTATCGTCCCAAAAACGCTATAGGTTCACACAGTAACAAATAAGGACGCAATCGATATACGTACTTTTCGGTGAAGGTTGGTTGTTGCGTCCCTCAGGCATCGATACTCTCGATTGATTTATAATCTTTAGAGGGTTTTTGGTGTTTTGAGTGGCGTAATATTCGTCACGAAAGGGACGTGACCTGGATTTCGGCACGGATCTAGTGGCGCACCTACTACAAAGGCATAACACCTGTAGTTGTTGCTTTCGCTTATCTGTCGCCGGGTCCGACTTGCATCCTTTTTTGAGGCGGTATTGGTTTTCTGTGTCAGGCCATTTCAATGGAACATGAATTTCCCGTCGATCTTTCCAACATCCGTGGCCTAAGATGGAATTTCTCCTCTGTGTCTGCCCACGTCTGTAACCAGAAACCAGCAATCCTTGCACTTAGCGAGACTCAGGTAATAACTGATGCAGTTATTTCTGATTTTGCTATACCCGGTTATAACTTAGTGCGTCTGTTCTTTCCACATCGTGGTCTAGCTACATACAAGTGATATTGCGTAATAGCTTCTGTCACAATATGGGCTCTGCTCCAATCCAGAATTTATTTTCTCGTGAGTAAAACTTCACGTTCGTAAGCATATCATACATTATTGCTTTCTTTAAAGAAGCCCGAACTTGGATAGAAATGCATCCTTTAACGAACTTGATGCTCTGTCTGATTCTTTCGATAGGATATTGACCCTATACCCGCACACTGAAGTCGTTATTGCGGGTGGTTTCAATGTGTATAACTCTCAGTGGCTTTGTCACTCCGGACACACAACACCTGAGTGCCAGTATGTTCAGCTCTTTGGTGAGTCAAATAATTTAACTCAACTCGTCAATGAGTCGACACAGATATAGATGGTCATTCCGCCAACATACTGAACCTGTTTCTCAGCTCCCACCCAAACAAATACACAATTGAAGTTTCTTCGCCATTCGGCATTTCAGACCACTGTGTCGTGTCAGTTAAATTTCCTCTAACCAACAGCAACGCTAACGGGAAAGCTCCCAAACAAACAGTATGGTTCTATGAGAAATTCAACTGGGAAGGTCTCAACGATTTTTTTGGGAAATTAAATTGGTCGTTATTTTTCCTCAATAACGCTGTTGACTCTATAGCGAACACATTGACAGATACGATTCTACTTGGCATGCGGAACTTTATTCCACACAGAGTAAAGAGTAGCAAACCCAAGATAAATGCGTGGTTCGATTCCGGTTCAGAGACGCCATTAATGCTAACGACTTGAGCCTCCGGTTGTATAAATCAAACAAAACTGAAGAAGATTTAAGAGAGCTAGAAATGACTGCAATGCGTATATTCAACGCGCCAAGTTCTTGCATGACCAGAGAGTGAGACAAAAAGTACTACACTCTCCCACAGCTTCTGGGCATTTGGGAAGAACATCCAAAACTCGGTCTGCTCATCCATTTCTTCGCTAATAGTAGATGAGAGATCAGTCACCAGTGAAAAAGAGAAAAAGAATCTACTTGCTGCACATTTTGCAGCCAACTCAACGTTGCCGGATACCACCTCAGTTCTACCTCAATTTGAGCAGAAGCAGTACACCATGAGCCAGATTGTCTTCCGAACGCGTACTGTTGTTCGGGCAGTCAAAGAGCTAAACGCAAACAAATCCGCTGGTCCTGTTGGCATTCCCACATTTCTCTTGAAGAAAAGTTCCTCTTCACTCTCTAAACCATTGCGGAAACTCTTCCATTTGTCTTATTCTACTGACCGTTTCCCAAATAGATGGAAGTCAGCGAACATTCCGCTAATACCCAAAAAAGAGTGACCGATCATCCCTTTCTTCTTATCGACCCGAAGCAGTAGCTTCTATTCTTTCGAAGGTAATGGAATGTCTTATCAACCGTCAACTTTCGAAATATTTGTAATCAAATGACCTCCTCAATGACCGGCAATATGGCTTTCGTACCAACCGGTCCAGGGCAGATTTAATGACGTACTTTACGGAAAAGTGGAGCCATTCCATCCACTACCTCGGTGAAAGCAAGGTAGTCGCATTGGATATTTCAAATGCTTTCGACAGAGTTTGGCACACAGCCCTTTTGTCAAAATCTCATTCATATGGAGTGGACAATTCCCTGATCCAATGGCTAAGAGACTATCTTTCTGGCCGTCAATTCCAAGTGGTTCTTGATGGTGTCAAATCTGTGTCCAATCAAATTAATGCAGGTGTTCGCCAGATTTCGATACTCTCACCCACTCTCTTCCTCATCTTTATAAATTACCTCTTGTTAATTACTCACAACCTAATTCACTCGTTTGCTGATGATAGCACGTTGAGTTTCTCATACTCATACGAACAGTCCCGTCCAAACTCTTCGAACATCTCTACCAACCAGCAACTTATGCTTGATACATTGAATTCAGACCTTAACAAGATATATCACTGGGGATTATCGAACCGAGTAGAATTCAATGCCTTAAAAACTCAGTGCTGCCTCTTGTCGTCAAAGGCAAGCTCCAAAGTAAATATACTGTCTATGAACGGCACTTGCATCGACGAAGCCAAGGAACTATCAATCCTCGGCACTCGAATTAATTCGACTCTTAATTGGAGCGATCATATTTTTGAAGCTGCGAAAAGTGCAGCCAAATGTGTGGAATTCCTTAAGAGATGCAAAAGATACTTCACTCCATCCAACCTCGTCACTATTTAGAAGGCGTATATTCGTCCAAAAATGGAGTTCAACTCCCATATTTGGTCAGGTGCATCCAAAACTACACTACACGTGCTCGATAGGATGCAAACACGAGGAGTGAAACTTATTGGGGACCAAGCTGTGAGTCGATCAATTCGGTCGTTAGGACACTGGCGCAACGTATCGTGCCTATCCCTCTTGTATAGGTATTATCACGGTCGTTGCTCAACAGACTTGCTGAATGTGTTCCACCTCCTCAGACATTTTCCCACGATATCCGTCAATCTCAGAATGTGAATCAGTTCACGTTGAACATCAACTTCACGCGCACAAACAAACATAGAGAGTCATTCTTTAGCCGAACCACACGAATGTGGAATACTCCACCTGATCATGTGTTTCCTCGTCGTTGTAGTATCTACGCATTTAAGACCAATCTACATGAATCACCAAGCCGTCCAATCGCAGATGTCCATATATCGATTATAAGTGTAAAAAGGTCTCCTGTGGATCGGCTGCCACGGAATCCGTATTGACGATCATTCAGAAGTCCGTTGCACTCCAAATACTTAACCAACTCTGTATTGATGACTTTTTCCATTACCTTAGATAAAATAGACAGTAATGCTATCGGACGGTAATTTTGTGGGAGACACTTTTTTCCCGTCTTTGGGATTGGCTGAACTCGAGCGATTTGCCAGCAGGCAGGAAAGGTCCTCCGTGCATAAGATAAGCGGAAGAGTCTGCCAAGAACCGGCGATAGTTCTGGAGCAAAGTTCTTAAGGACTATTGCTGGTATTCCGTCCGGGCCGGTTGCCTTCCTACAATCCAGTTCACGTAGAATGCGTTGAATAGTGCACGGACGAAATCTCACATCCCGCATCGAAGACCGTACCGGCGAGATCACAGGTGGCTCCAAAAGGCCGGGATCGAGGTTTGAATTCGCGGAAAATAAATTCGCGAACACATTAGCTTTATCCTTTGGATTCGTGACTAACGTCCCGCTGTCTGTCACCAACGGAGGGAAAGAGGAGGAAGCAAAGTTACAAAGTTTATACAATATACCCTCTATCGTTACGATAGCAATTCTTTCAGCCTCTGTGCATGTTTATTTATTTGAACATCCGCTGATCGGTTATATTCGTTTTCTTCTTCAACGCATCTTCCGCTGTCCTCACTTCCAAGGTACGGACAGCCCACTTATCTGTATGATATCAATGGAAATCCTCCCAGCGAAACCCAAAAATCGCTTTCTCATTGGCTGTCGGATAGATAGCGGAGGAAAATCGTCATTCACCACAAACAGGAAAACCCACCCTAGCTGAGACTGGCCGTATGATCGAGTCAACGTCTCAAAGAGTCAGATTTAACTACCCAGAGGAGACGGATGATCAGCAGAAAGCTTTTCAAGGTAATGAGTAAAATTCTTAAGCGGTGTTGAGGTCGTCGCGCTGTCGAAGTTTCGGCTGTTAACTTCTAACTAGTTTTTGCAAAACGATGTCATAATCAGAAGCGCGTTCAGTGATTATTGACTAAAATAAATGCCCAAGGCGTCACGCAGTATTTAGTAGCAGCAGATGTATTGTTTCTTACCGAACCGTGAAATTAAGGAATAAAAAGGAAAGCATAAACCAAAATACAAAAGTAAAGTCGCAAAGTGTCACCACGATTTCAGTATTGATAAATGTTAGGTGTCTCGCCGAATTGAGAAAAAAAAAGAGAACAAAAATAAAACTTCAATAAACGTAATCAACGTGTTCCATTTCCTAGATTTGATTTGACTTGAACATTTTTTATGGACGGTTTGTGGAGTGTCGGCGAAGGCTGTGGGAAGAAAGTGAACCCATGTCCCTGAACCATCTACTTTCTCGCCCCACATATCCATCTTGGTATGCTGCTTCACACGCTTCACCACCATCTCTATTAACTCGTCAACAGTTTCCGACCCCTTTCCTTCGGTTCTTATGTTGTAGGTCCTCATTACTTCTAAGGAACTTTCCTCGAGCGCGCTGTTCATCCAATTTGGACTTGTCCGTGCTGTGCGGTGCTTGCCTTTCCTTCCGTCTAATTCCCCTATTATGGCCTGATGGTCACCGTGAATGCGTCTCTCACTAACCTGCAATTTAGTTGTCCTTATGAGTCACTTACATAAAAGCCTGATGTCTATTACCGACCCCCTTCCACTTTTGCCGTATCTATTCTTTATGCCGTATTTACTATGCCAATCTAAGGGAAATATGTCCATAAGCATTCGTCCCGTCATATTGGTATGCTTGCTGCCCCTTCCGGTCGCCTATGCCTTTAAGTTATCGGCTATGACGACGAACTCACAGCCTCTTGAATCTTCGAGGAAGCTTCCTAACATGGTCAGACATTCAATTATTGCCAAGGTAGGCCGAACGTAACAGTTATAAAAGTTGACACAATTTATTTCACCCCTTATGAACCCCCTCTGCTGCTCTTCGATGCCTTGAAAGGCGTGTCTCCCGCATATTCATATGGCAGCTTGTTTTGGATTATCACTGATCCATATGTTGCTATATGGTTCGCTGATCAGTTTCATAAGCGTTGCCCAGGGTTATAATGTCTGTAGGGGACATCGCGTAGAGACCAAACTGGGGGAACCTACTCCTTCACATATGTCCATCTTTGAGGTAACCTCGCCCACATCTTCGGGCTCGAATGTGGTTTGGTGTGTTTGTTACCTCTTCTCTCGACACTTCGCTAACGGCGATCGTATACTGTATCGCACTGGCGCTCAATTTTTTCAACTGAAAAAGCACTGCTTTCGATTTGCTATCAGTCTTTACACTGAGAAGTATGTGCAAATTGATTTAGACTCTATTAGGATTGAACTTGGTATCGCGTGTGTGAGTCGGTACTTTGGATATTTGCAATCCTTTCTACTCTCAAAAGTGAGTTTGGTTTCATCTCTTTTTGGACTGATGCCCACGATCTTAACAATATGATCGATTTAATATTAGAACGTGTACGAATTTACTGAACCAGTGTCCAGTTCCCAAATTGTTGAAATGAACTCGGATTTATTTGCTCATAAATCAATCAGGGAATGCGTAAATTATAAAACAATTTAAGATGCACCCATAAAAAGATAGAATCGCTTTTCCATAAGAAAAATCTCATATATTCTCTGCCGAATTTAACTTTCAAGCTTTTAAGACCAATGGTCATCGCTTCACTATACTGCAACATCTATCCTAATTTACAAACTCACATAACAATGCAACTGACCCACGTCTTATTCATTATTAAAATTTACTAATAAATATACTGTGGCGGTTCTTTAAAACCTTCCTAAAGAACCATCCATTTCTTTAAAACAACCTACCTTTCCCTCACTCCATAAACCACTATACTTACCTGCATTCGAGCAGTGTAAACTTTCTTTCAAATAACTTTCACCTGAAAGTAAAACCCCAGCAGGCATGCACATCAAACAAGTTATTTCATTCATATTACATGAACCGTGCCAGACAATCGGCTCGGCTGGTCAGCAATTATAAAAGATAAATACTCGCTGGCCAGCGTAATTGTTGACACAGCTGTAGCCGGTATTCTTGCTATGGTTCATGAGTGAATATTCGCCCAATAATGACGTTAGACAATCATACCCATGTCTAATGATTCGTTGTCTAAACAACGACCAGCCACTATTCTCACGCTGGCTATTCTAAACGAAATGTTTCTGTGTACTCTACGTAAACAGAAGGAATTATTTTTGCCTGCATGCCAGCATTCGTGTGCATTATCAAATGCCTAAAATAAACATGTACCCAAATCTAGTAGCCTTTGCCGTCGCAGCGAAGCTATGTTCACTTAATGTCAATCAAAAATCGATCCCCTATCGCACAGTGGCGATACAGCCAGCCCGTGCATCGATCATCATATTTGACCAGCTGCATGTTTGTTTTTCCTTTCCTGCGTCCAGCGAGTGTTGCGTGTGTCTTTCTTGCAGAGGAAAAGACATTCACCCTATCTGGAAAGATTGTTTTCCCCTGCGATGACATGCGTGGAAACTCATCGCAATCACCAGAGTCTGGGTCTACGTCGCCCAGCTCAGGGAGTCAGATTTCTATCACCACAGCGGACAGTCGCACCCGCTGAGAGTTCCCCTTTTTACCAGCCCGCTACTAAGTAGCCAGTTTCGTTTTCCACCGATATACGGAATTAAGTGACGTTTTTGTCTTGTACGTGTACTAAGCAATGTCGGGCTAGTGTCGAGTTACGTCCTATTTTGCGCGAGTCCTTTAATATAGCGACATATTTGCCATCGATTCGAAGAGACACAGTGTTAATGTAAAATCAACCTATACTGTAGTTCACCAGAATTAATTATTAATTGTAAAAGACACGGTGGAACTGAATTAAAAGGAGTGATGTAACTAAAACCAATCGACTTGTTTTATTAAATGACTTTCACAGGTAGTCAGTGTTTTGTTTAAACTCCGGGGTCTTTACTGGTTTATTCCTCCTCGGCGAACAATTTAAATTGAACCTGTGTGCTTTTATTCGTTTGGTCTTTTGGCGGTCAATCACTTTATGCAGCAAACGGCGGAAGGTTAAGTGAATCCGTGTCATACTAGGCACCTACTTAAAACCTTACCCACAATATAATTCAGATTTCAGCACTGCATGTATATACGATGATTAAAGGAATGTAATTAGTCACGCATTACAAGTTTAGAGCGTTTGCAACGACAGTGAAGACGGTGTGATTCGAACCGACGCTATGACGGTCAGAATCATTAAACATTGAACCAATGCTAAACACGTCAGGTCACTGCCGCGTGTACGAATTCGATTTCTAAACTCAAGTACACTCCACTTATGTGGAATTGTTATGTTATTGCTATGGTATACGGCTCTGATGCATTGCTTATTCGAATTTCCTTCGTTGTTCTTTCACTATTTGCTTGTGTACTGTGTGTGTATCTGTTAGAAACGCCACAAGTTCATTATATATCGAGCGTTTTGTTGAATCCCGCTTATTTTAAACTTTTTTGTAGGATCTCCGACTGGAGACCAGAGGGAAGAGAACGATGGGAAAGCCGCGACAGAGATTAAGGATAGTATAAAGCACCACTTTGAGGAGGGCGGATCAGGGGCTGACGCGTGGAAGAAGAGCGCACAGGACAGGGAACGATGGCGCAGTCGAGTCAGTGAGTACATGCATTTTCAGCCCAATACATAGTGGAAGTAATAGATGTAGTTTCTATTCAATCTTTAGCTTTTAGATGATGTTTCGACCACTAACGGATCGCTCTACCTCTATCATTCCCATGTTTTATGGACATTTCCGACACTGTGTGGGGTGCGTCGTTAACATTGAAAATACTGGTTCGAAATCGTCTAAGGCAAAATTGTGTACAATTTCAACGTATAGATAATACGCTCGACGTTTTCCAAGCAAAACTGTAAAATATACCGAATCCTATTTATGATAACTTCCTTATTTTACTCCCTACAACTGACAACTGAATCGAACAATTAAAAAACTGACAAGAAATTGCATTTTCCAGCTAGCACAAGTTTAAATATTTTTTACCAATACTTTGCGAGATCACTACAGCCAACTACCGACAAAATAATCGACATGTCTCTCCCCAAACTAGTATTGTGACGATATTATCAACGTGTCAAATCTAATTTCAAGATCTCCAACTGGCCAACATTTTATAGATATAAAGAAGAAGTTTATGGCCTTAATCATGTACAGTGAGGATCGATTTTTCCAACTAAAATTAAGCAGTGGAGCCTACTTCTTATAATCTTTCGTTTGTCACTGTGCCATCTTATTTTAAGAATATATTCCACGGGCTTAATTCGCTGTAAATTGAAATAAAATCTAAGCAAAATGGTGATGTTCTCCCATACACAAATGAACGTAGAGCTTAGTAACCAAAACTCAATTTCCTTCGAGGTAACAATATTTTATTGGTTTGTATTTACCACCCATCAAGCCATAGTACAGTCAGCATTGCCGCAAACTCATTCACTCGTAGAGGTTTTTATGTGAAATGCCACAAAGGAAGAGCTTCTTAGATTTGTCGGGGTAATAAAAACTCCAAATGTCGCAGGCTGGATAAATGTATGATAACACTCGATGTGTTTAGGAAACCGCAGTAGTGTATCTTTAAAAACCAGTTCCCCTGCACAGTCTTAACTGTTGATTCTATTAGGCATAAAAGCGTATTGTACACGCTTTTCCGGAAATTGAAATAACCTTCATTTATAATAGAAGTCCTACAATCGCAGTGCCAAATAAACTCACATACTCACGTACAGAATAGCTCCATTCAGTCGTATGCCACAAAGGAAATCCTCCGGCAGCAGGGTATTATGATAATGTTGGACATTATAAATCACCAGGATAACAATGGTCACCGTGTACAGATTACATTTGTCTGGAGTACATTTAATCCTGTTGTATTTCGTTTCCGCAATCAAATCCATGCAATTTAATTTTCATGCGCCATCTCGAATTATGACCAATCAAGGTACGGAATTGTTGTAAAACCCTCACAACTATATCCTGGTATAGCTCATGTAGAGAGTGTCATCTCCAGCTGACTTAAACAAAAGCCAAACACTGAACTGATAATGCCCCCTTTAATCCTCAAACAAAAGCCTTGTCCACCTCTTCCCTTCCTCATCGCAACAGGACGTTCGTACCTGATATCAGTCGTACAATTTGGAACTTTTGTTGTAGGCATGGTTACAATATAGCCACCGGTTTTTAGTGGATCCAAGCATTCGACTCGACAACAACTCCAAATTGAATCTGAAAAGTTAAGCACTGTACAATTTAGAACGAAAGCGAAATCAACTAAGGCAATGAACACCGACAAATACAGCAGCACTTCAATCAAGTCCCTGTTGAATCATCCTCAGGGTATCTGTGTAGATTTCCTGGTAAGTCGACTGTCAAATTGGATTCTTTTTAAGGAACGCATCGTGCCACGTCGTCATCCTACAGACATCCCTAAACTGTGAATTTTTATTATCCGAAAATAACTTGAAACTCAAACCACACGTTGTATGTTTCAGGATATGCTGTTGGCTAACAATTACCGTCTTGACAACGTTTGGAACATGGTGTAGCTTAAGTATGGACGATAAAGGCGTGTGGATGTACTAACAAAGGTGAAGGAACTCACATGATAAACCTAAAACAAGGAGTCGCATATTCGGATAAGAGGACGACATGGAAAGTTTTTGTAGGTACCGGTACAAGTTTTCGGTCCCTTCACTCGACTTCCTTAAGGACATAGAAAGAATTTATTATTTCGTTTCCTCTTTTTCTCTTTTCTTGTTGCCCTGATTTTTGTTCCTTTTTTTATTCTTCTGTGCAAAAGTTTGTATTCAAGTGTTTGTGTACGTGTACGGAAAAGTTTACAAATTACTCATGACCATAACAACGCTGTATGGAGCTGGTTGAGTGGTTGGTCAGATCTTGTCTCTATTGTAGCATTTGGTCCCCTTCAACCAGCTGTAGCAGTGATTGGTAACAACATGCTTCCTGGCTAAATGACAGATGTGAATAAATCCAAGGAGCCGTACAACGAAGGACGAACCCCAATCTTCTTACAAAGTTCTAATACGAATGTCCCCAAAGAAATATATGTGCTTAACGAGACTGATGTGTGTATATGTGTATGTTTGACCCAAGTCTATTTTGGAGCAATGGATCGGACATGTGATAAAGTTTTGTGGTTGATTTATGGCCAATATGGTTCAAAGTGACGTCCTACAGGTTAATCAGGGGTCGACCACACCAACACAAATGATATCAACCGGTATATGTGAATATATAAACTTTCTAAATGAGTTATAATCAAACATTTCCTAATCCAGTTTATGTATATATTGGACATTGGTGGCAAACACGCATCTGGGTCGTTTTACTAATTATGAGAGGATATACATGCCCAGCCCGAAGATACGAAAACCCAATGATGCAAGAAATATGATAATTGACGGAAATGGTTTTACTTGGGGTCATAAGACTAATGAGAAATACAAATCACTCCTGTTTATTCAGGATTAACACAAACCGCATTTCTGTAGTGCTCCGCATTAAAAGACATCTCTAATAAGTTTTGCTAGTAGGCAGGATATTCGAGAAGGAGGAAATATGGAAACATGGTGGAGATGTGTTCATCTGAATCAAGATTTGTAACCCAATTACATTCCTACCAACATCGTTACGTTAACCAAAGAGCTTTAGCTTGAAAAATACTAACAAGATAAAAAACCACTGGCACTACAGACCATTGGGCCAAAAATTAATTCCAGGTTCTTATTATATATAATTCTAACTTTATTTCCCAAGATTGAAAAGTTAATAGGGGCTTGCTGAAAGTATTTTTCAACATTGATATAACGATAATAATGCCACCTATAAACAAATATTCTTATTAAAAATGGATGTACTTTATAGAGCTCAAGGTGTCCGTCAGCTAGCCGACCTTATATTCACCCGAAGCGCAGAAACAACCGATAGCCAGGTAATGGTGTGTTCCAGCGTTTATGGTATCCAGTGATACTGTAGCGTCCTACGAACGCACAATTCCGCCCAGGTAAGGTTCCAAACCTTCAAGGAACTTACTTACCTTATCCAGTACACGTGCCCACAGACACGTGTCCCCAAAGCTCTTAATCAGGCCTGTAACAAGGGCATAGGAAGCTGAAACAATGTTGAACCCGACATCAAAAAAAACAAGGAACTTAACGTTCAAAAACTTTCAGCATCGAGTCAACGCATCCATCCATAGTATGAAAAAACAATTCCAGATTACAGGCCATAAATCTTCCATCCAAAGCATCTGCACGATGTTTACCAGGAATTACATTTTTGGTAGATAAATAACAACGGATGCATACGCTGGCAGCTAAACGCAAGAAAGCATATCGCCTATCCGCGGCCAAAATTGTAAACAACCGTAATTATCGCAACAAGATAATTCGGAAGATTTACAAGTCCAACGCCAACAAAGGAAATACTACGGTCCCACGATTCCTTTCTAAAAATTTCACACCCATTAGAAGGATCTAATGGAATTCGGTTGTGTTTACAAAGGCAAACAACCACGGGCTGTACGCCCGAACAATCATCTCCGTTGTGCGCGCCAGATGTTTTATGCAAATAGAGGCGGCACACAATCGACAGGCGTCGATCCGAACTTCGATCACCACCACGGATGGTGATGATGATATAAGGATGTATGCGTCGAGGGACTTTCTCCTTTTCAGGCACCTAAATTTCCCATGGGCATTAATAACATGCCGCTAACAGATACTGTGGAAAATTCTGTTAGCGGATGAAATGAAAGATTTCTTCTGGAGACGTAGATACGATCGGTATCAGGTTTTGGGTTTCGAATGGAGATAGTCAGTAAGATTTCGATCGTCAACGCGACGAGGAGGACACCGAGAATCCAACGAGGAGGCCAGTCCGCGTATTGAATGAAATAAAAGAAAGGAACGTCAAGTGTGTGATCGGGCGTGCGAAATTATGCCTAGTGATTTGTCCGTGTAAACTTTTTTAAACAATAAAAATAAATCCACAGGTTAAGGACAAATATCCTTGTGTTTCATGTGTTCAGTGCCACATTCGTCCCGGTTTCGTTGTGTATTTTAAAATTTTTTGCGCACAGTGTTCGGCGGATCACTGCCTCAACTTCGACATAGACACTAACAGTCCGCCAAAATACTGTCCGCCTTGGGTTTAATAATCAAGTCAACCATAGCCAGGTAATGGTGTGTTCCAGCGTTTATGGTATCCAGTGATACTGTCCGCCTTGGGTTTAATAATAAAGTCAACCATAACCACAGCAGATGCGACTCGGTTTCGAATATGTTGTTTAAAGTGTTACAGTTCATTGGGCGAGGGTATCGTAAACAGTCATAACAAAATACATATTTGAATTTGTTTCGTTATCAATTTCCGCTTCCCCGGCCAGGAGAAACCTTGACGTGGTGCGGGTGCTTAAACTACAATGAATCACTCAGGCTATGCTGATGGAAGCATATGCTTCCAGTACGGCTACCTATGTCGGACAGGCTAGCGAGGAGTAACACACAAAGATGTACACCCCTAATCCAGAATGTTACGCGTCACCGTGCCCATTGGATGGTTTGCAGCTAGGGGTATACCGGACGTATTATAACGACTGACAGCGGGTCGAATCAGAGCAGTAAGCAGACCTTGCCATATCAAACAGGGGCCCTGATATGGCGGACTATTTGACACCCCAAGACTCGTGGCAACAAAAATGAATAATCAATATACAAAAAACAATATCACGAAAAACCCGGTAGGCGTAGGTGTGATGAGCAGACACTACCATAAGGGAACAAATCATCGAGAAAACATCAACTCGGCAAAAAGAAGACGTATGGAAAAACGGAAATAAATGGCATATACGCATCGGCACGTGGAATGTTCGAACGTTATATAAACCAGGCGCGATACAGACGGTCGTAGAAAACGCGAAACAATATAAAATGGACATCGTCGCGCTTCAGGAAGTACGACTCCCACATCGAGTAATCGAAACCAACGGGTTTACATTGGCGTCTGGAGGCACGGATACACATAACCTCGAAACCAGCTTCATCATAAGAAATTACGCACTATGTAAAATATGTGAAACTTATTAGTAACCGAATGTCGGTGCTTAAAATACAGGGCGCACGGTACAATTATGTATTTATAAACGTACGCGCCCCAACAGAATGTACCGACGAAGAAACGAAGGACACGTTCTACGAGACCCTAGAGGGAGTATTTGATGGGATCTCACCTTTCGATGTTAAAATCCTCCTCGGGGACCTCAATGCGAAAATTGGGAAGGAAGATATCTTCCAACCAACCACAGATAAAGAAAGTCTACACGACATTTCGTTTTGGTTAGCAACAACCAAGTCGAATCAAACGACGCGGTTGCATCATCACCCATTGGCTTGTGTAATTACCAACATTCCTTAGAGTTTTTCCCACGGTACCATTTCCCTAGCCGATGTAGCGCCCTATCGATTTTCATCAGATCATCCATTCGCTTGGGATCAATGATCTCTTTTTGCGGGCGAATAGCACCAGCTAAATTTTCTTCTTCTCTGCAATTCTGTCTTTCCATGGTTCGATGACCTCAGAGATCTCCACAATCACGGCACTAGGTCACTGGACCAGTTTCAGACGCGTCATTAATACACACACACTAAGCCAGATCAACCCTGGGTTATTGTGCTTTCCTTTTGATTTCTTCATCCTTTCTACGCCCATCGACGTCGAACGAATACACAAGTACATTTCTACCTCGATGAGCGTGGGGAATTGAGGTATGCACAAGAGAGCACGATTACCATTGGCGGATCGGTGTATAAAGCATAAATCACAATTTCCATCCCTAATTCCAATCACCCACTATCCAACCACTACCATGCCAGGTCACGCCGCTCGGGCCAAAAATTTATGTATTCAAGTCGATATCCAACTTCGGTCGTGCACACTAAGTCGAGTGTTATCTGCTGGCGGGTGCCTTTTACAAAACTAAATTTTCCGTGAATATGTGCTATAAACCAAAACTCGTTATTGTACCTAAACTAAAAGTATTCATTCAAGAAAACCATTAATGTACAAAACCAAGGAACAATAAACAACAAAAATCAACCGTTTAATCAGTGCATTTTTATGTTTCATTTCTCTTCTCGTGGACATCGTTGACGAACAATTTCTTGCGTACGGAGAGACATCGTTGGGGATTTTAGTGAAACTGTGCCCCTGTCTGGCACATCAACTCATACCCCCACACAAGCAAATCCACAAAGCCACATGGATATCACCCGGCACCGTAACGCGTAACCAAATAGATCACCTAATCATAGATAAAAGACACCACTCGAATATCCTTGACATAAGATCATATAGAGGAGCAGATTGCGACTCTGATCATCTTCTAGTGATGGGCAAATTGGGAGTCGGCTCGCAGCAAACTCACATGGGCAGTCACAGGATCAATGTGCGCACCCATCAACCACAAATAAACGCACCAAACACACATACAGTCGAGCCTCAAACCCCTGACCCCTCTTTCAACGAAGTTGTAGACGAAATAAATCGATTGAAAACAACAAGGCTCCCGGAGTCGACTGCACACCGTCAAAGCTTATGAAGCATGAACGATAGGCAACCGCGCGAAAGATCTTTGACGAATTTTGGGATCACGTGGAATGTTTGATGATGACGGTGAAGTGTTCCACCGAACACTTCACACGAATGCACAACGGAGCAAAACGGCACCTCAATAAAAACACAGCGAAAGGTTTGTTTTATATGTTTCTTTATTTTATCGTTATTAAATCCAGGATTCTCTACATTAGAACGCCCGTGGCGATTTTATAAAAGGTATTCACTGAGATAACACTTAAGTACTCACCGACACGTTACGCTCGACACACTCGCGATTGGTGATTGATTTACTTTTCGTTTTCTATCTGCGACGACACACGAAGCGACACTCGTGGTAATGGAGCATCTGACCTCTCTGAATGTTACTTGACGACTGTCACACACACGTTTAATATTTCGTCCTTTAGCACTGGTGAAAGAGTACGTAATGTTCGGTTAATTGAACGGGTTTCGCGGCGCGGCCTAACCTCCTCGTTCGGGTTCTCTGTGACGACTGTTCTCGAAGTATGCTGCTAATTGACGACTCTCTATCGCGACGGTTGCGTTGCGTGGATCCTGTATCTCGAATGTTCTCTCTGGTTGATCTTAGCAGGTGTGCTAATAGATCTATTGTTTTCTCATGCAGCGAAGGTCATGTGAAAACGAAATTGAGAAAAGCCGAAGGAACAAAGGGGCATCATGGGATCATTGCGTAGCTGCTTAATAGCCTGCAACGCAATTAGGACAATGGTGCTATAAGGGATTTCGGTATACAATCGTAATTGTGTCCCGTATCTTAGCTGGGGGCAAGGCTCGGATTATATATGCACGTTTGCAGGTAACGCTGGCTAACAGGGGCGCCGATCAAGAATTCGAATTTACGATGCCTGTTTGATGTATAGAATTATATTCAGGAATGTAGGACGATGCGTTAAATGTCCTTGGTAAGGCAATGTTTGCCAGTTTGCTGTGTCCTTCGATCGCCGTGCAGGCGTAGGACGATTGGTCGGACTTGTGACCTACGTGTCTGTGGGCACGTGGGGTAGTTGCCTCCCAGATGTATGTTACCTTCGTTTCAGGTGTGGTGGAGGATTTTTGAGGACACGTGTCTGGGGGCGCGTGTAATTTACCTATAGGTGAGTGTGTTCCTTGGTGGAACGACGACATCTCGACCAATAGTGGATTGTGTGGTTCGTAGAACCGCAACAGACCCACCAACTGATTAAAACAATATGGGCTAAGGAAGTCACTCCCGAAGAATGGAAAACCTCAATAGTCGTCCACATTTTCAAAAAAGGCGAGAGATCTGACTGCGAAAACTACAGAAGAATATCACTGCTCCCAACCGCATACAAAATACTATCAAATGTCACACTGACAAGAATCACACCGTACGCAGAAAACTACCAGTGCGGATTCCGTAGGAACTGGTCAACGAGCGACCAAATGTTATGGTGAGGCAATTGATGGAAAAGAAGTGGGAATACGGTTCACCAACTGTTCGTGGACTTCAAAAAAGCCTACGACTCAGTCGCAAGGCAAAGACTGTACCATATTGTAGTTGAGCTGGGTGTCCAGACAAAATATGCCGCCCTCATTCAAATTTGCATGAACGAAAACAAAGGGCGAGTTAGAATAGAAAACCAACAGAAGCATTTGAAATTCGGGACGAACTGAAACAGGGGAATGACCTCTCACCTTGTCTTTTTAACCTTGTGCTCGAGTATGTCATCACAAAGGTACAAGACGACAACATGGCCGGATCATCCTTGCACGGGGTCACACAAGTGTTCGCATATGCGGATGACATCGCCGTTTTGGGCGATAATCTAGAAACTGTAAGTAAAAATTGTGAAATCATCATGCAAGCGGCAGAAGAGGTGGGCCTAGAAATAAATTAAGACAAAACAGAGTACATGATTATGGTGAGAGCAGGTGGACCTCAAGGAACACAAATAAACATCAGAGGCAAGATATTTCAAAAAATTAATGAATTTAAATATCTGGGAGGGACACTGACGGCCAGTAACGAAATGTCAAAAGAAATTAACAAAAGACTGTATTCCGGCAACGGTAGTTGGCTCGTAGTCAGTAAACTGCTGAAATCGAAGCTTCTACCACGTAATATAAACCTCGGTGTCTATAGAACCATAATCATGCCGATTGTTCTATACGGATGCGAAACATGGGCTTTCACAAAACGGGAAGAAAACAAATTCGATAATAAAGTTTTAAGGAATACCTTTGGAGGTAAATATGACGAGAAGGCAGGACTATGGAGGAAACTCCACATCCATGAATTGGAAGAGCTATACCGCAAACCTACAGTAGTGACAGTAATCAAGTCTCGAAGATTATGACAATGTTAAGCCTGACCTTGAAAAGATCGGATCGGATGGTCAAACGTGGAAGTGGATCGCACAGGATAGAGAACAATTGCGGAGTCGAGTCGGCGAGGTTATGAACTTCCGGGGTCCTACAGGCCAATAAATAGGAATAGATCAGTTCGTCCTAAAGGCCAAAAATCCTGATCCTTAAAATCGTGATTAAACCCCGTGTGGCACCACCCCAAAGAGCAAGAGATGCACAAGAACACCATTATTGAATAAGACCCAAACTGAGTAGTACAAATAGAAGGTGTCAGATGTGCAACCTGAGAAAAAACATATGAAAAACGACGACTGGAGGGCTTCGAAAGATGATCGAGGATCAGTTTTGAACAAATTTATATGACCGATGCAACACAAAACACTATGCTTTCTAATGATGTTATATTTAATTGGAGTTATATCGATTAAATAAAGTATAGAGTTCACATTAGCAGCAGTAAATTAAAAAATGGTTGTTTCAATTTCGATTTAAACACGCTATGTAAACCGTGTGCCTCCGATAGGAAGTGCTGGCGCGGAATTACGCTATAACCTGTGTACAGTGTAAGTAAAGTCCATTAGTTCCTTATTTATTACGCATTTCTTAAACATCATGAATCACGAATTATTATTTAATCACGAATTATTACGTGTAGTGTAATGTTTGTTGTATGGGACTGGTGTAAAATTCAATAATGACACATTGTAGAATTCGAATTCAAGGCAAGGCAATATTGTGTCATTGCAACAGTGCAAGAGTTTCGCGTAGACCAATGCAATAGCCCTAGCTCAAGTTGCAATTTCCGAGGATTGTCTGTCCACTCACTTTGAACTCATTGGAAAAATGAAGCCCAGGGACTTGCTGATATTGATATGTCAAATATCAGCCCGTCCGGGTATAACTTACTTTCTCATATTTGCGCAAGAGTATCAGTCGCACACAGGTTATTTGTATGCTCGAACCTGGATAGGAATATATCGTTAAACGAACTTGGTGCTCTATCCATTTCTACTAATAGGATCTTAATCCCTTATCCGCATATTGAAATGGATATTATGGGCGATATTGATATGTATAAGTTACAGTGAATTTGAAAGACGATACACACAGCTCTTCGCGGTTCACTTCGAAATGAAATTAAATAGAATCCACATTTTGGCGCTCATTGTGGCAATATAATGGATATGTTTTCGTTAGCAACGCGTCAATCTGTGCACAGGAAACCCGTTCTGACGATACATCGCGCAATGGCCAAGATGTCGCATCGAGAAAAACGAAAACCAGCAATTAGCACTAGACACTGGAAAATAGTAAAAAAGAAAAGCGTATGTTACCAGACGGATACTCAGGCAAACGCTGTAACAAAGCAACATTGTGTCGACTTCCCACGAAAGCATTAATAACCGAGCACTATTTGCACGATCCCCGAGAAGACGCGACACAATAGGACCACGTACGACAGCTGCTCCATTAACCATGTCATCGATGGCCATGTGCAAAAATAGTATATAAAGAAAACAGAGTTGTAAACCATTGAGTTCTATTCAAGACCTCGAAGGGATGCGTACGCTCCTTCACATTGATGGTAAGCATCGAAAAAACGGTTGATTTTTGGAGGGAAGTTGTTCCGTGCCCTGATGGAGGAGCACCAAATACCTCCATTGAGGTCGTCCACACCGTACCAGCCGCCCACATAGAAGGAAATACCTTGTGAAAAGTCACATTTCTAGTATGCATTCCGGTAGAGGAGAAGCAGCGCCCACCAACGCCATCAGGACAGAAGAAACCTGGGCGCTTCCCACGCCCTCAGACAGACAACCCCGTCTTCGTCTTAGAGAAAGCATTGCGCAAAATAGTGGCACGATGGGTTCCGCCCAGAAAAAGGGCCGAGGACGAGGCCGAAGTAATTGTAGCCTAACAACAATTGGAAATCGCCGAGGAAAGGGTCAGAGTAGCACATGAAGAACTTAAATTATTGAAGGCGGGTTCAGAAGAACAAAGGATGGTTAAGGATTCGAAGATCACTAGACAAAAGGTAAAGAGTAAGACAATCACAAGGTGAAACCACATATGTGGCCCTCTAGTAATCGGAGTGAGAAACCCCAATAGTTGGAAGCTAATTCAGACAAAGATTACAGGATAGCTGACAACTCGAACCTCACTAGAAAAAAAGCAAAAGAGTGAGACAGTGGCAAGACGCAAACACACGGTGGTCTCTATCAATCGGAAGTGCTGCTAAAGAAGAGACCAAACGAAAGGAAGACGTATTCTACGAACAGCCGAAGGATTTTGTCGAAGGGAATGCGATCGAAGACGATGGTAGCGAGGAAAAAGAGTAGCACGTCGTTCAAAGTCTAACACGTGAGGGTGAAACTATGTCGAACGACTATTGAATAATAAAAGTGCACCAGTTGTTGACGAAAAAGGTGTTGCTGAAGAGAATAAAAAGTCTCGGAGAAACACATGACAGCAACAAATAAGGAAACTGATCAACAAATGGACCCAGAATCGAAAGAAGGGTCACCTCTTGATGGAGTTGTCCAGAAGTTGACTACGAGCGTCGAGTTCAACAAGGTGAAAGAAGGTCGTCCCACTGACGCAGCAACGACAACGAAAAAGAGGAATTGGGAAAGGAAATCCACATACACATGTAGGGTCTCTGCGAATCTGATGACAGCGATGCAGAAGTGAAAGTTGACACGAACATGAAATCTGATACCCGGGAAAATAAGCTGAGATTGGTTTCTGATAATAAAGAAATCGAAGCCTTCTGCAAATCTGATAACAACGATGTGGAAGGCAGAGCAATGGACGATTGTACAGCTTCTAGTAAAAATGATGTCGTATCGGATGGGAAAGTCGACAAGGACATGAATACCGAGAAAGGCAAGCTGAGAAACCAGCGGTTCCTGATAAAGGAAAGAAACGTGTCCGACCTAGAGAGGATTTCCAAAGGATGGACACAGCCTCAAAGAGTAAGAAAAATCAAATGAAAACTCTCTGGTGACTGGATTAGCGGCATAAGAATTAACGGTCGCCATAGAAAGAGTTCTAACTCCCAAAAAATTATGGGAAAGAGCGTGAAAAGAAGGCAATGTAAGAGATGACAGGACGCTTGAGACTCAGACAACAATGAACAAATCAAAGATGACCTAAATGACAGCAATGACTGTATTAAAGCTAAAAATAAAGCCGAATAGTACAGCAGATACGTCAGCCAGAATTTAGGTAAGGTTGTGAATCCAAATAAATTAGGTTCCCAAGAAGAAGCACTGAAAACTGTGGAATTGTAGAGCATCACAAGAGGAGTTGTTTGGAACGCCCAATATCTTGAGGAGCAAGGCGTTCGAAAGAGTTGGGAGTCTGGGACGAACACAATGTGGAGACTAAAGCGAAGGAAAACCGTGAGAAACGCAACCTTATATGTTTCTGCTCCCCATGAGGATGAGTTGAGTGCGTCGTCGCTGACGATGTAGATGTATCCAGGAAGAAGGTGGACTCCGAACTAAAGCTGACTGAAAGGAATCGAAGAATGAGTGTAGACACATCAAAGTATCCTAAGAACTTGGGTACCAACTCAGTACGGAATTTAAAAAGAAAAAACGAATACTTAATGACGCGCGTATTGTCTGTATTTGTGATGCGATCCGGTAAAATTAAAGACTTTTTTTCCGGCTTAAGTTACTATTTATTTCCAAAATATCGGCTTGCTGGCCAAGGGTTTGGCCTCTAGAGACTGACTGACCAGGACAGGGAACAATGGCGGAGTCGAGTCGGTGAGGTCATGAACTTTCGGGTTCCGACAGGCCAATAAATAGAATAGAATGGAGTAGAATTCTTTTATCCCGCGCTGTGTGGTAAGCATGGTCGATATTGGTGCACCCGAATCAATTTGTACAAGGCCATTTCTATCCAATTGGAGAAATGCTTCAGTTGTCACAGACGATCATTTTGTCACTAGACCTGTACATCGCTATGTCGTCAGCATATGCGATAGCTTGAATGAGAGAACCCATCAAGTCGCTAGTATAAATGTTAAAGAGGATGAAAGAATTGACTGCACCTTGTTGTAGGACGTTTTTATGTTAAAAGTTTAGTTGGAAAATGTGGCTCTACGTTTACGACAAATTGTGTTTCCATTATCATGTTTGCAGGCATGCCAAGATTGGTTAACTTATAGGTAATACCTACTATATTGGTTTCTTATAGGAAATATTTTCGAACATCTTGTTAATGTTCGGGAGTAGACTGATAGAGCGGAAGTGAGCTGAGTTGCTACTCTCCTTTCTAATCTTTGGAATGAGGTGAACTACTGCCTTTTTCTAGTGCGTTGGATAGCATGCATTATTGAATAGTGGAATGTAAATGTCTACTGCTTCGGGTGGCAGATGTCTGAGGGTATAACGCCTTCATTTGTTAATCATTTTGTAATAATCCGTTTGGCAACAGACGTATGGTACCTTCTGCTCGCTCATGGCTGTACTGACTAAAAAGTCGAGTGGGTGAACACCCAAAACCCTTCTTATCTCCAATAACTCATAATCCACAATCTACATAATCCGGACAATGAAGCATCTCGTCCAGTTCGAAGACTCACTAGAATCTTTTATCTACAAAATATTCACTAGCATCTTTTATCTACAAAATATTTATCTACAAAATATTCCTTATATACACAATACAAAATGTATATAAACGAAAATGTTCATAACTGTCAGAGCATTATTCTAAGTTACGACCGTAAGGTTCGAACATTGTAGTAACAAAAATTCGTCCTGTAAATGGTCATTTAAGTGAAAAAATAAATAAAGTACCGTCAAGCTAGAACCTCTACTTGACAAAAGAACAGAACATTTTTTTTCCTTTCCTTGGCGACAATGGAAATAACTAGCGCGACCGATAGCCAAGTCGGTTCCCCTACTCCCCATAAACCAATCAACGGCCACGCACAAGATTATATAACTCGCAACTTGCTAAGCAAAAAAGTGAAATTACCATTTATAATTGAATTACCCTCGTTCATACAAGTGTATGGAGCTACTTAAGAGGTGCAAGAAATACTTTAGCCAATACAACCTGACCACAATTTAAAAGACATGTGTACGCCATTAAGTAGAATTCAATCCTGCAATTAAAACAGTGCTGCACATGTAAGACAAGATTTAAATATGTGCAGTACTCATTGTGAGTCCGATGCAGTTCTTTCAATACCATTGATACAACGAATCCTGATTATCTATATTTTCTGTTATGCCGGTTGATACTGCCAGAACTTGGTGAAGCTATTTCATCTCTCCAAACATATTTCAGCGGTATGTGCTAGTTACCGATATGGCATCAGCTTTCAATAAAAAGCAGGACAATTCCAGGCGGTTAAACATAGAAAAACCTTATTTTATTGGAATCATATTAATGTAGAATCCCCTACCTGATCATGAGTTCCCACCATTTCATTCCACTATAACACCCGGATATTCAAAACTACTTTTCTGTGTATGTTTCGTGTAAAAAAAAAAAAACAGAGCAGAGTTAAACCTTACATCCTGAATTTTACACGCGACATTCTCCGATCGAAAATCTATACATGCCTATGTACATGTAGTGCTTTACAAAGTCCTACTATTCTCCAATATTCATATCCCAAATACTATCCTTAAATCCTAATCCAAGATTGATATAATGCACCTACAATAGTAAGAGTAATCAAGTCGCGAAGATTAAGATGGGCCGGACATGTGGCGCGAATGGGCAACGATAGGACCGTGCGTAGAATTCTTGGGGGTAGATCAACGGAAAAGAGACCAGCAAGATGGCCATGACGGATTAATGTAAGAATTATATTTCTAAAATAGAAGTTAACATTTAGTCTTAAGTAAAATATGTGATTGAATTGTTAAATAAATGTGGCTATAAAACAAAACAAAAAAATAATAATAAAAAACGGCCGCGACGGAGATGGGAGAACAATGTTAGGTTGGACCTTGAGGAGATCGGATCGGACAGTCAAGGGTGGAAGGTGAGTGCATAGGACAGGGAACGATGGCGGAGTCGAGTCGGTGAGGTAATGAACTTCCGGGTTCCTACACGCCAATAAATAGTAAGAGTAGTATAAAATGTACGATAAATTGAACCATTTGTCGCGCATTAATTCAATTCGCAAAAATCTAAAACTAAACTCAATGTGTGATAAAGGAGCCAGATGTTCATAAAAGTACATTCCTAAAATCCATAAAATAATGAAATGTGTATCTTCAAATGTGGTTTATGATCATATTTTCCAAGAACTCGTTTAATCAAAGCAATTCCTTGTACTCTATTCCGATTGAAGCCCATGACAATTGTTGTCTGCTTTTCCAGGATTTTTAAGCACTATTGATAGACAAATCTCAACAAGTTTCATATAAAGTAATGCATCTTAGTTTCGGCGGTCCGTCAGTCAAATGCAGTGACCGCCAATCGATTTTAATCTCCCAGACGAAAAACAATGTTAAATTAAAGCAATAAAAACCTGAAATTAAACTTAAGCATCATAAAATTAAAGTCAAAATTTAGCGGATTGGCAGGACCTTCCCAACATCGGTTGCCGCTCTTCCCGGTGTCCGGGAAGTACGGTCGTGAATTTCTGCAGAGTTTTTGCGACTCCACAAAATGGGTTAAGCTAGATAGTTTTATGCTTATAAACTCATCGAAATTAATCAGCTTTGTATCAAGTAGGCTGACGTATAGATGGTGCTACTAGAATTAAATCCATATGATTTTTAGTTAGAGCTGTAACATCAGAGTTATTAACATTTAATATTAGGTTATCAGTATTAGTATTCGTGATTACTTACAGGCTCTTACTGCAACTTCCTTGTCCAGACTCTTAATGCGACTTCCGTGTGCTTCCGTCTTTAAAATGCGGCCTTGTCTCGCTGGTTTGCCTTCCTCAGTTGTAGAAACAAAGACTCTTCACTTGGTTTTTTGTGTGACTTTCGATTTTTATTTTATTATACAACACAATACAACTTCTCGGTAGAGTTTGGGTATTTGACTGTATCTATACTTAACGATTATTAATATTTGACAGAGTAATTTCCTGTTATTATACTGTACTGTACTTAACTGAACTTAACTGCAATACACTGTACTAACATATACTGCTAAAAAACACTGTTAATTCTAGTCTAATCTAGACAAGAGATCCGCTGTACACACGCTGAGGCCGCAACGTCTTGTCCGATAGATCAGATCACTATACACTGCACTGCGACTTGCAACTCCCTTGCAACCACTTTATATACCATTTTAATTTGCTAAATATGCAGATGATGCATTTTCTCGCCCAGAACGTGTAACCTATTCTGAGGTTGTTCGCCTGTCATAATCCAATCGTTTAATTGTTCTGCAAAAACTGCAGCGACAGAGAATTAGGCAATTCCATAATCGTTTTCCTTGCCAAAAATGCATCAGTAATGACTTGCGTAATTATTTAATTGCTTTCAATACGGCGAACCAATTATAGGCCATTGCCGCATGTGCCAATCGTATCATACGAATTATTTGCGCCTCACTGCTGTGTGCGCTACTTCGCCGAACTCAGCAGTTTTCTGACGTTCGATTATTTCGTCGCCGGTGGCCCTTGACATTGCCGCTTGTGCTCGCATATCATGTAACACCTGTAAACATATATACTTGTAACACGAGACTGTGTAGGTCTGTGGACAGGTGTTTGTTTGATTTTCGTAATGCGAAGCAGAATGCAAGGTCAAGTGCACGACGGATATATGCTTTGGCTTGGATAGATAATTATCGCAAGATATGCGATATGAATTAATTGTTCGTGGAGAAGGCTTTGCTTCTGAATGAACGCGAGTATTGCATTGTATGCAGAATACTTTGATTAATGTTTACTTAGATGGAATCATATGAACTGATTATTGGATTTCTGCGAAGATTTATTATTTGAGGATGGAATCTTAATTGTATTATGTATGTTGAGAGGGGGTGTGAAGCGAGGTGTAACAGAACCTTCAAACGGTACGTGTATAAATTTGACAGCTATCGGACAATTGGTTTGTGAGGTATAGCATTGCGAGTGAAGCAACTTTTGTTATTGTAAAAACAAAAAAGGATAAAAGAGAATTTCGTGTGTTAATGAAGCATTGCTTTATCGTGAAACGAAAATACTGTTGAAGCCAAGGGTTGGCTTGATAAACGGATTCTGCATCGGGAAAACCAACCGTTGAGAAGTGGTTTGCTAAATTCAAACGGGGCGACATAAGCACCGAAAACGATACACGCAGTCGACTCCCGAAAGAGGCTGTAGCTGACGAAAACATAAAAAAAGCTCACAAAATAATTATGAATGACCGTAAATTGCAGATGATAGAGATAGCTGAGACTATGAAGATACAAAAAGAGGACGTTGGACATATCGTGCATGAATATTTGGACATGCGAAAGCTGTGTGTAAAGTGGGTGTCGCGCGCGCTAACAATCGAGCAAAAATTTCAACGTGTCGTTGACTCGGCGCAATGTTTAGCGATATTCAACCGTAATAACAACGAATTTTTCCGTCGGTATGTGATAATGGATGAAATATGGCTTCATTACTACTCTCCAGAGTCCAATCGACAGTCAGCCGAATGGACTGTATGCGATGAACCGAATCGAAAGCTTGGAAAGATTGAACAGTGCCAAAGCCAAAGTGTGGAAAGACCGCTATAATCGTTGTATCGCCCTCGAAGGCAACTATGCTGAATAATAAAATCGAATTTTAACAACAAAAATGTGTTTTACTATGTTAGCCTACAAACTTTTCAGCCGACCTGTTATACAGTTAGATGTAACGCAATAGTCAAAACAAACATTAAAAAGGGGAAGTTAAAGTGATACAATACAATATAATCATAACCACGATAAATAATTATTGTAAAAAAAAAGCCATAGAAATATAAAATATTGAAGCTAGTTCTGAATAGGCATACATTATAGTCCTTATTAAGAGACCCCATAGTCATCTTTAAGTTCCATTTAAACATAACAGTGAATCTCCATAAATGCCCTGCTACTGTCACAGTGGCTTGTTCTATCACCAACATAATCACGATCGGTATCCCCTTTGTCACTTTTACTACCACCATCAGTGCTACTGTTATCATTAACTGATGTTGCCACTGCCACTACCAACGGCACCAATGTTTAAGCAAATACTATCAAGGTTGCCATTGTCATTGTCATTGTCACTGGCACTGTCACTGTCACGGTCACTCTCACTGTCACTGTCACTCTCACTGTCACTGTCACTGTCACTGTCGCTTTCACTGTCATCAATACTTGAGGGGGACAAGATCGACAACTTTCAATGAATACATTTGAAGATTTTTAAAATACTTCCCTCAGAGGAGCGATAGGTAAAACAAGGTCAATTGAAAAGACCCCGGCCTGACACATAGATGGCGGCAGTAGAATTAAATCCATATGATTTATAGTTAGCCCCAACCTTCAAAATACGCGTGTATAAATTTGACAGATGTCGGATCATTAGTTTGTGAATTATAGTATTTTGAGTGAAGCAACTCAAATTAGGCCTCAGTTTCGTCGATCACCTCTTTATTCGACGAAAATTTCCTCCCAGCGAGCATTTTTTTGAAATCTGAGAACAGGAAATAGTCGCTGGGGGCCAGACCTGGAGAATACGATGGATGCGGAGCAATTCGAAGCCCAATTCATGGATTATTGTCATCGTTTTCACTGACTTGTAACACGGTGCATTGTCTTGGTGAAGCAGCACTTTCTTTTTCTTCAAATGCGGTCGTTTTTCGGCGATTTCGTCCTTCAAACGGCCCAATAACGCTGTGTAATAGTGGCTGTTGATGGTCCTTCCTTTTTCAAAATAGTCAATGAAAATTATTCCGCGCGAATCCCAAAATACAGACGCCATAACCTTGCCAGCCGACTGTTGCGTTTTTCCACGCTTTGGGGCGGGTTCATCGTGTGCAGTCCATTCGGATGACTGTCGATTGGACTTCGGAGTGAAATGATGGAGCCATGTTTCATCCATTGTCACATATCGACGCAAAAACTCGGGTTTATTACGCTTGATCATCTCCAAACACTGCTCCGAATCATCAACTCGTCGTTGTTTTTGGTCAAAAGTGAGCTCGCGCGGCACCCACTTTGCACAGAGCTTTCTCATACCCAAATATTCGTGAATGATATGATGTAGACGTTCAGTTGATATCTTTAGAGTGCCTGCTATTTCATTCAATTTCAATTTACGGTCATTCAAAATCATTTTGTGAATTTTTCTAATGTTTTCGTCGGTAACAACCTCTTTTGGGCGTCCGCTGCGTTCACCGTCTTCGGTGCTCATTTCACCACGTCTAAACTTAGCATACCAATCCTTGATGGTTGATTTTCCTGGGGCGGTGTCTGGAAACTCGTCATCAAGCCAAGTTTTTGCTTCAACTGTATTTTTTCCCTTCAAAAAGCAATATTTTATCAACACGCGAAATTCCTTTTTATCCATTTTTTTCACAATAACAGAAGTTGCTTCACTCAAAATACTATAATTCACAAACTAATGATCCGACATCTGTCAAATTTATACACGCGTCTTTTCAAGATTAGGGCTAACTAAAAATCATATGGATTTAATTCTCCTGCCGCCATCTATGTGCCAGGCCGGGGACTTTTCAATTGACCTGTTAAGGATGTCGGCAAGTTTTTCAATTTATGTCTACCAATATTGCATTACATCCCTACTATTAATTAAATTTGCAATTCAGAGTATTTGTGCAATGTTGTCACTGTCTTTTTCCAATATTAAACATTTATGAGCCAATTGAATACTTTAGAACGTTATATCTACTACAGACCAAATGGAATTTCCTATCTGGGGCCCACGTTATTCCCTATAGATATTGTACTGGCATAAACAGGAAATCATTTCCCGTCTTGAACGAAACCGATTGTAATAATAGTAATACTTTATAAACTCTACAATTCTCCTCAACTAGTCCATAGAAAAGGATACTGCTCTTAGATTATTATTCTTAAAGAAAACAATAAGGATATACGTTTCGATTCATTCCTGTCTCAAACTGTCAAGAACTACAGCGTACCCCATGTTTTTCATTTATTTTTTTATTTTCTCCCAGGAAAGGCGAACCTATAGCGCTGAATCAGCGCCCTGGGATGCTATTTTTTCTCGACCGGGTCCATGAGCCAAACACCGAAAGATGCTCGAATTTCTCCCAACCACTTCACGAAGCTTATAGCCTAATGGGATGGTAATTCGCCGGGCGGCTAGGCTTTTCATTCGCAATCTTAGAGAAAAACGCAGCACGAAAAGAGAATCAAAAACGAAATCAGCATTCATATCATTCCTCCGGCAGAGGATAAGGATTACCCGCTCTGGAAGGCAACACGTAAATGTTAACGTATCTTTATTCAAGTGCCGCCTATAAAAGTTGATCAGGGACAATGGAAGAAGATAAAGTTGAAATATTTGCACAACACCTGGAATTTGCAATTTGTGGATACCACGCCAATAAAACCGGTCGTCTTTTGAGGCAAAACCATTCGGAGGCCCAATTTTCGACTTCTTCGTAGGAATTGAAATGCTGCTCAGCCAATGGGTGTCCTATCGATGAAGACAAATAGTAGTCCGAAGACGCCAAGTCTGGTGAATACGGCGGGTGGGGTAACACTTCCCAGCCGAGAGCTTTTATTGTTTCTTTGACAGGTTTTGCTGTATGACTCGCAGCATTATCATTCAACAAAATTACGTTTCCGTGTCTCGTGGCCCATTCTGGTCATTTTTCGATCAATATGTGGTTAAAATTGATCATTTGTTGTCGGTAGCGTTGCGCATCAACAGTTTCGCCAGGTTTTACAAGTTCATGATACACCACCCCCTTCTGGTCCCACCAAACACAGAGCATTGTCTTTTTTCCGAACCGGTCAATCTTTGCAGTCGATGTTGACGCTTCTCCTGGATGTACCCATGATTTGTTGCGTTTAGGATTTTTAAAATAAATCCATTTTTCATCACCAGTCACAATTCGATGCAATACTGACTTCCTTTCGTGTCGTAGAAGCAACGTTTCACATGTGGTTCCATCTGCCTGTCATTCAATTCATGTGGCACCCAGTTTCCACACTTTTGAATCTTTTCTATAGTTTTTAAACGGTCAGAAATTGTTTGTTGTGCAACATTTAACATTTAACATTTGTGCCATTTGTTTTTGACTTCAAGTGTCATCTTGATCCAATAATGCTTGCAATTCGGCGTCTTCAAACTTTTTTGATGGTCTTCCACGTTCTTCATTTCGCACATCAAAATCATATCTCTGAACCGCTTAAACCACATTTTGCATGTTATTTCCGATAGAGCATGATCACCATAAGCCTTGAAAAACATTCGATGCGACTCTGCAGCACTTTTCTTCAAATGAAAAAAAAAATTAATGCTTTCCGCAAATAATCATTTTCCGATACAAAATTCGACATTTTTAACAGGGGTAAAAAAATGATGTTGTTTGTACAATTACTTGATGCACACTAAATATGTTTGACAGATGTCATAGCGACCAAATAAAAAAATATATGGGCTCGTTCACAACAAACGTTCCCTATCGATACATTTGTATCTTGACGCTCACTTCACACCGATACATCTGGTATATATATTGTGACGAGATGGCAAGCCACCAAAACAAAGTACTGGAATATTCTGGAAAGTACTGGAAAAATGTGCAAGTATATTCCTTTTTCGATGATGTCCAACATCAGTTTACCTACATGTAGTTCTATTTTATAATTCCATCACAAGCAACGTTGCATCCTTGAAGGTTTGGTCCAAATAAAATGAAAATCATTTAAAGAGTTAAAACACCGAATGCTGACAACGTTTTCTGCAATCTTACAAGTAAACAATAAACAAAAAGGGACCAATGACTTGTAAAAAGGATTACTTCAAAGGAGCCCAAACTGAAAACACTTATCAGCGATGAGACTCAATGTTGATGCAGCGAATGTAAGAGGATTGCAAAGTTTCTTCAATTCAACTAGCTGTTATGTGCAGACATAATAAACCTAATTGAGTTATGACTAACTAAGCAGCTTGTCCAGTATCTCAAGAGGTATATAATTGAAGTGCGGAATGATTTGTCTGCTTCGGATGCTTTGCAACATAAGTGGATTACGATGAGTGGAGTCTATACGTTATTTGAAAACAATCATTTTAGTGGCATGCACTGAAAACTCGATTTTTTTTATAAGTCAGAAACAGATGTTTACGATTCAGTGTTTGATTGAGCTAAATGCAAAATTGTTCACGTGTTTTACTAAACACCGGCACACACACGGGTAAGAATGAAGGTAACTGGACATACTAATCACACAGAACGAAATAGGTGTGGGTAAATAATTCGCGTTGAAATGTTTTGGTCCAATTGATAGACGGTCAAAAATCTAAATAAAAAAAGACAAATGAAGCGAAACCTATGAATTAAATGGAAAACGTCGACATATTGTTTGAGATAATTTAAAGTATGTTGGGTGGATATGAAATTTCATCTCGGTGATGAAATTGCTAACGTTTATAATTTTGGTTCCAGCACCTTATGTTGAGGGGATATTATTTAGTTTGGCATTCAAGTGCTTTTAGACTATGCTGGACGATTACAGGCCGACTAGTGAGTAGTTTTCTTAGCGTTTCAGCACACATCCGTGGCGGTTACGCCAAACTACACGGCCCACTTACCCGAAAAACCGCCATAACTACATCCCAATTGGCATAAGTGTTCGCTAATGCAAGCGCATTAGCACCTTAAGTGCTTTACGCATCTAGGTTATCAATTTATAATCTAAAAGTCCCTGTAAAAGAAAACTTACCTTTCATGCATCTGTTCGCATATAATTTTCGGTAAGATTTCTTTTCTGGCTTTTCAAGAATCCCAAAACCTATTCGGTACCTTCGGTTCCCAAGCAAATTTAAAGTTTCCCACACCTGCACCGCAATCTCCACCCAGCATACCTGAAGCATTTCCTTTTACAAGGACATTTAATGCATACAACGCATTAGCTAAAATTCCTAAAAATAATTCTTTAATGTGCATATGCACCATGAATACCAAATCATTCGGCTCCCTTTGTTATCATTTAAAATGATATGTCGGACAGCTTGTTTTTACAGCTGCAATAAACCGACCCGCGATTCGTTTGTCAAATCGACAAACAAGTCCCTCATCGCAATCATTATCATCGGAACCGAATCCTCTAGCATTTTCTAGTATAAACAAGAACTCGGTTCCCATACCAGTCGGAGATGCCATAAACCATATTCCTACGCATGTAAACATGCATAAGATCCAACTCATCGTTTGTTTTCCCACTAACAAACAATCTTCAATTTCTTTTTCAGCCGCAACTAATTACCCTGCATATACAAATACAGCCAAGGGATTCGTTCCTGCCACCAATCCCATTAGCACATTTTTCCCAACGTCTATTATAGCGACGATGCACAGCGTAAACATGACCAACATTACCGAATGAAGCATTTGGTCTGTTCTTCCTTTGTCTTTGCCGCCTGCCTACTTTGTTTTCCCATTGCCTCCGCGCATGAGTAAACAACACAGATCTGAACGGTCACACACATACCACAATGATCTTCATTACGAGATCTGATTTCCTATTCCACCAAGAGAGACTTTACGTTTCTCTGGTGGTAAGTAAATCCTTAGTGGAGATGATATCTACCACCACACCACAAACTCACCCCAAACGAAAGTTGAATGATTCTAATTCCATCCGCCGACCACCATGGTCGTTGCCGCTCCCGCTCCTCTTCGCCCACCGAGGACGCGAAAATTACCGGAGTCGTGTGGGTAGTTAAGTAAACATTTATAAAGATCAATTTAACGTGTTAATAATAAGTTTACGCGGAGTATAAAAACACTAACATATTTAAGAATGGTTTAGAAAAAAGGTAATGATTGTGAAATATAATCATATAATAAATAAAAGGTGCGTGTCAATTATTTACTTCTGGTGGTGCCGATCGTTTAATGTGGACAACAAACGTGGCGGCGTTTCGTTCTTCTCTTAGGTGACATTTTGCTGCGTTTCATTCGGTTGTTTTCGGCGAACAATTTTTGGCGGAACATAAATTAAGTGAATGATGGGGATGCGAAGAGAATCAGCGCCGTACGCCAGTGCACAATTCTTCCCTCCCCACACACCTACCTAGTGTGGGTCAATTGCAATTATGGCATAAAGCCTACAGGGGTTCACTTCGGCTAATCCATTGCGGATGCTAGCTTAATCCTATTTTGAACCAATATTAGTTTTTTAAGTACTTTGCGTTCCAATGACATGCGAGTTTAACACCCCTCCCACGGCTGCCCAGTTTCTATCCCAAGACAAGCGAATACATCTGACGACGTTGTGGGGAGGAAGTATGTTCCAGACACGGGCACTAGGTTCACTTCCTTCCCCATCATAAATTGTTCCACCGACGAGAACTAAACAATTCCGCCGAAGCAAAGGAACGAAACGCCGCTACGTTTGTCCACCACCGGGAGTAAAGGAAAATCGTAAACACACTGGGAGAGAAGCACAGGCGAAACTTCACAACGTAACGTCCACGAATTGGTCGAAACAGAAAAAGGAAGTTCACACAAACACTCAGAAAACTGCAGCGAAGGATAGTAAAACGCTTCGTTTTGATTTAATTAATCCGTTTATTTATCTCACTTTCGTTAATTTTAACAACTGTTTATACATTTACGTTAATACTTTAAAACTAATACCCACACGACTCCGGATATGTATTTACGCGTCTCCGCTGTCGGCGGAGAGCGGGAGTGACGCGTGACCGTGGCGGTCAGCGGATGGAATAAGACTCAGCGATATCTTGCTCGTGCAGAGCTCACTCGCTATGGTGATCATGGTGGTATGTGTGCATGGTTCTTTCATGGATGAGAACGAACCTATAACAAAGAAAGGGCATAAAGTGCATTCATGAGATACGATTTCGGTAATGCAAATAAAACCGGACTTGTCGGATGCTTATGGGATCTTTGTTGGAAATGTGAGTCGCGGCTAAACAAAGATATGACTATGCCATGTGGAAATGTGCTAATTGGTTTTTGGCTAGATTACTGGGAAATGGTGTTTATGGCATCGCTAGTAAGGGTAGGTATTGAATTCCTATTTGCATTTGTTTATGCTGTAGGATTCAATTGATGCCAAGAGACGCGGAATGCGTATTTGGTTTGGTCCCTTAGGTGTAAGTCGCCAGCCAATGTGTATGTAGGGAACTTTGTTGTACACATGGCGTGGCTGGGAAAATGGACGGCGCAATATTTATGGTCCCTGTCATGACGGTTACATTGTATGCAAACCGAATCATTTTTTTTACAAGAATTTGTCTGGTACCGAAGGCGCCGAATTGGGTTGGAATTCCAGATAAGTAAAGCAAGAAATCTTACGGAAAATTGTATGCGAAAAGATGCATGAAAAGGTAAGTTTTCTTTATAGGGGCTTTAAGATTTTAGATTTGATCTAATTAATGCGTGAAGCATTTTCAGGTACTAATGCGATTGCATTAGTGAAGTTAGGAAATTGGCTGAATGTTATGGGCGTTTTACGGTAAGTAGACAGTGGGGTTTGGCGGAACGCCACAACGTCGTTTTGAAAGTCAATCTGCCTGGTTATACAATAGTGGCATTTTCTTCCCAAATCGAAACTTAGCCACATATCATATATCCGATACTTCTCTTTTCCAACCCTGAATTTGCCTCTCATGACTGTCTCTTCGTAAACATTTTATTCTCTCGTTTTTTTTTTCAGAAACCCGGACTTGGATCGGATCGTTTTAACAAATTAGATGGTCAATCCGACTGTATCGATAGAATTTTGTTACCGTACCTGCTGCACTGAAATTCAATGTGAATATTTTCAAATGGTTTCACCCCTCGGAAATTATTCTGAAAATCAATATGTGAAACTCTTTTCCGATTGAGTGAGTGTAACACAAATTGTAAATGAACCAACATGAGTTCAGACATAGATAGTCATTGCTGCTCCGCACCTCCGACCCTAATCAATACGCAATAGCCCCTGGGCAACTAAATTTAATCTAACGAACAACAGTGTTAACGAAAAACCTCCGAAAAGATCCGAATGGCATAGAAAACCCAAATAGGACCGTCTAAACAACTTTTAAGTTGAATTTATTTATTTTTACGCAATATTGATGTTAACCCATTCGTGGACGCATTTATAAATATGATGCCGCTCGATATGACTGCCTATATTCCACACAGACTAAACGGTTTCCAGTCCAAGTTGATTAACTGGTGCCGTTCTGGGCGCAGACTGGCTAGTATGGCTAAAGGACGAAGCTTATGGTTGTGCTAATCGAATAATATAGAGGAAAACTTCAGACGATCCAAGAGTCCTACAAATGACGGCAATGTACACTTTATAGTGTAAAGAGAGTAGGAATACTACAATCTTCTAAGCTATTTCTGGAGATTTCTGAAGAACATAAGTGGTTGTCTGCCTACCTATGCTCCATAATCCCTATCTACCTAAACTCCATAATCCCCAACTACCTAAACTCCATATTCCCTAACTACCTATACTCCATAATTCCTAACTACATATACTCCATACCCCCTAACTACCTACGCCCCTTAATTCCTAACTACCTAAACTCCATTATCCCTACCTATTTATACTACATTATCCCTATCTTCCTAAACTCCATATTCCCTAACTACCTAAACTCCATATTCCCTAAGTGCCTATACTCCATAATTCCTAACTTACTATACTACACAATTGATAACTATCTATACTCCCAAATTCTTAACTACCCATGCTACACAATTGCTAGCTATATATACTCCAGAATCCCTAACTATCTATACTCCATAATTCCTAACTAGCTATACTCGAACATTTCCAACTAGCTATACTCCATAATTCGTAACAGCCCATACTTCATAGTCCCCAACTACGTATACTCGATAATCCCTATCTATCTATATTCCATAATTCCTAACTAGCTATACTAAATTAATATAAGAAAAAGATTTCAACACCACGCAAATTGAGTTTTTTTGATGATCCTGCTGTAAGATACAAAAAATTCATTCATACACACAATTAATATAAGCAATTAATGATCAAACGCCCCCGCCGCAAGTTCACATACGATTAATATAACCGCAAACAATGTGCTTTCAAGAGAAAAACATACGCCGTCCCTTAAAAACATCCTAAAAAAGCCGAACAAAAACTATTAAATCACCTTACTGAAAATCATCAAAGTAAAACGAATAAATCTGATGACGTCATATTTTCATAACTCAAATCATTCGTTCATATGCAATTAATCACACAATTATGTGCTTTCAAAACAAAAAACATATGCCGTCCCTTGAAACCATTCTAAAAAGTCAACAAACTATTAAATCACCTTAATGAAGATCATCGAAGTAAAACATGCAAACCTGATGACGTCATATTCTCATAGATCGAGCCAACGAACCAAGAACAAGTAATATAATCAAAAAGGTGTCAACCGTCCAAAAGATCGAGTTTTTATGATGACGCTCCAGTTATCCAAAACAAGTAACCTCAAGAGAGTAGTTACAATCCTAACAGCATAGAATAGAAATAGTAAATTTTGAATACCTCCAAAATGTTGCACCTCTAACAGTATACTCTAAAATAAAACACACAATTCAAGATAGCATTACCCGCCGATGACGTCACAAGTGCCGTAGAACCCGCAAAAACTACTACTACTACTTTCACCCAACTAATAATAACATCGTCCAGTCGGACACTGATATAGCAAACTGTCTCGCTGAACATTTCTGCAAAGTCCATAAGCAAAACGATACCCTCCCAGTAACAAATATACCGTGAACGATTACATTCCACGCTCACTGGAGCCATCCCTCACACCATTTATTACTGAATTCACCGAAACCAATAAAGCATCACACCCCGTAGGAATCGACACATTCCTAAGCCTTGAAGAACTATCCAAAGTCATTACTTCACGTAACAATAAAAAATCGACTGGCCTAGATGGAATCCCTAACCTCCTATTCAAAAGACTCCACCCAGGCAACTTGCTCCCGATTCTCGTTCTTCTCAACCACATAATAAACGCTTCACATTTCCCTAAAAGTTGGAAAACAGCGGTGATCGTCCCTATTAGCAAATCTGGGCCCTCCAAGTACCCGGATAACTTCCGTCCGATATCGCAGCTAAACTCGCTTAGCAAGATTCTTGAATGTAAAATCTACAAAAATCTTCTCTCATTTGCCAGGGATAACTCCCTCATTCCGAACTCTCAATTTGGCTTCCGCTCACAACACTCCACTTGTCATGCCCTCTTAAAACTGACACATGATGTGACGACCCACCTCCAAAACCAATCCCCAACGGTATGTGTCTCCCTAGACATAGCTAAAGCATTCGACTGTGTCTGGATCGCAGGACTGTTATACAAACTTCATTCAATGTATGGATTAAACATCCACTCCACAAAACTTCTCGCTTCTTACCTCTCTGATAGAAAGTTCATGGTGAAAATAAACTCAACTCTCTCGACACCTTATAGCATAACCGCAGGAGTTCCTCAAGGATCCATCCTCGGCCCACTACTATACCTTCTTTATACATCAGACGCACCGCAGCCACTGTTACCCAACACAACAATGCTCAACTATGCCGACGACACCTTAATTTATTCAAGCAACAAGCTTGTCAAGGAGGCAAGAAACTGTATTAACAGATATCTCCCAATCCTGTCAGCCTACTCTACCAAGTGGAGAATTCAACTAAATCCAACCAAAACTCAGCTCATAGTTTTTAAAGGCAGAAACGCGAGTTGTACAAACAACACTATTCGCTGCCATAATAAAATCAGAATTAAAATAAATAACAATATAATTAAACCCTCCAAAACCTTAAAGTATCTAGGTATAACCTTTACCAACAATCTGTCATTCTCCGCCCACATTAAAAATACGATTCGTAAAGCCACAACCCAACTGAACCTCTGCAGAAAAGTCATGTACAAACCGAATGGTCTCTCTCCCAAAGTCAAATCACTTATCTACAAACAAATAATCAGACCCACTCTCACATATGCATGCCCGATATGGTACCATATCACACCCACCCAAATGGAGAAGCTACGCATTTTCGAAAGGAAATGCTTCAGACTTATCACTGGCCTCAACCGACATCCTAACTCCCACAAATATTACAACAGTAGTTCGCTCTACTATTCCGCTAATATTGAACGTATAGATCGACGCTTCCTCGAGCTGTCCATCAAATTTATCGAAAATCTTCCCAATAGCCCCAATCCGATAATAAATGCGCTCACATCGACTCCGTCAGACAACCGAACTGCCTACCCGAACTGTCTCCACACCAGAACCCTCTTCACCTCTGGCAGGTTGCTCAACAACTCCAATGAGATTGTATACCACAATACTGAACTCTCACCTCACCAGTTTAAATATTGTAATATACAACCCTTCTCTAATATCTTGCGTTTCAACGACCAATCGGAAAGTGCTCCACCAACCCATATCCCCGACTCATAGTACCCACCCTAACCCAAATTCCACCCATCAACCACTATACCTCCCGCCCCACCTTACTCTAACTTATTGTAATAATAATAGATTTAATAATTAGATAAGCTAGGCTAAGCTAAGTTAAGTTAAGTTAAGCAAATTAGTTATTGGTTAAGTAAATAATTATATCCTGGTTTTCTGACCTTTTCCAGGAAGCCCCACCTACTCCTATCTTGTCCACCCATGAAATATATAACTTTATAATAATGTTTGAAAAATGTACTAGCAAGTATGTGTAAACGATTAAAGCTAAGCTAATTATAAGTTATCTGTATTACTTATTGTAACAAATCATTTATGGTCAATAAATACAGAAATATAAAAAAAAAAAAAAAAACGACTACTACTGTCACTGTCATGTCACTGTCATCAATACTTGAGGGGGACAAGATCGACAACTACGAGTATCAATGAATACATTTGAACATTTTTAAAATACTTCCGTCAGAGGAGCGATAGGTAAAACAAGTAAGGATGTCCGCAAGTTTTTCAATTTATGTCTACCAATATTGCATTACATCCCTACTATTAATTAAATTTGCAATTCAGAGTATTTGTGCAATGTTGTCACTGTCTTTTTCCAACATTAAACATTTATGAGCCAATTGAATACTTTAGAACGTTATATCTACTACAGACCAAATGGAATTTCCTATCTGGGGCCCACGTTATTCCCTATAGATATTGTACTGGCATAAACAGGAAATCATTTCCCGTCTTAAACGAAACCGATTTTAATAATAGTAATACTTTATAAACTCTACAATTCTCCTCAAATATTCCATAGAAAAGGATACTGCTCTTTGATTATTATTCTTAAAGAAAACAATAAGGATATACGTTTCGATTCATTCCTGTGTCAAACTGTCAAGAACTACACCGTACTCCATGTGCAAGTATATTCCTTTTTCGATGATGTCCAACATCAGTTTACCTACATGTACTTCTATTTTATAATTCCATTACAAGCAACGTTGCATCCTTGAAGGTTTGGTCCAAATAAAATGAAAATCATTTAAAGAGTTAAAACACCGAATGCTGACAACGTTTTCTGCAATCTTACAAGTAAACAATAAACAAAAAGGGACCAATGACTTGTAAAAAGGATTACTTCAAAGGAGCCCAAACTGAAAACACTTATCAGCGATGAGACTCAATGTTGATGCAGCGAATGTAAGAGGATTGCAAAGTTTCTTCAATTCAACTAGCTGTTATGTGCAGACATAATAAACCTAATTGAGTTATGACTAACTAAGCAGCTTGTCCAGTATCTCAAGAGGTATATAATTGAAGTGCGGAATGATTTGTCTGCTTCGGATGCTTTGCAACATAAGTGGATTACGATGAGTGGAGTCTATACGTTATTTGAAAACAATCATTTTAGTGGCATGCACTGAAAACTCGATTTTTTTATAAGTCAGAAACGGATGTTTACGATTCAGTGTTTGATTGAGCTAAATGCAAAATTGTTCACGTGTTTTACTAAACACCGGCACACACACGGGTAAGAATGAAGGTAACTGGACATACTAATCACACAGAACGAAATAGGTGTGGGTAAATAATTCGCGTCGAAATGTTTTGGTCCAATTGATAGACGGTCAAAAATCTAAATAAAAAAAGACCAATGAAGCGAAACCTATGAATTAAATGGAAAACGTCGACATATTGTTTGAGATAATTTAAAGTATGTTGGGTGGATATGAAATTTCATCTCGGAGATGAAATTGCTTACATCTATAATTTTGGTTCCAGCACATTATGTCGAGGGGATATTATTTAGTTTGGCATTCAAGTGCTTTTTAGACTATGCTGGACGATTACAGGCCGACTAATCAGTAGATTTCCTAGCTTTTCAGCACACACCTATCTAGAGTGGGTCAATTGCTATTATGGCATAAAGCCTACAGGGGGTCACTTCCGCTAATCCACTGCGGATCCTTGCTTAATCCTATTTTGAGCCAATATTAGTTTTTTAAGTACTTTACGTTCCAATGACATGGCGAGTTTAACACCCCTCCTACGGCTGCCCAGTTTCTATCACAAAACAAGCGAATACATCTGACGACATCGTTTTGAAAGTCAATCTGCCTGGTTGTAGAATAGTGCCCTTTTCTTCCCAAATCGAGACTTAGCCACATATCTTATATCCGATACGTCTCTTTTCCAACCCTGAATTTGCCTCTCATGACTGTCTCTTCGTAAACATTTTATTCTCTCTTTTTTTTTTTCAGAAACCCGGACTTGGATCGGATCGTTTTAACAAATTAGATGGTCAATCCGACTGTATCGATAGAATTTTATTACCGTACCTGCTGCACTGAAATTCAATGTGCATATTTTCAAATGGTTTCACCCCTCGGAAATTATTCTGCAAATCAATATGTGAAACTCTTTTCCGATTGAGTGAGTATAACAGAAATTGTAAATGAACCAACATGGGTTCAGACATAGATAGTCATTCCTGCTCCGCACCTCCGACCCTAATCAATACGCAATAGCCCCTGGGCAACTAAATTTAATCTAACGAACAACAGTGTTAACGAAAAACCTCCGAAAAGATCCGAATGGCATAGAAAACCCAAATAGGACCGTCTAAACAACTTTTAAGTTGAATTTATTTATTTTTACGCAATATTGATGTTAACCCATTCGTGGACGCATTTATAAATATGATGCCGCTCGATTTGACTGCCTATATTCCACACAGACTAAACGGTTTCCAGTCCCAGTTGATCAACTGGTGCCGTTCTGGGCGCAGACTGGCTAGTATGGCTAAAGGACGAAGCTTATGGTTGTGCTAATCGAATAATATAGAGGAAAACCTCGGAAAATCCAAGAGTCCTACAAATGACGGCAATGTACACTTTATAGTGTAAAGAGAGTAGGAATACTACAATCTTCTTTGCTATTTCTGGCGATTTCTGAAGAACATAAGTGGTTGTACATTTCGTTTGTTTGGAAAACATGGCTCTGTAAATTTGATAACAGTCAAACTTGAATGTCGTCCTACTTTCACTTTAAGGTTTGTCAGTTTACAAACAAGTTTTCCTTTTTACAGAAAATGTGAGCCGCCCGCAAATATGCTGGCTGGACGCAGTAGCACTGGACATCATCATTATCGACACTATAACCGGGATCCGGTCTTGGCCTTATTTAGCAAGTCTCTCCACCGGTATTTGGTCCTTATCCGAGACTTGTAAAATTGTCCATAATAATTTGTTTTTCCAGAGACCCGATGCAACAAGCATGAGCACTACAAACGACACACTACGAGAACAGGTAAATAATCTTGCCAAAACTGTAGCAGGACAGTCGGCGAAAGTCAATGCCCTTCTGGGCCATCTTATGGCTTAAAATGATCCAGTACACAACTGCATCCCTCAAAATAATTGCTCTTAATGTAAATTACATAATTTCCATTAAGAGGCGCAGTGATCTATTACGCTTTGCAGAGGATCACAAACCAGACGTGCTGTTACTAAGCGAAACAAAACTTAACGAAAGACATCTGTGGCGGTTCTTTAATACATTCCCAAAGAATCGCCCATCCTCTTAAATTAACCACCTTCCAAACCCATAGTACTTAGCTGCAATTAGGAGTAGCGTAAGCTCCCTTGCAGCATCACACCTGAGAGTTAAAAACCATCAAGGCATGCATCACATGGAATTATTAAATGAACCGTACCATATCTCCATCGGCTCGGCTTGTCAGCAATTATAATAGATAAATACTTGCTGGCCAGCGTAATTGTTGACAGAGTCGTAGCCGATGAGTTTGGCTACGGTTCATAACCATTTAGGGCCCCAGTCCCGAGGTTCGCAACACTTGCGACCAATTTCGTTTATCGGTTATCTACCGATCATGGGATTTGGGCACTAATATGATTCACCATAAACAATCATACCCCAGCCATGCCTACGATGACCCGCCTGAGATCTAAAGTAAACATACAGTATCTCACTGTGCGTTTTGCTTACCCGCATATTAATCAAACATATAGCCATCCAGCCTGACCCTTTGCCGCCGTCGACGAGGTTTCTGCTGACAAAAATAACAACAACAAAATAATTCGCCTCCTTGTGCACCGGAGCCATATGGCTAGATTGGATATTGCCTACATCAGTGTTTCCAAGGAATCGTTGGCAAATACCATGACGACTCCTTTTGTATCATAGGCACAGCATATACATCATGTGTGCCACCATTTGATCTGTGAAATAGCGTTTTTGTTTACTTTGAAACAAAAATCTATTTCGATCTCTGGCATACATCACCAACGATGTATGGGTACATCGCCCCCGACGATGGCACTTCTGTTTGATCAGGGATCCACCGATCATCGTCCTCATCGCAGGGCATTGCACTTGTCCTATACGGACACATATATAATAGAATCCTCCCTTATCTATGCAATTCGCGGCCATCGAACTGATGGATGTGAATTACTACGTTGAGTCAGATTTCTATCGCCACAGCGGACAGTCGCAACCGCTTAGCGTTACATTTTTACCAGCCGCGGTACCAAGTAGCCAGTTCGGCTTTAACACGGTCAGAATATGTGAGTTGGAGTGCAGTGTTACCGTTTTGCCACCTAGTCGAAAAATTCGTTTTGTTCGTTGAAGTGGACTTCGTTTTGACATTATCACGATTAAGGAATTATATTGTGAACTCCTAGTCACCAGATTAGTGAATTAAGTTGTGCGCGTTATGCGCGTGTGCCAATGCCATAACGCAAATTTAAATAAAGAACATTTGATAAGAAGTATTTGCGTGACTATTTATTACCTTCGGTTGTTTGGGGTCGATTTGTTTCGTGGCAAAATTTCAGAGAAACCAATGGTAAGTGTTTGGGTGTTGAGTTTAACTAGTGCACATGTCTGGTACATATATCAACCCCTACACATCCGTTATATTTTCAAAACTATGAAATCGTACGTACAGTCCAAGGCGGTGGCACGGCGATACTCGTGCGAAAGGCTCTTAGCTACACTCTAATAGAGAGAAATTATATCCGAAACTTTGGTTGTATTGAAACAACCATCATCTCTCAGCCTAGTAGTTGATATCGGCGTATGCTCCGCCTTCTCCCAGTAACCAATTTAACAGCAAAATTGAAAAGTTGTTCGAAAAACTGGAATTAAATAATTTGAATAACTATTTCGTCTTAGCCGGAGATTTGAACGCGAAAAACCCAGCCTAGTTGGACATGGTGACGAATGGAAGAGGCAGATTCAGATTCTTTCATCACTATTGAAGACAACCAGGTGGAATACAAAACGAAACTGTACGGCCGATTACAACAAGTTTTCCGTCGGGAAAGTCATATCTCGATCTTTGTATTGCAGACCGTGCGTCTGCAAATAGAAACGGTCTATAGCAATAAAATTCCAGTACTGCCATATATGAGTAATCCGCATGCAATTGAAATGGAGATGAAGTTTGCTGACGACTCTGTGGTGAGGAAGTAATGTACCTGCATGGGTACTCCGTTCTACTTCCTCCTCCATCATGTATTGTTCCCGCGCGAAGGTTCTTCCGTTGTTCCGACGGCACAAAAGGAAAAAGCAGACAGCGATCAATTGTCACAGAACATGCCATCACCAAGTGAAAATATAAACACCAACACATGACCAGTAAATATAGATAACACACTATTTCTTGGTTTAGTTATATTTGTATTTTAAAAGGAAACAAAAAAAACTATTATTGTGATTAACTACAAAACTAAACGGAACACTTATTGTACGGACTTGGGGTGCAACACGAACTCGAACACAACTCGAAATATATATACGCTCCTCCACAGTGACGGCGGAGAGCGGGAGTGACGCGTGCGACCAGCGTGGTCGGAGGATGGAATAAGACTCAAACGATATCCTCTCCAATAAGGATATCGTTTTTTACCTACCACCAGGGAAACGTAAAGTCTCTCTTGGTGGTATAGGAAACCAGATCTTGTAATACAGGTCATGGTGGTATGTGTGGGATCGTTGAGATCAATGCTATTCACACGTGCAGTGGAACAGCGAAACAGGCAGGCGGCAAGGACAAAAGAAAAGGCGACCAAATGGTTCGCTCTTTAATGAGGGTCATGTTTATACGATGCCTCGTCGCTATTTTCGACGTTAGGAGAAAAAGGTGCTAAAAGCAAATTGGATGTTTATGGCATCTCTGGCTGCAATAGAAACCGGGTTCATATTTGCATTAGGAAATGCTGGAAAATTTGGTTTCAGCGTCTATTGCGCTAATTATATGCAGCTGCTTGGGTTGTTTGTTGGTAAGACAAACAAAAAAGGTTGCCAGGCAATGTGTATGTATGGTATATGACGCGGCTAGGAAAATAGACGGCGCGATATTTATGGTCCCTGTCATGACGGTTACATTGATTGCAATCCGAATTATTTTGTTTACAGGAATTTGTCTGGTGCCGAATTGGTTCAGAATACCAAATAGGAAAACAAAGCAATCTTATGAAAAATTGTATGCGAAGGGATGCATGAAGGTAAGTTTTCTTTATAGGGATTTTAGGGTTATAATAATTGGGTCTGTTGGATGCGTGAAGCATCTAAGATGCTAATGCGAATTGCATTAGCGAAAGCTGGTGCAGACCCGGGTTATGGTTATGGTGGTTTTTTCAGGAAGGCGAGCCGTGGGATCTGGCGGAATCGCCACAACTCTACCCTTGGCTTTGCAATATCGCACGATGTCCCTAAATTGAATTTTAGGCAAACCAATTGGTGCCGTTTCCAGCTTTGCGCGGCCGGCAAGTATAGGAGCTGTACCCTCTCTTCTAGTATTCCTAACAATAGGAATCTCTCTAATGGGGAGTGCGATTCCTATATTGGGAGCCTGAACACGGTGTTGGTGTGGGCTATAGAGTCGTCAGTCCCAAAACTGAAATCACGCAATAGTATAGGCTGTTATTTAAACCTCGACATAAAGACCTTACAGAAACAAAAGAGTTTTTTGATCACGCAGATTAGTCGAATACACCGTCAGTTCCAAGATGTATCGCACAACCTTGAACTACAGAGACTGAAATCCCTACTCAGGAATGTCAAGACACTGATAACCCAACAGTTTCGGAATAGCACCAACAATTATTGGAAACAAAGGGCTGAAGGTACTGTAAAACAAGATGGGAGGAATATATTCCCAAAATTCAATAAACAATTTAAGCCACATGACTTTGTTACTATCCCGAAACTGAAACTACCAATATCATCTCAGTCACTCCACACAGAAGCCGGCATCAATATACAAGACTGCCCTATCAGCAATGACAACATTGTTATAGACGGTGGGGTAGACACAAAATTAATCTAATAGGCTCTCATTTCGAGACGATTCATGCTAGAGGCATCCCAAGCAGCAGAACCGGCGAATGATGGTCTGTTGAAATTTCGTAATATCGAAATACCAAACTCTCCTAAGATAATGAGAGATTAAAAGCGGCAAACTAACAACAGAACAGACTTATAATTATTTCACGACAATAGACGATCTGACATACATATTTAGAAAGTTGAATAACAAGAAGTCAAGCGGTTTGGATAACATTTCAAACATCGTACTCAAGTATATTCCTATTGAACTCATACGAGCCTACTGTATAATCTTCCATAATCTTTTAAATAACTACTACTTCCCGAATCAGTGGAAAACAGCCAAGGTATATCCAAAAAAAAAAAAAAAAAAAAGTAAAGACCCCTCTGATCCCTCTAGCTATAGGCCTATTAGTCTCCTACCTAATATCGGGAAGATCCTTCAAGTAGTTGTTAGTAAATCAATATTACACGAATGTAAACAAATAGAGGTTATACCCCAGAACCAGTTCGGCTTTAAAAGAAACAATTCGGCAGTCCATGCTGTTGTAGTGCTCTGACAAGCCCTACCATCTCCTTCCCCCACTCATATATCCAAATCCATACACCCAAACTCATATTTACAAAATCCATTACTCCGATCCAACCAAATTCTTGATAAACGAATCAAATATTGGTTTATCACTCTTACATCCAATTCCCCATAATTATCAAACAAAATCAAACCCATGGCAAATTGAACCAGATGTTCAATTACCATCCGTAAACAAAACCCGAATCCCAATGCATATCTTCATAATCAAACAAACCCGTATTAAAAGATATTCATTTCCTTCCCATGCACACAATTTCGAAATTCTGCTTGCATTTCGATGCATCCGCGATACAAAATCCCGATAAGATTTTGTATAAAAGGTGATGAATTTTGTTTTCGAGGATCTCCCCATTACAGCCAACTCGTGTCTCTAGCTCAGCCAAGTCAACAATCGACTTCTTCCTCAAGTCCGACGATGTTTATTCAGCGGGTCCAACTACAGTCTCCTTTATATTTCCTTCTGATCATGGTTCCGTTCACACAACGATCCAAATCCCCTCTCTCGATCCACTATACTCGTCAAACCCTGTCCCAAACTTCACCAAAACAAATTGGAGAAAAGTCAATATGGACAGAGCGATAAGTTTCTGACTTGTATATCCCTGAAGCATCTAACTTACTCCCTACTGAAATTGATCAAGCATCTTTAAGAACAGAGCAAATTCTTAAGGAGGCTCTCAGCAAAAACACCCCGACAACCATTCCTCATAACTATTTAGGAAGGCCTTTGCCCAGCATCCTAACCAAATTATTGCGCCTTAAAAAGCAGCTCCGCCGTAAACTTCATACAAGATACTGCCCCTTTATTAAAAGCCAAATCCAACTCCTATCCACTCTGATAAATGAGCAGTTGAAAAAATTCGCTGATGAAAACTACATCTTCACACTTAAAAATATCAAACCGAATCGGGATCTTTTCAAAAACATCAACCAATTAACTGGTCGTAAATATAAACCCCGAATTGACCATCTCATTAACCCTATCAGCAATAATATTGCCCAGTCCGATTCGGACATAGCAAATTGCCTCGCAGAACACTTTGCAAAGATCCATGAGCAAAATAATTCTCTCTCAACTCCTGGCTTCGAGAACACAGTAAACGAATACATCTCAAACAGATTATTCACATCTTTTACTCCTTTCATCGGTGAATTTAGCAACACGAACATAGCTTCACACCCCTTAGATACTACAAATTTTCTAACTGCGGACGAATTATCCGAGATCGTAAGATCAGGAAATAACAAAAAGTCAACTGGATTAGATGGAATCCCACGTCTTCTATTTAAAAGGCTGCGCCCACCGAATATACTTCCCATCCTCATTCTTCTTAATCATATAATTAATGCATCGCACTTCCCAGAGAACTGGAAAACTGCGGTAGTAATTCCTATTAAGAAGCCCGGTAGTAGTAATAGCCCTTGCAATTATCGTCCAATATCTCTATTAAGTACACTAAGTAAGATACTGGAACGCAAGATCTACCAAAATCTTCTCTCATTTGCCGATGAGAATGCCCTCATCCCTAACTGTCAGTTCGGATTTCGTAAGCGACAATCCGCATGTCATGCTCTACTAAAACTTACACACGATGTTACAACTGGTCTCCAAAACCAAAGCCCTACTGTGTTTATATCTCTCGATATTTCTAAGGCGTTTGATTGCGTCTGGATCTCAGGGCTTCTGTACAAACTGCACTCCATATTTAATCTAAACTCTCACACAACAAAGCTCTTAGCCTCTTATCTTTCTGACAGAAAATTCGTTGTGAGAATAAATTCTTCCGTCTCAGAAACCCACAACATAACCGCGGGTGTTCCCCAAGGCTCCATTTTAGGGCCAATTTTATATCTGTTATATACCGCGAATATTCCTCAACCCGTATCTCCTAATGTTGTGATGCTGAATTATGCTGATGATACATTAATTTACTCTAGCAGCAAATTTGTTAAGGCTGCAAGAAACCGCATTAACAACTTTCTCCCTAACCTATCATCATACTTTAATAAGTGGAAAATTCAAACCCAAATAAAACGCAGCTCATAGTGTTCAAGGGCAAACACGAGCACTGTACAAACAACACTAGACGCTGCCAGCACAAAATTAAACTTAACCTAAACAACACTCTAATAAAACCCTCCAAAACCCTAAAATATCTAGGAATCACTTTTTCTAATAACTGGTCTTTTTCCTCCCACATTAAAAATACCCTTCAAAAAGCCACAATTCAGCTTAATCTCTGTAGAAGAGTAATGTGGAAACCTAATAGTCTCTCTCACAAAGTCAAACTGCTCATTTACAAACAAATTATCAGGCCCACACTCATGTACGCGTGTCCATCACTCCCTCCCAAATGGAGAAATTACGAGTATTCGAAAGAAAATGCTTTAGGTATGTCTCTGGTTTACATCGTCGTCCTAACTCCTATAAGTACTATCGTAACGTCGAACTCTACAATACCGCTGGTATCGAGTGCCTCGATAGACGATTCCTCGAACTGTCTATCAAATTTATCGAAAACCTACAAAATAATCCCAATCTCATAATAACCTCGCTCTTAGAGAATCCTCTAGATTTCCGAACTAACTACCCCAACCGTCTCCACACCAGAGCTAGCTTCGTCTCAGGTAGACTGGTAAATGATTCAAATGAGATCATATACCACAACACCGAAGTTACCCCTAACCAGTTCAAATACTGTAACGTCCAACCATTTTCCAACATCCTACGCTTTTCCAACGAACAACCGGAGAGAAATACTCTACCTCTAATCCATAACTGACCTCATTCCACATCCTTTAATTCATAACATATATCCCATTAATTATAAAACTTTGTTTATGGCTTTAGGAAAATCATACTGTAATCAGGCTAAATTAGGTTAAGTTATTTATATAATTAGGATTAAGTTTAGATTAAGTAAAGTTGAAAAAACAAATTCCTGGTTTTCTGACCTTTCCCAGGAAGATAATACCACTAAATTTATAAACACGCATCTATCTTCATCATCATCATCATCATCGGCACTACAACCGGAAACCGGTCTTGGCCTTATTTAGCAAGTCCTGAGGCTTGTTAAATTTTCCGTAATGATTTGTTTTTCCGGGCGAGGTCATTAGCCTTGTGCCAGAGGCTCCCCGACGGGGAATCGAACCCCGGTTTCCCGCGTGACAGGCGGGTATACCAACCACTATACTATCAAGGAGCTACGCATCTATCTTATATCTCATAAAATATTGTTTGAAAAATGTGTATATTATATACTATATAATTACATGTAAGCAATTGTTACGAAATTAATTTTAAGTCACTGTATTTAAATGTACGAATTCTAATTATGGTTAATAAATACAGTTTTGAAAAAAAAAAAAGTATTTGAGGATCAGTCTCGTTTGGCGTTCTAGGTGTAAGGACGCCAACAAATGTAAATTACACTAAACTAAAATTAAATTGAAATTCAAAAAACAAAATATTTGCCTTTTAATTGGGCTTGGCCGACTCCCAGGGCCATAGTTAACGATCGGTTGCTACTCTTCCCTCAGGTCTGAGGAAGCACGGTGGCGACCGCAACGGGTTCCTTCAGGAGCGGTCTAATAAGATCCCTCATCCTTTTCAGGACAAGGAGACATGCGCCCTGAGAGAAGGACCACAACACTGTCACAAAATTGGTCTCGGACATCAATTGGAATTTAAACGCAAAAAGAAGTACAGCTGCCTGTCTAGTAGATATCGAGAAAATTTTCGACACAGTTTCGATCGACGGAGTATTATATAAATTCATACGACATGAATTTCCTTCACATCTAATAAAGATGATCACGTCAATGATCTACGACAAAAAATTCGTGGTAACAGATAGAAAATCTACAACGACATGAGTTTATAATGTCATAAATGGTCTCCTGCAGGGCACAGTAACTGCACCGCACTTTTTTAACATATAAACATCTGATCTGCTAAAAAACTGGCAAAATCCAATAGCTTTTGCTGACGACGTTACGCTGTATGCAAGCGGTGTGAAAATCGAGGAAATTCAAAGAAAACTCCAGAGCAAATTCGACAGGTTCCAAGAATTTTGTGCCCATTGGAAACCTAGCATCAACTATGCAAAATGTGAAACCATACTGTTCTGCATCCGAATAAGACACGGAAATACGGACTTGAGACGAAATTGGAAAAATTTCAAAATAATTAATGCGGATGGCATTCGGATCGAGTCCAAGAATGTGGTTAAATATCTGGGTGTTCATTTGGACAAATGTTTGTACTACCGTGAGCACTTAATGAACAGTTGAAGAGGGCAAGAGCGGCATTTATGTCCCTATTCGAACTATCTCAGATCCGATGTGAAGATCATTTGCTACCAACCATGTGTACATCCAATTTTGACCTATGCGAGTGGAGCATCATCAGCATCATTGGCACTACAACCGGGATCCGGTCATGGCCCTATTTAGCAAGTCTCTCCAGCGGTATCCGGTCCATATTCGAGATTTGTTAAATTGTCCATAATACCTCGTTTTTCGGGCAAGGTTATTAGCCTTGCGACAAGCGAGTGCAGTATGGTGGAACATTAATCCATAAGAATATTTAAAAAAAAATGCCTTAGAGCCTGCCTGCAGATGTACAGAAACGAACATTCCAACTTTCGTCACTACATATCCAATAAGAGACTGTATGATGCAACCGGAGTGTCCAGAATTGATAATACAATTCAGACCCTTGTGAGAAATCATTTCGTCTGGACGGCAAATGTGAAAGGCAATGAACTAATCTTAGGATTATTCTATCCTAACCCTGAGTATTTCAGAAATACATTGGAAAGTAGATACATACCACGTAACAAATGTTTGTACTTGGATGCTCATAGCTACCTATCATATCCAACAAACGTACCAATTATATATCATGTAGCAAGACGAGCAACTGTTAAAATAATTAAGAATGTGCCAACAAGCATAAGAGATGGAAATACCTTCCTAAGATACTGCGTGAGCATACCTGAAAAAGACAAAACTAATTTCGAAGGGCTCAATAGAAAAAAATAATGGTGGCTGGAGTGGGCTGAGACTGTCTGATAAACGTTTGGGAGTGGGTCGTCGTGTATGGAATCGGTTCGGTGGACTGGCAGTCAAAGGACTGGTGATCAACGAAGGGGAGGACGTGTGGCAGGACCTGATCCACAGGCCCATAATCTTAATTAGTATTAGGTGGACTTGTAGTGCTCCAAGAAGCCCTACCACTTTTCTCCCACCTTACATTTGCCCCTCACCTATAACAAAATCCATTTCATATCCCCAACATAACATTGAATTCAATGTCAAACCAAATCGAACTAAACGTTCAAATGCTCATTTATTGAATTCAAATTCATTTATTCAATTCAATGCATTTGTTCGATTCAATTTCCTAAAATCAAACAGCATAATGCATTATTTCTCCATGTATGCTATAAGCAATTAACACCTAACATTTCCTACAAGATCCAAAACCTAAAAGTGCACGTGTCCAAACAAAGGTCTATCTATTCGATACGCCGACACACAATTCTTGCAATCATAAACATCATATTTTCACATACCAGATGTTTTATGGCTTGCTAATAGACACGCATTCCCAGATCCTAAACTAACAACCAATTTCCACGGATCTTGTGGACCCATTTGAAATGCACGAAAATTCTTATTTGCATTAGCCAGATGACTAACACAAACAAAAACCCCAAGAAAGGATCAAACGATAAGTGGCGATGCGTCTTAACCTTCGAAAGAAGGTAAAGATATTTGAGAATTAGAATTGTGAAGTGAGAAGGTGAACACCTTGAAAGAGTGACTTGACCGGAGTCGCTTAGAAGAGTCAGTGAGTAGCGCGCGTAAGTAGAAGACCTCCTCTAAACTTATGGATGATCAAGAAAATAAATGAATCCTTTAAAAATTATCAATCTGTCTTTTACCCTACGGCTCAACAAAAAGTTTCTTTGTCGCTACAGTGTTTTTCGAATCGCGATTTGATCGTTTCCTCCCCAGCTAACAAAAGTGATTTTCATCAATAGTGTTTACGTCGCTAGTGAATCAAGATAATCGTGCGGTATTAAGGACAACAACGGTGTTCCACTCTTCCCGGGGAACCGGAAGCACGGTGGTGGACCAAAAAATATTATAGACTTAAGCCAGGCTTAGTTAAAGTTAATTTGGTCTTAGTTACATTTAAGTTCTACTACGTTTAAGTAGTTTTATTATAGATATAAAAAATATATACATACGGCAAATAGATTGGGTTTTTGTTACTTTTCCCATAAAAAATATTTTAAAAAAAGAAAGAAAACATCATTCATGTAGAAACGATTTGTAAGGATAAGGAAAAAAGAAATTAAAAAAAAAAATAATATGATAAGTATTGCGTGCCACTACGGCTTTATACATTAAAACAACAAGAACAAGACATTATAGTTTTATGTTTATTTAGACTAAAAAACAAAAAAAATGTAACAATATTTAAATAAAATAAATTAACATTTAAAAAAAAGTAAGGCCGTGTTTTAAAAATCCTGATGGTGTATTTGATTTCTCGCATTGTCTAACACACAAAACCAAATTTTCAGTCTTGCTTTGAAGGGTAACAGTTATAGTATAACCTAGGAAATATTTTTTTTTAGGAAAAAATAATCAAAATTGCCTTGAAATTTTGAATTAAAAAAAAGTATAACTTTTGAACAAAAAACCACAGCGTCACACTATAGATAATAATGTGACAAATAACTGTTGTAAATTTCAATCAAATCGGTTGAGTAGATCGGGAGATATCGTGTACACCGTTTAGAACAAAGTAGTTTCGAAAAAAATGCAAAAGGAAAAAAGGACGACGTCAGCGACTTGAAATCGAATATTTTTCTAATTACTATAACTTCACTATAATTGGGAATTTTTGAGTCTTAAGCGTCTAAACGATTTAATTAGCCAAAAATGTTGAATTGTTAAATCGAAAAGTTCAAGGGGGCGTAACTTTTTAACTCGCCCACGAACGCAACCTGCTTTTCTGAAAACGAAGAAGGAGTAATTGTTACTGTAAATTCATAATAGTATGGTCACTAAATGTTATTGGTCAGAAATTGAAGATTTCAACCTGAGCGATATGTCATTGTAGCAAGACGACGCCGCAATGCGCGGAACACGACCAATTTGATTTATTACGCGAGTTAAGGAAAACAACTTGGTGTTTTTTTTTTTAACTTATTTTATTTAGATTCCTAATTGATGACGCTGAGTTCGCTCCTTCATGGCTGGGAAATCAATCGTGCCAGTTCCTCTTCGGTGGCGGTATTTATGCCTCGAATTGCGATAAGGTTGAGTGTGTAGTTCGGTATATTTGTTGATGTGTCCGTCATGGGCATTCGTTGGTTGTTTGTCTTGAGATAGATTGGATTGAGTTGCTATACTGGGCCATGTGTTGATTATTTGTCTTACGATTAGAGATGTCTTGGCGGCATCGATTGGTTTTATTATCGTCGGTATCCTTTGACTATGGTTTGATAATGCGAGTTCGGGTGAGTATGGTATTTGTACAATATTTATGCAGTATTTGGTTTGCAATATGGAAAAGATTAAATTGGATTGTATGTATATTGGTATCATAATGTAACTGTACAAAGGTTGGTAGAGATTAATAGTAAAGATATTTGGGGTTTAAAATACAAGGGTTATTATGTACAGAGATTTGTTTGGGGTTTGAACTACAGTAATGCATAGGTATATCTAATACATTATGTGGGAGGTGTTAACTCTCCCCCCCTTAAGTTAAAACGTCCTCGTTTTTTTTATATTTTCGGTTTTTTGGACTAGTCGTGTCATTTCTTATTTAGATAGTACATTACATTTTTCTAAGTTTTTTTCTTTTTATATATTAATATTATTTTTATAATATAAAGTGTTAATGTGATGATTACAATAATTGCCACTACGCAGCAGAATGTTCTTATAGGGTGGTCTTCTAAGGGTGTGAAGAATGTAGATATTTCTTGTAAGTTTGTGAATTTATTAGTTGTATCTGAGGACAATAATTCAATTATTATGTTCAATTCTTCATTATGTCTTAGTGCTACAGCTTTTTTGATTACATTTTTTCGAAACTTATAAGGTTAGGACTTTTAATGGTTTTGCCGTCTACGACATGACTTTTATCTATAAAAATATATCCGTTTTCTATTTCTTTAATCTCTACATTGTTTTCTTTTATAAAGTTAGAAGCGGCTGGTTCATTGGTTATTAATGGTAATGTACAGTTATCTTTGTAATTTCGAATAAGTTTACAGATATATGTCCCTACAAAGTTTTTACAATTGGTAATATGTGTATATTTAGATGCTATCAGACATTATAGGTTTACCATATATAGTTGATAATGCATGTTATATATATGAAAAAGTTGACATTTTTTATTTAATACAGGGTACTTATATGTTATTAAAGTCGTATCAATATAGTAGCAAATAAATATACTGGGATATTCCATTACATGAATTTAGAGGTTTGCTGGATCCGTTTTCACTAAAACATATTTCCTATTTTTTTAGATCATTGATCTTGATTGGCTGGATTAGGCCTGTCATTGTTATAACCAGGAGAATGGTTAGATTTTTCATCCTGGGAAAGTTTGATTCTCGATCGTATATTATCTTTGTGGATTTTTTTGTTGCGTGTTGTGATTATAATGTCGCTTTTGTCTTCCTTTACCGTGTGTTCGCTGAATCGATCGGTATTTTTATTTCTGCGTGAAGACCTAACAAAGATTTTATCCCCGGGTAGGTATTTGATGTTTACGCGTTTTGTATTAACATGATCCAAAAGGTTTTGTTGATTGTTTTTTAATTTCGCCTCTATATCAGGATAGTCTCGTCTGTTAAAAAATACGTCTTCAGGTTTGTATCCAGTCGACGAGTGGATTGTTCGGTTGTATTGAGTGACTGCATCAAATAGGAAGTCCTTGCATTCACCTCCTTCTTGTTTAGCGAGGGCTCTGACGATTTCGATGAGTGTGGAATGTGCTCTTTCTACTTGGCTGTTGCTGGTAGAGTGGTCGACAGGTGTAGTAGTGTGGTTAACGTGATGCCGGTTGAACACAGCTTTTGCCTGTTGACTAATAAAAATAGACTCGTTATCTGTCATAACACTTTGTTGGCCCGGATAACCAAATATTTGGGATAGGAGTTCGTTTAATGTAATGTGGGTATTAATTTTATTAGATATATAACGTAAGTGCAGATACTTTGAGTACCTATCTATAGTACTAATGTATATTTCATTGTTCATGTGGAATACATCCATTTGTAGATATTGGGAGCATTTGCTTGGTATAGGTGTTCGTCCTATGGGTTGATGGTTGGGTTTCCGATCGTACTTGGTGACATGGCATATTTTACAGTTTATTGCATATTTTTTGCAGTCCTTTGACAGAGTTGGCCAATAGCTGGTTTCCCAAATTTCTTTTGAGTTATTTCTGTGGTTACGATGAGCTCGAATGTGCACATCTTCCAAAATCTGTAATTGTTTCTCTCTATCTGTTATGTCTTCTAATAGTTTGTCGGTTAAGGCAATCTTGTATCTCCCGAATACCTTTTTAATTTTATCGCAGTATTTCATCATTATTTCTGCTTCCATTTTTAAAGCGTTCAATTTATTTGGATTTAAAGTTTTCTTCATGAAGTCTATAAGTTTTTCTTCGTTAGTGAAGTGTATTATGTGTCGAAAATTATTGAATATGTTGGTCGATTCAAGATTATTTTTGTTGGATTCTTTCAATATTAGTTGGTTTCTATAGGCGTTTAATGGTCTTTTTAGTATCTTGAAATTCTCTGTAGGTATGTTGACATCCGTTGTTGCGTTTATCTGTTGTCTGGATAATGCATCGGCCACAATATTTTGGCTGCCTGGTTTGTAAACTAGTTTTGCTCCGTACTCTTCAATGATGCTCTTCCATCTCTTGAGTTTCGTATTAGGATTTTTTTCGGAAATAGCAAAAGTTAGGGATTGATGATCCGTGTATATAGTTAAGTCTGTGATGCCATACAGAAGGTTGCGTAGTTTCTGGAGGGCCCAGATAATTGCTAATAGCTCCTTTTCGTTGGTGGAGTAGTTAATTTCTGCGGAGTTTAGTGTTCTAGAAATGAAAGTTAGAGGGTGTCTTCCCTGGCTTAATACTGCTCCTATTGCAAAGTTGCTGGCGTCGGTAGTTAATTCGAAAGGCTTCCCATAGTCGGGCTGGAACAGCACGATTTTTTCTTGAAGTTTAATTTTTATATTATTGAAAGATTCTTTAGCTGGCTCGTCAAATTTAATCTTTATATTTTTGCTTTTGTTTTTCGATACTTGTCCTTCTCCTTGAAGAAACAAAGTCATTGGCTTTGTAATTTTGGCGTAATCCTTAATAAATTTCCTATAATATCCTGCTAATCCTAGAAATGATCTTAATTCCTTCAAGTTTGATGGTTCGGGATAATTTTTTATAGTATTGATCTTCTCAGGGTCTACAGTTATAACTCCTTGTGAGATTATATGCCCTAGATAGTTGATCGATTTCTTAAAGAAATGCGACTTCTCCGATGAAATCTTCATGTTTGCTTTCTGTAGAGCTGCAATTATTATTTTCAAATGTTCCATATGTTCGTCCTCGTTACCAGAATATATTAGGACGTCATCAATGTAGACATAAGCGAATTTTCCAATATAGGGTCGTAGAATATCGTCTATTGTTCTCTGAAAAATGCTAGGTGCGTTTTTGAGTCCGAAGGGCATGCGAACAAAAATCGTATTTAGCTCCGTTTATGGAGAAGCTAGTTTTCGCCCGATCAGATTCCTTTATTTTTATTTGGTGAAATCCAGATTCCAGATCGAGTGTTGAAAATACTTTAGCCTTGCCTAGGTTTTGTATAGTAAGGTTTATGTCAGGGATAGGGTATCGGTCTGTTACTGTCTCATTATTGAGTTTTTGATAGTCGATCACCAATCTTCTTTTAGGCCTGTTCTGATCATCTGTACTTTTTTTTGGTACGATCCACACTGGTGAGTTATAGGGGCTGTAACTTTTTTGAATAATCCCCTCATTCAGCAATCTGTTTATTTCTTCGTTTACAAAGTTATTGTCTGTAACTGGGTATGGGTATTGTTTAGAATAGACTGGGTTTTCGTTTCTAGTCTTTATTGTGGCTTCTATATTGGTTACAAATGGTAGAGTTGGATTCATTTTTTCATTAATATTCATGATTTCTTCTATTTCTTCTTTAAATCTTTTGTTTTCCATGGTAAAGTTTATTTTTAGCTCAGGTTTTTCTTCTGGTTTCTTTTCCGTTTTGAATTTGTACTTCATTTCATAGGTTTCGAGACTGATCTCGGCTTTTAGTTGCTTAAGGCCTTGCTCGCCTAGGATCATGTCGAAGTCTTTCAAGTCGTTAGTCTCGTAGAAGGTTATGTTATGGCCAAATAGACCGATTTGTTTTTTTGTTTCTATTAGGGATGTTCCATGTAGGGTATTTACTTTAATAGGTGCAATGGGTATAGATCTGCCATATGGGTATAGTGTTGAAACGTAGTTCATTGTTGCTCCAGTGTCGATCAAAACGTTGACCTTGACTGTTGGTCTCCCTATATCCTTAGATTCTAAGACTAAACACGGGAGGCCGTGTACTTTCCTAAAAAAGTACTTTCAGAGATTAGATTTTCTGGAGTAATTGAAGCAGGGATGGGGATAGTGTTCTCCGCTATCTGATTGAGTCTTTGCGGGTTAGTCTGTGGGGTATTAGGGGTAGGGTTTTGTCCGAAGGGGTTTTGGTATTGATTTTGGTTCCAATGATTGTTAAATGGTTGCCCTGGTCTTTGCTGAGTATTATCATGGTTTCTTGGGGGATAGTGGTTATATCTTTGGGGTTTATTAAAACTGGATCTTTGTTGATATTGGTTATGTCTTTGTTCCACAGGTATATAGTGATTTCTTCTATATGGTAGTGAATAATCTCTATCTTGCTGGCTAAGTTTAAAGGTTTCGTTATCGTGTAGAATAGTACTGGCTATAGCGTACGCTGTTTCTATATCTTTGGGCCTACTATTGTATAGGGTACTCCGAGTAAAATCGCATTTTAAGCCTTGGATGAAAGTTCTAACCCCGTCTTGTATAGCATGTCTACATAGTGGAGCGGCATCTTCGCCCTCTTCTAGTTCTATTTTGTTGAGCACTAGGTTCAAGGATTTATTAACTTTATTAAAATAATCTCGCAGAGAAAGTTTTCCTTGTATTAATTTACGGAGTTTTCCTTGTAACGCGTATAAAGGTCTTTGGTCGGCATACACGTCGTCCAATCGTTTGATTATAGCGTAGAAATTAAAAGCTGTGCAGTTCGTTACTAAAAGATTTGCAGCTTCTCTTCGAATTTTAGACCTTAATAGTGTTAGACATGTATAGTATTTGCATGTATTTTGGAATTCTTTTATATCTTCCATAGCCTTCCAAGCCATACTACGCCACGCTCTATATTCTTCGTGGTTACCATCGAATGTAGGTAAACTTTTAAATATTTCTATGTCTATCTGTTCTGCGTTTTGTATCGGGGATTTGATTGATTCTTGTTGTTCCTTGGCTATATCTTCGCTACAATCCTGTATGTTCTGTGATTGTAATTTGGTTATCATTTCGTTTAGTCTTTGATTCTCGCTATTAATTTTTTTGTTCTCAGTTCTTAATGTCTCAAAATTAGTTGCTAGGTGAGCAATCTGGGCTTGTAACTCAGGTAAAGTAGCCATAGTTGGGTTTTCTTTAGATGAACTAAGGTAGGTTTTTCCACTTCTCAAACTCATAGACAACTCCTAGTTCTTATTATTGTTTTTCTGCCTAACAATTTTTTTATATAAGGGTTTCTGTATGTATATAGACACTAGTAATTAAGTTGTACTTACGGTTTCCTAATGGGGAAAATGTCATATGGAGCTTTAATGTTTGCCTATGTGGTTGCTTCGCTTCCAAGTGGTGATCTCTGGATGGTTCTCCCTGCTGTACGAATGCGATTTTAAAGTTGGGTCGTCTTCAGGGATTGAGTAGAGGTTGATTTTCTTTGAATTCTCGGTGCTTTAGCTTGAATAATTTTTATGTGATGTATCTATTGCACTAGTTTGAATTGGATTATGGCTTTTCACATTCAGCCGGTTGTTAATTTGCTTTAGTTTGAATAATTTTTATGTGATGTATCTATTGCACTAGTTTGAATTGGATTATGGCTTTTCACATTCAGCCGGTTGTTAATTTTGTGGGGTTTTTTCTGCACTGAACTATTATTTGGTGCCACCTCTCTCACAGTATTTTTCTTACCAAATCGATGAACTGCTGCGACAATCCGTTGTAAGTTTATACTGGTCCTCTGGTCGGCACGACTTCTATTTCGTGGATTTTAGTTTTATTAAACTAAGCTCGACAGCTGAAAATTAATTTGGTGGTCCTTTTGGATCGCCGGGCCTTTACCAATATCCAACTACACCCTCATATGGTGGGGAATTACAAGTTTGGAATAATGATGAAAGGTTAATGGTCCGTTCAAACAAGCAGTATACTTGTATGAATGGCAGGATCGCCAGTTAAGGAAAACAACTTGGTGTTTTTTTTTTTAACTTATTTTATTTAGATTCCTAATTGATGACGCTGAGTTCGCTCCTTCATGGCTGGGAAATCAATCGTGCCAGTTCCTCTTCGGTGGCGGTATTTATGCCTCGAATTGCGATAAGGTTGAGTGTGTAGTTCGGTATATTTGTTGATGTGTCCGTCATGGGCATTCGTTGGTTGTTTGTCTTGAGATAGATTGGATTGAGTTGCTATACTGGGCCATGTGTTGATTATTTGTCTTACGATTAGAGATGTCTTGGCGGCATCGATTGGTTTTATTATCGTCGGTATCCTTTGACTATGGTTTGATAATGCGAGTTCGGGTGAGTATGGTATTTGTACAATATTTATGCAGTATTTGGTTTGCAATATGGAAAAGATTAAATTGGATTGTATGTATATTGGTATCATAATGTAACTGTACAAAGGTTGGTAGAGATTAATAGTAAAGATATTTGGGGTTTAAAATACAAGGGTTATTATGTACAGAGATTTGTTTGGGGTTTGAACTACAGTAATGCATAGGTATATCTAATACATTATGTGGGAGGTGTTAACTCGCGCAAAGTTCCTAGCGCACGTAAGTTCGAGATTTTAAGATGTGAACTAGCCGCCAACATCATGCGATTTAAACATTACATCTATCTGGAGAGAACTGTGGGGTTAGATGTATTCTTGCCAGCATATGGCACGGATTCACTTTATCCCCAACGATGTTGCTCCGACGAAAATTGTTCACCACAAAGAATACGAATAAATAAAAACGCACTGGAGGTTTTATTGTTAATGTTTTCTTTAATTTATTATTTGTTATTTTTATTTTATACTAAGTTTTCCTCGTTTTTGTTTATATAATTCATGGTGATGGCTTTTAATTTCTTTCACTTACATTATCATAAATTATCTCTAAATTTAAATGAAAGGGCTTATATTTGTATTTACACCTGAAGGGATCACGAAACAATGTAACTATTGTAAAAGTACTATTTGGCCAATAATACACAAGGAACTAGAAACCTTTTGAGAGTAGTGCGGTGAGTATGTTGGATGGCGTTTCAGATACTTGTGGCTGCGTGTTCGCCCGCGATGGTGATTGAGTAATGACTGCGTTAAATAAACGCGAAATAATGTTTAGCCTCGAGCGGCGTGACCTCAGGCGGTAGTGGTTGGATAGTGACTGCTTGAATTAGGGATGAAATTCTGTATTCTACTTTTGCACAGCTATTAGCCAATCATCATTGCGCTCTTTACATGACTCTTCTCATTTACATGTCTCAGTGAGGTGAATAATACTCGCGCATCGTTCGACAGTCGCTGGACATGCGAAGGATGAAAAGAACAAAAGAAAGAGCGCAATAACTTCTGGGTTGGCTTAGCTTGTGCGCTGGTATCAAATGCGGTTTCTGAGAATGACCTACTGCCCTAGTGTTACGGCTGTGGTGATCTCAGAGTGCATTGACCCATATGGAGACAGAATTATGGAGGAGAGAAAAAGTGGCCGGTGCTATTCACCTGCGAAAAGAGATCACTGATCCCAAGCGAATGGATGATCTGCGGAAAAGCCGAAGTGACGCCAAATTGGCTAGGGTAATTTATAGTGAGAACTAATTAAGTATTTCGATAAATTCCCCAGCGGTTGCATGTGTATGGAACAGTGTCGTCTGCTTCGACTTGTTGTTGCTAACCGACATGATGTGATTTTCGACGGAAATCTCATGGGCTAGCAAAACTGGAGTTGCCGTATGGCAAAAAGGTAGCTGAATTCAATTCTGCATTATTTGCATAGAATAATGAATTCAGCTATGCTTTCTTTTACAGGTAAAATAGCTGAGCGGTGGGGTAGGGGATAATGTGACGCGCTGTAGGCGGTATAAATTAAGTTGGAATTGTGGGTTGGTTCTACATGTAGTATAGAGAACCCCCACAGTACCCCCCTCCCAGTGACGTAGTCACGAAAGAAAGATAGGGGTGCGAGGGAGTTTGGAGTGGAATGTTGAAGGAGTGGTGACGTGCTTAGAACCTGGGTGGCTTGGATTGCCCCAGTAGTCGCGGTGGTAAGGCTTGGAACTGTCGTGTAGACGAGTTCCTGGGTCGTGGCTGTGTTTGGGTCAGTATAGGGAGTGGACCTGGGTGGTACCGCATGAGTTGCCGACACGGGCAGGGGGATTGTGGTGCGGTCCACTGGCGGGTTATTGTTCGTTTGAACCAACAGGTGTGTCGTCCGAGTAAGCCGGGGCCTACCTGGGGCTCGCTCGCCTACGCAGTGACAAAGTGGCGTGTGCGGGATGGAGGAGCTTCAAACCCAGTGTTAACTTTTCTCCGCAGTGACGAGGTGCCGTGTGCGGGATGGATAAGAACTGAGTCTAGGGTTGGCATAACAATTCTCCATACGATGGTATGGAGAATTGTTTGCCGCCCTTGGTAGAAGTGTTGTTGTGTGTGCGCTGGCCTTGACAGTCTTAGCCTTGCGAATTTGTGTTGGAGTCGTTGTCACCGGGGAATTACTTGTTTTGCACCGACTCACCCTGTCTTCGCACTCGTTCCGTGTGTGACCTGTACGGCCACACAACTCGCAGCAACTCCGAATGCTATATACTCAAGGGTTTGATGTTGCTAGAGTGTTGGAGGCAGAGGGTTGGTGTGATCCCGGATGTGTCTTATTCTGGGACTCCCTCTGCCGGCGCGGTGACCTGTTCTGTGGTAGTGTGTTTCGCCATTTCCGGCACTTGTCGTATAGGTGGCGTAGTTTATGGCAAAAACTGCACGTAATGCGCGATGAGCATGGGGACTTGAAGGATGCACAAGAGACCACGATTACCATTGGCTGATCGGTGTGCAAAAGCAGAAATTTTAATTCCCATCCCTAATTAGAGTCAGTCACATCTCAACTATCACGGCGGACAGTCACGCCGCCACTTCGAATCGACGGGATGCTACCAACCGCTGGCACTTTTCTCTTTTCCATTACACCGCCCTCGAAATTAAAATGCATCGCCCATATGTACAAAATCTCGTCGAGATTTGTACTTGAAAAATGCCTGATGCTTTGTTGAACCATTCACTAGGATTCGATTTGACGTTAATTAATGTTGTTTTGTTGCTCAATAGTCATACCAAGTTAACCAGGTCAAGTCCGAGCAGATTCTGTAGCCACTACAATGAGGTGGACCGTGGCCCAATTGAACTTTCGGTATCTTTTTTTTTGTATGAATATGATGTCATGTAAATGCCCGCTACCAGAGAGAATACCTCAACGGACTTGTTATTTAACATTTTCAATCATTTTTTGAATGATTTTGGGCTAAATACCAACTATTTACTGGTGGGTATTGATATTTCAAGAGTTTGATGTGGCAGGCTTGTCAATTTAAACTTACGATTTCTGAAAATCCCACAGGAAGAAGTTGAGTCAAGCTATAACAGAACTCAGTTTCCGGAATTAGGGGTCCGACGTACAAAGGACAGAATAAATCGATCATATGTCGGGTTGTGTGAGATGTTGCGCAATTTTATTGCAATCAAAACTTATCCATGCCCTTAACAGTCAGAACTGGCAAAGAGAATCTGCTATCCAGGTTCGATTTCCATTGACAGTCACGGCTCGTGTTCCGTCGATGATCCGTTCTGTACAAATTCAAGCCCAAACAACCACGTGTTGGTCGTGTACAGGTTTAAAGGTTCATCATAACATAACTGTGATTTCTTATTGACAAACAATTGACAATTTTGGTTCACGATCGCATTAAAAAAATCATTTTTTTATTTGCCCTAAGTTATTGTATATTTGAATGAAAAATCGTACGACAATAGTGCGTTATGGTGGCAAGTACTGCTTCTTGGCATAAATTCGTTTCAAAAGCGATCTCTAATAAAACCGATTTAGAAGAGATATGAACATCACCGTTGCAGTAGATTTAACTGCTCCATTGTTTCAATTCCGTAGCTACACACAATTACTAGACACAGATAATTACATCCCCAGCTTGGTAGAAACCTCGAAGTGGTGCGGGGGCTTAAACTACGATGAATCACTCAGACTATGCTGACGGAAGCATACGCTTCCAGTAGGGCCACCCATGTCAGACAGGCTAGCGAGGAGTAACACACAAAGATCTACCACCCCTAATCCAGGGTGTTACGCGCCACCGTGCCCATTGGATGGTTTGCAGCCAGGGGTATACCGGCTGTATTATAACGGCGCCTCTCTGACACCGGGTAGAATCAGAGCAGTAACCAGACCTTACCATCTCAAAGAGGGGCTCTGATATGGCGGACCATTTGAAACCCCAGAGTGATCCAATGAAACGAATGATCAATACACAAAAAACAATCTCACAAAAAACCCGATAGGCGTAGGTGTGATGAGCCGACACTACCATAAGGGAAAAATCATCAGAAAAACACCGACTCGGCAAAAAGAAGACGTAGGGAAAAATGGAAAAAGCGGGATATACGCGTCGGCACGTGGAATGTTCGAACGTTATATAAACCAGGCGCGATACAGACGGTCGTAGAAAACGCGAAACAATATAAAATGGACATCGTCGCGCTTCAGGAAGTCCGACGCCCACATCAAGTAATCGAAACCAACGGGTTTACATTGGCGTGTGGAGGTACCGATACACATAACCTCGGAACCGACTTCATCATAAGCAAGAAGATTACGTCCCATGTAAAAGATGTGAAATTTATTAATGACCGAATGTCTGTGCTAAAAATACAGGGCCGATGGTACAATTATGTATTTATAAACGTACACGCACCAACAGAATCTGCGGACGAAGAAACGAAGGACACGTTCTATGAGACCCTAGAGGATGTATTTCATGGGATCTCATCATTTGATGTTAAAATCCTCCTCGGGGACCTCAATGCGAAAATTGGAAAGGAAGATATCTCCCAACCAGCTATAGGTAAAGAAAGTCTACACGATGTTTCAAATGATAATGGAATTCGAATTATCACGTTCGCAGCGTCAAAAGATCTGTTAGTAAAAAGCACGACGTTCAAGCACAAGGAAATTCATAAAGCCACATGGATATCACTCGACGGCGTAACGCGTAACCAAATAGACCACTTCCTCATAGACAAAAGACACCACTCGAATATCCTTGACGTAAGATCATATAGAGAAGCCGATTGCGACTCCGATCATTTTCTAGTGATGGCCAAAATTAGAAGTCGGCTTGCAGCAAACCCACATGGGCAGCCACGGGAGACAAGCAAAAAGTTCGACACTGATAAACTGAAAGACCTACGCAAAATGAATATCAAAACGAACTAACGAATAGACTTAGCATTCTAGAGAATGTGAGCTGTGAGGAAGAGGAAGCTAATAGTGTGGACACTAAATGGACATCGATCAGAGACACAATCAAACTAACAGCCCAAAAGGTATTAGGATTTAAAAAAACAATTAAGTCCAAACCTTGGTTTGACGATGAGTGCAGGGCGAAGATCGAAGAACGTAAACGCCTCAGAGTGATCTACTTAGAAAGATATGATGAAGTCAACGCAAAAAGATACGCGACAATTCGGAAAGAAGCAATGAGACTCTCCAAACGCAAAAAAACGCGAATGGGAGAAGACTCGGATCGAAAAAATCCTAGAAAATGCCAGAGCAAAGAACATCAGGGGTATGTATGTCGGCATAAATTCAATTCGAAACGGCTATCGAGAAAGAGCCAAAATAATTCGAGACGCAAACGGCTGTCTGGTCACAGAAACAAACAATGTCGTGACAAGATGGAAGCAGTACTTTGAAAACCTGCTCAATGGGCGCACCCATCAACCCCAAATAAACGCACCAGACGTACATACAGCCGAACCCTAGATGCCAGAGCTCTTTTCGACGAAGTTGTAGACCGGATAAATCGCCCGAAGAACAACACGGATCCCGGAGTCGATTGCATACCGGCAGAGCTTATGAAGCACGGAGAAGAGGCAACCACTCGAAAGATCCACCAACTGCTTAAAACAAAATGGAACAAGTAAGTCATTCCGAAAGAATGGAAAACCTCAATAGTCATCCCCATTTTCAAAAAAGGCGACAGATCTGACTGCGAAAATTACAGAGGAATATCATTGCTCCCAACCACATACAAAATATTAACAAATGTCATACTGACAAGAAGCACGCCATACGCACAAGAAATATTGGGAGACTACCAATGTGTATTCCGTCGGAACCGGTCAACAAGCGACCAGATGTTCACAATAAGGCAACTGCTGGAAAAGAAGTGGGAATACGGAGAGACGGTTCACCAACAGTTCATTGACTTCAAAAAAAGCCTATGACTCGCGCAAGGCAAAGACTCTACCATATTGTGGTTGAGCTGGGCATCCCGAAAAAATATACCGCCCTCATTCAAATTTGCATGATCGAAAACAAAGGACGAGTTAGAATAGAAAAGCACCTCTCAGAACCATTTGAAATCTGGGACGGACTAAAACAAGGGGATGGCCTCTCACCATGTTTTTTTAACCTTGTGCTCGAGTATGTCATCAGAAAGGTACAAGATGACAACATGGCCGGAACATCCCTGAACGGAGTCACACAAGTGCTCGTATATGCGGATGACATCACCGTTCTGAGCGATAATCTAGAAACTGTTATTAAAAACTGTGAAATCATCATGCAAGCGGCAGAAGAGGTGGGCCTAGAAATAAATGAAGACAAAACAAAATAGATGATTACGGCGAGAGCAGGTGGACCTCAGAGAACACATATAAACGTCAGAGGTAAGATATTTGAAAAAGTTAAAGAATTTAAATATCTGGGAACGATACTGACGGCCAGTAACGAAATTTTGAAGGAAATTAACAAGAGACTGCATTCCGGCAACGCTAGTTGGCACATAGTCAGTAAACTGTTGAAATCCAAACTGCTATCATGTAATATAAAGCTCCGTTTCTATAGAACCATAATCATGCCGATTGTTCTATATGGATGGGAAACATGGGCTCTCACAAAAGGGGAAGAAAACATATTCCGCGTATTCGAGAATAAAGTTTTGAGGGGCATCTTTGGAGGTAAATATTACGAGGAGGCAGGACAATGGAGGAAACTCCATAACCACGAATTGGAAGAACTATATCGCAAACCTACAATAGTGAGAGAAATCAAGTCGCGAAGATTAAGATGGGCCGGACACGTGGCGCGAATGGGGAACGATAGCACCGTGCATAGAATTCTTGTCGGTAGACCAACGGCAAAGAGACCGGCAGGACGGCTGCGACGGAGATGGGAGGACAATGTTAGGTTTGACCTTGAGGAGATCGGATCGAATGGTCAGGCATGGAAGGAGAGTGCCCAGGACAGGGAACGATGGCGAAGCCGAGTTGGTGAGGTCATCAACTTCCGGGTTCCTACAGGCCAATAAATAATAAATAATAATAATAAGATAATTACATAGCATCAGTTCACCTTCTATATGAATAAAATGTAATTTAGAACAACTAAAAATAATAGTTGCCTTCGGCAAATTAAACCGGACACTATTTTCACCCCAATCGAGTACATATGTACAGTTTTGTACAAAGAGCATTTAAAAATGATATAGTGTTTTTATTTAGAAAAAAATTCATCTCATTTAGAACAAGCTTGCGGCGATGCGTCCAATGCACAAAATATCAACTGAAATGTGACCAACTGCTTGTTGCTTCTTGTGAAAACTCTATCGAACTATAGTGATGATGTTACAAGCTATTGCTTAATATGTTTTCAATAGTCAAAATCACCCTCTAACACTTGAGGCAAAGCAATGTTTTTGGCTGCTACTAACTAGTCGATAGATGTCTTTCGATATATATCATAATTGTACCAAGATGGAAACAACTTTTTTTTTAAAGAAACCAACAACGCGAGCCCTTTGACTGACAGAATTTTACAGAATGTAAAAAATCTTTTCACGACCTAATGAAATCAGAGAGCATTTTAACCAATTCATTTTCTTTTTCGATTTTCTGTCTTCAACTCTTTGCTTTTATTATTCCTTTCCATGCTAGCAACCGATAAAATCGGCTGAATTGATCCGAACTGAAAACACATCGTCACTAATTGTTCAATGGTCCGCCGCGTGATTGCTGTTCATTGGGTTTAATTTGCTACACTCCACTATCCAATAATCAACCATTGAAGACAAAGTCAAAGACTGACGAAAAAAGGGATAAATAGGAATGTTCATTATACGCTCTAAGTACCTAATGATGCATAACCAATGTCCGGATGTTGAGCCATTGAAATTCTTTTTCCTTCTTTAATGATTTCGCCGTACGGTAGAAACGTCGATCATGCTAATTTTGGTCCGCCATCACCCATCATCACTTTTTCATCTTTTAGCTGCCCGCATCGGATAGTAATTTCTGTTTTATTCTCCTGCAACTGCATCACCGATTTTAGAAATCGCCCTTCGCGTACCTCCCTAGGCGACAATAAGGTCCTGGGCCTCTGGCCTGACACGGTGCTTTTTTTCAGGATTATATGTGTCTGGCACAGGGGTAACTATGGCGATAAGGGGTGTTTCATTTGTCTGGATTTTTAATTGAAAGTAACAGGAGCAACACAGGGAAATTTAGTGGGCAATTAAAAAGTTTTCGTCCTGGACACTATGGTCAAAGGGAATCCATGATGTGTTCGTTATAATTGTTTCTCCTTCCTTTTTTTTTTGTTTCTCTTTTGTATGTGTGCTTGGCGGAAAATTGAATCTTGTAGTCAATTAGATGTTTACCAATGGAATAAGCAACAATGTGGAAAATGTAAGTCAATTTCAATACACAAAATGAAATCCGTAGGACAAAATGTACTATAATAAGACTGTTTGCATCCAATCTACAAGCAGCCTTTTCCATTCTGACAACAATCAAAATATTATTTTTAAATTTTTTTCAATAAAGAATGCCAACCAGCGACTATACGGCTGGTCCTTCGAAGGCACATTTATCCGATGGGACAGTTTCCTGCATACGGAATCAATTCGTCTTGTCGGACAATGACAACTTATGTCAGCAGAAAGAAAATGTATGCGATTGAGTTATCGCACACTAACATTTTCACAAAAGGAATTATGGGGACAATCGGCCATCATTTGTTGTTGAAAATTTGCCTTTTAGATCCCATCGATATTGAAAAAGGAAAGAAAGGATGCACACTAAGCTGAGAAGTCAATTGGGTCTAAAATGATTGCAAGCAGTCGCTTAAGGCAATTCTGGAAATGCCACGTTTCATTATAGTTTCATGTATAGTTGTTTATGAGTATGTAGAATTAGATTTCCATCTACTGGAGGAAATGTATTGTTGTCAAAACGAATTTCAATAGCTGCTTTATGAACGGTGGACATACCACTAGAGTAATAAAATCCCATTAAGCCAACCGCATCCCAATGAATTATTTAGTTTTCCCAGCTGTATATAAAGCTAAACGCTTGCTTGGGATAATAAATAACGTAAGAAATAGAGTTGTGTACAAATGTAAAACAAAGTTTCATTTTGTTAATAAAGATAGGGCTATAGGATAGTAATACTACATTACTGCAATTTCTTTGCTTCGTCCTTTAAGCGGATGGTTCTGCGTGAACTGCGATTAACGACGGAGGCTGGCTCCAATGAGGTCATTATTAAGAGGTTTTGCGTGTAACACATGGAATTATGAAGTTACCAGAAAGATGGCAAAAGGTCATCTAACAAGATGGAAAATATATCATTGATTAAAGTTTATTTGTTGTATTTAAAAAAACAGTGTTTTATTTATCTGAAAAAATCGGCAATTGCACAGTTGCCAACTATATATATGTTACACGCATTGCTAACGTTTTGAATAGCCGCATCCTATGTGACAACGTTACACATTTCTGTGGGGGGCGAAGTCATGGCGCCGGCATGGGCGCAGTATTCTACATCGTCCTCACAAACTTTTCACTTTCCACTCGTCGATTGCTTCGCCGCAGCAAACTGTTCACCAAGGATATCCAAAGGATTGGTAGAATTAAAACACACTTGTAATATAATTAATTCATTTATTCAGACCGCGGTATATTCCAAAATGAACTAGGTGTACTTCATCGTAAAATAATTAAATTCATAAACGCATTACATTGGAAAGGTGTCCTATAATAGTTTACTATGTTTTTAGTTTGCTTATGTGGTGTCGAAAATGAACAGTAGTAATGTTATAAATACGCGAATAACTCACAACGGAGTTTGCCTCGGAAAATAGAATAAAAACACCATACAAGAAACCGTTTGTTTGAGGGCACACTTAATCGAATTAATTAGTAAGCGTTAAATTAAAAAGGTAAACTATTAGAACACGACTGGAGGTTATTACTCGACTCGGGTAAACGCGTCCCCGTGAGGGCTATGGGGAGCGGGAGAAAAACCTACCGTCGCGATCGGTGGTTGGTATAAAACTCAGCGATATGCCTTTTTGGCGGTTATTGTCGATTCGGTCGTAAGTGTTCCGCCGAACACTGTACGCACACAAGGAAGAACACACTGAGCGGAAACGGCACAAATAAAACACGAAAAACTGTTTTTCTATTTGTACGGTGACTTTTATTAATCCAAAAAGCTTATTTTGCACTTATCGTCTAGAATACACAAGTTAATTATTTTTGAAATTAAGCACACGTACGACTCGACGTTCTCGAACAATTCTATTCACGACCTCATTCGGTTATCTCTTCGTTAGAGATCCTCGCGGTTCGATGATCAAAATCTCTGTCTTCTCCTTGACGATTCAAATCTCTCTCCGAGACGGATTGTATCTGTAACACTATCCAAAAATTTTCCTAGTTCCCCTGCTAACAGAATTTCTGGATTCCTGTTAGCAGCATGTTACCGTATCCCCGGGGATATTTCATAGTTTTTTTTTTTTTTTTTTGAGAAAGGGAAAGTCATCATGCATACATTCTTCGTTGAAATAGCATTTCCTTTTTCACGGCCTTCTGTTTGCACAGAACATCTGGCGCGAAGGCCGAGATGATTTTTCGGGCGTACAGCCCGTGGTTGTTTGCCTTTTGTAAACACAACCGAAATCCATTAGATCCTTCTAATGGGTGTGAACTTTTTACAAAGGAATCGTGGGACCGGAGTATTTCCTTTGTTGTCGTTGGATTTGTAAATCTTCCGAATTATCTTGTTGCGATAATTTCGGTTGTTTACAATTTTGGCCGCGGATAGGCGATATGCTTTCTTGCGTTTAGCTGCCGGCGTATGCATCCGTTGTTATTTATTTATCGAAAATGCAATTCCTGGTACATCGTGCAGATGCTTTGGATGGAAGATTTATGGCCTGTAATCTGGAATTGTTTTGCATACTATGAATGGATGCGTTGACTCGATGCTGAAAGTTTTTGAACGTTAAGTTCCTTGTTTTTTGATGTCGGTTTCGACATTGTTTCAGCTTCCTAAGCCCTTGTTACAGGCCTGATTAATGAGCTTTGGGGACACGTGTCTGTGGGCAAGTGTACTGGATAAGGTAAGTCAGTTCCTTGAGGGTTTGGAACCTTACCTGGGCGGAATTGTGCGTTCGTAGGACGCTACACCTTCGCTAATGGGGGGAGTTTCCTCGAGAGAGAAAATGTTTCTCTCGTAGTGAAAACGAGGGAGAAGGATTTCGGTAATGAGGTCCTGTGGTGGTGTGCGTGTAGTTGATCGTGAAGATCACGCTGCCTATCCACGCGGTGAACAAAGGATAAACGAGATGCATTGTTTTACTCATGCACGAGTTCACGAGAAACGAAGCTGACAAAAAAGGGAAGATGGACAAAAGGCATTATGAGATGTGCATTGCAACTGAATAAATAACCCGCTAGTCATCCGGGAAATGGTGCTAAAAGGAGAGATGGGACGAGGGCATCATAAAAGTCTTGGGTTGATGATGCCCTTGCGTAAATAGACGCATATCCATTAGAAAAAGGTGCTAATGGTTTGGGATATTTTCATTATCATTGTCATCATCATCGGCACTACAACCGGGAACTGGTCTTGGCCTTATTTAGCAAGTCCTGAGGCTTGTTAAATTTTCCATAATGATTTGTTTTTTTTTTTTCGGGCAAGGTCAGTAGTCTTGCGCCAAGGCTCCCCGACGGGGAAACGAAGCCTGGTCTCCCGCGTGACAGGCGGGTATACTAACTACTATACTATAGAGGAGCCTATACAATGAAAATTGTATATCGTATCTTGGCTCGGTGGGCGAAACGAACCCTTTGTCTGCATTTGTATATGCAGGGTAATTATTTTGTGGCAAAGCACGAAATTAGTAATTGCAATTAGTAGGAAAACAAATCAGGAGTTGGATATTATGCATGTTTACACGCGAAGGAACTAGGTTTATGGCACATGAAGCTAGATGCTGTCTTTGCTTTTGTCCCTTGAATAAAGGGTCTGCTAGATATGTGCATGTGGAAAGATTAGGGTGCACATGATGGACGAAATTGCTTGGCAAACAATGGTGCCGAAATAGTCTTCCTAATTATGATACATGTATGCAGACGAATTATTTTCTAGCGAATTGTACTGGTGCATTGGGTGTGTAAACAGAATCTTTTAGGTATTTTCATGAAATGCGTTGAAAGCATTAATGTCCTTGAGAAAGGAAATGTTTTCAGGTGCCAATGCGATTGCATTGGTGGGAAACAATGGGAGTTGGGTTGTAGTTATGGGGGGTTCTTCGGGCAAGCTTTAAGGAACCCCCACATTTCAATTAAAATGAAACACCTTACATTTATTTGGACACACACCATTTAGTTTGAACACTAACTAGTTTTAATTTTGTTAATGCTTTATTTTAACTATCATTAACTTTTTTACACACACTCAATACATACTACGCAAACTTTATAATCAATAAATAAAGCACTGGTTATAACATTCGACCGTCTTGGTAAGATGACGGTTTATACACGTCTCTATTTTTATTTTTTCCATACCGCACGACTTACGAGTTCATCCACCTTGGTTGACGGTTTTAATAGACCCCTAATCTAATTATATCAAATTGTCAAGCGCGGCGGGCTTAGTCACTGTGTCCAACTAGGGTCACTGTTGGGTACAGACTCTTTTTAAAATGTCCAAACCGGACAACGTTCGCACACAGCCCTTGTTATCTCCCCATTCGATCATGCAGACCGAAGGGTGCATCCATTGTTTACATGCAGATCTTTTTCCCACACAACAGCCTCACAGAACATTTTTTGTTTTGTTTAACTTAAAAACGACAGCAAAGATATTTTGTATATATTATGGCTTCGTTACCATGGAATTGTTCTCTGTTTTGAGTAGCACATTATTTTCTTTGTGCCGCCATCGACTTTTTCCCAAATGTGATATCTGGATTCCATGGACAACCACGGATATAGTCATTTTGTATTTAACGCATTTTTACGGGTACTCACACATTGGGTATGTTGATTGGGATTAATCAACATATGGAGGTTCACATAAAGGTAAATCATGTTAATGATGGGAGGGGGGGGGGGGGGGGGGACACAGGTGAGTATTAGGGGGTGGTAAGCGTTGCGTGCAACATATATATATACATATATACGAGGGATGGATGGTTTGAATACTTCCATAGCTAATATCCACTTATGATGCGATCGTTCCAATAGTTAAGCGACGATCACTCTCATTAAGCTCTCGATCGGCACTGATGTTGTTATCTGTACGACTTGTCCTTGGAGGTCGATCTTTTTTCGTACGTGCTCGCCCACTTTTAAATTCCCTGTCTCATGTATACACACGATTCTGAGACTGTTTATCATCACCAAATTGTGCCTTCAATCGAGAAAAAAATCTCCTATGGTTTAACCTTTATTTGTTTCAAATTTTATAATAATCCGTTGCGCAACAGACGTATCCACCTCTTCCTAGCCCATGGCTAACCTGCCTACAAAGTCGACCGCGACCCTAGCCAATCCGGTTCCCATACTCTTCATAAACCAAACAACAGCCACGCACAAAATTGTCTAGCTCGCAACTTGTTGCTAGGCATTACACTTAAATTACCATTTATTATTGTATATATAAGATATAATAAGAAAAGTATTGCGGTTCAAATCATAAATGTAAGAAAAATAAAGAGTACAAGAATTCAGGAGAATGCGGATTCTGGCGTGGGAGTGTTAAGTACATCAATGACGACCTAAATAAAGACGTAGATCATAATATTTTAATCATTTAAACCGAAAACCTCCAACAGATTCTGAACTGATATAACCCCGGAACGACAATGCAATTTATTCGCCCCACATTTGCACATAAAATTTATTGTCACTTTGCAAATTGTGTAAGTTGAATTGTGACGCAAACCAATGGATGTATGTCGGCTGATGTTGCATTTCAACGGAATCGCAAAGTGGAAACTGTGTCGATGGAAAACGAATTTGCATTGTCGTCATCGGGAGATCTTGACCCCAAGGTAACAACAACGGGTAAAAACAGAATAGAGGGGAGTCTGGTAATTGGAGATCGATATTGAAGGTCCGTAGTTTTGGTTCCGGGAGAGGTCGGGATTTGGTGAAAGCATTAAAGAAGTAAAGGTTCTTAGTAAGACGAAAGGGAAGACGAAAGATTCCCGAGACAAGAAAAATCGTTGGTGTCTTGTGTCCTATTAGCTACCGGAAAGTATATACATCTTGAATAAGTGTCAATGTGTTAAGTCTAACAAAGCAATATCTAACAAAGTGTGACCGAATCACATAATATGAGATGTGATTGAATAACAATACACAATGTATAGTTAAATAATGATGTGGAAAATTTAATTTCAAGACAAGACCCAAAATACAATTTAATAATATTAAACGTGATGTGCTCAGATGCAAATTTTGTAAAGTATAGTTGGGTGACATCGTGTAAGGTTTAACTAAAAGATAGGACGTAGAACGTAATCAAACAATATCATATGCGAAGAACTTAAATGTAAGCCTACAAGGGATAAATAAATGACTATATGAAGGATATAAACTGTGTGTTTTCCTTTGCAACCGGTGTTGTTGTTCGTTGTGGATAACTAATAACATAACTCCCGCGACTCCTTCAATGACAGATTTGCACGACTTCCGTCTTCGACGACGGTTGAGTATCGACTTTTCACGTCCGTTCTAGAGGATAGTTACGCAACGACTAGTTTTTCTTTTTTATTTTTAAAATGCATTCCACGAAGCACTTGAACTTAATTTAATGACTGGCTGACGTGGATCACGCAGAGACTGTAATTATTTTTAATGTCGGTCTTGCAAGACAGTTTATTAGTGAATCGACGTAATACTAATAGGGCGACACTTGTCTGCAAATGCGTAATACAATCCATACAAAATTATATTTACACATGGGCAACGATTGGAAAGACATTTCATTGCGTTGTTTCCATGTGATTGCTTATTATTATGAGTGGCACAGTATATATTTTGTGTCATTGTCGATTGTTTTAGATGTGGTGCATGGATTCTGTGATTCATCTGCCTACAAATTAGGTGTTTCATATACATTTACAAGGTTAATCAACATTTGGGGGTTCGCAGGAAGGCGAATTCGATTAATGGTAGGGAGTATCCCCGAAAGGATAAGTATTAGTTTGTGGTGATGTGGCGGTTCTACGAACCACACAAACCACTATAGGTCTAGATGTCGTCGTTCCACCAAGAAACATACGACCTATATCCAAATTAGACGTGCCCACAGACACGTGTCCTCAAATGTCCTCCATTCCACCTGAAATAAAAAGTAACTGCATCCTGGAGTCAACAACCCCATGTACCCACAGATAAAAGGGCCACAAGTCCGACCAATTTCCCTACCCCTGCACGGCGATCGAAGGACAGGACCCAGCATAGAAATTGTGTACCAATCCATCAACTGGATGTATACAAACGGTTGGCACAGCTGCGCCAGATGTCGACATCGAATTGCCGGAAATCCAATCCGTCGACAAAACCTTTGTCCATGCCGCAATGTACTTCGCCTAAACAAAGGTCATTGCGATGCAACAGCAATAAATGAAAACGCTGTTCCCATAGGGCAAAGTAAACACGATCCCAAGATCGACTATTGTAAATCACACACTCGATTGTTTACGCAAGCAATCCATCAGAGTTGTGAAATTCTGATCAGAGAATGATCCACAACAACCTGGCAATAACCTCCGCGTCTGTGTGTGTGAGCACGGTCGTCCCTGGGAGAGAGATTTGTGGGTTGTTTTTACGTTGGCATCTGCAAGGATGCGAGTTTATAAAAACTCCACCGACGAAAAGACCAATCACAAACATCGACGCCGTGAAATGAAATTGTTGGATTGTTTTTTTTTGTTAAATCTTTATTGATCACTAGTGAAATGGTTGGTTAGTTCACTAGTCACTGATGCTTGATTAGTTAGCACATATCAGTTAAATTATTTGATGTAGATTTTACACTACTTCTTTTCATAGCTGCTAGGTTGGAATACAATAGCTTAACAGTTATTAGTACGCGGACAAGAAATTGACATTTAAAGGAAAATAAAATCACGCGTACAAATTATGTGTATTTTTGATTTAATGAAAACTCGCGACGACTTTCTCTCTACACGGTATTGCACTCTTGATAAAAACTCACGTTAAAAGGGTGCGACTGTCTTCTATAAAGACTGACATCTGACTCCCAGAAACCATCCATATCTGCCAGATTCACGGTGTGGATTACATTGGTGTGGGAGGATTCTATATGTGTCCGTATGGGACATGTACGTTGCCCTTCAGCCTGTATATCGACAATCGACGAAAATGCACCTAAATAAGCATGGGCTGGTGCAATGAATTGGTATTATAGAGATATGCGGTGGCGAAAAATCGCCGAAGGGAGAAATAGGTTTCTGTGTCTTAAATAAACAGAAACGCTATTTCGAGGGCCATTAATCGTTGATGACCTGCGCCTGAGAACGAAATAGGTTTTTGCTTCAAGATACACAAAAACGCTATTTCAAGGGTCACGATGATATGCACATCGTGTTTACTTAGGCGTTCATGGTAATGCCATTGTAGGCTATAGAGTTTTCGTGGCGATAAGCAAACCGATGGTTTGCTCGCCTATGACCTAGACTATGGTAGCTTTTGTTTGTTATACAGGCCGGAGCATCGTTAGCATGATCTGAGTTATGATTGTCTAACGTCAATCATATTAGTGTCCAAATCCCATGATCGGTAGATAACCGACAAAGGACATTGGTCGCAAGTGTTGCGAACCTTGGGACTGGGGCAATAAATGGATATGAACCGTAGCAAGAAACCATCGGCTTCGGCTATGTCAACAATTACACTGGCCAGCTAGTATTTATCTATTATAATTGCTGACAAACCGAGCCGATGGAGATATGGTACGGTTCATAAACGGAAAAAATCAATGTGATGCATGCCTTAATGAGATTTAACTTTCAGGTGAAAGAGAATGAAGGGTAGCTTACGCTGCCCAAAATTGCAGGTAGGTATGGTGGGTTTGGAAGGTGGTTCATTTAAGAGGATGGGCGGTTCTTTGGGAATGTATTAAAGAACCGCAACATCACTCCCCCCAGTGACGTAGTCACGAAACAGGTAAGGAAGATTGAGAGGGGGGTAGTTGTCTGTGGGCGCGCGCTTGGGCGCGGGTGCGGGGAGGTTGTGCAGGTCGGTCGGCAGTTGTGTCTTGGATAGGAGGCTGTTCTGGAGCTGAAGCTTCCAGAAAGCAGGGCTTAAGTCTTTCGACGCTGATCGTGGATCGCTTGCCTTTGAGATCGATCTCGAAGACGCGGTCGTTGATGCGGCGGAAGACTTTGAATGGGCCATCATAAGGGGGGTCGAGGGGTTTTTTGACCTTATCCACCCTGACAAAGACGTGCGTGCAGCTGTGCAGTTCAGAGTGGACGAAAAGCTTTTTGGAGCCGTGCCTGGCTACTGGCGTTGCCCTAACCTTGCGTAGCAGGTCACGGAGATGCCCCAATTCGCGAAGTTGGTCACGCGGTGTTTCGCCATCCAGGAAGAGTTCTCCAGGAAGAAGGAGGTTAGTGCCGTAGGTGAGCTCTGCTGCCGAAGCTCCCAGGTCCTCCTTAATACTTGTCCTCAGGCCGAGGAGGACAGTGGGCAGGGCGTCGAACCATTGGGTGTCGTTGTGAGACATGAGTGAGGCCTTGGGGGATCTATGCCAGCGCTCTATCATCCCATTGGATTGCGGGTGGTAGGCGGTGGTACGACTTCTTTGGCAGCCGAGAAGGTTTGTTAGCTGCTTAAATATTGTCGCCTCGAATTGTGGACCTCGGTCCGAAGTTAAGGTGGTTGGTACACCGAAGCGTGTGACCCAAGTTGAGTAAAAGGCCTTGGCGACTGATTCGGCAGTAACTGCCCGGAGAGGTGTCGCCTCTGGCCATCGCGTGCAGCGATCCATCATAGTGAGGATATAAGAAAATCCTCTTGATGGAGTAAGCGGTCCCACTATGTCTATGTGGACATGGGCGAAGCGTGCCGTGGGAAGCTTGAATTGTGCTGGCTCCAGTACATTATGTCGCGCTACCTTGCAGCGTTGGCACTGGAGACAAGCACGGGCCCAACCGGTGAGATCTTTGCTCATCCGGGGCCAAACAAATTTGCGACGGACAGCAGCGGCTGTCGCTCGGCCGCTGGGGTGGGCTGGGTTGTGGTAAACCTGGAACACGCCCTTACGCAGTTTTTCGGGAATGTAAGGTCTAGCGGTTCCAGTTGAAACATCACACCAGATTTCGCCCAAGGGGTCGCGAAGGGTGATTTTCTTAAACTCAAGTGCCGTATCGGCAGTTAGGAGGGATTTGAGCTGTTCGTCCTCCTCTTGAGCTAGGGCAAGGTCTGTGTTATTCAAGGCGGTACGCAAATGAATCGTATCGATTCGAGAAAGGGCGTCCGCCGTAACGTTCTGTTTACCGGAGATGTGCTTGATCTCCGTAGTATATTGCCCTATGAGGTCTAATTGCCGCTCTTGTCGGGGGGAGGCGTTTCCCGACTTCTTCCGGAACGCGTAGACTAGCGGCTTGTGGTCTGTTAGGATGGAGAGTGAGCGACCTTCTATCATATGACGGAAGTATTTGACAGCGTTGTAGATCGCAAGTAATTCGCGATCATAGGCGCTGTAACGTCGCTCTGTGGGACTCAGCTTCCTTGAAAAGAAACCGAGTGGTTCCGGTCGGCCTTCAATGTCCTGTTCAAGGACGGCTCCGATTGCGGTATCCGATGCGTCGCATTGGATAGAAAGTGCCGCTCCCTCGAGAGGGTATCGGAGTAAAGTGGCATTTGCCAATTGTTCTTTGGACAGTTGGAATGCTCGATCAGAGACTTCTGTCCAATTGATGGGGCGCTTATCATTGCGCTTAGCTCCTTTCAAGAATTCATTTAAGGGAGCTTGAACTTGGGCAGCGTTCTTTAGTGTTGGGCGGCAGAAGTTAAGCATGCCCAAAAATCGACGAAGCTCACTCACGTTAGTAGGCCGGCGATACTTCATGAGGGCCTCCACACGGTCTGGTAGTGGGCGAATGCCCTGGTTGTCAACGCCATAACCCAGATAGGTGATTTGCTCCTTGGCGTATTGACACTTATCTGGGTTGATGACAAGACCGAATTCACGGAGGCGCTCTAGGACCTGACGTAAGTGGCGTTTATGTTCGGCATGGTCTTTGGAGGCGATGAGAATATCATCAAGATATGCATGGCAGCAATTTAGACCACGTAAAGCCGTGTCGATATAACGTTGGAATGTCTGTGCGGCATTCCCGAGGCCGAAAGTCATCACTTTGAACTCGAACAGTCCGAAAGGTGTAATGACTGCGGTCTTGGGGATGTCTTCAGGTGCCACCAGAATTTGGTGGTATGCCCTGGTGAGATCCAGGGTAGTAAAGACATTGCACCCTCGTAACTTGTTCGAAAAATCGTAGAGATGTGCGATAGGGTATCTGTCCGGGACAGTTGCTGCGTTCAACAGCCTGTAATCGCCACATGGGCGCCACTCACCAGAACGTTTCTTCACTAAGTGAAGTGGGCTTGCCCAGGGACTGTCCGACGGTTGGCAGATACCTAATTCAATCATGTGCTCGAATTCCGCGCGCGCCGCACGTAATTTTTCGGGAGCCAGTCGACGTGGACGCTGGCTCACCGGGGGGCCACGTGTTTCTATGTGATGAAACACCGTGGGTTTGTGTCGACGCTGGTTAGGTAGAGGAAGTGTTGTGCTAACAGATTCCTGTACCATGGCTTGAAACGGGTCTGTGCACTCTGTGGCCCTTGAAGTTACCGCTGAGGATGCCGACATGGGCAAGGGGGGTGCGGTTGGAGCCACTAGTCTGTTATGGGTCGAATCGACCAACAGATTATGTGCGCCTAATAGGTCGGAACCTATTAGGGGTTCATTCACGTCCGCAATGACGAAACGCCAAGTGATCGGACGTCAAAGACCCAGCTGTAATGTCAGCTTTTTACGTCCGTACGTAAGTATTGGCGTATTATTCGCAGCTGACAATTTAAGCGCGGCGGGCACGCGGTTACGCGGAGCAAACGATCGCGGGAGGACTGAAATATCGGCGCCGGTATCGACAGTAAAAGCGATATTCAGTTTAGAATCCTGGATGGTTAGGCGATTTATAGCAGGGGTGCCGGCCGGTTGCGCGAGGGTATCGGTCGACAAAATTATTTCTTAAGGTCGTCCCTGATTGGTGGCTGGTTGCGTCCAACCACAGGGCGACTTGCAATTATATGTGCGATCACCGTATCGTTGGTGATTGGTGCACAAAGGGAGAGAGGCGACGTTGTTGGGCGTATTTTGCCTCTGAATGTTGCCGTTTTGTGAAGGCCGAGGTAGTGCTCGGCGAAAGTTGGCCCACTGAAGGGCATTTTGGGAAGGTTGTTGCCGATCCAAGGGACGATTAGATACGGCACGATTCTGAGCGCCTCGTTGGTTGCTTCTCGCCTCCGCGCGAATTTGATTTAGTTCGCGGAGGACTGAGGTCTGTATGGCACGAAGGTCAGAAATGGTGAACTGAGCAGGAAAACTTCTCGGGCGGAATTCGTTGGGCCTGTCCTCTTGGGTCCGCTGTGTGACATTGGTTGAGGCAGGCCTTCTGAGATGTGATGACGGAGAAGGTTGACGCACCGGAGCCGTCGGTGGGGCTGTTAATGGCGGAAAAGGATGCCGTGTAGGTTGAGCGACGTGTTGAGAAACCGCCGCTACTTGGTACGCTGGAGGCTCAGATTGCTGGTATGAGCTTTCCATAATTGCGTCCGCAATTTTAGCTAAATAGCCTAAGCTCTGATTGGGTTGGGCTACGAGTGCCGAATGGGCATGGTGGGGGAGACATCTCAAAAAGTGAGGCCGTATTAGGTCGTCCGAGATCCTGGTCCCCGCTATAGAGCGTAAATGGGTCAGGAAAAGGGACGGTCTCATTCCCGAAAGGTTGGTTTCGGCCGCCAAGCGTTGTTGCAGCAAACTTCCGGGCTCGTCCAGAGCGTCGGGTAGAGTCTCAGCAAACCAAAGTTCAGGGTCCTCCTCGTCAACAGGGGGCAGATTAATATTGGCAGGGTTGGGTCGGTTAACGACACTGGGGGCATCGTGAAATGCCAGGGGAGCGGGTTGTGCTGTCGCTTCGTGGTCGGTAGTGACTTGTGTATCAGGGAAGTCGGCGCTGGAGGCGTCGTAAAACTCGAGGGACTCGAGTTGTTCTTGATCCTCTTGGGGTGGGGCGTTCCGAGTACGGGCCATCGTGTAATGGGTAATGCCTAAAGGGTAGAGTCAAGTCAAACTTCCTACGGAGGAAGTGGTAATAGATCGCCAAAGGACGCGAGGAGTAGGGGAACAACCAATGAGTTAAAAGGAGTCGCAGATGGTCGAGCAACGTCAATAAGTCCAAGGAAGTCGCTGAGAATTGAGAGTGGTCGAGTGAAGTCGTGATATGAGCCGTTTAGTCGTTATCCCGATTATTTGAATATTTAAATGTACCGTATTAATGCGTTTACGTAATTTGAGTACGATCCTGAAAACTATTGGGCTAATTCGGTGTAGGATTCTGACAATTATTTAAACGATTCAACTTAATTATCTTAATTTATTTGGCTGTTTATTACTAATTAAAATGTGTCGAGTGAGAGTCGGAGGAGTCGTATGTGCGGTTACGGAGAGTTGCACGTTAACTAATACCCTGAAGGGGCTTACAATATTATCATATTTGTTGTAATAATTAAGTGATCAATGGAAACATACCATGACATATTTACGGCAATAAAAAAAAATTACATTAAACTTAAAGAATTCCAATAGGGAAATTGTGCTGTTTTATTAATAACTCAGGAATCTATCATTTATGTCGTATGTTTTAAGTATCACAAGTATCGGGTTATTTACATACGGCAACATATGATATGTGTTCGGTTATACCTATGTGGTTTAGTGCAACACTTCAAATATTTTTATTCATTAATAGTTTCAAATATTGTGGGGGGTTTTGTTATTTGAATTCCTACTATAACAGTATATATATATTTACGTTTATTAATTTCTCTTGATAATGACAGTTGTCTTTCTGAAACATCTTCGTATATTTCATGATATATTTGGAAATAATTTTAGTTCTTATGATTTGAGAAGAAATAGATAGTCGTTAATAGACTACAAAAAAAAAGAAAAAGAAACGCACTCATACAAATGCACATATTTCCGGACATATGTGCATCCATATAAATATCATTTCTTTCATAAATACGTTACGAATTTTGATTATTGACGAAAATGTTTCGGAATTTGTATTGGAATTAACAACTTTTAACTAGATAAGCCAGTTATACTCTTTTCTTACACTGGTAGAATAATTGCCTCGAACAAGTTGTCTACGTTTACAATAGAAGATCGTTTTAACAAATGAGAAATGTGTGTGAATATTTGCACTTAAAACCGTTAATTAATTTCTGCTTAAAACACAACCTTAATAATTAATTCTATGATTCCATACGTATATTATTTATATCAGCGTATTATTATTTCATTATGTTTCCTTCTTTTTTAACAATATGAATGTTACGTGCCACAGAAAAATATTTACAGTATTTTTATCTTGGAAGAAACAAAAAATATGGAACAATTCAAGGTAATAGTGTATACGTAAAAGGCACTTTGTTAATATTAGATGTTCTTGTCTCTTTTAACATGGTTAAGTGGTCTAACAATTAATTGTATGTATACATATTTAAGTATTTGAAGGAAACTGAAGAGACTTTCAAGCGATGCAATGCGATATTGATGGCGTTTAACTTACGGATTTTAAATTTAAATTTCGTTCAGAGGGAGCTTACGCCAGAGAACAAAAAATTAAAAAAAAAAAAACATTTTTGAAAAATACCTGGTTATGTTGTTTGGTACTGTTGATCGGGCCTTCCTGCTTCGGTTGAGTACAGGTGTTCTTTGTCCTGGTGATGTCGGAAGTACTTGCACTGCACTGTTTGGTGTCACTTTTTGAAGGCACTGGAACTGTCTTTGTGGGGATTGGTAAAGCACTGCCAATGCTTTTAGGAGCACTATGTATCGCCAATGTTTAAAGGGTTGGAGGTTGAGTGTTCGCTTTTTTATAACATAAAAAAAGGTCGTCGCGTCACCAATGTGGTTTTTTGTGTTCTTGTATTTAGTGCAATTTATACCGACTGTTTATGTTTTGGGATCCGACAGGTAAACACCGATAGTGTAGCGCAAATGTTAACAAATCGCGAATTCAAAAGTTGAACGAAAGCGCGTGTTCGCTTAGTCGCGGTCACCAATGTGGGTTGTTTTTACGTTGGCATCTGCAAGGATGCGAGTTGATAAAAACTCCATCGACGAAAAGACCAATCACAAACATCGACGCCGTGAAATGAAATTGTTGGATTGTTTTTTTTTTTTGTTAAATCTTTATTGATCACTGGTGAAATGGTTGGTTAGTTCACTAGTCACTGATGCTTGATTAGTTAGTACATATCAGTTAAATTATTTGATGTAGATTTTACACTACTTCTTTTCTTAGCTGCTAGGTTGGAATACAATAGCTTAACAGTTATTAGTACGCGGACAAGAAATTGACATTTAAAGGAAAATAAAATTACGCGTACAAATTATGTGTATTTTTGATTTAATGAAAACTCGCGACGACTTTCTCTCTACACGGTATTGCACTCTTGATAAAAACTCACGTTAAAAGGGTGCGACTGTCTTCTATAAAGACTGACATCTGACTCCCAGAAACCATCCATATCTGCCAGATTCACGGTGTGGATTACATTGGTGTGGGAGGATTCTATATGTGTCCGTATGGGACATGTACGTTGCCCTTCAGCCTGTATATCGACAATCGACGAAAATGCACCTAAATAAGCATGGGCTGGTGCAATGAATTGGTATTATAGAGATATGCGATGGCGAAAAATCGCCGAAGGGAGAAATAGGTTTCTGTGTCTTGAATAAACAGAAACGCTATTTCGAGGGCCATAAATCTTTGATGACCTGCGCCTGAGAACGAAATAGGTTTTTGCTTCAAGATACACAAAAACGCTCTTTCAAGGGTCACGATGATATGCACATCGTGTTTACTTAGGCGTTCATGGTAATGCCATTGTAGGCTATAGAGTTTTCGTGGCGATAAGCAAACCGATGGTTTGCTCGCCTATGACCTAGGCTATGGTAGCTTTTGTAGCCGGAGCATCGTTAGCATGATCTGAGTTATGATTGTCTAACGTCAATCATATTAGTGTCCAAATCCCATGATCGGTAGATAACCGACAAAGGAAATTGGTCGCAAATGTTGCGAACCTTGGGACTGGGGCAATAAATGGATATGAACCGTAGCAAGAAACCATCGGCTTCGGCTATGTCAACAATTACGCTGGCCAGCTAGTATTTATCTATTATAATTGCTGACAAGCCGAGCCGATGGAGATATGGTACGGTTCATAAACGGAAAAATTCAATGTGATGCATGCCTTAATGAGATTTAACTTTCAGGTGAAAGAGAATGAAGGGTAGCTTACGCTGCCCAAAATTGCAGGTAGGTATGGTGGGTTTGGAAGGTGGTTCATTTAAGAGGATGGGCGGTTCTTTGGGAATGTATTAAAGAACCGCTACAGATTCTCGATTGAGAGAAAGTCACCACCAGCGAAAGGGAAAAGAAAACCATGGGGTGAATCATCCCCAGAGAAGTTACCACAGTCGACACGGAGAAACCCCACGAGGAGGTCGGTCCGCGCCGCGTAAGATAGTTAATAAATAACGTATAAATTCGACGTTAAACGCACGCTAAAATAACGCGCCGCAAAAGTACAAGTCCTCCCAACCTTTGAAAGTGTCCGATTTTCGCGAAGGAATTCACAAGTTTAGTTTCGATATTAATTGAACATTGGCAGATACTAAGAGTGTAAAGAACAAAACCAAAGATATCAAAACTGTAAATCAAGTGATATGAAAGAAACAAACTAAATATCAAAAATTAATATGAAGCAAGTGTTGTAAATCCCGGGATTGTGACCAAAATTAAAAATAAAAGAAAAATTAAAACAGACATTTCGCAGTGTTTTATTTTGTGGATGTATTCTCTCCGTGTTTGTTGGTGAACAGGTTGTTCTTTTTGTGTGGGGACAGTGTTCGGTGGAACACTTCAGAGACTTCGGCATAAAAGACAAAATCCGCCAAAGTGAGCTTTGCATGTAACAATCCTACCCCCTTTACAAAGCGAGTATTAATCTTGGAAGAGGAATAGTACCCTTTAAAAGTTATTGTGTCGGATTGTGAAGTGTTGCGCGTAAAAAGATTTTAAAGTTTGAGTTTACAAAATTTTATTATACGTCTTTGCAAATGTTGTGATGTTTTCACTTTTTTGCAATCACCAAACACTCAACGTATCACTATATGCAGAAGTATATCAAAAACGCTTTAATTCCACAAATATTTCGTAAACCTCAACAACTTAACACGGATCCTCATCTGTAGCTCTTGCGATATATAACATTATTGCAAAATCGTCAGCTTCAAAATGTTTTCATCTCGCTCTTCATCAACATCAGTCATTCATCTTAATGGTATATGTAATATTCTGCCGAAATCACCGCCGTAATATCACCGACGAATCCAGGCAAATCTCCCAAGCAACCTGAACTTTTCAACCAACGAACACGTAGGTCCTCCGAGCATCTGCACCATCTATCTACATTCATCATCTAGACGGTACCTTGCAGGCAACTACCCTCTAGACGGGCAGGCTTATAGCGTTTGCGACGATAGTGAAAAACGTGTGATTCGATCCGACGCTATGACGGTTAGCATCACTAAAAGATTGAACCAGTACTTGTAGCGGTTCCGCCAAACCCCACTGACTACTTACCTCAAGAACCCCCACCCCTACAACTCAGTCTGCATAAGCTTTCGCTAATGAAATCGCATTAGCATCTTAAATGCTTCACGCATTAAATAGATCAATATTTAACCTAAAAGCCCATGTAAAAGGAAACATACCTTTCATGCATCCCTTCGCATACAATTCCCAGTAAGATTTCTTGCTCAACTTATTAGAAATTCAAAACCAATTTGGCACCTTCGGTGCCAGGCAGATTCTCCTAGATGGATTCCTAATAACAAAGGATTTTGATTACATACTATGTAACCTTCACAAGGGACCATAAACATTGCGCTGTCTATTTTTCAGCTTCGCCATTTGTATGATAAATCTCTTAACGTACACATTGGCCGGCGACCTTTTCCTTCCAGCAATAAAATACCCAACCAGCTGCATTCAATTAGCGCAATCGACGCTGAAGCCAATTTCCCCTAACTCGCACCAAGTGCAAACAAATAACGCTGTTCCTCCATAGGCTTCCTGGCGATATCATAAACAATCCATATCGTTTGTGGTATCCAAACCGCAGTTTTCATTTAATGAGTGGCTGCTATTTATCCAGTTGACCCTCATTATCGCACGATGCATAGGCCGCTTTGTATTGTAATTGCCCTGAATCCATCCCTCATGACCTCGACGCATAATCAGACACAAACCATTAGCATCCCACGAAATTCGATTCGTTTGTTTCAACGAACACACATCTCCTGGATGCACATTATGCCCCTTCTTGGTGTTTCAGATTCGTTATCATGGCTTCGACCCATGAAAAGAACCTACGTACGCATATACATGCGTACCATGACGATCTCCTTTATGAGATCCGGTTATCACCACAGTGAGAGCGAATGCACCCAGAATTTCCTTAGCCAGCGAATTTAATCTTGGAGTCAAATTCCATCCGCTGACCACAATGGTCACGTGATCTTCCGCCCCTCGTCGCGCGCCAAGGACGCGAAAATACCCGGAGACGTGTGGGTAGTCAACTAAAATTATAAAAAACCCAACTTCGTATTAAAAATAAGTTTACGCGGAGTATAAGAACGCTAAATATTTAATAATGTTTTAGAACAAAAGTAATGATTGTGAAATGTAAGAATCTTTAATAAAAAGTGCGTGTCAATTATAGAGACAAACTTGAGTGTTTCATTCACTTTCCTCCTGGTGAACTCCTTGTGGACGGTGTGTTGCGGAGTTTGTTTTTGTTTCTTCTTTGATGAACAGTTGCTGCGGTGGAACTAACGTTTCGTGATTGATGGGGAAGAAGTGAACCGTGTGCCCGTGTCCGGCATAATACTTTTCCTCCCCACATACTCAACACATCAGGCCAATGCCGCGTGTACGATTTCGGTTTCCAAACTCAAGTACATCCGACTGATGTGGAATTGCTATATTTAATGCTTGGTATACGGCGGATGCATTTTCTTATTCGATTTCCTCTCGGTGTTCTTCACTATTTGCTTGCACACAATATAGTGTGTATCTGTTAGAAATACCACCGGCTTGTGAGAGTTGGAATATTCCAAACCACGACTGCTGTTTTTATCAGGATCTTCTAACGGAAAAATAATAGATTTGACTATGGTGAGAAATTTATAATAAAATTGCTATTTCATTATTTGTAATGGTCGTAATTTACAAATCCTAGAATTTTTCTTGGAATAATTAATAGTACCTAGCCGAGTTACAATGCTATTCCTCTTCACCCAATAACAATCAACTGGCGATAGTGAGGGCTCATGTTCAATTAAATAAACTATATTCGTTCTACATACCATGCGATCTCAAAGGTTGAAAAACGTACTACATTTTCAGCAACTTCAATTTTAAAAGAAAACATTTCTCATTTTAGGCATGTATACGCGTGAATTTAATAAATCAAAAAACTTTATATTAAATGGAACAGCGCTCATAATCTCCACGATTTTCAAACAGCAAGTAACATAAAACTCACAATTCTACCATTTGCTTAATTACTATTCCTGCACATAGCACGTTACTAGTATAGGAGGTTTAGTATATTTTCCATTCTCCTTGTAATTTCTTCTCGGCAATGCTCATGTTCCGCAAACCTCAACGAATCCTGGCTAGTGGAGGAGTCACCACCAACAACAAAAACAAATCAGCATAATGTTTTCACTGAGACTTTATGACCTCTTGTTTATGCCATCCGCAACTAATAGTACTCCGCCATACCATGCAGAGAATCTGAAAACCGAAGCGCAGCAGATGTTAAGACACATCTCATATATGGTAGGTTAATCAGAACGTGGGGTGGGTGGTAGGATGTGTTTGTTGAACTTATGTCACCGTTGGAATTGTTAACATCAACAGGACATTGTTTTCACTAATTACATTCGCAACGCACGTACGCGTTCTCTCAAGTAATTTCGCATATGTTTAGCTGTGCATGCATTACGGAAGGGGAACAATAGCGACAGGATATCCCCCAGTTGAATGGAAAATAATTGAATAAGAACGTCCTGGTTAATTCGACCTAAATGAAGCGGGGAGGACAATAAAAACCACATACCGTCCGCAACTAAATTGAAGTACTCCAGCCGAGCAGCCAGCTCGTCATGAAATCATTGCTAGATCCTGTCAAGGATATCCTGAATGAGTGTGCACATTCCTAGAAGCCATTCGAGTAGCAGACCACAGGAAGTTATGCACTTTAACTGCGACATGAAAGGATGTTGGTTCTTTTTTCTATGTACCAGTCACCCGGTAGAGAAAGGTGATTTATGAAACAATAATTTAAGTTAATACACAAACAGCGATTAGCAAAGCCACAACACAACTGGCAATAATGAATGGGTTGGTATGCAAATGAAAAACAGCACTTGGAGTCATTCAATGGTATTAAATGCTCGGATTAAATCACTGTTCACACCGCCTCTCATTAATGTTCATCACAAAAAGGCAGAGGGACATGATTGTCTAAAGCGTTCCTGTGACAGACTCAAAGGCAAGAGAAGAATTTAAAGACGAAAGTACATGTGAAACCTTTAACAAAGGTGAACTAAGATTTGGTGTATGAAGCAAGAGGCACATACAGGAATAAATAAAGGGACACTTCTTCAACTGTGTTACACCACGTGGTGAATCTATACCAAACACTTTATTTATATGAAGTGCATAGTTTCGGTTCGCGAGAGAAATGACTTCCAGGTTATCCTAATAGCAGTTTTGGCCTTATGAGATGTTCCTATTATGTATTTGCCGACAAGACCCATGAAAATTGCACTATACACGAATGTGGTATTACCTCTTCAGTGTTTTGATCAGATAACCGCAAAATTCCCAAGAGTATTTCATGATGGGCATTCATTTTACAATTCGGAATTGAATAAATGACCAAAGTTAAAATGGGAGACGAATACGTCTCTTTTTGTAAAGAAGACTTCGTACATACAGAGACGTCGGTGTTTGACATGAAACTGTAGCGTTCTACGAACGCACAATTCCGCGCAGGTAAGGTTCCTACCTTCAAAGAACTTACTTACCTGATAACGCAGCGCACGTGCCCACAGACGCGTTCCCCAAAGTCCCACCTTGGGCCTGCAACTCGCAGCCAACGTGGAGACCGACACCAAAAAGCAAGGAACTGAACGTCCCCAAAGCTTTTTAGGTCAAGCTCAACAATTATAACTCATCATGCCTGAAACAAAGGTATAAACATCCATGCGTTCTATTCCTAAAAAAAGAAAAAACAATTCCCAAAATGCCATACATGCTGCCTGCGCCCAGGAACATCTCATCGAACCGGCAATTCCGAAATTCGATACAAAAGAATTGCTATCATCAAAGAATGAACCGATCAACGGATGCACGTGCGGGTAATCTAATGCAAGGACCACCCAAATCCGTTGAACAACAGAAGGCAGCCACGACCTATCGCAATCGAATATATCTCAACGAGATATCCGATAATTTATGAGGAGTTAAGCCAACAGAGGCAATACTCCGGTCCCACGGCCACGCTAGAATTTCGCACAATTATAAAGATCTAATGGATTTCGATTCCGGGTACCAAGTTCAAATAAGACCCACGGACTGCACGTCAAAACAATCGCCGAATATCTCTGGTCTTGGCGCCAGATGTTCTGTGCAAACAGAAGGCCGTGGAAATGAAATTCTATCAGCGATAATAATGATGTATGCAAAGATGACTTTCCCCTTTCAGGAAACTACAAAATATCCCGGGTGATAACATGCTGCTAACAGAAATTCGGAAGTTCTGTTAGCAGAGCAAATAGGGAATATTTTCCGGATAGATACAGATACCAGTTTTGAATCTGGGTATCTGTGTGAGCAGGATATTGTTGAGGCTTGAGATAGTCAGTCAGATTTTGATAGCCAAATCGGGTAGCCTATTTCGAGCAACCAAGGAGGTTATATCGAGGAGCAGACAGTTAGAGAACCCCGAGGAAGACGTCAGTCCACGCCGCGCCGATTAGCGAAAGAAATCGTTTGCCCCCAGTAAACTTAAAAGGGTACGCCAGTTCACCAACGCGATTTAATTAAAAGACGAGATTAGTATGTGGACGGTGCATTAATATAGTGTCGATTTGATTTTCATGTTTGGTTGTGCTACAGAAGCTATAAAATCAATGTTCGAATATATTCGTTTAATCCATCTATTATATTCCCTAAATAAAAAAAGATATTGTAACAATTTTTGTAAGAGAAATAACATAAAATAAAAGGAGCGCTGCAAAGGAAAGGAAAGACTTGGTGTTTAATTGTCGCTGTCTCCGCTACATGTGTCGTTTCGTGTTTATTGACAGAAGGTTTACAGACTACGAAACCGCCAAAAGTCCATTTATCGACAATGAAGATGACGAATTTGAGCTGACAACCATTGAAAAGGAAAAACTTATAGAATTATCATGCGATAGCCTACTAAAATAAAAGTTTCAAAATCGAAACCTTAATTCAATTTTGGGTGAATCTTAGCGGAGAGTATGAATCTTTGTATTGCAAAGCAATGCAAGTGCTTCCGTGGAGGTTCCACTATTTACCTTTTCAATCGCCCCAATAACTTCCTCCCAAAGCTCCAGAAATCTCATGGTTTTTCGCTTATGCAATCGCATTAGCACCCTCAAGCATTCCTCCCATCAAGGGCATTCCTGCATTTAATGCGTTATTCACTTTCCCTGAAAGAAATCGGTACACTATTCTCGCATGCATCAAGGCATCTCGGCATTTTTCTGAAAAGAAAAACATTTCGGTTGCCGTACTAGATAACCACAATAAACTATGGAAACAATCAACGGCACCCTGCCTGCCTACGTTTTCTGTCTCACACGTGCGCGGCAGATTTTCCTTGTTTATCTGTATCCACGGCGGCTTTTATCCAACCAACAAAGCATAGCGCAACTCGCGCCTAGCTGCCAAGAAAGGATTCTCTAGTAGTGTAAATATTCACACTGGAATCTGACCCTTGAGTCGGCATAGATGCCATATACAATCGGCGTAGATGATATACACAACCGTCATTGTGTAACCATCTAAATTCCTTCTCAATGACTTGCAACAATTATAGCGTTTGAAATAATAGTGAAGAAGATCGTGTGATTCGAACTGACGCTATGACAGCTCGAATGACGAAAAAAATTTTACCTAAGCGTTACACACCAGGCTACTGACCGTGTTTTGAATTTGATTTCCAAACTCGAGTATATTCCACTGGTGTGAATTATTTTTATTTATCGCTTGGTATACGGTTCTGATGTATTTTTCTTATTCGATTTTTTTCGTTCGGTGTTCTTCACTATTTTTGCTTGTGAATTGTGTGTATCTGATAGAATCGCTACAAAACCTTTACCACTACTTTATGATAAGAGATCTTAATTACAGCAGAAGGATTCAAAATTTGATTTCTCAACAAATGAATACGGTGTTACAAACGTTCGCAAATATGCTACGATCAAAATAATAATAATGATATTTCAAAGAACTACTAGCCCGCTTGCTTCGACAAAATGCAAAAATTAAGGTTTCCAAGCCTTTGTATTTTCCATCGGAGAGCATCCCTTAGATCTTCCTAGATGTTTGACCATTTACTTCATTATAATAAAAATGAAAAAACTAAATAAAAAACTAGCACTTCATGCTTTGGTAGGATAAAAAATTAACAAAAAAAAATTAGATTCTCGATTTGATTAACGAGTTTTAAATATTAACGAAAATAATTGGATGGTGTACTTGAATTAAATGATGTCAGACAACAATTTAAAACGAATGAATAAATAAATGTACCATGTGAAGTGGATACTTGTTTTCTGCGGATATACAATTTTCACAGATCATTGCTGATGCGAATAAAATTAATTTTATTGACAGTAGTTTCGAGAATTACATTCGGCTTCCACTTCACTGGCTCTTTCATGATAAATGTGTACCAACTACTCGTCGATATTCTCGTTTCGTTTTTATTGTACTTATTTATTGCTTTCATTATTTCTTTTGGGTTTTTGGTTTTAGGTCAAACATTAAATATTTATTCAGTGCATTTAACATTTTGTATGTAATTTTTCAACGAAATTTGATTTTAAAGTTTTCCTTTCGGTTGCCATTTAATTCTTTGAATTAAATGTAAAATGAAACATTGCGTTTGTTTAGTTGCTTATACTCGGCTGTTATGGTTCGTACAAGAGCAACGTAGGCGACTCATCATCCGAAATAAAATAAAAACATTGCGAGAGTTTTGTTAAAACGACGTGTATATAAACGCAAACAAATGTTTTTACTTACAAATGTTACACACCCGAAGTCTGCCATCAAATCCTTACAGGCAAGGCGGACCACTTAGTTAATTAATCTCTCGTTTGATTATCGCAGTATTCCATGGAGCTAATATTCCACGTAGAAACGCTGCAACCCAGTTTATTCTATATGTGGTATAAAATACCTTACATAGATCCGTCCCATTGTTTTCTTGTGGCACTGTTTTAAATTAAATTCGAGTTCAGGAAACAATATTATCCAAGGAGCAAATAGTGTCCTCCCTAGTCAGCAGTACTGCTGCCACACCATTCAGAGACACTAATGGAATCTTTAGGGTTTCTCTATATTACATGGAGAACCAACCCACAATTCCAACCACAATTTCCGCCTTATTTCGACCGTTAACGTCACATCAACCCCCACATTGGTGACTTTTTAGTGAAGTACATGGAACCTTCCGTCATGCGAAATAAAAGACTAAATTAGTGACAGTGACCAAAATTAAAGATTTCAACCTACAACAAGATTTCCAAAAAACCATTTAAACCTTCTGATCAATTAAATAACGAAAAATCAAAAACAGTGATTTTAAGAAAAGATAGTTCCATAAAAAATTAAAATAGTAACATTTTTCGTTTCAATAAAAATCAAAAAAACAATTTAACAAAATTTCACAACAAAAAAATTCAAAAAACAGTTATTAAAAAACCTAAGCGATCAAAATTAAAAATTAATAAAAATCAATCAAAAACATTCGACTAAAAAATACTAAAAGGGCAAGTAGAGCCCCACCTCAGTTTTACTATTATTTGCAACAACGTCCTGAACAAACATCAACGTTTCAACAGACATCACGGCGACGCAACAGACACCGCCCACCTTTAAAACTCACAGCGTTGGATCTCAGGTTTTTTCTTTCCGTTTTATTTAGTTTTCAAAATTTCATTTCTCCTAGCGGTGAGCTCACTCTGAGCCACCAAACATAAAATTTAAATTGCATAAAATATTTAAATAATTTATTGACTTTAAGATTGTAATTTGGAAATAGTGTAATCTTTAATTAAGCACAAACTTTCAAAGCATTGTTGGTCATTACATGTTCTGTCTGACCAAATATCAGTAATAGTTGTTAATCACCGAAAAAGGAGAGAAAAAAACTCAAACTCAAGTTTAAAGAATAATAGAAAACAACCATAGTTTTAAACGTTAAACAAATTCTTCCCTTTGTCAATTCATTAAATAACAAAGGATATTTCAATTACAATTATACAGGAGCTGTGTGAAGGCAAAAAAAAAAATTAAACGAAAACAAAAAATAACAAATTAATAATAAACTGAATTTATTAACGCGAAAGCGAACCAATTTTGAAACAATAGAAATGACTTACAGGATTCTATTAAAATTAAGCAATTAGTGTAATCTGTTAAAAATAAAACAAAAATGCAGGCGTCTTTTTTTTTTTTTTTTTGAATTTGCTTAACAAAAACACACACAAACGATATTTATTTAGAAATTTATATATATTCTAAATAAATCAAATGATTCCAAAAAGATACAATTTCGTAATCACTAAACTTACTTTTAAGAAATCTACAACAAAAAAAGATAAAAGGTACCTTACACAAACACATTCATTATTTTATAAGACTTTTATATAATTAAGTTCATTAAATTATCACTCGCCCTTTTCAATTATTAACATCTCGTGTCTTCACGCACATATCCGTCCCTTCTTAATATTCCCTTTCCCTTTACAATAGAAAACCCTTTCACAGTAGATTATAATTTAAATAAAAGTTTACCTCCATTTAAAACCCCATTCACATTGCAATAACCATCGTCCTTTTATTAACCATAGTCGCCACCTATCAACCAGTTCGACTGTTTCCTCGAAATAACTATAGTGGAAGCCGAACGAACGAAACAGGATATGTGGTGAAAGACACGAGATTGTCGGTCTTCTTGTGTAAACGTGCGTTGAGTGCAGTCGGGTGCTCCGCACAATTATTCAAAAAAAAAAAAAAAAACCAATAAAATTATTCAAATTAGATTTCGGTAAAAGAAAAAAAACGTGTGTCGTGTGCGTATGCGGTTGTGTGCTGTGCCGTTCAAAAGAAAATGATATCGTGTGTGTCGTTTAACTTAATATAAATTAAATTCTAAAAAGTAATAAAGAAAAAAAAAGAAAAGGAAAATAAAACATTTTAACAAACTGAAACAAAAAGGAGTTGTCATTAGGGAAGTGCATATTCACATATAAGTGCAACAGAAGCCGAAATCGTCCACGTTCCTCCGCGAAAGAACAGGAAGGGAGTGCAGCGGACATCAATTAGTTAGGGGTAAGTTTAGTATACCCTTAATAACCCTTAAATACAATTGTTGTAGAAATAATCTTCAACAAGACATCCAAAGTAACAATTTAAAGTGTATTAAACAACATTAAAATTCAAAAGAAAAAAGAAAAAGTACAAAAAAAAAATATTGCAACCGTAAAATCGACCAGCCAATAAGCGTTTATCTTTTAACAATAAAAATTATAAACTGATTGAAATTAAAAAATTATAGTAATAAAGCGGTGAAAACATTTACACTAAATCAGTCGAAATAATTTTACTTAATTACAATTATAAACTATTGTAAGCCCCTTCTGGGTATAATCAGAGTACAACACGGCAATATTCACAATACCACTGGTCTTAACGCGACGCTCGTTTGACTTTCCTTGGCTCCTCGCGTCCACTAGCGAACCCTTTCGACTCGATACGACGGCACGCGCCTCCACTCGACGCCATTTAGACTTCTCGCGCCTCCACGCGTCCACTTTACGTCGCTTGCCTACTCACGCAGCCACAACGCGACCTATTTTCTAACTCCCTCGATCCCGTCTCCTCTTTAGTTTTCGGCACCACGATGCCCACCACATGAGCCGGTACATCTCAGCAGACGCAAGCGCGACCTCAATCCCCCGCATTCCAGGACGCTTCCGGCGTCGAATCCCCACCCCTACCGCCAAATATTAAGCTTCCTCCTTTCGACGAGGAGGATGCAGAGCTATGGTTCGCCATAGCTGACCGCATTTTCCGGGCCGCCAACATGCACGATGAAGAACTCCGTGCTGTTGAACTGATGCGGGTGCTAGATCGCACACAGCGGACGCATGCTGCACATGTGATTAGGTCGTCAAGCCCTAATCCTTACAGCAAATACAGGAAACGCTCCTCAATGCTTTGGGCGAACCCATCAGCATCAGGCAGCAACGCTTGGCGGCCACAACCAACTTTTCGGGTATTAGACCATCCCTTTTCCTGACCCATTTACGCTCAATAGCGGGGACCAGGATCTCGGATGATCCAATTAGGCCGCACTTTCTGAGGTGTCTTCCTCAACATGCCCGCTCGGCATTAATGGCTCAATCCAATCAGAGTTTGGGCTATTTATCAAATGTTGCTGACGCGATCATGGAAAGCTCAGATCCGCAGTCTGAGCTCCCAGCATATCAAGTCGCGGCGGTTATCCAACACGTCTCACTGCCTACACGGCACACATCACCTCCTTTACCAGCAACACGGACTGCCCCAGAAGCATTATCCTCACAGACAACCACACCCTCCAGAAGGCACGCTCCTTATACCACGTCTCATATACCCCAGCGAACCCACGACCGCAGGTCCAGCGAGTCTCCCTCAGACAGCTCCCCTGCACACGTCACCATATCCGACCTTCTAGCGTTGCAGGCCTCACTCCGGGATTTAAACCATACCCAACGCGTAGGTCGCCCCTCGCCCCCCCAAAACACCACACCTGTGGATCAAACCACGTGGGACCACGGCGCTCGTCGCTTGTATCGGGTGACTATACGTGTCACGTGCAGTTTTCGCCATAAACTAAGCCACCTATACGACGAGTGCCGGAAAAGGCGAAACACACCTTTCTGTCGGGAGTGCTGCCAGTATGGCCACGACATTGTAGAATGCCGTACACGATACACCACACTACCATAGAACAGGTCACCGCGCCAGCAGAGGGAGTCCCAGAATAATACACATCCGGGACCAGACCAACCCTCTGCCTCCAACACTCCAGCAACATCAAACCCCCGAGTGTATGGCATTCGGAGTTGCTGCGACTTCTGTGGCCGTACAGGTCACACACGGAACAAGTGCGGGGGGGGAGGGGTATTGTAAACACCTGTAAACGCCAATAAACTAAATACTAAAATCTTTGTCTTTTTAATTGCGACTGGCCGATTCTCAAGACCCAATTCAACAATCGGTTTTCACTCTTCCCTCGGGTCGGGGGAAGCCGGTGGCGACCGCAACGAGCCTTCTCAGGAGCGGTCTTGAGAGATCCCTCGTCCTTAAAAGGACAAGGAGACACGCTTCCTGAGTGAAAGGCTATAATTCCAGTGTACCAAATCCCTTCCTTAATCCATCCAATATCAAATTTTTGGTTGTACCCACATTCATTTCCGTCTTCACTGCAATATTATCACGTTAAAAATTGTCTACGGATACTTCTTTTGTCACAGCTTCAATGGGTTTTAAAATATTGATAAGATCTTTAATACCATTGTGGGGGGTTTCTCTATATGACATGGATAACCAACCCACAATTCCAACCACAATTTCCGCCTTATTTCGATCGCTTTCGGCGTGTCATACTAACCCCTATCCCACCGTTCGGTATTCACCTGAGAATCATTGATTTCCCAAAGGACGCATAGATAAACTCATTATCCTATGCAGAAAATGAATAATTGAGTTTAGCTACTTTTTTGCCATACGGCAACTGCATTTTGCTAGCCCATGAGATTTTCACCGGAAATCACATCATGTCGGTTAGCAAAAACAAGTCAAATCTAACGACGCTGTTGCATAACCAACGGCTGGGGTAATTCCAAATTATTCCAGTTTGGTTTTCATGATAAATTGCCCTAGCCAATTTGGCGTCACTTCAGCTTTTCTTCAGATCATCCATTCGCTTGGGAGCAACGATCTCATTTTACAGGTGAATAGCGTAAACTACATTTCCTCTCCTTCACAATTCTGTCTTTCCATAGTTCGATGCACTCTGAGATCACCACAATCACCGCACTAGGTCAGTGGATCAGTCTCAGACACACACACCAAGCCAGATCAACCCTGGGTTATTGTGCTTTCCTTTTGATTTCTTCATCCTTTCTACGCCCATCGACGTCGAACGAATACGCAAGTACTTATCCACCTCGATGAGCGTGGGGAATTGAAGGATGCACAACAGAGCACGATTACCATTGGCTGATCGTTGTGTAGAAGCAGATATCCCAATTTCCATCCCCAATTCTAATCAACCACTATCCAACCACAGCAGCGTACACACGTTACGCAGCATCCAGGAGTCTTCACCCAACCATAACAGCGGCAAGTCACGCCACGTTACAAGTCAATTTTCATCCACCGCAGTGTGTCCGAACGTTTCATAAGAAATTTACAGAGCGTGGTGTCGAGTTGAAGTCGTGTTCATTGTTCTATCTAAAACAAATCAATTTTAGCAACGGCAGGCAAAGGAAAATATCGAGACATAGTAATTGATTTATAAATGCCGCCCAACATGAATAATAAACAGTGTAGTTAATGTACAAAATAACAAATACTTTACAAATGTGATGAAATAAACTCTGCGGAATAAGTTAAAATAAAAATACAAAAAAAAAGTCGAAATCCTGTGAAACAGTGCGTTTTATTTAACCATTAATTTCAGGCGAACAATTTTTGTGCAGAAATCGTCGGTGGGTGTAGTGAAATCCGAGTCATACGCTGACTTCACCACGCAACCCCCACAGATGTTTCTTAACAAAATGTTTGCCAACAATTTGGGGTTCTTCGCAGTAATTGGGATGGATCCATCTCTCACAATCATCATCATCGTCATCATCGGCACTACAACCAGGAGCCGGCCTTAGCCTTATTTAGCAAGTCCTAAGGCTTGTTAAATTTTCCGTAATGATTTGTTTTTCCGGGCAAGGTCATTAGTCTTGCGCCAGAGGCTCCCCGTGTATCCTAGAAGTCAAGAGTCGGTGTCGAACGTTCGAATATATTTTGTCAAATTGTCACCGTATTAAGTTATTCAAACGGTCCACTTTGGTGGGCCTTTCAAACAATTTTTTTTCCTACGTTGGTACAAATGACACACACAAAAAAAAATGCGCAAGAACTCCATTCCCATACTCAAAAATCTGTTCATAAAATTCCACGAAAACTTTAATTTGTCTTCACAGAAAGTATCGAATAGCCTTGCCGCTTTTGGCCATATGTCCACTGTAAAAGTATTTCACCTCTCCAATGGAGCAAAACTGGCCACGATACGGTTTTTACTTTCTAAAGTTAGCAATGGACAAGAGATCATTTATAAAAAAGAGATCGAAAGTGAGAGTTTATATAGACCTCTGTGGAACACCTGCATTAATTTGAAGTGAAGCAGATTTAACACAATCAAGAACCACTTGAAGTGAACGTCCAGACAGATAGTATCTTATCCGTCGGATAAGTAAATTCCCCACTCCATAGGAATGTAATTTCAACAAAAGGGCTGGATGCCAAACTCTGTCGAAATCCTTTGATATATACAAAACGACAACCTTGCTTTCACTGAGGTACACCATCGAATCTCCTGTAGACCATTTACAATGAAAGCCATATTGCCGGTCATTGAAGAGATATTTAGAAAGTTGCCGGTTAATAAGTGATTCCATTCTCACCGAGAGAATAAAAGCGAGTGATGTGGGTCGATAAGAAAAGGGGTGGATGATTTGTCGCCCTTTTCGGGAATTGCTTGACTGTTTGCTGACTTCCATCTACTTGGGAAACGAACAGTTGATTATGATGGATAGAAGAGTTTTAGCAATGGTTTAGCGAGTGAAGAAGAAGATCTCTTCAAGAGAATTGGGGTATGCCATTCGGACCAGCGGATTTGTTTACGTTCACTTCCTTGAGTGCTCGGATAACAGGACGCGGTCGAAAGTGAATATGGCTCATGGTGTGGCTTTTATGCTGAAGTCGAGGCGGAATTGATATGGTAGTGTGGGGAGGATGGTCGGGACGCCAGCATGGGCGAGAGTTATACTATCCACCCACTCGCCGCTAACGTTCCGATGTCACACACGATTGTTCCGCTGCCTGCAAACGAACAATCACCAGGAAGAGGAATAACCACAAATGAAACGCACAGATTTAATTGGCGATCACCGCCTTTTTATTACTTTAATTGTTTGTTTGTTTTTTTTTCACATTTTACACTATTGTATTTAGACCGGGGTCACAAGAGAAATTACTTTTAATTGAATATATTAAACACTACTGTATTCGACGCAACACTAGCCACGACTCGGGGTACAACACGCGTGTTCGCAGCGCTACGGACAGCGGGAGCAAAACGATCGGCTCGGTCGGTAGATGGTAAAGGACTCCCCGAAACACGCCTCGTGCAGAGCCGATTTGCTAAAGGGGTGAGTTTCCCCGGGAGAGAAAGTGTTCCTCTTGTGGTGAAAACGAGGAAAGAGGATCTCACTGGTGAGGTCCTGTAGTGGTGTGCGTGAAGTCGATCGTTGAGATCAGATTGTTTACATTACGCTTGCAGGTCAAAAGCGAAACGAAACCTAAACAAGAGATACAGACAAAGAAAGAAGCGACCAAATACATCGTCCGGTAATGAGGGTCAGCTGAGTAAATAGCAGCCGCTCATTAGATGCTAAAAGGGATTGAAATAATGGAGATCGTATATCGTATCTTTGCCGACTGGGAGAATCGGATTCTTTTGTTTGCATATGTTTATGCTATTGAATCCAATCCGACGGCTAAGCGCGACGTCGGTGATTGTTTGAAGATTCAAACAAAGAAATATTTCCGCGAGAAGTGCTTGCGGCTGAATCAATGGTTGCAAGTCTTTGGAAAGTAATTTAGATGGTTACACAATGAAGTTGTGTATACCATCTGTGTTAATTAGGAATTCGGTTCTTGGTCGCTAATGCAGAAATTCATTGATACATGCATGAATGCCCTTAAAGGAAAAATTCTTTACAGGAATTTCCCAATAATGTATTGAAGGCATTAATTATCCTTGGGGGAGAAATGTTTTTGCTGCAGATTGTGGTGCAGGTCTGGGGGGTTGGAATTTGCCTGGCAACCAAAGGTACCGCATGGGTTTTGGGATTCATGATAAGTTAGGAAAGAATTCTTATAGGAAAGTTGTATGCGAAGAGATGAATGAAAGGTAAGAATTCTTTTACAGGGACTCTTAGGTTATACCTTAGATAACCTAGATGCGTAAAGCATTTAAGGTGCGAATGTGATTGCATTGGAGAAACTTATAAGGTTGTGCCGAAGTTGTGGGGGTTCTTCAGGTAAGTAACAGTGGGGTTTGGCGGAACCGCCACAGTAGCACGGAACGTCGAGTTGGCTGCAAAATGTGCAGCGGATAGACTCGCTATATCTATTCTGGTGGTGACTTGTCTGTCACCGACTAAAAGCAAAGAAATGGATCACGAGACCGAGTTTTGAACGTTTTTCACATATGCCCAAAAGTATTGTGTTCTGAAAAGCCCACGATTCTGCCACATGCCCGCATTGCCACCTTTTGAGACATCGTGTGGGTGTAATGTGTTCTCGTAGTGTGCATCTCATTCATCCGACCCATAGAAAACCAACTAGATCAGTGGGACGTGTGTGTAGGGATCCGTTTGTTTACTTCGGATCCTACACAAGACCTGTCGTACGAACAGATAGTGCAACTGCGTATTTTATTATTTACTTAAGGTATCCAAATCGGATTGCACAATTGACCCGATGGTACGAATCACGAAGCAGTAGCCCACGTGCTGTCTTGTCGGTGGTTACAGTGACTTACTATGGAAAAAATTTGGAAGGGATATAGTTTTTATATCGTACAGAAAATACTATATTTCGTTGCTCATAAGTTATATAAAGGTAGTAGTGGGCTTAGAGCGGTTCTACCCCAGGAAGTGACGTCAGAGCCGCCATTTTGAAAGCTCAGTGTGTGGGTAGGTGTCTCGATTATCGCGATGTAAATCCGGTGGGTGACAAAACTTGGATTATAACAGTGGGAGGCAGTTAGATTTGAAATTAAATCCATATTGTATGAGAATTGGCAGTTAAAATTGAAAATACTGTTTTTATGTATTGCATTTGGTCGTTAAAATCGAAAATACTGTTGAAAAGCATTGCAGCTGGTTGTATTGGGTGTCGGGGGCTTTTGTTATATTAATTGTCGTTTTATGTGTACTGTTATATTAATTGCGAATATATTGGTCGAATGTTTTATTTTTAATGCGTAGTATAGTTTTAGGCCTACACTTTAACGATTACAAAACTTGGAAAGAACACATTAATAGGGGATATATTATTAGTCATTGAGCTGGGTAATATATGAGAATTTTTTTGTATCCCATTATGAAATATGCTGAAACAACAAAAACCAGTCCAATGCGTGCGAGTTGGCGTTGTTTAGCATGCGACGTCATTAGGTTTTTATGTTTTTTTTTTCTTTTTACTTTGTCGATTTTCATTAAAGTGTTTTAATAGTTTTTGTTGGCTTTTTTAGCAATTGTGCAGCATAGGTAGTTAGGAATTTGGGGGTATACATAGTTAGGAATTATATATATATATATATATATATATATATATGTATATATATATGTATATATTAATTGTATATGAATCAATGATTGTGAGAATTTCAGCGAATTTTATCATATTATGTAACATCGGCAAAAAGGTAATTTTTTTAAGTTAAAATCTCTCGATTGAATAGAAACACGTCCAAACACGCCTGAACAAACACACACCCAAAAAAGGGGCACACACACACACACACACATCTAAACCTATCTTATTGAATGAATGAATTTTCGAGAAAGTCGATCGATTTATATACCATTCCAACAATATTATGTGTGTGTGTGTGCTTGTTCGGACGTGTTTGGACGTGTTCGGACGTGTTTCTATTCAATCGAGAGTTTTCAACTTAAAAATTGACTTTTTTGCCGATGTTACATAATATGGTGAAATTCACACAATCACTCATTAATACACTTAATAATTAAATTATCTTGATGACGCCACAGTTACATAATATGGTGAAATTCACATAATCACTCATTAATACACGCACGCATACACATAATTAATATAGCAATAAGACACAAAAATTCTCATATATTACCCAGCTCAATGACTAATAATATACCCGCTATTAAGGTATTCGTTCAAAGTTTTATAATCGTTAAAGTGTAGCCCTAAAACTATCCTATGCACTAAAAAATAAAACATTCGAACAATATAGCAACAACTAATGTAGCACAAATTACTATAAAAAAAAATCCGATAGCCAAGAGATCAAAAGCACAAACGATTTCAGCATAGATTTGTTGCTAACTGCTATATAGATGAAAACAATAACAGCCAATATAACAACAATTAAATATAACAAAAACCCCCATAGCCAAGAGATCAAAAGCACAAACGATTTCAACATAGATTTATTGCTAACCGCTATATAGATAAAAACAAATGTATCCAATTAAATATAAGAAAAAGCCTGATAGCCAAGAAATCAAAAGCACAAACGATTTCAACATAGATTTATTCTCAATTGGTAACGCCATAAAGCAACAAAAACCCATAAATAACCCCTATTAATGCCTTCTTTCAAATCTAAATGACACCTCTCATGCACTTAAAACACCATTTTCAAGTTTAACTGTCAACTGCATTACATAAAAACAGTATTTTTCCAACTTAACCACCGGAAATGGAATACATAAAACAGTATTTTCAAATTGAACGGCGAGCTTTTGCGAGCTTTTCAAAATGGCGGCTCTGACGCTACTTCCTGAGTTAGAACCGCACTAAACACACTTTATTATTCGTCCGTTTCACAGTTGTTTCATTTTCTCTTCCCCAGAAATCTTCTCTCTTTAGGCCGAAGATATGGCGACGATCGATAGTATTTTTTCACTTGTGCCATTTTAGATACTGGTATCCTCGAGATACATGGTACTTGAGTTACACGATTTTCAAGTAACACGGAAAAAGCGACGTTCCCTCAAGTTAGCCGCTTTTTGAGTTACACGGGGTTTAAAAAAAAGGACCAAATATTTATTATATATTTACTACCATGATCAAGCTATCTGCAGAATCCTTTCGCTTCTTTCTCTTGAAAATTGGAAATATACAGGGCATTAAACCTGAAAAGTGTCCGCCCTCAACGTGAAGATAGCAACACTCGTCAATAACAGCTATTGAATCTAGTTGTACATTTTTTGAGTTACTCTTTAAAGTTTCAGCCATTTTTGATGCGTAGTTTTTATTTGACAGTCGTTTGACTGTTTGTGTGTTTTTGTGAAAATGAACAAAATTGAGTATCGAGCGGTCATTAAATTTTAGTTTCTGAAAGGCAATACGCCTACGCAAATCAAAGATGAGTTGGACTCTGTTTATGGGGACTCTGCACCATAATTTACCACCGGGAAATTTTGGGCAGCTGAATTTAACCGAAGCCGTGAGAGCTTGGGAGACGTTGAAAGTTCGGGACGTCCAAAAACTGCAACAACTGACGATAACATCGCTAAAGTTCACCAAATGGTACCAGACAACCGCCGAATTAAAGTGAGAGAGATAGCAGAGGCTATGCAAATGTGGAAAGAACGTGTTTGTCACATATTAACTCAAGATTTAGGCATGAGAAATCTGTCCGCGCGTTGGGTTCCGCGGTTGTTCACGTTAGACCAAAAATGTGTTCGAATGAACATTTCCCACGCTCTCTTGGCACAGTTTAGGTGCAATAAAGCCGAGTTTTGACCCCGATTAATTACTTTCGATGAAACTTGGATACACCATTATACGGCCGAAACAAAAATCCAGTCCAAACAGTGGACTGCAAAAGGGGAATCGAGTCCAAACAAAGCAAAAACTGGTTTTTCGCTGCGAAAGTGGTGGCGACTGTTTTTTTTTTTTTGGGACAGTCATGCAGTTATCTTAATCGACTATCTTCAAAAATGAAAAACCGTTACAGGAGCATACTACGCATCTTTTCTTGACCAACTTTGACCAACCCTTTTGTGCGCGCGTTAGTGTAAAAAAAAAAAAACGGACGGCAGAAATTGCGGAAAAATGGCCACATTTGCAGCAAAAGAACATCCTGTTTCACCAAGACTCATACCTCAGCGGTTGCCGCGAAAATTCACGAATTACAATTTGAACTGCTTGACCACCCGCCTTACTCAGATCTAGCCCCAAGCGACTTCTTTTTGTTCCCTAATTTCAAAATTGCGGTCGGAGGACAGAGATTTTCGTCAAATGGGGAGGCAATCGCCTTGAACAGTTATTTTCCAGAGCAAAACGCCGAGTACTATTTGGACGGGTTAGAAAAATGGTAGAATCGCTGGGAGAAGTGTATAGAGTTACAAGGAGATTATGTGGAAAAATAAAAAAAAAATTTAAGAAAAAAAGGTTTGGTTTCTATGTTAGGTCGGAAAAAAAAATTATTTAGTAAAAAATTGTAAAAAAAAAAAATTCCCCTTATTACACACTCATTAAAAAAAATGGAGAACTTTCCAAATATTGGACTGAAGATAATTTTTTTTAATAGATGAATCTATCAAAATAGATTAATCTATCAAACTGAGTTATACGTCTGTTTTGAGAAAAATTGGTGAAAACTCCTTTTATTTTCTTTATACTACTTATCACTAATTTGTGCCACTGGATGTTATACAAGTTTTATACCATATCCAGACAATGCGACGACGAAATTCTGAAATTCAATAGAGATCTAAAAGTAAGATTGTCAACCTGGAATAAATAATAAACCATGAGCTCCTTTATTGTTTCTGTTGATTTTGCTCTTTATTTGTTGATTCATCTTCCTTTTCTTGATTTAAAATCTTAACAAAAACAATATAACTTTATTTTCTCAAAATCAGTTCTGCATTTGAACCGCTGAAGAGTTATCGACTCATTTTATAAATTGTGTACATTTTGAAAAGTGGTCGAGATACCTTCAAGAGCTGCGGGTTCAATTAGTCACACGTCGGGGCTTACAGCCAATTAAATATTTCGAGCGTTTCTGCTCCACTAAACCAACTACTAGTTATACTTACCAGAGATAACTGTGCCAAACTATCCAGACTGTCGTTGAAGTGAAGTACGAACTGTATGAGAAGCCAACATTTCAATAGCGGTTATCTCCTGTCGAGATCCACACCTCGAAACCTCGTACTTGCTCAATTACAAAACAAACAGATGGCAATTCACATGATATCGCAAATCGTGCGCGAGCCCAAAGATATTCTCCAAGGATTTTGTAACAATTATGAATACAGTTTCGTGGTATTAGTGTCAACTTTGTATCAGAAGGGTGAATACACAAATACCTACTAAATTGGAAGGTATTGGGGAGCTATCGCATATCTCGATGGATCCTGTTAAGGCTGCTCATCAATTAGTTACACATCACGTCACAAGAACATTGAAACAATGTTAATTGGCTCTGCGATGGCGAAGTGTAATTAACTTTCATCTTGCTGGTGTTATGCATTCTGATATTGGTGAACTACTTGGGGCTGATAATAATAAGCGGTAGGTGGCTACATTCGTATTATGAAAAGCCAATCAGACAGGTTAAGCGAACAAGGATAAATTAATTCCGATTAGAGTAGGTGATGGCCAAATGACTGATGACTTGTAGCTCAAGTATCATATCAATTGCTAGCGAAAGTGTGGAAGTGTAATCCCTTTTGTCATTCGAAGACATAGCAATGTGTTCATATACTTGGTCAAAGTACTAATCGCTTATCCTGAACCTAAATTATGTTGTCGATATCGATGACAGGTTATCAATTTGTACTCCATAGGCCTGTGGCGGTTTCATGTAACGCCACTGCCCCGTCGCACCTATTGTTGGGTAATACCCCAAAAAAAAACAATAACCAGGGTAAAGGGCATTGTCCGTATTCATTAAGCACGCGAAAGGGGCACCTAGTAGCATAAATTTCACGCCATCGCCATGGCAACAAAACATGCAGAAATCTGGCTTTTGGCATTACGTCGTATTTCCTTTCGAGCAAGAATAAAGATCTTCCTACAACGACGAATCGCTTGTCTGTGCGTTGCATAACATTAATTCTCGATAGAGATCTCACAGCTTGCAACGCACACCAAGGAATGTCACTCGGCGCCAAAAGACAACGAAAGCACCCCAACCATTGAGTACCCACTAACATATGCCACCTACTCGTGTGGAAGAAACGGTCGCATCTGTAACCGACCGAGCAAAGCGAGATACATCGCACACCCCTCATTTTCATTTTTAAAACATTTTTTATTTTTCTTTTTATATTCTTAATTTCTAAATTAAAGGCTAGACAAAAAATGCTTAAATTCTAGCTTAATTATCTTATATAATAACTTACTGGTCCTTCGCAGACGCTCTAAGCTAAACATTACTAAACATTTGTATAATTTGCCTTTCGGCGACAGAAGTTTGTGGCAGTACTTATAATTATTTGAAAGACAAAGAAAATTTGAAAAACTTTGTGTTAATTTTTTTTTTTTTTTTTTTTCTTAAAATTTAACTTACTTAACTTACCTTTTATTTATTTATTTATTTATTTATTTATATATTTATTTATTTATTTATTTTTTTAAAATTTAATTTTATGTAAAAGCAGTTAAACTAAAATAACTTAAATCTTATACTACCCTAATTCTAGAAAAGCTAAGTCTATGTAAGCTAGCTGATGATAGTGTGATTCTATACCGACTTTGGTATCCAGATCTTTATATGCCATTCAACCACCAGAACTGTTGACGCTGTCTAATACTATCGTCCCGGTCTCTGTGGGAGATAGCCCTACTGAAGCGCAGGAGCTCTTCTTCGGTGCGCGTTACTTCCCGGTCGTAGCACAATCGCCCGTCTACAGATGATCTACTTATATGATAGATTAGCGGAATTCCGGATCTATCCTGTATAAGCCCTTTCATGTCCAAGTCAAGGAACGCCTCTGGTGGAACAGAGCCGTTGCGACGCACGCTCTCATAGTACAGAGTGTTTGGATAATAGGCCCCGAAAATTAGCTCATTGGACGAGCTTATTGCTCTCGCAATATGTCCTCTGATTAATTTAATCATAAAATTATCCACCCTATTTATGTACGCTTCATTATATAAAGTCTCATTTGAATAATACTTTTTATAGTCCGATTCCCGTGTCCGATATAATCTGAGACAACTTCTGACACACTTCCTTTCGAACACCCGAATCTTTTCCATCAAATTTGGGCCTATGTTAAATAATACTGAACAACCATATATAAGCATTGGCCTGATTAGCGTCATGTAGCATATGACTTTTACCCTGCTGTCAAGTTGGCTACTGTGAAATAGCCTCCTTGTCATAGCAAACGTTTTTCTAACCTTGAACAGAGCAGCTTCTACATGTCTGTTGAAATACAGATTTTGGTCTAGTCAGATGCCAAGGTATTTAACTAAACTCTTGGTTTCCAGTTTATCTCCATCCGGTCCCACGATAACTAGCTTTTCCCAGTTTTTCCTTGTGTCGTTCGTGGCTTTATATAATGGAGTTCTAAATAGGATGGCTTCACATTTCTGGAAGTTGATTTTAAGTTTCCAGTCGTCGCAATAGCGCTGCACGTTGTTGAAATCTCGCTGTATTAACCTATTTATGATCTCAACTTTCGGAGCTGTTCTGTAAATTATGAGATCGTCTGCGTATGCAATAGCCTGCGGAAGTGCATCTAATAAGTCGCTAATGTAAATGTTAAAAAGAATCGGAGAGAGTACCGGGCGCTGTTGCAAGCTATTCTTGATATTATACGTTTTATTAGAGGTCACATTACCACTTTTGACCACGAACTTCCTGTCCTTTAACATATCGTAAAGTACATATAGTAAAGGCTTGTGTATGCCATATCTGACCAACTTGTAATACAACCCTTCGATCCAGACGGTATCAAAGGCTTTTTCCAAGTCGATCAGACAGGCACCTGTGCATTGGTTCCTACATTTAATCCATTGTATGTCGGAGACCAGTTTAGCTGCGGCATGTGTGGTTTCATGACCCGCCAAAGCCAAACTGGTTATTTGGAATAATGCTGTTGTCGTCTACCCATCTTACCAGAGCTTCGTTAACAGTCTTTTCAAATGTTTTACTGATGCTTGGGAGTAAACTCATCGAACGCATGTTCATTAGGTTTGTACAGTCTTTGCCCTTTTTTGGGATAGGCTGAACATCGCACACCCCTATCTTCGGTTCGATGCCATAGCACACGGACAAGCTGCGTCTGCTTACGATAGTGTACAACGAGTATCTCGGTAGCAGGATTAACCTACATACAATGTAGGAACAAAGCTTGACTACTCAATGAAGTAGACCAAAGCAACACCACCTGCACCAAGTTACCCTACGAACGATATGGGATCGGCGGTGATGCTGTGTGCGGTCGACGATCGCATGGATATACATCCTCCACTTACTCCGTGTGGCCTGGCTGCACCCCTTTTCAGCGATAGGTACGAAATAAAAGGTAAAGTAAACACCCTCGGGCACGGTGATCTGCTGAAAATTGCAGTTGAGTGCCATGTATCTTGTGTTCCTTTTTTTCATGTTCGGATAAACGATGGTGTGAGTGTTTTTCTGGTGTCCGTGGTGTAGGGCCATGGATTTGGTTGGACAAAAATTTCAGTCTAGAGCCAAATGCGAAAAGCGATCGGTCGGTGTCCGCAGGTGTAAAATTTCCATACGTAGATTGTATAGCCAAAAATATTTACCCACTTTAGTTTTGTTAATCGTGACGACAAACATTAATAATAAGCAAAGTATACTTAATATTTACTCAACGTAGTTTTGTCAATCGTCAAAACGAACATTAGTGATAAGTGAATTCTACTAAATATTTTCCCACCGTAATTTTGCCAATCATAAAAACGAACATTAATAATAAAAGTCAATTAAACGTACAAAGAGAGGTGTGTATATTTATTTTTGCTGGACGGGATCGCCGCTTCGTGAAGCGATCGGAACAATTTCGACAGCAGCGGTTACCCCATCACCACAGGCCTCTTTCAAAAGACATAATTTATTTGTTGTGGACCATGTAGGGGTTCTTGTAAACTTACCCGAAGAACCTGCCCTAACGACAACCCAACTTCCGTTGTTTCCTGCTAATGCAATTGCATTAGCACCTGTAAAAGCTTCACGCACCAAGGTTATCTAACGCATAACCTAAAACTTCCTGTAAGAGAATTCTTACCTTTCATGCATCAATTCGCATGCAAACTCCCTACAAGAATTCTGTCCATCTTATAGGATCATACATCCAAAACCTATTCGGCACCTTCGCTTGCCAGTCAAATTCCAGCCTCCCCATATTTGCACTTCAATCACCACCATTCCTGAAACATTCCCTTTCTCAAGGACATTTAATACTTTCAACGCATTACATGAAAATTCCTGAAAGAGATGTTCACACATCCAATGCATCATTAGAATTCGCTGGAAAATAATTCGTCTGCATACCTGTATCATAATTAGGAAAACTTTTTCGGCACCATTATTTGCCAAGCAATTTTGTCCCTCATGTGCACCCTAATCTCCCCACATGTACATATCTGGCAGACCCTTTGCGAAGGGACAAAAGCAAATACACGCATCTTCCGTCTAGTGTCGTAAACCAAATCCTATAGCATAACCAAATGCAAATAAGATTGTTGTTCTTACCCTTGGCAGCGATACCATAAACATCCAATACCCAGTGTGTATGTTAAAACCTCAATTAGCACCATTTCCACGATGCGTTGCGGTCTATCTATACAGCTGCAATGCGCACCATAAACAATGATCTACACGATCCCTTTGACTTTCAATATTCTGGATCCGCTTCTCATGACCTCGCGGCATGAGCAAACAGAAATCCATTAGCACCCAATGATAGACAGCTTGTTTACTTAGCTGAACTCACATCTCATTGATGCCCATTATTCCGCTTCGTTCTCATGGCCTTGTCCCATGAAAAAAACCAGCATTTCATTTTCATTTTTAAAACATTTTTTATTTTTATTTTTATATTCTTAATTTCTAAATTAAAGGCTAGACAAAAAATGCTTAAATTCTAGCTTAATTATCTTATATAATAACTTACTGGTCCTTCGCAGACGCTCTAAGCTAAACATTACTAAACATTTGTATAATTTGCCTTTCGGCGACAGAAGTTTATGGCAGTACTTATAATTATTTGAAAGACAAAGAAAAATTTGAAAAACTTTGTCAATTTTTTTTGTTTTTTTTTTCTTAAAATTTAACTTAGTTAACTTTCCTATTTTTTTTTTTTTTTTTATGTAAAAGCACTTAACCTAACTTAACTTAAATCTTATACTACCCTAATTCCAGAAAAGCTAAGTCTATGTAAGCTAGTTGATGTTAGTATGATTCTACACCGACTTTGGTATCCAGGTCCTTATATGCCATTCAACCACCAGAACTGTTGACGCTGTCTAATACTATCGTCCCGGTCTCTGTGGGAGATAGCCCTACTGAAGCGCAGGAGCCCTTCTTCGGTGCGCGTTACTTCCCGGTCGTAGCACAATCGCCCGTCTACAGATGATCTACTTACATTGTAAACTAGCTTTATTACTTTCGAAAATTTATTCTTAACCTTTAAATATAAAACAATGCAATCTGTTGATCTCTTTACAATGTCGATGTGCAGCGTTTGACTGCTTGACTTGTACTGGTACCAACTCCACAACTGCCGCTGCTTATATTCGCTTTTTTGTCTCCTTTTCCTCGTTCGCATGTTGTCACAGGAACAAGGAGCCAGAGTATAAAATGTGCGATGCTCAGTCTGCCAGTCGGCAGTCGTGTGCTGCTCCGTCTCCAACATACATGATAGATCAGCGGAATTCCGGATCTATCCTGTATAAGCCCTTTCATATCCAAGTCAAGGAACGCATCTGGTGGAACAAAGTCGTTGCGACGCACGCTCCTAGTACAAGGTGTTTGGATAATAGGCCCCGAAAATTAGGTCATTGGACGACCTTATTGCTCTCGCAATATGTCCTCTGATTAATTTAATCATAAAATTATCCACCCTATTTATGTACGCTTCATTATATAAAGTCTCATTTGAATAATACTTTTTATAGTCCGATTCCGGTGTCCGATATAATCTGAGACAACTTCTGAGACACTTCCTTTCGAACACCCGAATCTTTTCCATCAAATTTGGACCTATGTTGAACCATACTGGGCAACCATATATGAGCATTGGCCTGATTAGCGTCATGTAGCATATGACTTTTACCCTGCTGTCAAGTTGGCTACTGTGAAATAGTCTCCTTGTCATAGCAAAAGTTTTCCTCGCTTTGAGCAAAGCAGCCTCTACATGTCTGTTGAAATACAGATATTGGTCTAGCCAGATGCCCAGCTATTTAACTAAACTCTTGGTTTCCAGTTTATCTCCATGCGGTCCCACGATAACTAGCTTTCGCCAATTTTTTCTTGTGTCGTTCGTGGCTTTATATAATGGAGTTCTAAATAGGATGGCTTCACATTTCTGGAAGTTGATCTTAAGTTTCCAGTTATCGCAATAACGCTGCACGTTGTTGAAGTCTCGCTGTATTAAACTATTTATGATCTCAACTTTCGGAGCTGTTCTGTAAATTATGAGATCGTCTGCGTATGCAATAGCCTGCGGAAGTGCATCTTATAAGTCGCTAATGTAAATGTTAAAAAGAATCGGAGAGAGTACCGCACCCTGTTGCAATCCATTCTTGATATTATACGTTTTATTAGAGGTCACATTACCACATTTGACCACGAACCTCCTGTCCTTTGACATATCGTAAAGTACATATAGTAAAGGCTTATGTATGCCATGTCTGACCAGTTTGTAATATAACCCTTCGATCCAGACGGTATCAAAGGTTTTCTCCAAGTCGATCAGGCAGGCACCTGTGCATTGGTTCCTACATTTATTCCATTGTATGTCGGGGTCCAGTTCAGTTGCGGCATGTGTGGTTTCATGACCCGTCTTAAAGCCAAACTGGTTATTTGGAATAACGTTGTTGTCGTCTACCCATTTTAGCAGAGCTTCGTTAACAGTCTTTTCAAATGTTTTACTGATGCTTGGGAGTAAACTTATCGAACGTATGTTCATTGGGTTTGTACAGTCTCTGCCCTTTTTTTCGATGGGCTGAATGATGGCCGTTTTCCAACGCGTTGGATAATATGCATTATTCAACGCATTGTTAAACAGGACCGTGTATATATCTATTGCCATTCGAGGCAGGTTCTTGAGTACGATGTTAGATACTCCACCTATTCCCACTGACTTTTTGCTTCTTAATGAGTCGAAGATACTCTGGATTCCTTCCCTTGTTATTAGAAGGCTATTAGCCACTACACCATTGGAATTAATGGGAATTGACAGATTATCGTCACTGAATTCGGTAAAACCCGGATTCTCCGATTGCCAAAGTGAAATTTCATTCCGGGGGTGGAGGTGATTGAGTAGAACTCTATCCTCCAGGTCGTGATTTCGGTGAATGCTTTCATTCACCTTGTACATTTTCTGAAAGACAGCTCCCACAGCGTTCACCTTTTCCAATGGATCTTTGATCACGAAGAGCTCATTATTGAGGATAGCGTTCTCTGTATCTATGCCAATGTTGGTTAGCAGCTGCTTGTTTACATCAGTACGTGGAATTTGGAGACACTGAATCTCGTTTTGATTATTTCTCCGGAATATTTTATTTATTTGTGGGAACATATTCGGGTTATTAGTTTTTATAGCTCGAATTCTGTTGTTCCAATACAAATTTGTTGCTAATCTACAATTAGCTTTAAGTAATTGTTGGAGGTTTTTTAATTGAGATTTCAGTGATATTATCTCCTGGTCTTGTCTGTCTGTAAACTGTCTGTGTAATTGTTTTAGTTTCGATAGCTGTCTGCTCTTTTTCTTGTGGAGTGCGTTTATTGTTGTGTTTCTGTACATGTTTATGTTATCTGTTACTGTTGTTTTGGGAATTGTTTTGTCCATTGTTCGTTTTACGGTTTCGTCCATTTGTTGAATGTATTTGTCGATTTCGACATTAGTCAGGTTTCTGTTTACTGGCAGATTAAAGTCATTCGAACGCAGTTCTCTTGTTAATGATCTGGTGAACCGCCATCGCATTGCCCCGTAGTTATAGGGTTGCGGGATCACGAATTCCTCCAGATCTGCGAGTTCGTTCGGAAGCTCTATTACTGCCGTGAATGCACAGTGGTCACTGTCGTATTCAATTGTCCGTAAAGAGTTTCTGTTTCGTCTGTTGGTGCTAAGTAATCTCGGTCGTGAGTCGATTAGCAAGATATCTAAGAACGATCTACCTCTGGGGAACGATGGATATTCCGTAGCTAGCAGGTCAGTTCTATATTCAATATGAAACTGATCTAACCAGCCAGCCAACTGAGTTCCTCTGGCATTAGATATATGATTTCCCCAATTTCTGTGCTTGGCGTTCATATCTCCCCCTAGGATAAAGTAATTTTTGCCCAGGTGCAATTGTAAGCATCGGAAGAGAGTCTCGACCTCTGCTATAAATAGATTATGTTGGTGCTCCTCAGGTGCGTAGACCGCAATCGCATACAAACCCCTTCCTTGCTGAAGGGGTATGCGTACGATACAGGCTTCCAGCACCCGGAACCTGCGCACTTCTCCACTATATATTACTTTATGATTGATCCCTTTTCTAATAAAGATTGCTTTACCCTCGCAGTAAGTGAAGCGTAGTGTGTACCGCGTCATAATAATATAATTTGGTAGAACATTCGCGCTTGGTGCGGACCTCCCTCTCTACTTTTCTCTATTTCACAGACAAGGTTTTCTTTCCATTGCCCGGCATTCTTACGTTCACTCGCTAGTTTGCACTCATCATCAAACCAGTTGCTCCGATCTCTACGACTGCTGCCTAAGATGGAGTTGGCAGTACAAATGACTATTCTTAAGACGTGTCCATTTTCTTCTACGCCCCGCAATCTGGCTCCAGCACTTACTCTCCCTCCATCAAGCTCTTCGAGGGCGAGTCTTAACGCATGAGCAAAGGTGTTACATTGCGTAAGTCACCCGTGTTTATTCGAACCTGATCCGCGGATGCAATACGTCTCCGTAAGGCAATCCGCGCTTAGAAAACTGTATCAACAAGATAGTGATCCGGGTCGATGTGGGTACCTCAGTACGTTCAGGTTCGAGGAGTGTCGGAGATCTATCAACACGTCGTTAATTTGGTTGCGAGCGGCTCCATCAGGTGATACCCAAGTGACTTTGTGGATATCTTTACGCGGAAACCTGGTACTCGCAACGACCAAGGTTTTTGATGCTGCCAGTTCGATGACCGTTAGTCCATTGTCATTAGTGTTCTCATTCAACTATGGGAACCTAGGTAGCAAGCGAAAACCGGATACCGACCTATTTTCGCATTCAAATCACTAAACACGATTTTCACATCGTATCTTGGGCAGGCGTTGTTCGACGTACTCGTAGAATTCTTCCTTTTCGTCGCTAGGGCACTCCTCTGTGGGTCTGTGAACGTTTACGAGGCTTATGTTCTTAAACTTGCCCTGTACGCGAAGAGTGCATAGCCTTTCGTTTCTTGCATTAAAGCCGATAATGGCAGGCTTCAGTTTTTGGATGACTAGAAAGCCTACCCCGAGTACATGGTGCTTGGCATGACAGCTGTAATAAATGTCGTACTCGTTTCTTTGAATAACACCACTCCCCGTCCATCTTATTTCCTGTAATACTGTTATGTCAGCCTAATATTCGGATAGGGCATTTTCATTTCATTTTTAAAACATTTTTTATTTTTCTTTTTATATTCTTAATTTCTAAATTAAAGGCTAGACAAAAAATGCTTAAATTCTAGCTTAATTATCTTATATAATAACTTACTGGTCCTTCGCAGACGCTCTAAGCTAAACATTACTTAACATTTGTATAATTTGCCTTTCGGCGACAGAACTTTGTGGCAGTACTGATAATTAGTTGAAATACAAAGAAAAATTTGAAAAACTTTGTCAATTTTTTTGTTTTTTTTTTCTTAAAATTTAACTTACTTAACGTACCTAATATATATATATATTTTTTTTTTTATTTTTATTTTTTTTTATTTTTTTTTTTTTTTTTTTTTTTTTTTTTTTATTTATTTTTTTTTATTTTTATGTAAAAGCACTTAACCTAACTTAACTTAAATCTTATACTACCCTAATTCTAGAAAAGCTAAGTCTATGTAAGCTAGCTGAGGATAGTATGATTCTATACTGACTTTGGTATCCAGGTCTTTATATGCCATTCAACCACCAGAACTGTTGACGCTGTCTAATACTATCGTCCCGGTCTCTGTGGGAGATAGCCCTACTGAAGCGCAGGAGCTCTTCTTCGGTGCGCGCTACTTCCCGTTCGTAGCACAATCGCCCGTCTACAGATGATCTACTTACATGATAGATCAGCGGAATTCCGGATCTATCCTGTATAAGCCCTTTCATATCCAAGTCAAGGAACGCCTCTGGTGGAACAAAGCCGTTGCGACGCACGCTCTCATAGTACAAGGTGTTTGGATAATAGGCCCCGAAAATTAGGTCATTGGACGAGCTTATTGCTCTCGCAATATGTCCTCTGATTAATTTAATCATAAAATTATCCACCCTATTTATGTACGCTTCATTATATAAAGTCTCATTTGAATAATACTTTTTATAGTCCGATTCCGGTGTCCGATATAATCTGAGACAACTTCTGAGACACTTTCTTTCGAACACCCGAATCTTTTCCATCAAATTTGGACCTATGTTGAACCATACTGGGCAACCATATATGAGCATTGGCCTGATTAGCGTCATGTAGCATATGACTTTTACCTTGCTGTCAAGTTGGCTACTGTGAAATAGCCTCCTTGTCATAGCAAAAGTTTTCCTCGCTTTGAGCAAAGCAGCCTCTACATGTCTGTTGAAATACAGATATTGATCTAGCCAGATGCCCAGGTATTTAACTAAACTCTTGGTTTCCAGTTTATCTCCATGCGGTCCCACGATAACTAGCTTTCGCCAGTTTTTCCTTGTGTCGTACGTGGCTTTATATAATGGAGTTCTGAATAGGATGGCTTCACATTTCTGGAAGTTGATCTTAAGTTTCCAGTTATCGCAATAGCGCTGCACTTTGTTGAAGTCTCGCTGTATTAACCTATTTATGATCGCAACTTTCGGAGCTGTTCTGTAAATTATGAGATCGTCTGCGTACGCAATAGCCTGCGGAAGTGCTTCTAATAAGTCGCTAATATAAATGTTAAAAAGAATCGGAGAGAGTACCGCACCCTGTTGCAAGCCATTCTTGATATTATACGTTTTATTAGAGGTCACATTACCACTTTTGACCACGAACCTCCTGTCCTTTAACATATCGTAAAGTACATATAGTAAAGGCTTATGTATGCCATGTCTGACCAGTTTGTAATACAACCCTTCGATCCAGACGGTATCAAAGGCTTTCTCCAAGTCGATCAGACAGGCACCTGTGCATTGGTTCCTACATTTATTCCATTGTATGTCGGAGACCAGTTTAGCTGCGGCATGTGTGGTTTCATGACCCGCCCTAAAGCCAAACTGGTTATTTGGAATAATGCTATTGTCGTCTACCCATTTTAGCAGAGCTTTGTTAATGATTTTTTCAAATACTTTACTGATGCTTGGGAGTAAACTTATCGAACGCATGTTCCTTGGGTTTGTACAGTCTTTGCCCTTTTTTGGGATGGGCTGAATGATAGCCGTTTTCCAACGCGCGGGATAATATGCATTATTCAACGCGTTGTTAAACAGGACCGTGTATATATCTATTGCCATTGGGCGCAGGTTCTTGAGTACGATGTTAGGTACTCCATCTATTCCCACTGACTTTTTGCTTCTTAATGAGTCGAAGATACTCTGGATTCCTTCCCTTGTTATTAGAAGGCTATTAGCCACTACACCATTGGCATTAATGTCAATTGACAGATTATCTTCACTGAATTCGGTAAAACCCGGATTCTCCGATTGCCAAAGTGAAATTTCATTCCGGAGGTGCAGGTGATTGAGTAGAACTCTGTCCTCCAGGTCGTGATTTCGATGAATGCTTTCATTCACCTTGTACATTTCCTGAAAGACAGCTCCCAAAGCGTTCACCTTTTCCAAAGGATCTTCGATCACGAAGAGCTCACCATTGAGGATAGCGTTCTCTGCATCTATGCCAATGTTGGTTAGCAGCTGCTTGTTTACATCAGTACGTGAAATTTGGAGACACTGAATCTCATTTTGATTATTTCTCCTGAATATTTTATTTATTTGTGGGAACATATTCGGGTTATTAGTTTTTATAGCTCGAATTCTGTTGTTCCAATACAAATTTGTTGCTAATCTGTAATTAGCTTCAAGTAATTGTTGGAGGTTTTTTAATCGGGATTTCAGTGATATTATCTCCTGGTCTTGTCTGTCTGTAAACTGTCTGTGTAATTGTTTTAATTTCGATAGCAGTCTGCTCTTTTTCTTGTGGAGTGCGTTTATTGTTGCGTTTCTGTACATGTTAGTGTGATCTGTAACTGTTGTTTTGGGAATTGTTTTGTCCATTGTTCGTTTTACGGTTTCGTCCATTTGTTGAATGTATTTGTCGATTTCGACATTAGTCAGGTTTCTGTTTACTGGCAGATTAAAGTCATTCGAACGAAGTTCTCTTGTTAATGATCTGGTGAACCGCGGCCATCGCATTGCCCCGTAGTTATAGGGTTGCGGGATCACGAATTCCTCCAGATCTGCGAGCTCGTTCGGAAGCTCCATTACTGCCGTGAATGCACAGTGGTCACTATCGTATTCAATTGTCCGTAAACAGTTTGTGTTTCGTCTATTGGTGTTAAGTATTCTCAGTCGTGAGTCGATTAGCAAGATATCTACGAACGATCTACCTCTGGGGAACGATGGATATTTCGTAGCTAGCAGGTCAGTTCTATATTCAATATGATACTGATCTAACCAACCAGCCAACTGATTTCCTCTGGCATTAGATATATAATTTCCCCAATTTCTATGCTTGGCGTTCATATCTCCCCCTAGAATAAAGTAATTTTTGCCCAGGTGCAATTGTAAGCATCGGAAGAGAGTCTCGAGCTCTGCTATAAATAGATTATGTTGGTGCTCCTCAGGTGCGTAGACCGCAATCGCATACAAACCCCTTCCTTGCTGAAGGGGTATGCGTACGATACAGGCTTCCAGCACCCGGAACCTGCGCACTTCTCCACTATATATAACTTTATGAGGGATCCCTTTTCTAATAAAGATTGCGACACCCCCCTCCCCCTTGAGAGGAGTTAGGTCGGTCTCTTCGTATAATATCGTAGTTTTTATGCCATATCTTGTGTCTCTGGTTTAACTTTGTTTCCCCCGGGAGAAGTACATCAGGCTGTTCAAATTGCAACAGGTTGAAAAGATTGGCTCTTCTCTCAGTTCTTATTAGTGAATTTACATTCACGACAAGAGCTTTTATTGATGTTGTGGTTAGAGGGTTTATATTGACTTTTTGTTTAGATTGGGCAAGTACGAGTAGATCTCGTTTATTTGGTTTTGCAGCTGTGTCATCTGTCTCTGCAGATTAAGCAGAACCGTGACCACGTCCGCTTGCGATGTTGTTTCAGTCTGTGTGGGAGTATTTGTGGCTACCTGTGATGTAGCCTGGTTTGATGGTCTCCCACCCGACGCAACTTGTGCGTACGATCGCTGCGATGTTACGGGCATTGTTGTAGTACGAGCTGGCTCTGTGGTTTTTTGCCGGATCACACTTCTTGCCATTATTTCTCGGAATTTAGGACATCCTCGATAATTAGCGGGGTGTCCCTCATTCCGGCACACTGCGCACTTTAGAAGGGCTTTGTCTTCTACCCTTTCTTTTCCCAGAGGGCACTCTTCTGCCTTATGGTCTTTTCCGCATTTCACGCAACGGTGCTGCATTTCACAATTCGCCGCCGCGTGACCAAACCTTTGGCAGCGGACACATTGCAGGATGTCTCTGCCTTTTTTTAACTTGTCCCACGGGACACTTTGATGATCCAAGACTGTAATCTTTCTTAGACCACCAATTCTGCTGCTGGGCGTTAGTTGAACCAAAAAGAAGGGTAGCTTGCGGTTTTCCCTTCTTGCCTTGGTTGTAGTGAACGGTTTTACGGAGATAAATTCGAGATCGTCGTGCCTCAACTTTTGAAGCATCTCGAGCAGAGCCACCGGTTCCACCTCAGGGTCGACACCCTTTAATAGAACCGTTACCCTCTTTGTTTGCTTCGGCGTGAACGAGTAGAATTCCGCGGTGGCCCTTTTTAAGACCTCTTTAATTTTTTCGTGGTCTGCCACCGCATAGGTTTGAATGGCATGCCTATTACCAGCCAGTCTTTTAACTACAAAATTGTTACCTATCGCTAGCTTACAAAGACTTACCAATTCCTTACACTCAATATCTATAGTGTTGATCGGTGGCATCTTTATTTTTTGGTTCTGATTGTTGCTTTGCCGCTGTTGTGTTGCTTGCTGTGGTCGATTTTGTGTTGATTGTTGCTGTTGATGTTGCTGTTGCTGTTGCTGTTGCTGTTGCTGTTGCTGTTGGCCGACTTTTGGCTTCGGCTTTTGTTGTTGTTCCGTGTCTTTTTCTTTTTCGAGTGCCGCTATTTTTTTCTTTCGGCGTCTCTCTTCTAGACGGGCTCTTGCCATCGCAAGTTTCGCCTCCAATTCAGTTATTTCCTCTTCTTCATCCTCAGACTCTGAGGATGCAAGAGAAGCGAACGAATTGTTTGCCCCATATATATTAAAATTGTAGGGGGAGGGGCGCCCTCTGTCCTCCCCCATTTGCTGGCCTTTTTTCTCCATTGTTAATTTCGCGGTTTTACTTCGCGTCACAATGGAGATTTTCTGTGTACCTTTTCTTTTGTGTGTTGTTGCGTTTTTGTCGTCCTCCGTGTTCATACTGGTTCTTTCCAATTTGTTTTCATTTTAAAAAAACAAAGGCGACCCGCAATACGAAGCACGAACTCGATTTCTTCCGTACGCCGACTCGAACTTGGCTATCGTCGAGTAGGAATCAGTGACTCTGCCCTCGCGCCAAATGCTGCCTTAAAAACCACTTGCTTAATGAGCAATATATTGTCTGTTTCAATTTTCACGCTTGCGAGGTGATATATTTTAATTGATAGTTTCTTTGTCGCACCTCACTGAAAGGATTTTGTTATGCACTTTTTTTTTATTCTTTAATTTGTTTGTTTGTTTTTATTTTTGTTTATTTTCGATTATTTTCGATTACTTTTGATTCACTTTTCGTTCCGTTACTTTGTTTTGACTGTTATTATTGCTGTGAAGCAGCGCACTTTATAATGTCACTGAAACCAATTTATCGTTTTTGCTTGATTATGCTTAATCAAGTGAAAGAAAAAAATGGGGATCTCGGAGGTATGCGATATATTATTATTTTTCTCAACGAGACTATTGCATAGCTAATCAAACTGTTAATGAAATTTAAATTTATTGTTTATTGTTTGTCCTTTTGTTTTTTGTGGGATTGATTTGTTTTCACGTAAACTATTAAACATTTTCGTATGAACTTATTAATTCTTTATTTTTATATCTGCGCGGGTCAAACACAAGCGGCGCGCACACGATTACTTTTGAGTCTACAAACTATGCTTCCTACATTGAAGCATATGTCGGATATCGAAAAAAAGGTCAGATTTCTCACTTATAACTTCCCATATTCTTTCCCTCAATGGCTGAACTAATTCACCAGTGGTACTTCGGCTTGGGTACTGTTGCCATGCGCCACATTAACTTCCGTCATCTCCTTGGCACTGCACGCTTCCTCGTAGGTTCCCTGATGTCACAGATGATCCGCCTCATTTCCTTGATAATAGTCTTCTTCTCGGGGGCCACAATGTGGCCAAACGTGGTTATTTTTTTTCCTGCCGACCAAACGCGTCTGTTTTAAGTAGATTCGGCATCGATGGAGTTCATCCACTTAACGCCACACTACTTGAAGCTCCTCTTCATAGTGATGCTACCATCCGTGGTTTTCTGTTGGTACTTGTAGGTAGGAGGTTTAGATGCCGGCGTACGGCGCAGGTTCACTCCCTCTCCCATCGTCGCTAAAACTTTCGCTGTCATTATTTAACGATTGTTCCGCCGCAGCAAACTGTTCGCCATAAGGAGGAATATCCAAAAATGACAGCAAGACACACAGATGCCGGTCGAGAGAAATAAAACACACTGGTTCACTTTGTTTTTATCATTTATTATTTATTGTGTATTATTCTTTTGAACATTTGATTTGAATGGTATTAGAATTAGAACATAGGTTTTAACTATTCACTTCCGGACTTTACACTCTGGCGATGAACACTAGTGGAAGAAAGTTTTGATATGAATTTGTGGCTTACTTATCTGATATACAGCATGTTAATTAACTTAAGTGTCTGACGTTTACTCTAATTTAATTTTGCTCAGCTTAAGGCTCACGACCACACAGGTACATTTGGGGAGGAAAAACGACTCCTAAGGAACCCACCGTACCGGCGAGCGACCTGACCGCAGAAGATTGAATTGCGACTCACCGAGGATTTGATTTTAACTTGTCCTCAATCCTCAGTTAAGGGTGAGATATGGAGGAGAAAGAGAAAATGTTCTCTTTAGGGTGTGGCCAACAAAGGAAATGCCATCTTTCCTTACTGCCGGTGATCCTACATATCACCGTATTTATCAATGCATTTCAGCAAAGGATAATCGAAACCTACAACGAGGGAAAAATAACAAAGGGATCGTGAAGATCTTTGTTTATGATGTTGTAGCGTCCTACGAACGCACAATTCCGCCCAGGTAAGGTTCCAAACCTTCAAGGAACTTACTTACCTTATCCAGTACACGTGCCCACAGACACGTGTCCCCAAAGCTCTTAATCAGGCCTGTAACAAGGGCATAGGAAGCTGAAACAATGTTGAACCCGACATCAAAAAAACAAGGAACTTAACGTTCAAAAACTTTCAGCATCGAGTCAACGCATCCATTCATAGTATGCAAAAATAATTCCAGATTGCAGGCCATAAATCTTCCATCCAAAGCATCTGCACGATGTTTACCAGGAATTACATTTTTGGTAGATAAATAACAACGGATGCATACGCTGGCAGCTAAACGCAAGAAAGCATATCGCCTATCCGCGGCCAAAATTGTAAACAACCGTAATTATCGCAACAAGATAATTCGGAAGATTTACAAGTCCAACGCCAACAAAGGAAATACTCCGGTCCCACGATTCCTTTCTAAAAATTTCACACCCATTAGAAGGATCTAATGGAATTCGGTTGTGTTTACAAAGGCAAACAACCACGGGCTGTACGCCCGAACAATCATCTCCGTTGTGCGCGCCAGATGTTTTATGCAAATAGAGGCGGCACACAATCGACAAGCGTCGATCCGAACTTCGATCACCACCACGGATGGTGATGATGATATAAGGATGTATGCGTCGAGGGACTTTCTCCTTTTCAGGCACCTAAATTTCCCATGGGCATTAATAACATGCCGCTAACAGATACTGTGGAAAATTCTGTTAGCGGATGAAATGAAAGATTTCTTCTGGAGACGTAGATACGATCTGTATCAGGTTTTGGTTTTTCGGATGGAGATAGTCAGTAAGATTTCGATCGTCAACGCGACGAGGAGGACACCGAGAATCCAACGAGGAGGCCAGTCCGCGTATTGAATGAAATAAAAGAAAGGAACGTCAAGTGTGTGATCGGGCGTGCGAAATTATGCCTAGTGATTTGTCCGTGTAAACTTTTTTAAACAATAAAAATAAATCCACAGGTTAAGGACAAATATCCTTGTGTTTCATGTGTTCAGTGCCACATTAGTCCCGATTTCGTTTTGTGTTTTAAAATTTTTTGCGCACAGTGTTCGGCGGATCACTGCCTCAACTTCGACATAGACACCAACATCCGCCAAAATGTGCATTGCGACTAAATAAATAGACGGAAAAGCATCGAGGAAATGGTGCTAAAAGGAAAGATGGGACGAGGGCATCATAAAAGTCTTGGATGAGTGATGCCCTTGCGTAAATAGACGCATAGCGATTAGAAAACGGTGTTAATGGATTGGGATACTTTGTACAATGAAAATTGTATATCGTATCTTGAGTCGGTGGACGAAACGAATCCCTTGTCTTCATTTGTAAATGCAGGGTAATTCGTTTGTTGGCAAAGCACGAAATTGGTGATTGTTTATTAGGAGGAAAACAAATCCTGGGCTGGATTTTATGCATGTTTACATGCGAAGGAATTCAGTTTATGGCACTAGACGCCAGATGCGTGTATTTGCTATTGTCCCTTTGTTATGTGCGGTTTCCGCCACCACCATCATTTGATAATTTGTATTTAATATAATTTGTTTTAATGTAGTTTGATGGTAAGGTGGTGGAAAAATTGCGCGATCCACAAGTGAGTGTTCGAACACGCCCCGATTCGAGTGTGGATCGTGGGCGAGCTCGAATTCGGTTTTCGAAGTGGATATCGATGAGCGAGAGAAAGACAGGAGGATGTTTAAATTCGGTTTTTTAGATTCCGTTGTTGACTGTTTTTTAAGAATACAGTTGGTAAAGAGTTCGAATTCCGGTTGGTGGATTAGAAGCAGAGATAAGAAAAAAAAAAGAGAGAAAAGTCGCGAGTAACGCTCCGTTCGAATTTTAATTGTAAAAGCAAGGAAAAAAGTAAAAGTAAAAAAAAAAAGATTGTAAAAGTAACTTGTTGATTTAAAGATTGATAAAGAGATAATTGTAAATGGAAGTAAAGTAAAGTGGTGGTCAATAAACACGTAAATAAAGTTGTCATGTTGTATGACGTTCGAAAATTCATCGTCACTTTTGATCAAAGTATATTGGTTGGAGTTATTGAATATAACAGTATGATATATATATATATATATATATATATATATATATATATATATATATATATTGGATTGAAACCGGATCTGGCCTAATTCAGACTTAAGAAAAGAAGACACATGCGTATTCATGAACGGAAGACAACAGAAGACGGCAGGAATAGCAGGATTGCGGATTTGGTCACGTAAAGAGGAAGAACTCGAAGAGGGAACAGAAAGGGAACTATCCATCATCCTCGTGTGTTGGTCAATAGAGGACACATGCGTATTCAAGAACGGAAGACAACAGAAGACGGCAGGAGGAGCAGGATTGTGGATTTGGTCACGTAAAGAGGAAGAACTCGAAGAAGGAACAGGTAACACATTTTGTACTCACCCCCAATTTTCTGTGGAAAAAACTGTTACAACTGGCGCTGCGGACAAACCTTCCGGACGGACCGCGGCAGGTTTGAGGATTTAGTTTTGCTGATTCAACGAGGCGATCTTTTGGCGGCAATTGGCGAGAGCCCAACATAGAAGAATAGCTGCGGAAATTGTTTTTATTGTTTCTTTATATTTTTTGTTTTGGTTTTTTTCTGTTCTTTTCCTTTCTTTTTGATGCCAATAATTCTCAATAATTGTAAAATTTTGTACCAATTACATTAGCTTCGTTTTGGTTTTGGTTTTAAGCTGTGGTGCTGATGTTAGTTATTGATTATTTGTTGCGTTTGATTCCTTGTTATTTAACTTATCTATTTAATTGTTAACTGATTTATTGGTTCATCTTATTTATTCATCATCTTAGTCAACCGATGCCAATAGGACATTTTTTTTTCTTTTTCTCTCTCGGTTACTGTAATATTTAAGCCTTTATCCATCTCTAGAATATTTTTTTTTGTTTTTTGAAATTGTGAATCTGCTTTTCTTCCTTTTTTTCAGTCGCGCGTTTAGATTTCGTTTGTTTTTCTTCTGTTGTGTTGCAAAGGTGGCCAAAGAGTGGTCATTATATTTGCTTCCCCCTTTCTCTCTCTCCGTTTCTCACCCACTGAGGACTGCGTTTGTTGGTTGAATGGTATGTTTTTTTGTTTGTTTTGACCGACGGGTGTGGTGTGTGTTTCTTTTTTTTTTTTTTTTTTTTCCTCCTCCCTGTTGAGAGTGTCTGTTCGTCTGTTGTGGAAATAGTATTCCCTGTTGTTTTTCGCGCCCCCTCGATTCGTGAGCGGCCTTTAGCAATCAAAGATTTCGAAGTAAAACGCTATCAGCTCAGACATTTTGGGTTTGTATCCGATATACAGCCGGCTCGTTTACGGATTGGTTTTGTCGCGTTCGGGTTGGTTTTCTCGTTGGAGGTGTTGTGTTTATTATTGTGTTTTTTGTTGGATCTCGGGGTTGGACCGTTGTTTTCCCCGGGTTTACTGTTGGCCACAGGGCTTGTCGAGGTTCCGGGTTCGGTGCTTAGTATCGTGAAATTTTAGGTTTAGTAGACGGCCGGCAGATGCAAACAAGGCAGCGGCAAAGAGATGTCCGAGAGGGCATCCCTGCTCGGACGCGGCCCGAAGCATTTCCCGTGCCGCCGGTTGACGAGGTGGATCCGGAGGCATTCCACGATTCGCGGACGAGTTTGTGGACGAGCGATCGCCAACGCGGCCCCCTCCCACCGTCAGCAAACAGCCTGTTGAAAGCATGTAGGACACGCCGATGGCCTCATATTTTAAACTGGACCCGCAGCCATGTCTTGTACGGACTATGTTGGGCACCGATAGAGTTTTCGGCCTTGTGTCGAAGGCGGTCTTCATGTTTTCTTGACAGGAGGGTCCGGATACGGCCGAGAAACTTTCGTTGTTTTTCAAGGGCTGCAGAAGGACCTTGGATGGTCTGGCGGTGGAAGAGGAACATACCTTCCTTCCGTGGCTGCCCTCTAGGCTGAGCGGCGAGGCATATCGAATGTTCGAGGAGAGGCCACCCACGACCTTCCGCGAAGCGGAACAGCGTCTCAGACAGCCCTACGAACCCCGGGTGTCGTATGAGGAGTTGTGTGCACAACTCTCCAAAATGCGACAACTTCCTTCCGAGGATGCCACGAGTTTCGTTTCCCGAGTGGTTTCACCGTGGTACGGTGCGAGGAGGCCGCTGAGCGCTTTAACGGTCGCCAGGGCAGGTCCGTCTTCGCAAGCCAGCTTGAGGGCATGGCCAAGCCGGTGTTGGTGTGGGGTCTGGGGGAGGAAGGACTAAGGCACTTCCTCCTCACGTTGGGTAATGTCCCATTTCGAAGCCTGGTGGACCACCTAACCGGATTCGAGCGAGCTCGAAGGGAAATGTTGAGGCAGGACGACTTGTTTGTGGATGCGCGACCCGGAATCGCCGATCAAGCGTCAGAATCGTTAGATGTAGGACCGGGAAGCTCCTCAACCTATTAAGAGAACCCATCCTCCACTTTTAGGGATTACCCCGCGGCGCCGGCGCCGGTTTTATCAACTCTTAATCCCCGGGCGGTGCCATTCATGTTGCCGGCCGAAGAGTCATATAGTCGTCAACGGGAGGAGGATAGTTTTGTTCGGGAGCGGTCGTACGGACCTCTCGGTTATCGAATGGATGCTGGTGCCTATCCTCCGGCCTCCTCTGGCGTGGTCAAACACCGTGCCTTCTTTGAGCCGGAGTGGAGAGTCGCAGAGCTTGGCTCAGGGGACGTATGTGCCTCAGGATCGATCGCGTCGGGACCTCAGGATCGATCGTTCAGGGATCCGGTTGGTTGATCGGCGCACCCCCTGGAATCCCAGACCATATGCAATTTTTGCCATCTGAGAGGTCATGTATACGAGTGCCTGCAAAGACGAAATACTCCTTTCTGTCGTGAGTGTTGGCGGTATGGACACGACATAGTGGACTGCCCGGATCGTCCGAGACGGACGCGCGAAACCCAGGCTCCGTACAGGGGTAGTGGACAACAGAGCGGATTCGCGCGGCATGGGCCGCACCATCAGCGGCCGCAAACTCAGCGGAGAGCCCTGCCGGAGCCGCAGCCCCCGTCTACGGGTGGCGGGCCGGCGATATCAGGTCCCAGAGTATTCAGCGTCCGGTGCTGTTGCGAGTTTTGTGGCCGACAAGGTCATAGCTTGCGCGGGTGCGAATACAGACAAAGGTGGGAACAACAATAGGGTTCCCAGGGCTCTCCCCACAAGCGGCACGCCGGAACAGCACCTGTGGCGAGCCGAGAGCAGGACACCCATGTGGAGACTGGAGGAAGCGCGAGAAATAGGCGCGGAAGGCGTCGGAGACAGCGTCGGCACAATCGAGAGGCCGGTAGTAGTCGCGCAGTGGACTCCCGGGAGATGAGTGAGGATGGTAGGCGACGATCCTCCGTGTCGAGCGGTGGCGGTAAGCAACCCGACTCCATGGACTCGAAGTCCTCGAAAACAGATGCGAGGCATGACGCCGCATCAAGCAGCGCGGGGAATCGGAAATGGCGAGCCCGGCGCATTGGGCCCAAAGTGGGCAGAAAAAATAGCACCAGTTCCGCTAGTTCGGAGTCCAGTGGGACTCCCGAGCGGGACAGTCCTGAACGGAGGAGCGGAGTATTGTGCGAGTTTTGCGGTCGACACACTCACAAGGCGGCAGAGTGTCGACATAAGGCAAAAGGGGGAGTTCGGGAAACTCCCAAAGGTCGGGTCGGCAAGATCCAACCCGACCGCACTAGGAACGCAACCCAGCTCCAGCTGTTCTCTGTTTTCGCCGACTCAGGTCCCGATTGTCGCTCTTCCTTTAGACATTGGCCGTAGAAACTCTATGCGCCTAATCGTGGACACAGACGCTGAGATCAGCCTGTTGAAGCTGAAGGCACTCCATCCTAGATATGGCATGGATGTGCATAGATCTACAACGCTCCAAGCGCTGTTCGTTAAAGGCAAGTCGAGGGGATGCTGCACTGGGAATTTCAAGTTGCACCATGAGATTCCCTGCAGTTTCCAAATAGTGGACTCCTTGCTGGGTTTGGAGGAAGACGGATTGTTGGGGTATGACTTCCTGTCTCGGAATTGTAAGGTAGACGGGCCGGGTGGTTGTTTGGTTTTTCCCCGAACGACCGTAAATCCCGTGCCATTCTCCATTCAATTTGTCGACTATGGGACGGGAAGGGTTGAACATGTGGCAGCCGAACGGGGAGACGTGCTAAAGGGACCTGTCAAGGTTGATACTGCAGCAGGTACTCGCCCGGAGACCCTACCCATACAGGGGAGGGCTGCGAAAAGATGTTCAACCACGTGCTACTCACGTGGTCATCCGGATAAACCCCAAACAGCGGACGTTGACAGTAACATAATTACAACAGACTTTTTTTTTTTATAAAAGAACAAATAAGGAAACGATAAACCTTCCGGTAACTTGGGGCCTCTGATCCCAGCTAGCCAGACTCTGGTTTCCCTCCGGAATCTTCGTCCTTGTAAACGACCTTCGTCGCAGGGATTCCAAATGGAGTCTGACGAAAGTCTTTAAGGCCAGGCCCAATGCTGCAGGCGCAGTCCCAGCGCAGACTGCAGAGGCAAACCCCAGTGCTAGGGGTTGGATCGCAAATACGAAAATGCAAAAGCGCATTATAACGTCGGGTGATGGTAGGTTTTGCCGCCGGAACGCCCCCCCCCCCCCCCCCCCCTATCAACCAACCCATGGACCGGGGCAAGTATCGAGTCCACAAGATGAGGATTAAAATAAATATATAGGGGCGGGACGATTTCGCCGGCCGGACGGTGCTGGAGTGGTTGGACGAGAGGGGATCGCCTCGCCTTAGCGAGGGGGTCCTAACCGGTTCGTGTGGGTGGTCGAGCTTTCGGTCGGGCCATTGTTTTAAGTGTCGGGCCCCCCGCGATAGATTGGAATCTGTGTTGTTAGTGTCCCCCTATTAAATTGTTATTTATTTAATTATTTCCTACTAACACTAATATATAAGTAGTATAATCATTACTAACCTTAACACGTAACACCTAATTGTTAATTTATTTATTTATTTGTTTTGTTGATTTTGTTAGTTATATGTTCGTCTGCTCTCCGCCGTCCACTCTCCGGCGTGACATTCCTCTCCTAAGAATGCCACGCGGTCTTGGGGGTGGGGGGGGGGGGGGGGGGGGTTACGTGCGGTTTCCGCCACCACCATCATTTGATAATTTGTATTTAATATAATTTGTTTTAATGTAGTTAGCAAAATTGCTTGGCAAACAGTGGTGCCGGAATAGTTTTCCTGCGAATTCTAGTCACGCATTGGATTATGAATGGTAAGAATTCTTTGATGGGGACATTTTTGCCGATGCATTGATGCATGGAAAAATGCCCTTGTAGTTGTAATTCCGTTTACAGGTGCTAATGCAATTAGCAGCAATTAGCAATTAGGAAACAATGGAATTTGAGGAGCTTCAGCACAGGAAGCTTGGGGGTAATTGGGCAAATGGGCAGTGTCGTTTTCGGAACCGGCACAGACTCACTATTAATTTATGAATATGTTTTATGTTTTAATTTTTTTTTTATTTTATTTAATATGTGTATTATAGTATTTAATATAGTATTAATGTTTGTACCCCCGCTTGGTAGAAACCTTGACGTGGTGCGGGGGCTTAAAGTACAATGAATCACTCAGGCTATGCTGACGGAAGCATATGCTTCCAGTAGGGTCACCCATGTCAGACAGACTAGTGAGGAGTAACACACAAAGATCTACCACTCCTAATCCAGGATGTTACGCGTTACCGTGCCCATTGGATGGTTTGCAGCCAGGAGCAGACCGGCTGTATTATAACGGCGCCTCTCTGACACCGGGTAGAATCAGAGCAGTAAGCAGACCTTACCACATCAAAACAGGGCTCTGAAAATGAATAACCAATATACAAAAAACAATCCCACGAAAAACCCGGTAGGCGTAGGTGTGATGAGCCGACATTACCCTAAGGGAAAAAGGAGACGTAGGGAAAAACGGAAAAAGCGGGATATACGCCTCGGCATGTGGAATGTTCGAACGTTATATAAACCAGGCGCGATACAGACGGTCGTAGAAAACGCGAAACAATATAAAATGGACATAGTCGCGCTTAAGGAAGTTCGACTCCCACATCAAGAAATCGAATCCAACGGGTCTACACTAGTGTGTGGAGGTACTGATACACATAACCTCGGAACTGCATTCATCATGAGCAAGAAGATTACGTCCCATGTAAAAGATGTGCAACTTATTAATGACCGAATGTCGGTGCTAAAAATACAGGGCCCATGGTACAATTATGTATCTATAAACGTACACGCCCCAACAGAATCTACCGACGAAGAAACGAAGGACACATTCTACGAGACCCTAGAGGAAGTATTTGATGGGATCTCATCATTCGATGTTAAAATCCTCCTCGGCGACCTCAATGCGAAAATTGGAAAAGAAGATATCTTCCAACCAACAATAGGTAAAGAAAGCCTACATGACATTTCAAATGATAATAGTATTCGAATTATCACGTTCGCAGCGTCAAAACCATAAACATAAACAGCAAACAGCCATAAACCAAAACTGGTCAGATGAATGCCGAGTACGAAATTGTTTTGACTCTGGGGTCAAGAAGACTACTCCGGAATAGACTTCTTGTCATAGAATATGCGCTTTTAGCTGCAGAGAGGGACGCTGCTACGTGCTTGTCAAAATGTAGATACTGGTCTAGCCAGATACCAAGGTATCTAACTACAGTTTTCACTTGCAGTGGAAGGTTATTGTTACCTACAATAGAAAAGTGTTTCCAGTTGTATTTTGTATCCCTCAAGGCCCTGAATAGGGGCGTTCTGAAAAGGATAATCTCGGTTTTCTGGAAATTAATCATTAATTTCCAGTCGTCGCAAAATTGTTTTATTTTGTTGAAGTCATCTTGAAGGTGCCTATTGATGATGTCTATTTTTCCTCCTGTTGTGTAAACCACTATGTCATCGGCGTACGCAAAGGCGTTTTCGAGAGAACTCACTAGATCACTAGTGTAAATATTGAATAGAATGGGCCATTTTTAATTTGGAAGGTCTTGTTAGAGAGTATATCTTCGCATTTCACCATAAAATGTTTGTCCAGTATCATATTATACATGATGTATAGCAGATATTGCGGCATATCCAGGTTTGTTAACTTATAGACAAGTCCTTCTAACCATACGCCTTTTCAAAGACCACCAAGCATGCGCCTGTACATTGTCGCTTTGCCCTGTTCCACTGTATATCGGAAACAAGTTTCGTCGCTGCATGAACTGTATCCTGTCGCGCTCGAAATCCAAACTGATTCGTGTCTCAATTTGTCTCAATCTTACTGTGGCTGAATACTCGTGAAGGAAGAATCTGATAGGAATCTCTGGCAGCCTCGTCCACTGTTTTATTCTCTTTCTTTATTATTATAATTTGTTTTTTTGTTTAAATAACGTTGACAGCTCACACTGCCAGTCTCAGTGATGTCGCCTATATTCTGTAAACACGAAACACTCGCGACTCGCACTCATAACTTTTAAAGTTATTTTAATTAATATTACCGACGAGTTAAAAACGCGTCCGTCTTCTGTCACTGCACTTCTTCATACAATTTCAGATGATTAAAATGTGGGAATTGTTTTCTCGTACCCCACCTCCTTTGATTTCAACCTCACCTCTCCTGCTATCATCTCTTCACTAGCCCTTCTTAAATTGTTGCATCTCTCAGTTGGCATTCACTAAATTCAAGCACAAGCCTGATAGAATGTTACGCAAATATATTACTATCATTATTATTACTAATCCCTACAGATGCTATTACCCGATGACATCGCTGACATTTCCACATTTCATTTACATTCCAATGTTCATCACATTCCGAATTAAGTATAGGTAAATCGTAAAAAGCAAAATGCCCGCACTGGATTTAGTGGAGGGCACTTGTTGTTGCTCTTACCAAGAATGAATTCGAAATCCCTAGTGATTTGGACGGAGAATTACGACGAAAAATACCCATCAATTGATCGAGTTTATCCTACCCACAGCAGAGCTGTTAAATGTTGCCAATTAAATGTTGTACCAGTTTTCAAACCCTCCCTATAATGTGGATTATAGTGGAAAACGTCTGCTTCCAACAGAGCAACAGAACGATAGCTCGCCAAAAGTATCGCGTTTAATGTTATTTCCGCTTTTGTTTTACTTCTCCAGAGAAATTTTTTGCCCTCTTCCTGTTTTTATTCCACTTTTATACATTCTGTACGACCCTTGCTGTGCAAGCAAGTGTAGACACCTTTGGGGCAGGAGTACCAATTGGAAAAACGAAATGAACAATAAAACCAAAAACAAAAAATAAGAAAAAAGGAAACAACGCGGATCTCTTGCTTATCTATCCTGCAGATTCAATAGATATTTCTTTGGGAATTCAAATGCTTCGTCGATATAACATTCACATTCAGAGGTATCTAAGAGCCGGACCCAATCGTCCTTGTCGGCTGTTTTCCCTTCCCCATATCCGAACTCCATCCATTCCTGTTCCTCTTTTTTCTCAGGACGGTTTTTTAAAAAAACGCATTTTCACGACTACAAAAAAAAAGTTCAAAAAAACCAACAGCAACAAAAACATACATAACAGGGCTATCGCCTTTTCTGGTCGGCAATCCGAGACTATGAACTCGTACATACGCCCAAATATTCCCAAAGTCCCTATCCTTCGCCAATTGAATGTTGCGCTTCCTTTTACTTTTATTTTTTAAGTGGAAGCTTAAATAAGGAGGATGATTCGGAAACTGTACTGTGGGGTGTCCCCTGTAAGGTGGATGCCGCAGAAGGGGATCTATTACCTCCTCGGTTCGATAATGTCGAAATCATTTCGGAATGCAAATTTTATTAGAGAAAAACATTTAAGGATCCCTTTCATTTGCATTGTCTGGCATGAGAGGTTTGAGTTTCGTTTGAAAAACGCCATTGGGTGTGGGGCTCTGTGTTCTGTACACTAATGGGTGCGCATATATAAATCCGGACCGCAATTACTTGAATTTTAAATTATTTAAAATTCATGAAACACCGGTCTTGATTATCGGATACTAAGCCGAAATTTCGTGAATGGACTCCCAATGTCATGTACATCTATTCTAGCGTGTCTTAACTTAAAAGGAGCCAAGGAATAATTCATAGGAATACTATAGAGATAGGAATGGATTTTCGTAAATAAAATTGTTGGTGAAGTTCATCCAAAGGCCAGTGTCGTGGCACGTTGTCAAGATATTTCTAAGTGTTCTTGCACAAATTAACGAAATCAGGACAAAATGTGTGAATGGGTTTACAGGATAGCCAGTTTTGATGCTTAAGTTGAAAACTTCGTCATATGTATTTACCTTTTTTTATAATGTTAAAAATATTGAAAGTTTACATTGAACCTTTTCTTATTCATTACAATTTCGGTAAAGGGATGCGCATATGCGTATACAACCAAAGCCTTTAAATAGTAGTTTTGGGTTCTGAAACTTACTACAATTTTACATGGATAACACGTAAGTTATGGTTCAACTGATGCAGTAGCACGTATTCTCAGATGAACTTGAAGGCGCATAGTGGCACACATGTCTCAACTTCCTCATCAGCTTTAATATTAATTTTTGTTCATATCCGGCCCGAACATGGATCTAAATGGTCCAAAGTGTTAAGGGGGCTCTGAATGAGAGATGCCACTTCCAAAGTGTTTGAAAAGTGAACTTCGAAAATGAAGAAATAACAGGAATGAGTCAGCCAAATCTTCAAACACTCTTCAAAGAGTAATAGATCAGTGAAATGTTTCAGCAAATGCTGATAAGTGTAAAAAGTTGTATTTCATATATGTTCCGGACTCTATGAGAATTCCACCTTCATCCGTCTGGCCCAATGAGTAAACCCAATTAACGAAAAAAGAAAAAAAAAAAAAAAAAACAGCAACTACACACATTGCCATCAGATGGTGGATATCTCCTTAAATCCCAGGCAGTAAAAGAGCATTAAAAATACAATAATATCGTTTGGATGTCACGCTGCTGAGTTTCCTTCATTGGACATATCCCCATAGGAAGTGCATTAAAGGACAATTAAGAGTAATTATAATTAATACCGAAAATGTAGGTTTCCACAAGATCATCATAAAGAAGTGTTGCGTCGTATATGGTAAATTTAAAACACTCCTTGGTTGTTTTCTTAGATGCTATTTATTATTTTCTTTAATTGTATAAAAACGCTGAATATCTTCCAGTTCTCTTGTATTGGCATTTAAAACGATTGTATTTGTCACATTTTGTGTTAAAATTTTAATATATTTTATTGTTTAGTAGTAATAAAAACAATAGTAATGTACTACAACTATTTTTTATAGCTTTGTGGGGGTTGTTAGGGTGGGTGTCGGCACGGGAACTGGTTCACTCCTATCCCCAACGATCGTTCACCCGAACACCGTTCACCAAACGCAAGGGAAAATAAAACACACTGAATCCGTTGTAAGGTCTTTTTATTGTTCTCTGCTTTCCTGTCTATTTTTAGCAAATTCACCATGTGAAACGAAATCTCTGTATAAAAATAACACCTGACGTGTACAACAATTGAATTATTAATATTGATGTCAGCATATACGCCTAGTGAGCTCTGTCGGCGTTCTTAATAAGCCTATTATTTCACAAGATCGCAATAAGTCAATTATTTTACAGGATTAAAATAAGTCAATTTGTTTCGGATTCATAATTATATGCTCGGGGAGAATCTAGTACATCGTCTAGTACTCGCCCCGACAAACATATTCACCACAACTCGATGATGTTGTATTAATAAATATAAATATATATGACTTACTGCTTGTCCCGTTGAGGTGGCGTTGGAGGTACTCCTTGGTATACTTCCTACCGGTTTTGGTCTCCGTCCTGACTGGTTCTAGGCGGAAGTAGTCCTTTAACACATGGTCCCAGCTCCCAAATTCTGCAAAAGATCCGGCATTCGGCTCCTTTGGGAGAGATGCAGTTTCGTTCCTCTGGGTCAGTCGGCGGCGGTGATGGTGCAAAAGAGAGGCCACACAAATTTACATCAAAACAACGGAAATCACGTTAATGTCAATGCCCGCAACGAATTTTTGTCTAATATTGGATATTTTTCCGAACAACGTCCTTCCACTTTTTTTAATGAAAAACTTTATAAGATTTTTATATTGCACAACTTTATGTTAATTATTCATTTTAAAATTGACGGTAAACATTTATTTTGTTATAAATTTTAACACTATACACTTTAACAAATATTTAAAAATAACAACGGTTTTCCCGAATAGCCTTTGACTCTAATCACACGTCCGTCACACCGTGAACCTCGAACACAACTCTGACCGTCCTGGTCAACTAGCAAAAACCAACTCTTTTCCTTTTCCGATCGTTTGATCGCAGGAAAACCTCTTTTTCTCGTTCGCTAACACAAGGCAACGTGTTGCGATGATCGCACTCGAGATCCTTTGTATTAGGATCTCTTTTGTGAGCCCGCACATGCTTTGTCTGATCCCAAGGTATTGTACCTTGGGTCGACAATCGTCCGGAATCACTTAAGTATTACCTAGGATTTCTCACAGTGCCCAGACTTGGTAATTTCTTTTTTACTGAACATCGGAGCCAAAGATATTTTGTATCTTATGGGTATTGTTGTTCAGCGAGTGTTTTTACGATCGCCGTCCTTTTTTCCGTATAGGAAATGTTTCCTTGAATAGGATTTAAGGGCCGTGCATTTTATGCTTTTTTTTTTTTTTTACATTTCTGTATTTATTGACCATAAATGATTTGTTACAATAAGTAATACAGATAACTTATAATTATCTTAGCTTTAATCGTTTACACATACTTGCTAGTACATTTTTCAAACATTATTATAAAGTTATATATTTCATGGGTGGACGAGATAGGAGTAGGTGGGGCTTCCTGGAAAAGGTCAGAAAACCAGGATATAATTATTTACTTAACCTATAACTAATTTGCTTAACTTAACTTAACTTAGCTTAGCCTAGCTTATCTAATTATTAAATCTATTATTATTACAATAAGTTAGAGTAGGGTGGGGCGGGAGGTATAGTAGTTGATGGGTGGAATTTGGGTTAGGGTGGGTACTATGAGTCGGGGATATGGGTTGGGGGAACACTTTCCGATTGGTCGTTGAAACGCAAGATATTAGAGAAGGGTTGTATATTACAATATTTAAACTGGTGAGGTGAGAGTTCAGTATTGTGGTATACAATCTCATTGGAGTTGTTGACCAACCTGCCAGAGGTGAAGAGGGTTCTGGTGTGGAGACAGTTCGGGTAGGCAGTTCGGTTGTCTGACGGAGTCGATGTGAGCGCATTTATTATCGGATTGGGATTATTGGGAAGATTTTCGATAAATTTGATGGACAGCTCGAGGAAGCGTCGATCTATACGTTCAATATTAGCGGCATAGTAGAGCGAACTACTGTTGTAATATTTGTGGGAGTTAGGATGTCGGTTGAGGCCAGTGATAAGTCTGAAGCATTTCCTTTCGAAAATGCGTAGCTTCTCCATTTGGGCGGGTGTGATATGGTACCATATCGGGCATGCATCATTTTATGCTTTTTACCAACTTTACTTAAGAGCTGGTCATCTGGTCCGCAGATTTGGAACCAGGGGAATTTACGTGTGAACATCTGGTTCATATATCACGTTTTGGATTTATTTTGTATCCAATATTGACAAATTGAACGTTTAGTTCAATTTCTTTAATATTGATTTTTATATGGGCAAATTGAACGTTTAGTTCAATTTCTTTGTTATTAAATTTGGTATTGGCCCGTTTAGTGTATGGGGCAATGCTACGGCTTGGGGAGTGTTTCATCCTCTTAGTGGATGATTTTGCGTGTAGCGCAATTCATTGGTGGAGACTGGCTCCAAAGAGTTATATATTTATGGGTGGGTGGTTTTGGACGTAACAATGACAGTGCATGAACAACCGTCATCGTTGCATAGTGTTTTGGTGCACGATCAACTGTCTAGCTAGAATCGATGTAATTGGTTTTCTATGAACTTTCTATTGATTTAATTTGCACGCCACCATGTGGCTGTTGAATTTGTGAAACTTTCATTGATAGTTACTGCTTTAAGTAGTTGGTCAATAAACTCGTGATCATCACCATACGCACAAATCAAAGTTTATTCGCTTACGGAAGTTTATCAAAAGGTATTGTTGCTCCTTTTTTTTAAATCTAAACGTTGTTTCGGGCATCGTTGGGTCGGACGCCATTGCGTCAATTCATCACTACCGTGCTCATCGTTCGCTATTCCCCGACGACATTCCTCGTTCGCAGGAACACAAAAGCATCTTGACCGACGACATTCCTAATTCGGTGTCGAGATACACAACCGTTTTTTCTGGTCCTTCGAGCCGGATCCAGTGCTTATTGGATCCACTCATCGCCGTTCAGTTCGCGGAACAACAAATCGGATCCAGTGCTTAATTGGATCTACTCATCGCCGCCCAGTTCGCGGCGCATCAACAACAATTACCACCAATTACCAACAACAGGTTCTGCAAGTCTCCATTCAACAGACAGCTCAACATTAGCAACAAACTGAACATAGGCAGCAGCAAAATTATCAACCACAGGCCCCGGCGAGATAAGTTGCATCGAAGCGCAGCAAAACTCTGAAAAAACGTATAAACGTAATCGAATACTGAAACTTATACACGCAACATACACCTGCAGAAGCTTAGTTTATCAAAGAAACTATTTCAACCAACCGAATGGTCTAACATGACGGCCAAAGTGTAGTGTGCAGTGAACTTAAAACCGATAAAGGTTTGTAGGAAAATCACTTGGTTATATGCCGGCATTGGCAAGGTTCACCAAGATTTCCTAACAATAGTTCCGCCGAACACTGTCCACCAATGAAAACAAAACTCCGCGGCAAACCGTCCACAAGAAGTAAAACACTGGTTACACTGTTGGAATTTTATTGTTTGTTGTACTACTGGCCGGTGTTTTTCGCATTGTACATTAATTCACTTGTTAGTGGCTGCGACACACGATACACGCTTCACAATGAAATTAGTCTAATCTTGTGTTTACTTAACTTTTAAATTTTAGAAATCCCACAGTTAATTAACTTATAATTGTTTGTAGCTTGTCTCTGAATCTCTGAATTTACGTTATGTCATCGATTTACGAATAAATTACGTGAGCAATAATACTAAACTAACCGGAACTGAAAAGTAAAGCACACGCAAACACACTTGACGTCACTCGATTTTCCGTGGTGCACTCCAGGAGACTCGACTCCTTTACCACTATTTTATCGACAGAACTCTTTTGCGCGCGGATCACCTTGTTGGCTTGTGATGCGAGCTCATGGGTGGTCGAACCGTGGGAAATGAAAAAGCATCTTTGGGATAAGTATTTGCAGTTGTCCAAATACTACGTTAGGGATTAGGATGCATTTGGGGTAATTACACAATGATGGTTGTGTTTACAACCATGTTAATTGCTTATTGCATTCCTAGGGAGACATGGGTCGAATTCCAGTGTGAGTATTTACACTGGCATTGAATTCGGCTCTTGGCAGCTAGGCGCGAATTGCGCCGGTGCTTTGAAGATTGCATAAAAGCCGCCGTGAGTAATGGTGCAACATGAAAATCTGTTGCGCACGTGTGGGACAGTAAATGCAGGCAGACAGGGGTTCTGCTGATTGTTTTCATAATCCACTTCGGCTATCTAGTATGGCAACCGAAATGTTTTCTTTTTAGAACAATGCTGAGATGCATTGATGTATGCGGTACTGGCGTACCGAATTTCTTCTAGGGAAAATTGATATACCGCGTTAATTGCGTGAATGTCCTTGATGGGCAGATGCTTGATGTTTGGATGCGATTTGCATAATCGAAAGGTAAAGCAGTCGGTGGGAGAATGCTTGGGGAAGTTATTGCGCTTGCATACGCAAACATGATGAAATTAGTGGAGCTTTAGGAAGGAAGATTTGGAGGTAGGTTGAAAAGGTACCAGTGGTGTTAGTAGAAACGCCACAGGGTCACCAACGCAGACAAAGAGCAGATTCATCAACAAATCGAAAACGTTGCGCGTGGTCGTACGCTCTGCGCCGTAATTGAAACAAAGGAAATCGTATTTTCAATTGCTTGTGTACTAATCATTCAGTACACGTATTTATATATATCGTGTCCAAGCTCATTAAGTTTCACATTTTCGATTTGCTCTGACATTCCACAATACACTACAGATAGTGCACCATCAGATTTAGATACTGAAACTAAATCGACAATTGCCACAGCTATTTCGAAGCGCATTGTCACTGATACCACCAACGAGAGAGCGGATCAAGGAAGTGAAAAAGATCACTCCCTCAACCCATTGTTCGTTGTGACCGCCCATCGGCGGCCACCAATCACTACTGCATCAGCGAACAACACGACAAACCGTGAAGAAGTTTTAATAAAAATAGTTCGAGAGAAACAGGAAGGGAACTACAACGAAATGCCGGCATCAGCGGTCACTAAGGCGAAAGTCAACAAGGTTGCATTGGCCGAACGCCGAAGACTCGCCAAAGCAGAACATTTAGCTGAACTTAAACGTCAAGAAGCTGAAGAACAGAGTAAATATGCAGAACAGCGCAAAGCTGAAGAAGAACGTTTGCGTCAAGCGCATGAGGAAGCAAACAGGAGCCAAGAAGAAAAAAGGTCTAAGAGCAAGGTAGTTGAATGCGCAAGGAAGCGGCTAAATAAACAGCAATCCTATGAACGCACAACACAACGCTTCCCCGACGACATTCCTCGGTCGGCGGAAGCTCAAAGATCTTCGCTGACGACATTCCTCGGTCGGCAGAGATCTTACATTTTTTCTGGGCAAAGTGTCCAGACTGATGAAACTCCTTTACCCACTCGAACAAGCACTGAAACCGTGATCCTGTGGGGGGTTTCTCTATTCTACATGAGAAACAACCCACAATTCCAACCCACACACCTAATTTCGACCGCTTTCAGCGCGTCATACTTACCAATTTCCTTTATATGTATTCCCCTGTAAAACATTTCAAACGGACGTATAGTTAAACTCGCCATCCTTTGCAGATAATGCATAATTGAGTTTAGCTACATAAATCTCATACGGCAACTCCATTCTTGCTAACCATGAGTTTCCCATCGTAAATCTCATAATGTCGGTTAGCAACAACAAGTCTAAAAGAACGACGCTGTTGCATCATAGCAAAATAGCTGGGGTAATTTCAGCGTCTTAGAGTCTGGTTCTCACGCGAATTATTTCCCAAACATCAGCGACGTCCTATCGACTTTCCCTCAGATCACCCATTCGCTTGGGATCAATGATCTCTCTTTGCAGGGGAGTAACATCCGCCAGGGTTCTCTCTCATTCGTATTTCTTTCCACGGTTCAATGCGCTTTAACTACACCATAGCCGTACCACTGGGTCAGTAGGTCGTATCAGTATCTGCATCTGATACCAACACACACAACCAAAGCTACCCCGAGATCACAGCATATCATGTTTTCTGTTCTCTCATTCTTCGTGTCCGTCAATTACCCTATTAACAAAAGTTACTCATACTTTGACGGGCGTGAGGTTGAGAGAGTAGAGGCGTGGTCTCTTTTGGTTGTCCCGTGTGTAGAAAGAAATATGAATTTCAACCCTAATTCACACCAGTCAATATCCCATCTCCATTACGATTGGACACGCTGTCTCTTGGGCACAAACTACAAAATTAATAAAAATCGAAAGGCACCATTTCCAAAACAAAAATTACAAAATTAATTTAAATTAAAATAAATCGCCAACAAAAACACAATAAAATTACCCAAAGTGAAATAAATTTAAATAAATAAAAAGGTGTTTTCCATTTCCTTCGGAGTAACAAGTGTCGGGGGATTTTAAGTGAATCCTGTGCCATACGGTGGCATCATACTTCTACCCCCACAGTCCCATCTGCCGGACCACTGAACCGATCACCAGCCCAACTGCAACATACACAAAGTTCACCTATAAAGCTGGCAAATACATCGGAAAAGCAACACAACGGTTCTCCGACGACATTCCTCGGTCGGAAGAGATCATACATGTTTCCATCACCTACCTGAGTCAAGTAAAACTACAAGTATATGCATTATTGAAGATGACACTGTGGGGGTGCGATGGTGGATGTACCAACGTATGGCACCAGTTAACCGTCGCCCCACTACAGAGTTGTTTACCAGCGAAAGTGTCCGCAAGCGCAAGGAAAGAAATGAAACACTGGGAGTCGGCCGCAAGAGTCTTTTTATTTCATCTTAGGATTTGTCATAAGCTGTCTAGTTTTTATCCGCGAACTGCGCCCGAATGTTTTTTTTTTATTCATTTTCGACGCTGTACCCGCGGCAATTGGAAGGAGAACATTAGGGCGGACTTTATTTGGCACGCTGGGGCCGTGTGCCCCCGCGTGGTCGCGGCGGTTACAGGGGACTACCGATACGCGCGCTGTGGTAGTTGGAGGACGACTGACTTATGAATGAAAATAATTCATTCAATGCGCCGTGGCGGTGCGTCATACCGAAATTAGGCTCGCTGCCAATTACGAAGAATTTTGGAGGCGTTGCTACGCTCGCATAAGAACTCAGTTCCAGCGAATTCTGGCCGTACAGGCTGGGTTGACTTCGTTGGTTGGGTGTACCGGGAAATTGGTTTGGGGACGCGAGCGAGTATGGGCATGCATTTTCGGAGGAAATTGGAATGGCTTGGGTGCAAGCAAGAGATATCGTTTAGATAGAAATGTTAACCGAAATAATTTCGGGGAAATGTGCGCGGTTTAGTTGGTTGGTAATGTTCCGTTGAGGATTTGGATATGCGTTTGTTATGGCATATGAATTTCGGGGAAATTAAGATTGCTTGGTCACAAAGAGAAAATATAACTTAAGTAGGAAGTTGACCGAAGCAATTTTGGGAAAACGTATGTGGGGTGATGTAATTGAGGGAAATGATTAATATTCCGTTGTAAATTGGAATATGCATTTATTTCAGCTTGGGAGATGGGTTCCTGGTAAGTATGGGATGTATGCAAATGCAGATTTTGCACGGGGTGTTTGATTGAGGTGACGCGCTGTTAGCGATCAAGATTGGTTGGCCGTGTGGGTTGGTTCTCCATGTGGTTAGAGAAACCCCCACAACACCTCCAAGGATTCTTTAAGTCGTGGATTGGAGGATAGCGGCCGCCAGATAATAATTGCAAATCAAATGCTTGGTGATTTGTTGAATAAAAAATCAACGGAAAGCCCTGTTGCTACAAAAGAAAAGCATGGCGATTTTGATGAATCCCATTCGGAAATGATGCTTTACAAGTCGGAACCAAAAGTAACAGCGTCAAAAAATGCTGCCAATTGCTATGCTAAAACGGCGACTTCCATCCTCGAAGATGAATAATTGAAAAACGAACTTTCTACAACACGAGGTCAAATCAAAGTGACTTTGACATCTGCTCCAACACAACAACCATTGACGATTGAGGAACTCATCGCCGCTCAGTTCGTGGCACAGGACACCATCGCTTGCACCTTCCTCAACATGCAGGACAAGGGACAACCAACCTTGACCAGGATTGAAACAACCAAACGCGCACTCCGTGCCGAATGGGGGGTCATCTCCAGGCGGCACCACGACATTTGCTACATGGCGGCACCTGAGGGTCAACAGCATGCGTACTTCGCGAGGGATTTCTTCGGCGAGACCGAAGAAATATACCTCGAGTAACAGACGAAGCTCCTCGAGGCCCAGTACGCGCTCGATTCAGCTTCCCCAACCATGGCCAACAGCGCCAATCACCTCCACCCTAGCGAGCTGCCCCCAGTAGAGCTGCCAACGGTCGCCATCAAGCCAGCGGATAAAGAACCGCACCCCAGAACAGTGGGTAAGAGTCAGCAGGCCGCCGACCAGAGTGCCGCCTGCCCAAAGCCCAACCTACCCCAGGTCCTAATGTTCGACCTAATGCCGAAGCCCCCACAGACCACGATGCCGCGCACGCATTGTGGGGCACAACATGACGTGGCCGTTCCTTGTGGGTTGCGAACTTACAACTCCGACCCAGAGGAACTGGGCGTCGGAGAACCAACGGAAGATTGAAGTCCGTGCACTGCTGGACTCCTGCTCCAGCGGCACCTTCATTTCATCGTCACTCGCCCGAAAGTTGCACCTCCGACGCCAAGCATCATCCGCCCCCACCTACGGTGTTGGGGGCCCTCGTGGTCTTGCCACTAGGACTCAAACCGCCATCAGCATCACTCCTCGCCTCCACGGCTCGAGGCAATGAACACGGAGGCCCTTCATCCTGTCAGGGCTATCAGTGTATGCACCACCATCACAATCGGCGACGAGGGATCTCTCGTTCATGGGGGATCTGCAGCTTGCCGATCCAAACAACGCCTCCGCCGACAAGGTGAACATCATCCTTGGGGCAGACATGTACCCCAACATCATCCTCGAAGGTCTAAGGAAGGACCAACGTTCCGGCCGCGTCGCGCAGGCCACTGAATTGTGATGGGTACAAACAGGCGCAGCACCCACCATATCATCCAGCCTAAAGGTGACAAGGCCTGTCACCAGCCATCACGTGGCCATTCCTCGTGGGTTGCGAATTTACAACTCCGACCCAGAGGAACTGGTCGAGCTTACGACTGATGATCGTAGGTCCCATTAGATCACGAAAAGGAAGTCTCGTCGGCATCGGCTCCAGGGGCCACCTACGAGGCCCATGAAACTACCAGCCACCGACCATTTGCGTAGCCCAGCTACCAGACACGCCCCTCGCCCGCTGAACCACCGCAAGGGGGAGAGGCAACCGAAGAACCAGCAGCCTGCCCACCCAAGGGATTCAAGGTACCACATCAGAATAGAGATAGGGGCGTGCAATGCCGCGCCTGGCGAGCGGCGCTCCCCAGCATCCAGGGATATACAGAATCCCAGCGAACCAGCACGCCTCTCAGTGCATCAACAAAGGCTGCAATCCAACAGCCGCGGGAGGCACTTGCCCCGCGACTGCCATTCCGCCAGGACACGCGGACAGTTCCAGGGACGACACCGCACCCGACTACACGCGACAGCGTCATACAGCAACGGCCGCATCCCGCCGGCCACTCACTCCAGACGGGAGCCAACGTGCGCAATACATGTCACCACTACCGGTCTCGACGTAGCGAGACCCATCACAAGCACTCAAGTGGTCATTGATCATGGGTTGCGACTTTACAACTCCGACCCAGATCGATTGGCCGGTTCCCTGACCTCAAAAGTTAGCGGACTCCATCGATGGAACATACCATCCCGTCGTCATCGACCCTCCAGCCGCCAGCGCTCCTCAGCCCCCCCCCCCCCCCCCCCCCACTGAACCGACCATCGACGTGAAAGCGGACAGCAGACCACGACCAGCAGCGGGCCGCACACCCCCGCCTCTGGGCCTCCATCCCATGGAGCCAGATGATTCGCCACTGATTGGCGAAGGCAGGCGGAATGTTTCGGATTCATAATTATATGCTCGGGGAGAATCTAGTACATCGTCTAGTACTCTCCCCGACAAACATATTCACCACAACTCGATGACAGTGCATGAACAACCGTCATCGCGAACTGTCATTGCATACTGTTTTGGTGCACGATCAACTGTCTAGCTGGAATCGATGTAATTGGTTTTCTATGAACTTTCTATTGATTTAATTTGCACGCCACTATGTGGCTGTTGAATTTGTGAAACTTTAATTGATAGATACTGCTTTAAGTAGTTGGTGAATAAACTCGTGATCACCACCTTACGGACAAATCAAAGTTTATACGCTTATGGGAGATTATCAAAAGGTATTGCTGTTGCTGTTTTTTAAATCTCAACCTTGTTTCGGGCATCGTTGGGTCGGACGCCATTGCCTCAATTCATCACTACCGTGCTCATCGTTCGCTATTCCCCGACGACATTCCTCGTTCGGAGGAACACAAAAGGATCTTGACCGAAGACATTCCTCGTTCGGCGTCGAGATACACAACACAATTATTTTACAAGATTACGTCCGCGTAAACTTGATAGTACTTAAACATCACAGCGCAAATAGTGTAAATTCGCGGAAACCGGAACCAGCGACCCGAATGAGGTAAGTACCTGAACTATTGATAGGTAAAAAAGATTTGGCAAGTGAGGACTATCGTTGTACTCGCGTAGGGACGGATTCGATTTGGGGTGTGCGCACATCGGTTGTTAAAACTCGATTGACTCATCGCAAACGAGGAAAAGTTCGTCGCGTCGTGGCAGTGAAGTCATAGCTAAATAAACTCACTGCCATTTACTAGGAACTTTGAAGAGTGTTGCAATGCTTGCATAGGGAAATTAGTTCCGGAGAATCGTTGCCGTACAGGTTGAGTTAAATTCCTCTGGCGCTATGTATACGGGGAAATTGGTTTGGAAATACGACCAAATATAGGCATGAGTTGTCGGTTAGACGAAGGGATGTGGGTCTTGGTCGCTGCGATGGCTGTTTCGCGGAAATGCAACGCATCGTGCTGGTGCCTTGCCAGTAAGGGGAATTGGTATTGGGTGGGATGGGAGCCGAAATGATGATCGGGGGAAATTAGACATGCTTGGTTGCAAGCAAGGAATATCATTTAGATAAGATATTAACCGAAGCGGTTTTTTGGAAAAATGTATGCGGCTCGATGTAGTTGATGGAGATGGTGAGTATTCCGTTGTAAATTTGAATATGCATTTATTACAGCTTGGGGAATGGGTTCTTGATAGAATGGGGAATGTATTCAATTGCGGGTTTGGCGACGGATGCTGTTGGAATTGTGGGTTGGTTCACTGTGTGATATAGAGAACCCCCACAGCTTTACCACAGATAAGAATTTTTAGTTTAATAATTATTCAGAAAGATTCACATTACAATTTAACTTTTTTTTTAGACGCAAACCTATAGCGCCGCCACGGCGACCCGAGATGCCACCAAATAACGGCTGCTGTTTTTCTTGAACAGTTTCAGGTTGTAACGCTCCGAAAAAAACTCGAGCGGTGAGGGAATTCCGCAGCTTACCCTCTCTGTAACCGAAAGAGTTATGATGCAGGGGTGTTTACGCCGTCGGGAGATGAACCGCAAACTGGTGCGATCCGTGGGATTGTCTCGTGGAGCCTGTGGCGTTTACACAAGCAAATAGTGAATAACACCGAACGAAAATCGAATAAGAAAATGCATCAGACCCGTATACCATAGCGATAACATAACAAATCCACATCAGTCGAATGTAGTTGACTTTAGAATTCGAATTTGTACACACGGCGGTGGCCTGATGGGTTGGGCTTTGGTTCCATTTTTTGTGTTTCTAACTGTCATAGCGTCAGTTCGAATCACACGTTCATCACTATCATCCCAAACGCTATAAATGGTGACCCCGGCGTGATCTGTGTACACACAGTAAAACAGTTCTTCACGACACGATCACGACTTCCGCATAGGGCACCGGCATACTCGCCTGCTCCGACAATCTCTCGCTCGTTCGTTTCTCGCTCCGTCGTTCGCACACGAAGCTGATCGTAACAAAGTTTCTGAGGAGGGAGTAGGGTGGCGTTTCTAACAGCTACACACACAATACACAAGCAAATAGTGAAGAACACTGAACGAAAATCGAATTGCGCAGAACAATGTCACGAATCTTGGAAGAACAATAGCCGTTATCTGTAAAACAGACAGAGGTCGGCTACGCGCCTTCGATGCGATAGCGACTATAGTCCCAACGTCGGCGCCGTGTCGCCGATCAGGCGGGTCGAACGTCTCTCTCATGCACGTCGAGGGTATGTTTAGGAGCAGAGCGCCAAAGATGAAAGCAATGTTCGAGCGCGGGTCTAATTTGGGATTTATACAGGAGAACAAGTTGGGCCGGAGTTAAGTATCTATTGGGTCTAAAACGATAGCTTAGTGTTCCTGAGCCGGACCTGGCGATGTTCGATACGTGTTTATGCCACGATACATTCGCACAGACTGTGACACCGAGCAATTTCAAACCTTCCCCATATTCGAGGGTCTGGCCGTTCATCATCAGTTGTGGAACCGATGATCGGCTTTTATTTGTGAATGTTGTATAGTATACTGTGTCTTCGTTGCATTGAAATCGACAAGATTGGCTTTCCCACACTGCAGTGCCGTATCCAGATCCCGATTTAAAGAGTCAATCTGGCTACAGCTCAGCTGGTGCGACGTTGATGTTCTAATCGGCCGATCACTCGAAAAAGAGGAAACAAGCGTACTATCATTCGCAAAACTTAACACTTTGCTATTCGTTGTCTGCAACAAATTATTTATGTGAAGCAAAAACAAGGCTGGAGCGAAATAGAACCTTGATGCACCCCAGAATTAACAGGATTCAGATCCGAACACGCGCCATATACAATAACCGGGCTGGATCGATTCGCTAGGAAGCTCTTCACCCATCGCAGATGTCCATATATCTGTTATAACGGTTAAAAGGTCTCCCGTGGTCCTCTTGTCACGGAATCCATATTGACGAACATTTAGAAGTCCGTCGCACTTTAAAAGCTTAATTAAATTGGCGTTGATGACCTTTTACATCACCCTAGATCACATAGACAGCAATGCTATCGGCCGGTAGTTGTGTGGCGTACATTTTTTCCCCTTCTTTGGAATTCTCCGACCTCGATCGATTTTTCGGCAGGTAGGAAATGTCCTCCGTGCATAAGATAAACGGAAGAGTCTGACAAGACCCAGTGACAGTTCTGAAGGACGGTTCTTAAGGACTATTGATGGTATTCCGTCCGGGCCGTTTGCCTTCCTACAGTCCAGTTCACATAGAATGCGTTGAATAGTACGCAGGCGGAACCTAACATCCCACATCGAATCCGTGACTAGTATCCCGCTGTCCATCACTAACGGGGGAAAAGAGTAGGGGGCGAAGTCACCATTGATATCCCTTGCCATTGGCCAGAAGGGACGCGAACCAGTTGGGCACTCAAGGGGTTTATTGGTCACTTAGTAATTGAAAGTCTTTGTGGGGGTTTAGGTATAGGCGCCGACGTACGGCACGGGTTCACTCTCACCCACGGACAGAAGTCCGGGGAACGGCAAATAGTTGTAGGTAATAGCACCGGTAATGGTAAGCTCGTTCGCACTTTGTGTCTTTCTCAATTTTTCTTTTCTCGTTCGTAACTCACAGCCAAGAAACAGTCACCACTGAGTCAGTCTAGATTGTTTGCATCTATTTTAAAGGTTCGATTAATTGGATCATACCTTGTAGTTATCCACCGGTAGCTGCCCACTAGAAGATCTGTACTGTCAACCGCGAGGAGGAGGCTGCACAAGGTAAAAGATGAATGAAAAGCACTGAATGATTTAAACGTTAATGTTCTTTATTTCTTCAATATTTTACACTGTCGAAATATTGCGCCATTATCGCAATTTACAAGTCAGTAGCACTTAGGCATGTGGGGTACAATGTGTAGTTTAATACACTAGCCTCCGCGTAGGTAGTTATCGATCTCCGCTAATTTCCGACTTTACTTTATCCACTGATTTACGAGGCTGCGGCGACGTATTATATTGTTCATTAAGTTTTCCGTGGTCGCGATAATTTACTTTATAACTCCCGTTCGCGTGTACGCTACCGAGGTTGAATTCCTTCTTTTTATTTTCTTTCCTTTGCTTAATAGAGTGGCGCGGACTTCCCACTCGACTCGGGGTGATAGAAGAGCGATGTGCGCTCGGCGGTGGCTGTTTCTCGACTGACTCATTACTGGCGAGGAAAAGTTCGTCGCCTCGTGGCAGTGGAGTCATAGTGAAATCAACTCACTGCCATTTACTAGGAATTTGAAAAGGGTTGTTATGCCTGTATAGGGGATTTAGTTCCGGGGAATCATCGTCGTATAGGCTGAGTTGGATTCTTTGGTTGTATGTACCGGGATATTGGTTTCGGCGGCATAGCCAAGTATGGTCAACGGTCTTGATCGTAGCGATGGTCGTTTCACGGAAAGGCGACGCATTATGCTGTTGGCTTGCCAGTAAGAGGAAATTGGTGTGGTTCTACATGGTTTAGGTGGAATGTGAATCGAAATGGTTTTAGGGAGAAATTGTAATTGCTTGGTTGCAAGCAAGGGATATGATTTAGATAGGGAATTAACCGAAGCAATTTCGGGGAAATGTATGCGGCACGGTGTAGTTGATGGAGATGGTGAGTATTCCGTTGTAAATTTAAATATGCGTTTGTTACGGAGTATGATTTTCGGGGGTAATTAGAATTGCTTGGCTGCAAGCAAGGAATGCAATTTAAATAGGAAGTTAACCGAGGTGGTTTTTGGGAAAAATTATATGTGGGGTGATGTAATTGGGGGAGATGATTAATATTCCATTATAAAATGACGTAGTCACGGAATAAAGGAGAGGTTTGGGGTTTTCGAGAGGCAGTGTTTGCGTTCCTGCCTCGGAATGTACAGAACCTCAGAGTCGCAATATAAGAAATACTATCCCAATAAAGTCCTGTATGACAAACCACGACTAAACAGAATAGATAACTTCATTATCCAGATTATCCGCGGTCACACAACAAGGGCAAGTAGTGCGGTAGTTTGATGAACATTTCTTGAAAAGGATTGCAAGGATTACGTCAGGGCCCGGTGTAAACTCGTCTTTGAGTTCCAGTAGCTAGGATTCAAGGAGTTGTGGAGAAGGAACCTGAGGGAAAAGTTGGGTAGGTAGTTGAAGTACGACGGGTCAGGGACAAAGGAGTAATTAGTGAATGACTGATTGATATGAGTGACGAAGAGGTTAGCAATAGTAAACAGGATCAGATGAGGTATGAGAGTTTAAGGTAAGCGATATGGAGTAACCGTCGGATCTGCGATTCTGATTGACAAAATGGAAGGTTTATGGGTTGTTTTTGAGGTTGGTCAGAGTTTTGGTGAGATAGTTGCGATTAAGGGTGTTGAAAAGTTCCGTGAATTACAGTTAACAGCCAAGAAAGTTGGAGTAGAGAAGGTGATCCATAACTTATTCCTTTTGTTACGGAGGGACCGAGGCTTGTGATTGTACCATAGAGGGGAAGAGGTTGATAGAGGGAAGAGGGAGATAGATGAACGGATTTCGTTGTATAAGTCAGTAATGGCATCTTCAACGGATAGGTGATCCTAGTTGAACGAAAGGGGGCCTAGGTAGTCGTTGATGAGGCGAAAATTAGCTTTATGGAAATCGTAGGGGTAGTGATTGTGATATGACAAGTCTGTATGACTGCCCGGTATGGTATAACATATCCCCATTCTACATGGAGACATTTCGGGTGTTCTAGAGGCAGTGTTTGCGTTCCTGCCTTGGAATGTATAGGACACCAGAGTCGCAGCATAAGAAGTCGTACCCCAATAAAGGCCTGTACGACAAATCAGGACTCAACATAATATATAACTTCATTATCGAAGCTATCCGTGGTCACGCTGTACGGGCAATGTGCCGCTGAAATAATCTTATTTCGTGAGCATTCTGTCCCAATGATATGTATATGGAGAGTAATCTCCAGAATGGGTTTATTCTCCCAGAAGCGTTCCTCTTCTTGAATAGAAAAAGTCTTATCCAAGACGCTGTTATTTACCACACTTTCCGTGGTCCCAGGTATAAACAATTTCTCCATGTTAGCGATGTCTTTATTGTTATAGATAGTGATATCTCTATTGTTCGCCCACACTGTGAAATCACTTCGTCACACACCAACTGGTGGTAGGCGTGTGACGAAGAAAGAACTTTACGTCCCCAAATATAATATGCCTCTCAAGCGCAACGATCTCATTTTCCTTCCTTAGTTTTAGTATTATTTCCGTCCATTCAGTTTTATTTTAATACATAATGATGTTTCGTTTAGTTTGTGGTGTGTTCGGACAAAAAAAAAAATAAACATTTATAGATTATAAAAATAGCCCTATTTTTAAATAAAAGATTATTATCATAGTAATTGTACCTCGAAAGGCATAAGAAAAAGGGGCCATTGTACTAGTGTAAATCAAATATAAACAGTAATTTTACTTTTTTCTTAGCAATAAGTTGCAAGCGAGATAATCTTGTGTGTGGCTGTTGTTTGGTTTATGAAGAGTAGGAGAATCTGCTTGGCTAGCAGTCGCGCTCGGCACTTACATAGCTGAAACTCACTTCTGATGAGATTTCTCCAACAGTTAAGTGGCGATCACTTTCAATAAGTTCTCTAACGGCACGGATGTTGCCATTTGTACGGCATATCCTTGGCGTCGATCATGCCTCTCGTTTTTGATACGTTCCCGCAAAAAATTCTCTGGTGCACGTATACACCCGATTCTGAGACAGTGTATCAGCACCAAACTGTGCTTTCAATCGAGAAAAAAGGTCCGGGGGTTTAACGTCTTTCATTTGTTAAAAATTTTATAATAATCCCTTGCGGAACAGACGTATGTACCTGTGGGGATTCTTTAAAGCCTATCTGAAGAACCCCCCACATTTGCAATCCAACACACATATTTGCACCTGAAACAATTTCCTTTCTCAAGGACATTTAATGCATTCAACGTATTATTTAAAAATCCCTAAAAAGAATTCTCCAAGCATTCACGCATTTAATGCGTTATTTAAATTCCCTGTAAAGAATTCTTCATATCATACGGGCATCATAAATCCCAAACCATTCGGAACCCTTTGCCATCATTGAAATGCAATGTCGGACAGCTTGTTTATGCAGCTGTAATAAACCGACCCGCGATTCGTTTGTCCAATCGACAAACAATTACCGCATCTCAAGCATTATCATCGAAACCGAATTCTACAACATTCCCTAATACAAACAAGAACTCGGTTCCTACTGCAGTCTGAGATGCCATAAGCATGTAAAACCCATTAGCACCTTTTCCTAATGACGATACGGCTACGAGGGTGGCCTTTTATATATCGGGATTAGAGAACAAAAACAAATATTGATCATCGAAAATCACTTTATTGTTTTTCAAAATATTCCCCATGAAGATCTATACACTTTTGCATGCGTTTGAACCAATTGTCGAAGCACTTTTGCCACTCTGATTGAGGTATCTCCAACACATGCATTCTGAATGCAGCGACCGCTTCTTCAGGTGTCGAAAAACGTTGACCTCTCAGTTTGTTTTTTACGTACGGGAATAAAAAGAAGTCATTCGGTGCCAAGTCAGGACTATACGGCGGATGACCCATCAAATCGATGTTTTGGGTGCTCAAAAATGCAGTTGTCGCAGCCGATGTGTGAGAGCTCGCATTGTCGTGGTGAAGAGTGATCCGTCTTCGGCGGTTGGTTTTCCTGATTTCTTGGAAGACAACTGGCAAACAAATGGTTGTGTACCACTCAGAATTGACTGTTCTGCGTTGTTCTAGTGGTACGGTTGCGACATGTCCAGTTTTTCCGAAAAAACAGGCGACCATTTGCTTGGAAGTGCTTCGTGCGCGAACAACTTTTGTTGGATTTGGCTCATCTTGAAACACCCAGACAGTCGACTGCTGTTTACTTTCGGGCTCATACGCGTAAATCCACGATTCATCACCTGTCACGATGTCATAGACGTGTTTCGAAGCACCGCGACCGTATTTTTTGAGCATTTCTTTCGACCAATTGACACGGGCCTTTTTTTGGGGGATTGGCAAATTGTGTGGGATCCAACGCGAACAAATTTTTTGGACAGTCAAATGTTTATGCAATATTGAATGTATGCTGGTCCCACTAACGCGTAAGGTTGTCTCAATCTCACGATAGGTCACATGACGATCTTCCAATATCAGTTCGCGCACAGCACCAATGGTTTTCGGAACAACAACTGGTTTTGGACGACCTTCACGAAATTCATCTTGGAGTGAACTACGACCACGATTGAATTCACCATACCATCGATAAACACTGGTCCTTGATGGAGCTTCATCGCCAAAAATTGAATTAAGTTCATCCATCCACTGTTGCTGAGTTAATTCACGCCGAAAGTTGTAAAAAATAATCGCACGAAAATGCGATCGTATGTCAAAACGTTCTGAGTGCGTATAACCTCGAAAATGTCCAACTTTACGACAGAGCTGTCAATTGCCGGATTGCAACACCAGGGTTGCCAAATCCCGAAACATAAGAGGCAACCCTCGTATTAACGCAACTGTATCACTCATCCGTGACTGTAGTGATGACCTTATTTGCTTTTAGCACCATTTCCCCGATGCATTGCCGCCTATTTATGTGCCTACAACGCACATCTGAAACAATGATCTACACGATCCCTTTGTCCAATTTCGGTTCGACGTTTAAGTACGTTTCTCATGACCTCATTGCATTGCCAAACAATGATCTACACGATCACGCATACCACAAAGATCTTTACTAAGAGAAACGATTCCCTATTCCACAAGAAGAGACTTCACGTGTCTCTTGTTGTAAGAAAATCACACCCTTAATGGAGAGAGTGTTCATCTCGGGCCGAATTTCCACCACCAGCGAATACACATCGCTGAGTCTTCATCCATCCTCCGACCGTGCCGGTCGCTTCCACTTCCACTCCCGTAGCTCTGCGGGACGCATACACACCGAAGTCGTAATCCAACCGCGGATGCGTTTCGGTAACAAAACCTTTAGTCGTGGTTATTGGTGCACAATGTCGTGAACTAAAAAGATAATATACCAACAAAGCAGGAGACGAACAACCGACTAACCGTAAATTAACTTAATTGTCAGTACTAAGTCATCATCATCATCGGCACTACAACCGGGGACCGGTCTTGGCCTTATTTAGCAAGTCCCGAGGCTTGTTAAATTTTCCATAATGATTTGTTTTTTTTTTTCGGGCAAGGTCATTAGTTTTGCACCGGAGGCTCCCCGACGGGGAATCGAACCCCGGTCTCCCGCCTGGCAGGCGGGTATACTAACCACTATACTATCGAGGAGCCCCAAAAGTCAGTACTAAGTGCTCAGCCGTAATTATCCATAAAAACAAATGAAAATAAATTCCACCTGATCGTGAAATGTGTGTGTAAACAGCGAATCCGCTCTATTCCTTTAGCTTCCTTTATAATAGTAATGCGTAGAATTTGACTTTACATAAAATAAAACATAAAATAAAAATAGCAAAACAAGAACCAACAGTCTAGTGTATTTTAATGTGTTTTCCTTCCCCTTGGTGACGTGCAGAGTTTTATATCATTATTTATTGGCCTGTAGGAACCCGGAAGTTCATGCCCTCACCGACTCGGCTTCGCCATCGTTCCCTGTCCTGGGCACTCTCCTTCCACGGTTGACTATTCGATCCGATCTCTTCAAGGTCAAACCTAACATTGTCCTCCCATCTCCGCCGCGGCCGTCCTACCGGTCTCTTTCCCGTTGGTCTACCGTCAAGAATTCTATCCACAGTCCTATCGTTCCCCATTCGCGCCACGTGTCCGGCCCATCTTAATCTTCGCGACTTGATTACTCTCACTATTGTAGGTTTACGATACAGCTCTTCCAATTCGTGGTTATGGAGTTTCCTCCATTGTCCTGCCTCCTCGTCATATTTACCTCCAAAGACGCCCCTCAAAACTTTATTCTCGAATACGCGGAATTTGTTTTCTTCCCATTTTGTGAGACTCCATGTTTCGCATTCATATAGAACAATCGGAATGATTATGGTTCTATAGACGCGGAGCTTTATGTTACGTGATAGCAGTCTGGATTTCAGCAGTTTGCTGTCTGTATGCCAACTAGCGTTGCCGGAATGCAGTCTCTTGTTAATTTCCTTCGACATTTCGTTACTGGCCGTCAGTATCGTTCCCAGACTTCAAAGTGACGCGCGACCGCTAGTGTAGTGCTCCAAAAAGCCCTACCATCTTTTTCCCCCATTCCTAATCCAAAATCCCAGCAATATTACCCTAAAACCCATAATCCTATCAAAACCTGAAAAAACCCAAACATGATCCAAAATTCACAATAAACGAATCCAATATTCGTTTATTGTTCTACATTTGCTCTACAGCATCACCCGAATCCAAAATGCAGAGATCGTTATCTCTATCCCAAAAATTCCATTGAGTTAAACAAACAAAAACTCAAAAGCAGATACATTCACACATCTGCGCGATAGTTTCATAAGAATTCAAGAAATTGATTTCTTATCTTGTGTAAATACAACATCTCGCTCGAGATATCCAAAAAATCGAGATTGTTGCACGGAAATGTGTATCTTTGGGATACAATTTTCGATTCCTTTTCCTTTATAAAGGAATAGTCAAGTGATCTCCGGGCCGCAGTTAAATATCGAGATTTGTCCCTGAAGGAAGTCCTCAGGAGAAGGGCCGCAGTTAAACATAATTAATAGTCCCGATAGGACTAGTAGCGCCTATAACATCATATCTAGTCCCTGGAGGAAGTACTCCCAGGAGAATATCTAAGTTGTAACTAGAAGAATAGAAGAATCCTGGAAAATAAAAACCACTTGGAAATAAAATACGTGAATCAACTTGTTTCATTTTAACTTGACTGATAGCGAAGTATCACCTGGCCTCCACGGAAGACCAAGTGAAGACATCAACACTGAGGCCAAACCAAGAGGACGTTGCTCTTCCCTCTGGATCAGAGTGTACTATTTTGGGTGCACCACCGTGCTTCCGGTTCCCCGGGAAGAGTGGGCTAGCGTAGTTGTCCTTCATGGATGTGTCGATCTCTTCTTTCACTTTCCGCGTACTAAACACGCTAAACACTCGCAAAAACAATACACTTTATACACCGCAATACACTTTCTAAAACTGATTTTATTTTTAGTTTAGAATAGATTTTTGTTTACATTAAACCTTAAACTTATTTTATTTTTCGTTGAGGAGGTCTTCTCCTGATGCGCACTACACCCAGACTTCGTCAAGCGACTTCTTCAACTCTCCTTCTCACTTCAAAATTCTAATTTTCAAATATCTTTATGTTCTTTCGAAGGTCAAGATGCATCGCCACTTATCGTTTGATCCTTTATTGGGGTTTTTATTTGTATTAGCCATCTGGCTAATGCAAACAAGAATTTTCGTGCATTTCAAATAGGTAGCACAAGATCCGTGGAAATCGGTTGTTAGTTTAGGATCTGGGAATCCGTGTCTATTAGCTAGTCATAAAACATCTGGTATCCGTTTGGATGTTTATTATTGCAAGAATTGTGTGTCGGCGTATCGAAAAGATATGCCATTGTTTGGACACATGCACTTTTAGGTTTTGGATCTTGTAGGTTTTTTAGGTGCTAATTGCTTTCAGCATACCTGAGAAAATAATGCATTATGCTGTTTGATTTTAGGAAATTGAATCGAACAAAGGCATTAAAATGAATAAATAAATGTGAATTCAATAAATGAGAATTTGAACGTTTAGTTCGATTTGGTTACATTGTTATGTTTGGAATATCAAATGGATTTTCTTATAGGTGGGAGGAAAATGTAATGTGGGAGGCAAATGTAATATGGGAGAAAAATGTAATGTGGGAGGAAATGTAATGTGAAGGAAAATAGTAGGGCTTCTTGGAGCACTACAAGAGGAAGCACGGTAACGACCCCTTGTAGAACAAGTTTTCAGGAGCGGTCTGTTTTAAGAGATCGCCTTGTCCTTTTAAGGATCAGGAGACTCGCGTCCTGAAACTAACCCCTACTAAACACAACACTAGCCAAGCCGGTTGCCTTGCTTTTCATAAACCAAACAACAGCCTCGCACAAAATCATCTAGCTCGCAACTTGTTGCTGATTATTGTTATTGATTCACCCTCATATAATTAAGAGTGCTTGCAAAGAGCTAATAAGTTAATGTAAGAATGATACACATAAAATAAAATTTAACATTTAGTCTTAAGTAAAATATGCAATCGTCTTGGAAATAAAAGATTTTAAACTAAACAAACACGACCAGATTAATGATCTGTTAATAAATTCGCAGTACCTTGTGATTAGTAAGTAACGCATCAATTACATACACATAGATCTCTGTAATTGGCATTTTGTCGATTGTAAGGGGTTACGTCACCTTGACATTCTCAAAAAATGATTTTTTAGACTAATAAAATCGTTTATATTTTAAGAACATTTAAAGCCTTTAATTATTCAAAAATTTGCAATATTAGTAATTAGCAGTGCCTTGAAATTGGCCTAAGCGGGTCGGAATTTATTGAAAAGTTCAAAGAATATCCATACTCAACATAGAAGCTCAACAAGAGACTAAAGAGGCCAGGAAATTGAAGAGTACCTCAAAAGGAATCAAAGGACACCACAGCAACAATAGAATACTTCATGTATGATCTAGGAATCCCATATTAAAGGTAATTAAAAAAATGTTTCCCTAAGTCGCTTGTGGCACTGTAGACGTACCCGAAGAACCCACATAACTACAACCCAGCCATCATAACTTTCTGCTAATCCAATCACATTAAGCACCTGTAAATGCTCTACGCAACAAATGACCAAATGTATTTAGCTAAAAGCTTCTGGAAAAGGATTCTTACCAGCATTCATAAATTCGAATTAAAAATTCCCTATAAGAATTCTCTTCAAACTTATCATAAATTCCCTAAAAGAAAACTCATCGGTCCACAAATAATGCAAACGCATAATCAGGGAATTTTAACCTTGAGTTGGCTATTCCCATCCTCAAAATGTGTACAATAAATTTACCTACATACACATTGGCTGGCAATCCTTTTACCCAACGATAAACAGTCCAACACAGCTGCATATAATTAGCGCAATAGAAACTGAAACTAATTCCCTAGCATGTACCATGTACAAACAAAAGAACGCCGCCCTTCAGCAGGCATTCTGGCGATACGGCAAACAATTCAAACCACTCAAGTATTCCAAATGCATCTACCATCTAATGAGTTGCAACTTGTTTACTCAGTTGAACTCTCAGATCATAAATTCCCTTTGTCCTACATATTCCTGACCTTCTCACATAAGCAAACACAAAACCAATTAGCATCCAATGAGATTCGGCTTCTTTGCTTAGCCGAACTCACATCTCATTGATGCACATTTTGCCGTTTCTTTGTTTCAGTTTCGTTCTCATGGCTTTATCCCATGAATGAACCAATGTACACACATACATGTGTACCACCATGATCTTTATTACGAGATCTGGTTTTATATTCCACCAAGAGAGACTTTACGTTTTTCTGGTGGTAAGTAAAAACATATCCTTAGGGGAGAGGATGTCTACCACCACACCACCAAACTCATCCCAAACGAGGGTTGAATCATTGAGTCGTTTACCATCACTAGACCGAGCCGGTCGGCTCGCTCCCGCTCCCCAGTGCGCGCCGGGTATGCGTACATCACCAACTCGAGTCCTATCCATAGTGAGTGCAATTAAAAGTAGATCAGTGTAATAGTGGAACAATAGTAAAACTATCTGTCCTCGCCTAACTATTAAATTCAACGCGTGTGTGATTAAATTAAGAACAGAATCTCTACTGTTGTGATTGTTTCGCTGAATGTCCGCGCTGCACAATTTTCCTATCCTCTTCCGAAATAAAAGTGTATTGACTGTCAAATTAGTGTGCCACCTATGTTTATACCACAATGGAATCAACTTAAAACCTTTTCATGCCAAAACAAACCATCCATCAAAACAATATACGGATAAGCTTACTTAACAATAAAAACCAGTTGTGATAAATAAAAATACAGTTTCATTTTCTGTGCTGCAGTTTCCTGGATGTTTCATTTTTCTATTGTTGTTCCCCTGGTGACCGTGCTTGGAAGTCAGTTCTTTTGGTGTTCGGCGGAACTTTATAATAAACGGCGAGTGGGTTGATAGTAGAACTCTCGCCCATGCTGGCGTCGCGACTATCATCCCGACACATACAACAGTTATTTTTCATAATATTACCAAACGTGTGACTTTTTTTTTGATTGGGTGTCATGTTCAAAAGTTCTAAATTTTTTAAATTTATTTTTTCAAGGCATATTTGAGTTGTTTTTCACAAAAATTATTCCCTACGTTACACTGTAACTATTACTCTTCTAAACAAGAAAAAAATGTGTTTTAGAAAATGCAAAGAAATCAGGTACACCATTAACGAGAATTTTTAAAACAGGGCTCTACTTTTCGGCTCATATCCCCACAATGACTTTTTTTTTTCAATCTTTAACATTGAAAATTACTTTTACAGTCAGCCGCGAACTCTCTTACTGGTGTTCTCAGTTTTGAATAGTACGCCAGTTAAAAAGTGAAGTGACTACCTATTTAAAAAGTAAAAGTATTTCAAGAGAAATTTTTGACAACAGATAAAACCCCTAAGAATTCACAAACAAAACACAACAAAGACACATCAGGTAAAAAACCCAAAATATGGCCCTAGGGCCAAGCCAGCATACCGGCAACAGGTTCCTAGAACTGGGAGAATGCTCACTCTCAGGCTCTGCAACCAACGCGCCAACAAAAAAGAAAAGACAATCCGGCAGCCCATTGTCTTTCGATTTCCCTGCTTTGCCGAACAAAGCAATTTTAAAAACACCTCGGTTTATTCAAATTCACCCAACTGATGCTTCAAGGCCACTAACATCTGTTAACGTCTTTGTGTTGAAGAGAATAATTGATTCTATTAGTACACAGTACGAAAGAATAACCCTGCTTAGGGATGGCTCCATACTAATTGTAGTCAAAGACCAAGATACAGCAGATAGATTCATCCAATCCAAACGATTCGAATCAATCTGTCCGGTCGACATAAGACTACACCCCAAACTAAACATCTCTAAAGGAATCGTTTACGCCTCCTGTCTTATAAACGTCCCAGAACCTGATTTATTATCAGAAATGAATTCCCAAGGCATTGTTGATGTATTTAAATTCACCAAAATGATGAATGGAGAAAGGAAGCCCACGGGCCTAATGCTATTTTCATTTGAATTTCATTTGAAATTCATTTCTTCAACCACCAACAACAATTGAAATCGGCTGGTACAACACCAAGGTCAAGGAATACATTCCGAGGCCTATGCGTTGCCGACAATGCCAATTACTAGGCCACACGGCAAAATGGTGCAAAAATACAACGGCATGCAATACATGCAATCTTCCACCGCACCCTGAAACTGAATGCATAAGAACAATCTGTGCAAACTGTCACGGCCCCCACCCGGCATCTTCCTCTTCATGTACAAAATATATGCAGTACCAACAAATTTTAATAATACAAACAAAAAATAAAACATCCCTATCCGATGCTAAACGCATATACAGAGAACAAAATCCCATACAAACAACAAATAATGATCTCTATTCGGAACAAATAAAGAAAACCGCTTCCGCATTAAAAACACCAACTGGTACCAATTCAGTCCCAACAAAACACATACAAGACCCAATGCCCGCAAACAAAACTGCTACCAAAGAAACACATATATTTCCCTCCACCTCCTATGCAACCTTAAAGGAAATAGAAAAGAGTAAACACCCTATCGTACAACAAAACACAATAAAAAACAAAACACGAAACGCTTCTCCCATACAAACTCAAACAAACACAAACAAACCGAAACACACTCCAGCAGAAATGCAAAAATCCCGTTTAGACTCAACGGAAAATTTCCCTTTACCTGATCATGGAAAGATATGATCCTAATCTCTGTCACCAACACATTAACTCCGCGGCACAGGGCGACTTTCACTCAAACCAATCCGAGCGGATTGGACAACTGAGTGAAACGAGTTGTGTGGCGCGGAGTCAGATAACCAATCACCGTTATATTGACTCCCCCACTTTGAACACCACAACAAACACTAACAACAACCCAAACGATCTTTTAATGCTTCAGTGGAACCTGAATGGGTTCCACAATAACCATCACGAACTACAGATCCTTATAAAGGAACTAAAACCAGCGATCATAGCATTGCAAGAAACTCACTTACCCCAGTCCTCAAATGCTAAAGTGCCTCGGGAATACAAAGCCTACTTCAACAACCTCACAGGAAACAACTCCTCTAAACAAGGGTCCGGTATACTAATACATAGGGCCCTTAACCATAGACACCTCAACATTACTTCTCCTTTCTCGGTTACCGCAATCGAACTTACAGGGAAATTAAGTTTAACTGTTATCTCAATTTACATCCCACCCAATCAACCATTCAATCTAGCGGATCTGAATAACATAACTCAAAACATGCACACACCAATCCTCCTAGTGGGGGATTTCAATGCATGGAGTACAATATGGGGATCACGAACAACAAACAAAAGAGGTAAAATCGTTGAACAATTTTTGCAACAATCCCACTTGGCAATACTGAATAACGGCAAGCCAACCCACTTTTCCACACACAAAACCTTTACAAACGTAGACCTTTCCATAATATCAGCCCAACTTTCTCCCATAACTAACTGGGAAATATTAGACAATCTGCATGGAAGCGATCACTTCCCGATTAAAATCTCTGTCTCGACTGCCAACGGCAATAAGAAAAAGATCAAACTCCTCCCCAAGTTCCAATCTGACCGTGCCAATTGGGATAAATTTCAAACATTAACCACACAATTCCTTAGCTCCCATAGCGTAAAACAAAATATTAACCAAGAAGCAGGTATTATTACAAAAATGACTAGAGCGGCCGCCAACATGTCCATTCCGCAGACAACAAGAAGGTTCCATAAAACCGTTGTCCCATGGTGGAATACCGAACTGGCAAGATTACGGACCGAAAAACAATCAGCTTGGAAAATCTTCAAGAAACATCCAACGGACCAGCATCTAATAACATATAAAAGGCTTAACGCCCAGTTTCGGAGAACTGCCAAAATTGAAAAGGACAAATCATTTCAATCCTTCACGGCAAAATTAACACCCAATTCCACCCCAAAAAAGATATGGTCTGATATAAAAACGCTCACAGGCAATTATAATTCCCCTGGCATTACGGCAATAAATACCGGCACTAACATACTTACATGTCCTCAAAAAATAGCCGAACATCTAGCCGAATCCTGGGCAAATATAAAGTTTAATTTTCATCCAAACTTCCATGCAGCAAAAAAACAAATGCAGGAACACCCAATGCGAATAACCACCCTAGGGAACACCTATCTCAATGCCATAGAAAGTCCCATAACGGGAATAGAATTTGAATCCAGTCTGCATTCTGCAAAAGGAAAAACCCCGGGCTTCGACAGAATAGAGTATGCTATGGTCAAAAACAGCCCTCCGATCATGAAACAGCGTCTACTAGATCTATTTAACCACATTTATAAATCAGGCGTCATACCACAAACATGGAAAACATCCACTGTCATACCTATTTTAAAGTCCGACGGGGAAACCGACACAATCAATAGCTACCGCCCTATTTCCCTCCTCCCCTGCTTAGGCAAATTGTTAGAAAAAATTATCGCAAAAAGGCTCAACTGGTATTTAGAGAATTATACCCTTATAAGTATGCAGCAAGTTGGATTTAAAAAAAGTCGAGGTTCAATGGATGCCCTCCTTCACCTTGATAACTACATTACTTCTGCACTTTCCTGCAAAAAGCATACCTCCATTCTAACAATAGATTTCGAAAAGGCCTTCGACCGCATCGGCCCCCACGTCATACTGAACAAACTTCAAAAATGGGAAATAGGAGGTAATATGTTCAATTTTATCAGATCTTTCCTGTCTAATAGGAAATTCAGGGTAAAATCCAACGGCGTTTGTTCCGGGGTACACAATCTAGAAACCGGTATCCCCCAAGGATCACCACTCTCAGTAGTTTTATTCAAAATAGCGTTTGAAGATCTAAGTATTATACTGCCAAAATATAAAGTTGTAAAATATTGTATCTACGCAGATGATCTCATTGTATTCAGTAATGTCAACAATTTAGAACCTATCAGTCAAACTTTTGAAAATATTCTCTGAGATATTAGAATGTGGGGTCATTATTCCGGAGCCAAAATCTCAAACAAGAGAACCAAAATATTACACATATGTAAAAAACACAGTTGTAATAAATTGTTAACAGTTAACTTTGAAAACTCCACCATCAGCAATGTTAATACACTAAAAATTCTAGGTCTACAACTTGACAGTAAATACAACTTCAAAAATCAATGTCTAGCTCTTAAGAAAAACTTAGATCTAAGGTTAAATATCATTAAATACTTAGGATCAAAAAAGAGTTTTGTTCATACTAATACACTAACAAACATCACCAGAGCACTTATATTATCGAAAATAGATTACGGCCTACCAATATACGGGAAATGCAGCAAAACTAACCTACAACTAGTGAAATCCCCCTATCACGCAGCAGCCCGAATAAGTACAGGTGCATTCAGAACCACCCCAATAACAAACATTCTAGCAGAAAGTGGACTCCCGACGATTGAAAATCGAATGAAGTACCATTCAGCCAAGCTAGTTGTCAAACTTACCGCCACACCGGAGACACCCATAGTGGAGGATATTAAACACATCCTTAGGAGGAAACGGCCCCAAAGGTACTTGTGGGCCCTAGGACAGGCAATATTACTTGCGCACCAATTCCGAATAAACATTAAACCACAAAAGGCAAGGACAATTCACACCCCATGGTTATTATCACCTAAGATATTCAACACCGATTTAAGCCTACTCCCAAAAACTAGAACAAACCACCTAGAATACCAACAACATTATCAACATATCAAAAACCAACACCGCCAGTGGAACCTACTTTTCACAGACGGATCCAAAACAGAGGACGGCACGTCATTTGCGATAGTCAACAGCGCAAAAATAGTAATCAGAAAGGGACTTATACCCGAATTCTGTTCCATATTTTCGTCCGAAGCAACCGCTGTGCTGGAAGCAATTAAGTTAGAAAAAAAGGACAAGACACTTATTTGTACAGACAGCCTATCAACCATCCAAGCAATAAGGAACCCAAACAATAGAAACCGAATCATTCACTTGATCCAGCATAGTTTATTCTATAAACAAAACAAAATAAAGCTTCTCTGGGTGCCAAGCCATAGTGGGATAGCAGGCAACGACGCAGCAGATGCTGCTGCAAAACTGGCCATCAAGGAACCCCTAATAACCTTTTTCGTTGAAAACAGCAAGGACTTACATAGATACTTAAATAGTGAGCTCCACAACTTAGAACAAAAGGACTGGGCAGACTACAGGCATATGTATGCAGTAGTAAACCCGAGAAGAGAACCCATCACATATCCACCAACAGCCGCAAAACATAAAATCAGGTGCTTCCTCCGGCTGCGCCTTGGGCACACATTTATCACCAACCAACATCTCATCAACAGGAGTAATCCCCCTACCTGCCACATCTGTACATCCAACTCCAACCTATCCTCCAAACACATACTATTTGAATGTGCAGGGGTAAAAGACCTCGCTCGCCAACATTACAACGACGACATCCTCAACATCATATCCCAACCATCATCATCTAATATCGATAAGCTCTACAAATTACTAACCTTAGTTAAGCTACAAAATCTAGTGTAAACAATATTTAATATTTGTATTCTAGCCGAAAGCCTTAGTCGCTAGTGCTATTAGTTTTAAGTTACCATCTCATTTACTTGCATTGTAATAAATAATAATAATAATAAAAATTACTTTTAAAAATACTATTATTATATTTATTGACTGCGTTAAAAGAAGAAGGTTTTTTATACCTATTTTTCCGAACGCCAAGGTGTAACCCTTTCAATGAGGGATAGTAGTGACTCAATCACTCCATAAGGTCCCACTATTCCCTCTTGTGTTGATCTTCTGAGTCGTTTGTCTAGCAATTTACTGAAAGGTATATTTGCGGTCTTCAATCGACATCCACGTAATAGGCTAATGACACAAAATAAAAGGTAACCTACATTTGGAAGTCAGTTAGTGTAAACACCATTCTGTAAACTTCTAGAAAAAGGTACATTTGTAAAATGATTTAACAAATTGGATTGTCCTTTTTTTATGTTCCGGTTAGTGGAATGAATCTTACTTTGTAATGACTTTCCTGTGTCTATGGCAAATAAATTAAATCAACAGCCCGTCACCAATTGTGTCCATCCGATTAAGCAAATATTTTCCTCTAGCACTGGATTTGGTACACCTGTACCCACATAAAAAGGAAGCCTTCCGTATAAAACAAAAAAGAATTGGGCCACAAAAAAGGATATATTTGTGTACAATGTTGATTTATTAAACTTTTAATCGGCGCACATTGGTGTATGGTATGTGTGTCGTGTGATCCCACAGGGGAAAATGAGTGTTACAGCTTCCAACTTTATCGAGTCAATAATTCAGACCCAATGTTTTGCAAACGAGGAACGACATTTCCTTTTTTAGGTTTTTAATAACCTACCCATTTTTAAATAGTGTTGCCCATGTGCAAGGTGTGGTAAAGCATCGAGCATGATTGTTGGCCGGTGTCTGCTGTGTAATACGTATGTGACCAACAAGGAAGTGCTCGAATGGGATTCAAGGACATAAATATCGCGCGAGCTATTTGCTTATCCCAGATGCTTTTGTTTACCTTTGCGACTGATTGAACATAACTGTAGTCATTCGATGAGTAAATATTTTAAAGTTTATTGTTTGTTTAAATAAGTTGCATAAGTCATATTCGCCTACATGGCATCATATATGTCTATTCCAAAAATGAATAAGAAGAATTGAGCCTTCAACTGAGTATGGAGGCCATTTTTATTGCTGTCCAATCAACTGTGAACTCAACTGCTGGTTGTTACAACTGCCGTTTTCTAAATGTATATTCTCGGAACTCAAATGGAAAATTGTAAATTTACAAGTTTACTGCTTTTTTATTAAGCTACTCCCCGCAGTTGTTCGTTGCAGAAAATTGAAAAAGGATGATGCGCAGTAAATACGAAATACTGAGGGAAGGGTTTTATAGTCTAACAGCAAGGTTTATGGGGTTTTCTCGAGGATGCAGCAAATATTCCAGTATGTCATGCATTAAATATATATAACTGAGTTATAAACATGGGAAATTACGTAAGCACTTATTTAATACATTCGATCTGCTGTCGTTTCGTTCTTCTAATGGAACATCTTGCATTAAAGAATTTATGTATTGAAGATTTGTACGAAATAAAATTGCGCACACTATGCACATCGGTCTTGTAGTCCTTATCAAAAAGGAAATCATTCATTTTTTTTAATTTTTAAACCAGGAAATGAGACAATTTAATGAACGAACTTTGAAACAAAGAAATGGAAAGAAAATGCTTAGACAATTTAATTAAAAGTATTGACATTGAAACTGTTCCCTCTCTTTTAAGCATTCTGTGGCGCTCCTAACAGATATAAAGTAAGATAGCATATCCGCTAGAGCTGGGTATCGCAACAAATAGGAAGTCAATACCACATCAGTCGAGGGTACTTCAGAATAACGATCGCATTCGTACACGCGGCAGTAGACTGAACTAGACTGTGTTGAGTCTTTGGTTCCATCTTTAGTGATTTTAATCATCATAGCGTCGGCGTCGATTCAAATCGCTTCCTCTTCTCTATTGTCACAAAACCTTATAATTCCATCCAGATTTCACAATCAGATCGTCTGAAGAAGCATTTAAAGTTAGTGAAGTATGCGTATAACGATAAAAGCGGATCGAGAAAATCTCTAAAATTACGCCCACAGACCGAAAACTTCTACAGGTATTGTTCATCATTTAACAGTAATAAATAAACCGCTACAATAACACGGATGCGGTCAGTTTCCGCTACGAGTAGTTAGGGACCTGTGAATCTAGGATTCCGCAATAAAAAGCATCACTCTCATCTTCAAGCAATTTAAGGTGTTATAAAACCATCTCCCACCAGGCACATATTGCCGTTGATCCCGGCGGAACTTTCTTTTAGATGTTCCATCGCGGGGCGGGACGGCGTTTACTCCCTCGTCGCGTCGCAACTGTTGCATCATCTCACGTAGAATATCATTTGCTACGGAACATGCCTGTTTGGAACTGAGCATGTATTCTATTACACGTGTCGAAGTAACTGTACGTCACATATGTTACTCAAAAATCGTTCGTGCGGTCTCGAATCTTACGCACTCTGTGAGTACGTGTTCCGCATTTTCTATTTTGCATTGCCAATACAAGCACTATGGGTAATTCACATGCTTATACTTGTGGAAGTATTGCCGAAAACATCCATGTCCTGATATTAGCTGAGTCAGGTGGTAATTCAGCTCGCCGAGTTTTCTTTTCACCCATGTTTCTATATGAGGTATCATGGTGTGGTCCATCTTCCTTTGGTGAAAGAATCCCACCTTCGTTGCCACTCTCTTAGGGTTGATATCTCTAATTGTGACCGTATTCGCCGGCGATACTCTTGTCAGACCTCATGCAACGCAACATTTTCTTTAGCTGCAATGTTAAGTGGTTTCCTCCGGGCCACGACATTTATGGGATCTTCGGATACCGTTCGGAATGCGCGGGATGGGATACTCTTAGCGATGCCAGCCTACGTGCTGAGTTCATTCTCCTAATGTACGATTTAAATTTTGCGGATCCTGCCCATATGTGAGCTGCATAAATTAGAATAAAGGTATTGACACTGGTTATCAGTTTCCTTATGCGGGGGACGGTTCCACCACCATTGGGTATCAATCTCGCCAAAACTTTGCACACCGTAGCCGTTTTTTCACTCGTTTTCCCCAGGTGTTCATTGCAGGTCAACATGTTGTCGATTACAACACCTAGATATTTACTATAGCGACTGGATCAGATTGATTGTTCTTCTATTTCCACATCAAGGTGTTCTTGCGGATGCTTATTAAAACTGTCTCCGCCTTGTGTCCGTCCAGAGTCAGTTCGGCCATATCTAGCCAGCATTTATTGCTCTGGATTGCTTGGGAGCAAATATTCTCCAGGTCATTTAGATGTTTAGCTACGCTCACTATTTTTTTTTTTAAAACATTTTTTTAATTTCTTTTTATCTTTTAAGTTTCTAAATTACATGCTAGACAAAAAATGCTGAAATTCTAGCTTAATTATCTTTTATTATAACTGGTCCTTCGCAGACGCTCTAAGCTGAACATTACATAACAATTGAATAATTTGCCTTTCGGCGACAGAACTTAGTGGCAGTAGTGATTATTTGAAAGACTAAGAACTTAGTGGCATTATTGATTATGTTGTATTCCAGAATACTACCCTTATTTGCTTTAACACTAACTCATGTCCTTTCAAACACAACCCTTAAAACTACATCCTCACATATCTTACATTCTCAGTTAATACAGCACATTTCATAAATAAACAGACACTATATTCTATATCCAGTCACTTACAGCACATTTTATAAATATGCCCCTTTTCATAACAAGCACATTTTTCATTTCAAAACATGGCCACTTTGATTTTCGTTCAAAGTTTATTCAAAATTCTAAGTCACAGAGACTTCTAGATTGTTTTGTTCAGTTTATACGCCACAGTCAGTTAGAACAAAATGTTCTATATAAACAAGTAAATTTATATGAAAAAAGTAGAAAGAAGAGAGCTCAGCTTGAGATAGCTGAGTTCGATAAAATAAAAATAAAACAAAATATTTAAATAAAGAAAAGTTTAATTATTTAATAACCCCTTAATTATTAATAATTATAATAACCTCCACGCTCTTCCCTCGACAGAGAAAGCACGGCGTTGGAGCCGTAACAATTATTTGAAAGACAAAGAAAAATTTGAAAAACTTTGTGTCGAATTTTGTTGTTGTTTTTTTCTTAAAATTTAACTTACTTTTTATTTTTTATTTATTTATTTATTTTTTTTTTTTATTTAAAAGGACTTAACTTAACTTAACTTAAATCTTATACTACCCTAATTCTAGAAAAGCTAAGTCTATGTAAGCTGGCTGATGATACTGTGATTCTATACCGACATTGGTATCCAGGTCCTTATATGCCATTCAACCACCAGAACTGTTGACGCTGTCCAATACCATCGTCCCGGTCTCTGCCGGAGGTAGCCCTACTGAAGCGCAAGACCTCTTCACAATCGCCCGTCTACGGATGATCTACTTACATGATAGATCAGCGGAATTGCGGATCTATCCTGTATAAGCCCTTTCATGTCCAAATCAAGGACCGCCTCCGTTGCGACGCTGGCTCTTATAGTACAGGGTATTTGGATAATAAACCCCGTCATTGGACGACCTTATTGCTCTCGCAATCTGTACTCTGATTAATTTAATCATAAATTTAACCACCCTATTTATGTACCCTTCATTATATAAAGTCTCATTTGGATAATACTTTTCATAGTCCTATTCCGGTGTCCGATATAATCTGAGACAACTTCTGAGACACTTCTTTTCGAACACCCGTATCTTTTCCATCAAATTTGGACCATTGTTAAACCATACTGAACAACCATATATAAGCATTGGCCTGATTAGCGTCATGCAGCATATGACTTTTACCCTCCTGCCAAGTTGGCTACTGTGAAATAGCCTCCCTGTCATAGCAAAAGTTTTCCTCGCTTTGAGCAAAGCAGCCTCTACATGTCTGTTGAAATACAGATATTGGTCTAGCCAGATGCCAAGGTTTCCAGTTTATCTCCATGCGGTCCCACGATAACTAACTTTTGCCAATTTTTTCTTGTGTCGCACGTGGGTTTATGTAATGGGGTTCTAAATAGGATGGCTATAAAAACCCCAAAGGCAAACATACACCCATTTGGAAGGGCCCCTTTTGTCGTTACACCAGTAACCGGGCCAGACAACACGACCATCCAAGTTGTTCAAAAGTCCATAATGGTTCATAATGGTAGGCTAAAACCATATTCCGAGTTTAGTTAGCTTCGATTCCCACATTCTCACACGAGCAATCCCAACCATCTGCTGTCTCCAAGCTCTAACGCATTCCAAAGATCATTCACAACATATATATATTTGGTGTACAACTTTGCTTCCGCCGTTTTTTTTTCCGAAATTCGAGGCTTTATTGTTAAAAACTGGTTATACATTTATGATTCAAAGTATTGTCCTTCGCTGGCCACTACTTTCTCCCATCTTTTGGGCAGCATACGGATCCATTTCGTCATATTAAAGCAGAAAGTTGAAACCTCCCACAAATGACGAGAATTTGGCTCGTAAGCTGACATCTTTAATAGAGGATAACTTTCTGACGCAGACATAAATCGACTAATATTTCGATGGCGTTATGTTTACAAATACCTAAGCTTATTGTATGACATCTATGATCTATTTATTTCAACTACGACCTACCGCTACAGCCATCTATTGCAAAACGGCGGAAGCAAAGTTGTACGCCTAATATATATATGTATATATATATATATATATATATATATATATATATATATATATATATATATATATATATATATATATATATATATATTCGGGTCAGATACAGAGACAAATGCCAAATATTATATAATATACTAAGCCGCAGATCGGAAAATTGTACCAAAAAATGTTGTATATCTCTATACAACACTTACCTATTGTGGCTTCCTGCTTGGCTAAGCGTGTCTTTTCTGGATGTTAAACCTTCTGATTCGTCCAAAATAAAAAGGCCGACTATTTGGTTTTTTAAGTTTAGGTTTTGTTTATTATTATATTATGTTTTATTTATATTATATAGGTTTTGTTTATTATTATATTATGTTTTATTTATATTATATTAATGTTACGGTTTTACTTAGTTTAGTTTAAATTCAACTACCGCAGTTGTAGTAGGCGGACCACCGGGTCAGATCAATCCGACCGATTGAATTCAATTGAATTGGGCCTCCAACAGAACTCCCTATTTATAGCCCAAAATCCAGTCAGAATCCTACATTCTTTCCCAGGATTCATTTCTCACCTTGCGATAGCCACCGGATGCCAACGACGATGGTAAGTGCAACGTTGCAATTTTGCCGCCATTTACCCTGTGGTGGCAATCTTACCCCTGCTCTGGCTACAGCTCCACCCCAGGCCCTGGGAAAATTTCGATTCAAGGTGATGCGGATCTGATTTGCCCATAGCGGATCTGATTTGCCAATAGCATGCATGTGCATTGGTGGAATTTCCTTGAAGCTGATAGGGTGATGGGTGATCATCAAGGTGATGAGAATTTTTTGTTTGTTTGTAGGCCATAGATGGAACGTAGGAATTGCCAAATTACAATTCTGCTTATGTGAACTGGAAATGCGTTTAGCAACAGGTAGGCATGTGATAAGGTTTCACAGCTAAACCGAAAGGATTCCATGGGTTGCAGCAGAAAATTATATTTGATGCTACACCGAAAGAATTCTTTCGGTTTAAAGTTAATAAAATATGTACCATATGCATGCAACATTATTGTATTTCAACAATTTTGCGTATTGCCTACTTGTAGAGTATAGGAATTCTGCGTGTAACACATTTATTAGATTATAGACTACATGCGTACAGTATACATATTATATGGAATGTATTGTGAATTCGCGTATAGTACAGTGCAATATACATGCTATATGTAAATATATCGTACATTATTGGAGTATTGGATTTCTGCGTGTAACACTCCTTTTTACTAACTATATAAATGGCGTTAACATATTGTACTAACTATAAAACATTCTTGTATCTCACTTTACTCCGACGAAGGAGAACTATTTTAAGCCATCAACTCTCCACTTGAATTTTCTCTTTCCCAAATTAACCGACACTCCAGACGCTTTTTGGTAAAAGGAAGTTCAGAGGATGCTGTTACGGGAATTTCGGGTTGCACCGGGAAATTCCCTGTAGTTTCCAAATAATGAACTCATTTCCGGGGGTATCGGAAGACCAGCTGTTGGGTAACGACTTCCTTGACAAATTGCAAGGTCAATTGACCGGTTGGTTGTTTGGAGTTTCTCCAAACAACCATAAACCCTGAACGTTTTTCCGTTGACTTCGCAAATAACAAGACAGAAAGGGTTTGGCATAAGGCAGCCGAACGGGGAACGCTACCATGAGGACCTGGGAAGGACCAGACCGCGGTCGATATTCACCCGAAGACCCTACGCACACAGGGAAGGCCTGCAAAAAAATGCCGCTCCACGATGCATCAACAGAACCGTGCTTCGAAAGCCGAAGAGCGCAATGAAGGAACAGCGTTGGTAGAACTCCCACAAACCCATTCGCTCGTCGTTCGTCAAGCGACAAACATCCTAAGACGGTGAGCAGCTCTAAAACAAAGAATATCGAGTGCGTGTGTGCGTGAATTCGTGAATAAACTGTGTTTTTCGCAGCTCGGCCCGCGTGGCACGGCGAAAAAAGGAAAAAAAAAACAAAAAACGAGTGTGTGTGTGTGTCTAAATCAAAATGGGCAAGACGAAGAGCGTCGAATTAAAAATGGCACACTCATGTGTAGTCGCTAATTCAAAAACAATTAAAAAAATTACCAAAAGGAAGAACGAAGTATCAATTATAGATGACAGCCCAGTGGAAAATAAAGTCCGCTCAAACCTGTCAATGGAACGACAAAAATCAAATGTGATGAAAGAAACCGTCACAGAAGAAAATGTACCTGCCAAGGATACTTGTTACTCAGGAGCAGGGAACAAATTTAAGGAATTGGAGATACTGGAGTCAAACATTCCAGAAGGAGACGATGACCTAAACAGCTTAATTGCTGATCTCATAAAAAAACGCGAAGAACTTTCCAAACAAGTACGAGCAGCCCCAGAAGAGCAAAACAAAAGACGGAATGAAACCGAAGCAAAAAGGAGGCAAAAAACAAATCACCAGCGGCAGCAACAATATTCGCTACAAATAAGCGAAACAAAGGACGCCCAAAAACAGAATCAGAAACAACTGCAGCAAACAAAGACAGCCAAGGACGAACAACAACAGCAACCAAAAAAGGAAAAAATACCTCCAATTGTCATCAGTTACATAGAAGCGAAAGATTTAATGAAGTTGGGTGAGTTGACTTGTAAAGATTTTAAAACAAAAAGAATTAGTGCTGAAAAAACTAGAATTTTGTGCGACGACCTAGAAGGTTACAATAAAGTAAAGTCTGCTTTGGGAAGGGCAAAAACCGAGTACTACACGTACACCCCAAAATCAGAAAAATCAATTTCCATACTCTTAAAAGGAGTTGATCCTTCGTTCTCCCCAGAGGAGATACTCGAGGAATTAAAAACGGTTGAAACAGCTAGTTTAAAATTTACAGGTGTAAAACCGTTTTCAACTGCGAATTCTAGAAAGTGCAACCGCAAATTGCCTTTCTACATTGTATCTCTAAGTCTTAATAGTAAAGTTGATGCGTTTAGACATATAAAATGTCTAAGCCACCAAATTATAAGTTGGGAAAAAATTAGAAAATCTGAGCGCGTACTGCAATGTATGCGCTGTCAACGACTTGGGCACGTTGCATCAAACTGCAATATGAAATTCAGATGCGTAAAATGCCTCGCCGACCATAACATGGGCGAATGTCGGCTGGGAAATGAACAGCTTCCGGATAGGGAAACACTGTCATGTGTACTATGTAAAAATACAGGACACACGGCAAATTTTAGAGGCTGTCCCAAATTTCAACATATGAAGTTAAAGTGGGAATCAAAACAAAAGCAAGTGGCAGAAAAGAAAAAAATTAAAACTCGTTCTTATAATAATTTCGTTGCCCCGCGTGTAACATATGCACAAATCACGGGCAATTCTATGCAACGAGCCCCCGTGGAATCTTCATATACCAATGGGCGAATACCGGCAGTAGATGCGCAACCTGAGATATTAAATATGATATCGGCCATGCAAACACAATTTGCTAATTTTCAAAAAATATTGACGGAACAAATGGCCCGAATAGATATGCTCTGTTCGGCTGTGTTTTCAAATAACTCCTTCCATCAAAATCTTCAACCCTCTAACTGAACTAAAACTAAAAATTATGTCGGTGAACGTAAATTCACGAATACACATAGACAGAAGAGATAATCTAGGCAACATGCTGGAAGTCGAATCCCCTGATGTACTTTTGGCTAGTGAAACTAAGCTAAACCAAAGGCACAAAATTGTCTATAAAAACTATATGATAATCAGACGTGACCGGCCACATTCTACTCAAGAGTGTGGGGTTGCAGTTTTAATTAGAAAAGGTCTTTATCATAAGGTAATTTATAGTACAGAAGTACACAAATTTCAGGTGCCGAAAGCCTGCATACGAGGATTGCCTCTTATGTTTCGGGATTTGGCAACCCTGGCGGTGCAATCCGGCAATTGACAGCTCTGTCGTAAAGTTGGACATTTTTGAGGTTATACGCACTCAGAACGTTTTGACATACGAGCGCTATTTGTGTTGTTTACAGTAACTTAAAAGATTCATCTACGCCCAAAAATGGAATTAAATCGTCAACATTTTCGTGCGATTATTTTTTACAACTTTCGGCGTGGATTAACTCAGCAACAGTGCATGGATGAACTTAATTCAATTTTTGGCGATGAAGCTCCATCAAGGACCAGTGTTTATCGATGGTATGGTGAATTCAATCGTGGTCGTAGTTCACTCCAAGATGAATTTCGTGAAAGTCGTCCAAAATCAGTTGTTGTTCCGAAAACCATTGGTGCTGTGCACGAACTGATATTGGAAGATCGTCATGTGACCTATCGTGAGATTGAGACAACCTTAGGCGTTAGTGGGACTATAGCGTTTGAAATAATAGTGAAGAAAATCGTGTGATTCGAACTGACGCTATGACAGCTCGAATCACGAAAAAAATTTTACCTTAAGCGTTACACACCAGGCTACTGACCGAGTTTAGAATTTTATTTCCAAACTCGGGTATATTCCACTGGTGTGAATAATTTTTATTTTATCGCTTGGTATACGGTTCTGATGTATTTTTCTTATTCGATTTTTTTCGTTCGGTGTTCTTCACTATTTTTGCTTGCTTGTGAATTGTGTGTATCTGTTAGAATCGCTACACACTCCCGCCGCAGTAACTTCGTTACGATCAGATTCGTATGCGGACGACGGACGAACGAGAGAGAAACGAGAAAACGTCGGAGGCTGGGCTCTATGCGGAAGTCGTGACCGTGTGTGAAGTTCTGCTTTACTATGGGAAGTGAATGCTGCGTGTACAAGATCACGTCGGGGTCACCAATTATAGCGTTTGAAATAATAGTGAAGAAAATCGTGTGATTCGAACTGACGCTATGACAGCTCGAATCACGAAAAAAATTTTACCTTAAGCGTTACACACCAGGCTACTGACCGAGTTTAGAATTTTATTTCCAAACTCGGGTATATTCCACTGGTGTGAATAATTTTTATTTTATCGCTTGGTATACGGTTCTGATGTATTTTTCTTATTCGATTTTTTTCGTTCGGTGTTCTTCACTATTTTTGCTTGCTTGTGAATTGTGTGTATCTGTTAGAATCGCTACAGGACCAGCATACATTCAATATTGCATAAACATTTGACTGTCAAAAAAATTTGTTCGCGTTGGATCCCACACAATTTGTCAATCGCTCGTGTCAATTGGTCGAAAGAAATGCTCAAAAAATACGGTCGCGGTGCTTCGAAACACGTCTATAACATCGTGACAGGTGATGAATCGTGGATTTACGCGTATGAGCCCGAAAGTAAACAGCAGTCGATTGTCTGGGTGTTTCAAGATGAGCCAAATCCAACAGAAGTTGTTCGCGCACGAAGCACTTCCAAGCAAATGGTCGCCTGTTTTTTCGGAAAAACTGCACATGTCGCAACCGTACCACTAGAACAACGCAGAACAGTCAATTCTGAGTGGTACACAACCATTTGTTTGCCAGTTGTCTTCCAAGAAATCAGGAAAACCAACCGCCGAAGACGGATCACTCTTCACCACGACAATGCGAGCTCTCACACATCGGCTGCGACAACTGCAATTTTGAGCACCCAAAACATCGATTTGATAGGTCATCCGCCGTATAGTCCTGACTTGGCACCGAATGACTTCTTTTTATTCCCGTACGTAAAAAACAAACTGAGAGGTCAACGTTTTTCGACACCTGAAGAAGCGGTTGCTGCATTCAGAATGCATGTGTTGGAGATACCTCAATCAGAGTGGCAAAAGTGCTTCGACAATTGGTTCAAACGCATGCAAACGTGTATAGATCTTCATGGGGAATATTTTGAAAAACAATAAAGCGATTTTCGATGATCATTTGTTTTTGTTCTCTAATCCCGAAATATAAAAGGCAACCCTCGTAATAGATATTCCGTTGAGAAGTCAAAAACACCTGTATGTGGCCTCCATTTGTAAGCAATTTATCCAGTGTAAGCAATTTATCAATGAAATTGATATGCTATTTCGACACCTGAAATTAGACTCGGAAAACAGCTATTTCCTATTAGCGGGTGATTTCAACGCCAAGCATAGTGCTTGGGGTAACTTAACCACGAACACAAGAGGCAATGCTTTATATGATTGGTGGCAAATGAATGCTATTGAGCGCAGATTAGAACTGTACGCCACAAGTACACCGTCTTTTCCTAAAGGAAATTCATTTCTGGATTTACTTATGATAGACGATCGAATAAACTTGCCAGGCACAGATCTAACTACGCGAAACTGTCTTCGCACAATCGATTACGATAGCGATCACTACGGATTTGGAGCCATAATTGAAGTCCCAAATGAACAATATTCACTAGAGCAGTTCGACCAGATCCACTCTTTCAATTTTCGAAAAGCTCACTGGTCACGCTTTGATCGATTAATAAAAAAAGAACTTCGTAACAGTGCCATAGACCCACCGACTATTAGAAACCTCCATAACGACGAAATCGATCATTACTTAACAACATTGGACGATATTATTACCAATGCAATGAATCGTTCCATACCTAAAGTTCCCCATACCGACGATTATACTAATAAGTACAGGACATTAGCAATTGACGCTTTGTATAAGCAAAAGAGCATTATGCTCTCAAAGCTGAAATCACTTTATAGACAGTTCAGCGACCCAAATAGACAGGAAATAAGAACACTTAAGTCCCTAATCAAAAATCTCCAAAAATTGATCCGTGACTATTACCGTTCAAGTATAAATGAAGAGTGGAAGAACAAAATACAAGCCATTCAAGCTAGCGGATCGAATATGTTCTCACAAATCAATAAAACTTTTCGAAAGAAAGATCACAATGACATTCCATATTTGCGAGTCCCACGGACTCCTGAGAATTGTCAAGCAATGCTGAACTCAGGACTCAATCTGGAGCATATCAACTCCAACGAAGAAGTAATATTAGTCGAAGACCCGCAAGACAAAGTGAACTTAATTGGTGCATGTTTCGAAGCAGTATACAGAGTGAACGAATCCACTCACTCTAATACGATCTTCGAAAACAACGCATTCCAGACCTACAGCTCACTGAGAAATCAACTTTGTACCTGGAGGAACCAAACCCGTAGTTTTACCACATTCAGTGAAAATAACAGGAGTAACCAGAATATGAATATGTTTGTGAGTAAGGATGAACTTAAGAACATCTTTAAGTCAATCAAAAGCAAAAAGTCTTCTGGGATAGATAGCATCCCAAATGTAGTTTTAAAACATTTGCCTCCTGAAGCAGTAAAAATCTACACTACGCTATTCAACAACGCCTTAAATAAGGCATACTATCCAACCCACTGGAAACTGCAATAGTCCACCCCATCCCTAAAAAGGGCAAAGACAGGACCAATCCAACCAACCTTCGCGCGATTAGCTTGCTGCCAAATATCAGCAAGGTTTTCGAGAAGATCATAAACCAAGCACTGATGAACTGGTGTGATGAAAATGAAATCATCCCCAACAACCAGTTTGGCTTTAAAGCGGGACATAGTACGGTGCATGCCGCGTCAAAGCTTGTTTCCGACATACAATGGAACAAGACAAAGCGCCAATGCACAGGTGCCTGCTTAGTAGACTTTGAAAAGGCTTTCGACACCGTGTGGTTAGAAGGACTTCTTCATAAGTTAGAAAACCTGAGAATGGCTCATTATCTATTGTACAACATTTACGAAATGATAACGGACAAGCAGTTTGTGGTAAAATGCGGAGATATATTCTCAAGCAAGACCTTCAAAATTACAAACGGTTTACAACAAGGGGCAGTGAATTCTCCCATTCTGTTTAATATTTACACCAGTGATTTAGTGGGTAAGCTTAACAATGCCATTGCATACGCAGACGACATTGTGGTATACAGAACAGGAGAGAAAATAGATGTCATCAATAGACTTCTCAGGACGACTTCAATAAAATAAAACGTTTTTGTAATGACTAGAAACTAAAAATTAATTTCCACAAAACCGAGACTATCCTTTTCAGAACACCTCTCTCCAGTGCCTCTCAGGATACAAAGTACAATTGGAAAAACTTCTCTATCGTAGGGAATAATAATCTCCCACTACAAGTGAAAACTGTAGTCAGATATCTCGGTATTTGGCTTGATCAGTATTTATACTTTGACAAGCATATAGCAGTCACTCTCTCTGCAGCAAGAAACGCATTTGTTGCCACAAAAAGTCTATTCCGAAGCAGCATTCTCAATCCAAAAGTTAAAATAATCTCATATTCGGCATTCATCCGACCAGTGTTGGTCTATGGCTGTCCAATATGGTACAATATATCCCCATTCTACATGGAAAAGATTCGCGTGTTCGAGAGACAGTGTTTGCGTTCCTGCCTCGGACTTAATAGAACACCAGAGTCACGATACCAGAAATTTTACCCTAATAAAACCCTGTATGATAAATCAGGACTAACTAGGATAGACAACTTCATTATAAAAATTATTCGTGGCCACATTGCAAGGGCAATGTGCAGTGTAAATAATCTTATCGCGGGAGCATATTACCCGAACGATATGTATCTGGAGAGTACCCTCCAGAACGGGTTCATTCCCCCAGAGGCGTTCCTCTTCTTGGACGGAAAAGGTCTAATCCAAGATGAGGGTGGAATACCTATTATATACCACGCTTTCCGTGGTGCTAGGGATAAACGAATTGTCCACAATAGCGATATCTCTAATAGGCCAGACCGACTTCGATTCAGTATGGTGATCAGTGAAAGAGATAAATCAATAAAAGACCGAACCAACCCCAACTGGTGATGGCTCCAAAACGAAGAAAGGACTTCACTCCTCAGATATAATATTCAGCTCTGGCGCAGCTTCCTCCCTTCCTTTTCCTTTGTCCTCCTTCCCGTTAACTTCTGTTATTTTATCTTTTTTGTTTTCATTAAGCACTTATTATTTTGTTTTTAAAATTTGTGCATCCTCCACAAAAAAAAATAAAAAAAATCTTTATTTTTTTTGTCATAATACCTCTAAAAGAAGAAGAGGTAGACCTCTAAGATAATAGTTTATTTTTTTATAATGTATGTGTATTATATTAAGAATAAATAAAAGAAAATGTAAGCTGAAAGGCATAAATTAAGCATCTAATATTGTATAATTTAGAGTGCTTGTGAAGAGCCAGTAAATTACATTATGTAGTAAAATTATTAAGATAGGTTTAGCGTTTAGACTAAAATTGTAAAACATAAAAAAAGACTTTCTGAATAAACGCGTCTGCAAACAAACAAGCAACTCCTCCACTCCTCTGAGGTCTAAATCGTCCTGAGCAACCCAGTAATAGTACTGGGGCACTCACGAACGATAATTGGGCTACCTATAAAAATCCGGTAGGAGGTAATTCTCGTGCCTAAAGAGGCACGAGAACGGGTACTACTCTCTAATTGTATTTTAAAAAAGCCAAAAAGTGCCAAATTAACGGCACTTGATATCCTAAATTCCCCCCAGACAATTGATCGAATTAAGGTTGAATTGCACCCAACCAGGGATTATTCAATCATCCCTCTGGAAAAGCGACTTAACACCAATGACGAATCGAGTAAGCCCGTATCCAAGGACAAACGTACGGCGGAACAACGGCGGATAAGGTATAGATTGTTTTTATTAATCGATTACAAAAATAGTTACTCCTAGTTACAATCACAACACGAATTGAAAACCGAGAGTAAATTGTTTGTCGTCATATGGTCTGGGGTTTATACCCCTTTGAATGGTTTTATATATTTTTGAGCTAGGGATTATTGCCTTTTTTTGCTGTTATAAATAACAAATCATTCATGTGTAAATCTATTTCTCTCTTAACTCAAATTTAAACTTTTGGAACTGTGTATGCCTCCTTTTATAGGACCTTGTTGCTCATATTTGTGCTATCTCCCAAAATGTTTTCTTATGGATATATGAAAGGTCGGTATATTCTACACTGTGGAATGCACCATTCCGTACAGATGTCGCTAAAGTAATAAATAATCTCCTTACAACAGATCTGGGAACTGCGTTGTTCTGGTCTACTCCGTTCATGTTAAGGATCCCATCACCATTGGGACCAGGTACCAAAACTGTATATATAAGCAGGTGGGCGCTGGAGCGCCGAACAACTAAGACTACTCGTATGACCGACGACACACTTCATTCCAAATGACAATTACGATTTCAAAAGTTTCCCCACAAAACTTTAGTCCCTGTCGGCATGCTTCGGCTCGTCTGACGGCTCTTATCTTTTTTGTTTTTGTCGTTTCCTGGGAACATGCAATTGCACCCGGAATATAATCTTTTCTTTTGATTTGTGGAAATAGTTTTCCCCTTTCGGCATTTCAACAATAATAATGCAAATTATGCTCTGAGCTTCGAATCCCTGAACAAGAGTTTCGGATAAGGTTGTCTGTCTTCCTTTTTTTTCCTTCGTTGTTTTTAAATCTTCCCTCGCTCATAGATAAGTTAACTCGTATTCGCACACTGTACATGTAGACAAAGTTTCTAAGCACTTTGGTTTTTCCTCTCCTTGCCTAAGTACTGAACATAAATTTTAGTCACTACTTCATTTTAGTCCTTAGAGAATTATTGTCTTCATTACTCTCGGATGGGTCGATGGGTTTTCTTGAAACCGATGTGTTTCGACCTACTAGGAACGGGTACTTCTAATGACAACGAGCAACTTCAACTACTACACTGATAGAATCAATTAGGTCTAGCCAGTGGGATAGTGAAGTTGGTTCCATGCCAGGAGTGGAAAGTATTCTCTAGGCACAACCAAGTTATGGGTGATAATTAAATACATTTAGGAAAGATTTTCTCTGAGTGGTTGGTTTGCTTTATCTAGTTCTAACTTCAGGAAAATTGACAATTACTTATGACTTCACCGAGAAGTTTGAAATTGTGCAATCGGTTGCAGCTTAAGTGATGTATACGTTTATTTGCACGGATCTCTAAAGTTTGCAATTCGCAAGCGCCCACCCACTTATAGTGACAATTACTGGCGACTATAGTCTCATCTAATGCATCCATACATTTTTGTAAGATGAAATATAACTAATAACAATAATTTCGTCATAGAAAGATAGTTTTTTCTTTTTTCGAATATGGTGGTTGAACTCATGGACAACGAGCCTTCGCTTAATCATAAGAAGCCGGTAATTGCAAAGACCAACTCTCAGTGATCGTTATTGTCAATACCTTCTGAATGATTTTCAGAGAAGAGTTCGCAACTCAAATATCGGAGAATACCTCTTGGTAACATTAAATATCAAATAGAAATATGGGAAGGGTTCAAGGACGGGACATAAAGAGTGAGATAGAGAAGGGTTAAAAATGAACTTTTTAACGCTGTAACTTAGGCATGTCGATTCACTTCATAAAAACTCGTTCTCCGATTCGATTAAACCGTACATACTGGAATCAATTCTCGATTAAATTAATCATTAAAAATTCGATTTTTGATTAATCGCGACATTTCCACATATGCCTATAAGTCTTTTATTAAATTAACCAAATTTTAAGTTTATAAAATTCTAATAAAATTAAATACAAATTTAACAGATAATTGCTTTTCGAAGTATTTTAAATAGAGTGATTTAAAAAAGAAAATAATTCATCTAATCGCTCAGTATCTATACAATATTTCCCCCAACAGAAAAAATCCTTTCATAAGGAACAGATATTGCAACTATGCAACAGTATATGTTGGCAATCGACGTTGTTGAGCTGTGCAAGGAATTTTTTTGATGATACCAATGATAAAAGCTCTTCTTTTGAAGTCGACGACGGGCTGCCAAATGTTTTAATCGTCTTGTAAACCTTTTCCTTGGCTTCCTTCTCGATTTGATTGGAGTTGATTTTTTACCTACTTGTTGTGTGATTCCCAAATATTACATTCTTCTGCTTGCCTCATCAGGCTTTGCAAATTGTTGTGTAGATCACAATGACAAATTATTCTCCAATTGTTTTTTTTTATAATGCTATTCTGTCAAAAAATTTAATTTTCTCGGACCTTTGGATACAGCAGTGGGGTGATAGGTAACATATGAACTTGTTGCAGTGTAGTGCCCTGAAAAGCCCTACCATCTCCTTCCCCCACACATACATCCAAATCTCATAAACCTTAACTAAAATACAAAATACAATTATCTAACTTCAAAATTCTCGATAAACGAATCAAATGTTCGTTTATCGCCCTTGCATCCTTCTCCCCATAATCATCCAACTAATCCAGAAATACATTATCCCAATACAGCAAAATTCCTGGTAAACGAATCAAATATTCGTTTATCATCCATACACATCAATTTCCAATAATCCTCAAACAAAAGCAAACATATGGTAAATTGAACCAGATGTTCAATTTCCATACTCACGCTCATGTGTCTGAGAATTCGCCTAACCGAATTCTTATCTCAAAAAACACACACTTGGCTCCAGCCAAAGATACTAATCGAGATTTTGCTTTGAATTCGATCTCTTCGAGATACAAAACCTCGATTTGGTTTAATTTATAAGGGTGATGAATTTCACTTTCGAAGATCAGTCTCGATTGGCGTCCGAAGTGCAAGGAACCAATCAACTAAATTACTGATAAATAAACTAAATACTAAATAAACGCCAATAAACTGAATACTAAAATATTTGTCTTTTTAATTGCGCCTGGCCGATTCTCAGGACCCAATTCAACAATCGATCTTCACTCTTTCCTCAGGTCTGAGGAAGCACGGTGGCGACCGCAACGAGCCTTCTCAGGAGCGGTCTTGAGAGATCCCTCGTCCTTTTAAGGACAAGGAGACATGCTCCCTGAGTGAAAGGCTACAACACCAGTGTACCAAATCTCTTCCTTAATCATTCCAATATCAAATTTTTGGTTGCACCCACATTCATTTCCGTCTTCACTGCAATAGATACATACATGGCAAAATCTCTGCTTTCAACCCGGCGAAGGTCAGGTTGATCCTTGTCCCTGTTCAATCCAAGTTGACGTGCAGTCTGCACGTGACACCCCTGGATAGCTACTTTGGCACCCGCCAAGTAGTGAACCAATGCATGCAGCGAAATCCTGAGAAAGGTTGGCGCAAGGCTAATAACCTTGCCCGGAAAAAACCGACTTATTATGGACAATTTAACAAGTATCTGATATGGACCGGATACCGGTGGAGAGACAGCAACTTTTTTTTGAGTTATGCCCCATTTTTCAGTCATTGTCATTATTGTTTGATTTAAATAATCAGAATTATGGGGCTCAGTCAAATACGATACACCACAATTTGTATCTATTAGTTCACTTTAATATATAAAGTGACTTTTTAAATCTCTCGAGCAGTAATTTTGACTACTGTCAAAGTTTGAGCACGCTGCGTCACATAGTTTGTGTTTGGCAGCCATTTAAAGCAGACAACCTCGTGAATTTTAACGAAAATGGGAAAAGGTGAATTTCGTGTGGTGATTAAACATAATCAAGCAAAATTTATAAATTGGGATAAGAAGTGTTACCATGTTGCGGATTCGGAATTAAATGCAGCGGACAGAATCTAGCACGTTTATCGTCTAGTACACTCCCCAACCACCATACTCACCACACCTGTCAGCAACCAGCTGACATCGTGGGAGTACAAGCGAAACTCAAGGACTGCCGAGGGGAGTTCTGCCGCATCATTCCCGACGCCATCTCCCTGGTCGCCTCGTCTCCGTACTATCATTGGTGGCCTTTCGCTGCATTTATTGGTTCTTCGAGCCGGATCCAGACCGTGGGTCCAGCCCATCGCCGCCCAGTTCGCGGCACAACCAGCCGGATCCAGACCGTGGATCCAGTCCATCGCCGCCCAGCTCGCGGCACACCAAGCCGGATCCAGACCACCGCCGCCCAGTTCGCGGCACAACGAAAACATAAGAATTAACGGACATTACGCAATACACTACAGATAGTGCACAATCAGACGCAGATTCTGAAACCAAATCAACAGTTGCCACAGCTACTTCGAAGAGCATGGATACTGATAGCAACAGAGAGAGAACTGACAAAGGAAGTGAAAAAGAATCAACACACGAACAACACGACAACAGCAAAGAAAGTTTAGTGGGTATTCTGGAGAAGCGGGAAGCGAACACAAACGAAATGCCGGCACCAATGACAGCTGAGTGGAAAGTAACAAAGGCTGCATTGGACAAACGCCGAAGACTCGCCAAGCAGAACGTCTGGCTGAACGTACCAAGAAACCGAAGAGGAACGTTTGCGCTAAGCCATTGAGGAAAAGGCAAAGAAAACGGAAACGCCTGGTGTGCCGCCGGGCCCACCGACTAACCTAGGCTATATGTCGAATCTGGACACTGATGCAGAAGATGCCGAACCGCCACACCCAGCCCAAAGAGCAAATCGCCGACCAGATCACTCTATAGTAAAAAAAGAAGATGACCGGCCGAAGCCAAATCCACTGCAGCAACGAATGCTAGCGAAATCCGGACGAGATGCTGGTGAATCCCTGTAAAAAATGGAGAGTGTTCACAGCAAACGAAGAAAGAAACAGGTGACCATGTTTGATAAACTCCTCGCGCCCCAGTTCGCGGCACTGGGCACCATCTTGCGCACCTCCCTCAAACTCCAGAACAAGGGACAGCTAACAAGCAGCAGCATAGAAACCACAAAATGAGACTCCGCACCGAATGGGTGGCCACCCTCGGGCGCCATAGCCACATAATTTACATGGCGCACCCTGAATACTAACGCCACGAATACTTCGCTGAGGACTTTATCGGTGAGACTGAGGAAGTGTACCTCGAGGAACTAACGAGGCTGCTCGAGGCCCAGTACGCGTTCGACCCAGCCTTCCCAACAACGGCGAACAACGCCAATCGCCTCCACCCTAGCGAGCTGCCCCCAGTGCAGCTGCCAACGGTCGCCACCAAGCTAGCGGAAAGGGAACCGCACCCCAGACCAGTGAGTCACCATCAAACAACCGACCAGAATGCCGCCAGCCCAATGATCAACCAGACCCGTGTCCCGACACACGGACCATCGCCGGAACCCCTGAGGAAACAAGCTCCATGCATGTTCTGCGGGGCCCAACACTCCATCCAGGCTTGCGAGGGTTTCCGATCCCTCAAACCTGCCCGTCGGGGATCCTTCGCATACAAAAGGAACCTGTGCCTCACCTGTTTGGGTGGCCACCGCTTACGCGACTGCCACTCCAGCAAGGCATGCCGGCAATGCCAGCGGAGACACAACAACTTGCTGCATGTCCGGAGAACCGCCATCAACGGGACAACCCCACCACCGCCAGGAGTAAGTGCAGGACCCGCCCCCCGGATCGACCGTCATGAATGGGCCTGCGCGCACACAGTCAGCACCCCTTCACAGCAATCCGCGCTGCTCGGAACCGCCCGAGCCATCGTGACGTCCAAGCCCCAACGGGGGATAGAAGTCCGGGCTCTGCTGGGCCCCTGCTCCAGCGCTACATTAATTTCAGAGTCACTCGCCCAAAGGTTGCACCTCCGACGCCAAGCACCATTCGTCCCCACCTACGGTCTCGGGGGCACTCGCAACCTTACCACAAGGACGCAAGCCGCAATAACCTCGCCTCCACAGCTGGCAACAGTGGACACTGAGGCCCTTCATCATGTCTCCGTCTATCGACGTATGTGCCACCACCCCAATCAAACACATCGACATCGTTGTGCCAACACAACACTGTTTATTTCGTTACTATATACTTCAACATATAATAATCACTCACAGTATATATTTTTGATAAATAAAATAAATTCACAGCACAGACTAGGTTCGGCACCAGGTTTTATAGGTAAGATTAGAAATGACAATGGCATTTGTTTTATTAGTAAGTAACGTAAGTAACGCCATTTTTGGGTGTGTTCATAAATATTTATTTCATGCGTTCTTTCAAATTATCAATCAAGTACAACCGACAACAACAAAAAATGAAAAAAAACTAAGAGGCCACAGCCAGTTTAAGAACTATGTCGCTAATTCTTGAGTCGTTCCGATTCGTGAGGTTTATGGATCAATTCATCGAATCGATGTAGTGTACCAAATTGATCTGAAAAATCGATTATTGTACTCTAAATAATAGATTTTTCGATTAATCGATTACAGATCGGAATGGCTACTTTAACCTTATAACTAAGTGGCAGATACGATTACTTACCATAGGGTTACAATTTAATACAATTATGGAGTATTATGCTAGAATTATGCGATTTAGCCGTGCGTCAATATTTACGCCTTTTTGAAGTCCAGTTGACATCGATCGTGTAAACGCACTTGTTTTTTTTTTTTTTACGAAAATCTAGGCCAATCTGGGTGACCCCTAGATTGTCCCCAATTTCCACCAGCCGAAATGTACACGAGTACATGAATCGTGTAAACGAATCAATTTGACAATCAATACCGTGTTTCAGAAGTAAAATGGGCAAATTTTAAAACAGCGTTCCGGAAAATGAAAGTAAAAATCCTACCCACCAAACCAGGTCAAGCCGCCACAAGTGTTCACCCACATTGGCCACATTGGGCAGAAATGCAATTTGTGATCAAATGCGAGTCAGCAAACAAAAAATTATTTCCGTGTCGAATCTTGGTTTTGATGTCACGAATTTATGGTATGTCACCAATTAGTGACAACACCGAATCGTCATTAAATAGTCAATTTCAACGTGGGGCCGAAACTCCGACCGATTTGTTTTGCCAAACGCAAACGAAAACAGTTGAATAATCCATTGCAAGCAATCCCTCACTACCGAAGCAATGGTACGAGTTATGAAAACATTGGAAAAGGTTGATGACGATGAATGGTTGACAGTCTTAAAATATTTATCTGAGCAATTGCGAAATATTACTGGGAAACACCGTGAAACAGCTGAACGGGCTCATCGTAAATTGGTAAAAATTGTGTTGCATGTGTTGAACGATTTGGATGATCCGTCTCTTCCAGACCAATTGAGCGCAAACGTGAGTTTAAATTTAGCAACAGATTCATGTATTGTGCAAAGAAAAATATTTCATTTGACTTTTGATAGCATTTTTAGAAAACCATTATTCATTGCTTGTAAATCTACTTTTCGAAAGGCAATATGACCCAGCTACGATCTAAATCAACAATTGAACGGTATCCGCATTTTGATTTTACGAGTTTGTAATTATTGTACGAGGGTAATCCCAAAATAAATCGGCCTGACAAAAAAACCCACAAAATATTTGTCAAAAACTTTATTCGTTTCTCAACCGAATCTTCTTTTAGATCAATACATTTTTCCCAGCGATATCAATAGCCTCCATACCTTATTTAATATAAGAAACGTCGACCTCCTCAAAATAGTTATTTGCTGCAGACATCACCTCCTAATCGTTGGCAGCTCTTTTACCACCGAGCCATTTCTTCACGTTTGGAAAGAGAAAGTAGTCCAAGTTTGCTAAATCTGGCGAATGGGGTGCATGAGGGGGCAATTCGCATCTCAAATAATTGATTTCGACCGCTGTAAAACGGATGTGTGGACAGACGCATTGTCATAGAGGAACAATACTTTCTTTTTCGCCAAATGCGGCCCTTTGTCCCCTAGTTCCATTCTGGGGGTTCTCTATACTACATGGAGAACCAACCCACTATTTCAGCCTTATTTCGACCGCCAACAGCGTGTCAAAGCAACCCCAATTCCCCCCACCAACCTATTTGCCTGTAAAAGGAGCATGGGCGGCATTTATTCATTTAGTTAATGCACAACTGCATTCAGTGTTTTCTTGCCATACGGCAACACCTCTGCATTAACCCAAGGGATTTCCACCGGAAATTCCAGTCATTTTGGTTGGCAACAACCATGTCTGACCAAACGACGCGGTTACATAATCATGCAACGGCTGGGGTAATTTCAAATTCTTCGAATTTGGTTCCCTCGATAATATCACCCTAGCCAATGTAGCGTCACTTCGACTTCCCCCAGACACTCTATCCGCTTGGGATCAATGTTCTTTTTTTGCAGGTGAATAACACCAGTCATTATGCACTCCCTCCCATTTTTATCTTTCCCCAGTTCAATGCACTCTGAGATCACCACATCCATCGAATTAGGTCAGTGGGCTATCCTCGGAGTTGCATTGGTACATGCACACAAAAACCCAATCCACCCCGAGATCATTGCACATTGTGTTCCGGTTCCCTCATTCTCGCTCGTCCGTCGACTTACGAATTAACCGAAGCGTTAATCCACCCCGATAGGCGGGGAACATGAGAGAGCACAAATAAAGATGATCTCGATTGGTTGCTTGTGGTGCAAATGCAAAAACAAAATTTTCATCCCTAATTGCGATCAGTCATTACTCAACCACAACCGCGGTAGGTCACACCGCCGTTCGGGGAAGCAATTTAATTTCGTGTCTGTTTAACCAGGAGTCGATATTCAACCACTGTTGTGTACAAACGCGATTTTTATTACGAGTCTGTCGAGTTCTATTTTGGAGTCTCTGACCGGAACAAAAAAAAGAATGAGAGAACGATCAACTAATTAGGAATACTTATGTATCTATCATATTCAAAGGATATTCCAGTATAATTAAAATACTAATGGTTTTGTAAAACACGTTACATATTGTTGGTTAAAAGTGTCGTGGTGATATGAAGAGTGTGCATTACAATTTACATTCCAATCTGCTGGATAGTTTCGTACAAAAAGAAGAACTCAATGTAAAGTAAAAGAAATTAATAGAATTTGACGCAGGGATTAATAAAAGAACTCATAAACAAAAATATAATAAAAAGAAAAAAAGCTTTAAACAACTAAACAGGTGCCTTTTATTTCTCCTCTTTCGGCAACGTGCGTTCGGAGTCACAAGTGTCGGGGGATTTAAGTGAAACTAGTATCATACATACCCCCACACATGCTATAAGTTCGCATAATACACGCCGTTGATGGTTTTTCTTTTTCAAGATAATCAATGAAAATTGTACCACGCTCATCCCAAAACACTGAAGCCAAATGGTCCCTGACGATGGAACTGTCTTTGCCTTCCTTGGAGCCGGTCTCCACCTTCAGTCCATTGTTTTGATTGTTCCTATGTCTCGGGTCTGTAGTGATGGACTGATGTTCCATCCATAGTTATGAATCGAACAAAAACTCGGTTTTGTTGCGGCTCAACATGGTCAAACACTCAATTGATTCATCCTCACGACGCTGTTTTTGTTCGATTGCGAACAAACACTGCACCCATCTTGCACGCAGCTTTCCCATGTTTAAATGTTCAGTCAATATACGATGTACAGCACTTTTTGAAATACCTACTGTTGCACCATGCAACTAGTGATGATCACGGAGTACCACGTAATAACGATTTAAATAACTCTCTACCCTCTACACTCGAGGTGTTAGCTTGTGTCACAACCGATTAGCTCAATTTTGATTACGGCGAGCTGTGACATAAAGAATAATGGGGCGAATTCAAGACAACAGTACAACAGTACTGCCCTTGATCATAAACAGCAAAAAAGCCATGGAGAGAAGAAGAGCGATATAACGTGGGTCGAGAACAAAGAAGATTATGGGCGGGCGATAATCAAAACAACAGATGGAATTGGAGGAAACAAAAATTTTGGGAGAGATCGAAAACACAAATTGAGGAAAAAAATGACTCGAAGATTGAAACAAAACAATACAAACGATAAAATCGTGTCCAAGCAATTAATTAAATGAACAAAACGAAAAGAAAAGAAAAAAGAAAAAAAGGAAAAGGTCAGCGATATATATAACGACATTGTTTACGGGAGACGAAAGTCAACTTTGAATTATCGAGGACGAACAAAGGAGCATTCGCAGAACCAGAACAGATAAAATCAATTAAGGAGACAAGGGAGCACGGAATAAAGGGGAGATTGCTTACGCTGCAAAAGAAAAGAAGTTCAGCACCACACCAATACGAATTAGAAAAAGGTAAAACCTATCCTACACAACACTGGAGGAAACAACTTCAAACGACCCTCCACATATGCCGATGGATTAAGTCGATTAAGAAAATATTCCCTCATTGACTGAATAAGAAATTAACAGAATTATACTTTTGTAGAAGAACATGCCAGTAACTCTGCCTTTCATTTCCCACACACGAGTTTGACATTGCTCTTCCGCCTCCTTCTCATCCCATATTACATAGTTCACTCACACCACGGCACATCACAGTGAAGAAAAATCTGCCATTTCTGCTAATTTACGCACTAGTAGTCGGCGGCCATCCAATACCATTTTGTGGATTTTTTTTTTACCATTTCTGGAACCATCACCACATTTGGTCGACCACTGCGATTTTCGTCTTCGCATCTCGTACGGCCCCATCATCTGCCACCCAATACTTTACTGTTGAAAACGAAGATGCAGACTCCCCCAGAGTAGAATCTATCTCGGCTTTGATATTGGTTGCACTAAGTCCTTTCAAATAAAAGTACTGAATCACACAACAATGACCAATATTTCCCTTTGTACGCCGAAAGGCATAAGAAGAAAAAAAAAGCTGATATTGCATAATTTAGAGTGCTTGCGAAGAGCCAGTCAGGTTATGTAAGAATGATACGTATAAGAATGTATCATTTAGTCTTAGGTAAAATATGTAATTATATTGGAAATAAATGTGGATTAAAACCAAAAACCAAAAACGACCAATTTGATCAGTTTACAAATTTAGTGACTTCGTTCACTATTGATGTCTGTCAAACAAGTAATAAACCACGTAGCGTCTTAAAACAAAATATCTCTAAGTTTGGTACTATTGTTGCATGCATATATTAACCTTTCAACCAAAAGAAATCATACAATCAAGTTTTAATAACTCTCAACGAAAAGATATCATCAATTAAAGTTTTAATAACTTCCAACCAATTCTTTCGGAGTAGCATCAAAATTAATTCCCTGTTACAACCGACAGAGTTCTTTCAGTCTAGCCATGAAACCCTACCACACGCCTACCTTTTGTTAAACGCAAATTCCCATCATCGAATAGCATATGCTATGACTACACATACAGTTTCCGCTCCCATAACTAAAATTGCAATTCTGCAATTCCCACGTTCCATCTTAGCACATGCCTTCTGTTCACATCACCGTGAATCGGTTGACGACTGGATCCGTTGCTCGAAAATTTCCCACAGCCCTAGGGTAAAGCTGCAGCCAGACTATGTGTAAGGTATCTCAGGGTGAATGGCGACAATATTGCAACGCTGCAGTTCCCATCCTCGTTGGCATGTCCTGCGGCTGGGCTGGCATCGGGTAACTGTCTCAAGGTGAACGATGCGATCGTGGGAAGGAATGTAACATCAGGTTTGATGTTGGGAATATAAAAGCGGTTCTGTTAGAGGCACACTAGCAGTATATCTTAAGAGTAACAGGCTGCAGCCTCGCTACAGAACAGCGGGCCTGTTACTCGGAAATAAGTAATAAAAAATAACAGTGTAGAACTTAATTTAATTAAAGGTAATAAAGTAACTAAACCAAACAACATAAGTCTACTTACTTGGACTCTCCAGCGGGGCCCGGAGCTGAAAGGGCTAACCGCCATACAGCAGTAAAGTATGGTTTCAATTACCACCTTGAACTTTTGGTTTCATTTGCCGCGCATATGATTCAATTGGGAACGATTGTTGGGATTATGGATAGAGGTAAGATAATTGTTTGTTTTTTTCTTTTTTTGTTGGTGTGTGGGGGTTCTTTAACCCACTTTCCAAGAACCACCCATTTCCATAAATTACCTGCCCTCTATCATCATCGTCAGCATCATCATCATCATCATCGGCACTACAACCTGGAACCGGCCTTGGCCTTATTTAGCAAGTCCTGAGGCTTGTCAAACTTTCCATAATGATCTGTTTTTTCCGGGCAAGGTCATTAGTCTTGCGCCAGAGGCTCTTCGACGGGGAAACGAACCCCGGTTTCCCACGTGACAGGCGGGTATACTAACCAGTATACTATTGAGGAGCTGCCCTCTACTTACCTGCAAATGACCATCGTAAGCTACTCTGCATCACCTTCCACCTGAAACCATAAGCCCACGGCAAGATTACCATCTTACCGTGGGATCAAACTTTCACCCCGGGGCATGCTTGCATCCAACGCATCATGTTTCCGAAATCTAATTCGGTTACCTTTTCATGTAACCGACATTAATTCCCGAACATGTCAATGCCCATTGCTGAGAAGCACTTTCTCACACACGTGCATGACATGTCCATCCTCGCCTTATGGGCTGAACCATCGGTCGATCGTCCAAACAACAATCCGTTGGTCCAGAAAAACGTCGACCAACGTACTTGTTGACACAACTGCAGCCGATAGTTTCCCTACCGTTCGGTAATTAAATATTGCCCCTATATCTTTAGGTTCGCAACAGCTGCAACCAATTTCCCATATAGCTATTAACCGACAGGGGATTTGGGCATGAATAGGATCGTTGTTTAGGCAATCATACCCACGTTCATGCTATATGATGGCCCTTCGGGAAATCAAATTAAACGCAGTACCGCGCTGTGTGTGTTTTGCTTACCAACGCTGGTCCATGGTTCGCATGGGTGGTAAATTCCTCACCACCATATCCATGTACCAGCATATTAATCCAAATAAGATAACATCCATCCTGACCCTTTGCCACCGTCAGTAAGATTTCTGTTGACTTAATGTCAACAAAATATCTTTCTTTCTAGAGCACCAGAGCCATACGGCTAAATCAAACAAACGCCAAATCTTCGGTCGACCTATGGTCACCGAAGAATATATCACCTACAACGGCATTACATAAACACAATGCCTGCAGCCCCTTGTTGCTCGTCCACTTGTTTGAACAGGTGCGGTATCATTCGTTGTCGATGTGCGGGCTAAGGGGCATCGTACTTGTCCTATACGGACACATGGCGAATCCTCCCATTTAACTCCTTTGTGATCGCTCATTGGCCGTCGCCAAGTTGAGCCTGTTCGCTCCTCCCACATCGATATGATCCACCACCGTTGAATCTGACGGATGTGCATGGCATCGAAGAGTCAAATTTTATCACCCTTCCAGGAGAGTCGTCGAGTCTCTGCTGTCGCGCCTTCCGTTGTCAAATTGAAATTCCTTAAGCATGCGCACGCTTGTTTTCGTGTCGAGTTGTTTGCCGAGAAACATAAGTTCTATGGGAATGCATTTAATATTTAGAGGAATAAATTTACTTAAATAATGATTGCCAAATGCGGGTGTGACATTGATTCATAGAATTCGTAAATAATTAGTGCGCACGACCTATAATTTAAAAGACAGTTCCAGTGTTTGTGTGGGGGTTTCTCTATTCTACATGAGAAACAACCCACAATCTCAACCTCAATTGCCACTTAATTTCGACCGCTTTCAGCGCGTCATACATATCCATTGCCCTCATATGTTATTTCCCTGTAAAACATGTCAAACGGACGCATAGCTAAACTCATTATCCCATGCAGATAATGCATAATTGAGTTTAGCTACATTCTTGCCATACGGCAACTCCATTCTTGCTAACCATGAGTTTCCCATCGGAAATCTCATAATGTCGGTTAGCAACAGCAAGTCTAAACGAACGACGCTGTTGCAGCATAGCAAAATCGCTGGGGTTATTTCAGCGTCTTAGAGTCTGGTTCTCACGCTGATTATTTCCCAAGCATCAGCGGCGTCCTATTGACTTTCCCTCAGATCATCCATACGCTTGGGATCAATGATCTCTTTTTGCAGGGGAGTGACATCAGCTAGGTTTTCCTCTCCTTCGTATTTCTGTCTTTCCACGGTTCAATGCGCTCTGACTACACCATAGCCGTACCACTGGGTCACCAGGTCATGTCAGTAGGTGCATCTGGTACCAACGCTACCCCGAGATCACAGCATATCATGTTTTCTGTTCTCTCATTCTCCATGTCCGTCAATTTCCCTATTAACAAAAGTTACCCACACTTCGACGGGCGTGAGGTTGAGAGAGCAGAGGCGTGGTCTCTTTTGGTTGTCCTGTGTGTGGGATGAAACAGGAATTTAACCCCTGATTCAAGTCAGTGAGATCTCAACCGTAACACTGAACAGATGCGCTGCCGTAATCAAGTCAGATTTCAGTTCCCAAGTGGTGCACACCAACAAGATTTCTCCGGAATATCATCGTTGGGGATTAAGTGAATCCTGTGCCATACGTTGGCATAATACTTCAACCCCCACATTTGTATTTAAAATAAAAGCTAATATTGAAAGATTAAACTGAAATAAAAATAAAAAAATAAATTACTTCAGTTCGTTTTTCTTTGGAGAGTTGTTGTATTCGCTGTGTGCTCTAATCCTTCTGATAGGAACAAATTACAGCGATATTGGTGGTGTTTCTGCTGAATCCACGCCCATATTTGCTGCACTAGAGGAAATAACCCACAGGTGTAATAATGGGGATTGGATGAGAGTAGTTATTTAGGATCACTACACCCTGATCCTATGGAGTCACTCATGATTCGCAGAGTGTGGTTTAACCCATCCCCAGTAAAGCAAAGGATCCTCTCTAGACTACAGTTGTTTAAAGTTGCTTGTAAACTTTTCCGCATGTCTCATGCTCAAAAAGTCTGCCCTTTACTGGTTCAATTTATCAATGCTTTAATTTCAGAAATGTTGAAATAAATGTGGACGACATTATCCTTTCAGCGTCTCATTGTATACCTCTAGGGTGAACATGCTTCAAACAATTTAACGATCATTTATTCTGTTGTAAACTTTCAATGACTGCCATATTCGCTAATTGACGAAATTTGCTCACTAGCCAACTGTCCGATGGGAATTTTTCAATTTACGGAAGATGAAAAAACTTATAGATTTTTGTATTCACACGTGCATACTACAAAATAACTAAATCTTTTTATTAACAACGACAAAATAAATCTAACTTGGCTCTTAAATTCCACCAACCTGGAACTCCATTACAGAGTAAACACGTCAAGTATAGTTCATCTCCAATAGAAAAATTGGCTACGCATTAATGTTGCCATTTCGTTTGATCAGCTTTAAGCCACAAACTTTTAAGGTAGAATCAATGAAACATTTGCACAATTTAAAAAGGCGAAGATTCATCACATCGGTCCAGTGAACTTCGCCTAAGACATCACCGTGAGAGGATTTATTTATGAATACAGGGAACACTCCAAGGCCGCTATAATCACAGGGGTGGTTCCGTCAACACAGGTTCAGTTGTCATGATGATGATTCTATTTTTCATGAACTTACGTGCCCACGACAGCTTCTCTGTTTGATTCCATCCATCAGAAGAGGCCCATTAACAGCGGGCAGAGTGCGAGTGGGCCCTTGCCGTGAAAGCATTCATCATTCATTGGAGCGAAAAGAAAATCCATTACGAAGCATATTTCGCCTGTTTTTCTCGGTATCCCTTATCTGAGGGCACGTCCTATTGTACACTTGTTGGATAAAGTAGACCATTAAAGCGATATCTTGTTCGCTGCCAGAGGCCGCACATAGAGTATATCCTTTTGTCCTTAGGATATTAGTCACCGCAGGGTGTTGCGGACAGAGTATAAGTTAGCAGATATTTATGCAGATCCTGGCAGCAAATAATTAAAATTTTACTTAATAATATATTCTGCGGGAGCTCATATTTTCCATGTATATCTGATACCAGAGATAACAATAAGGGATCATGGCAACAACAGGACATATTTTGCATAAGTTTGTCGTCTGTCACTTCGTTGGTTTTTGGCAGGTGGCCTATTGTATACCCGGTTAGCTACGGACCGTTAATCAAGGTGAACGCAGACGCTCTAGTGAAAATCGTCCTTCCTGGGAGAACATTGCTTGAATATCCTTTCGTAAAAACATTGTAGACCTACCATATTCGCAACATACTACAAACAATAGACAAGGCGAATGCGACTATCCTCCAACTGGTAGTCTCATTAGCTGCACCTTGTCGTAAAATTATGCAACTTGGTTTGAAATAAAACGTCCAGTTCATAGCGATATGGCTGGTGCACATCACAGATTATGGCTTTGGCAATAGGTTTGGTTAGCTGATTTGCTACTTGCTTGGTGATTCCCTTAGATTGTGGTGCGTATACAACATTTCGTAATAAGCATGAGATGATTACCATTAAGGGCGTCCTTGGTGTGTAGAACCGTATTAGTCTCTGCAGCCCTTCTACTTAATGTGCATTCACCGGCGCTACAGGATGAAATGTGGTACAAAGAAAGGATTCTGTGGAACAGCTTGCTTCATGCCATTGAGCCAAAGACCAAATAACCATCGGAGAGGCAATTCTGGGGGAGGCGATGGGTGCATTAAAAGCACTACCGCCCATTATGTTATTTCATTATTCGCACATGGCGTGCTCTGGCATACGGAAACTCTGATGTTATTCTCGCACAAATTCTAGGATCCAGGCTTGTGGGATGAATACTGTCATCATCATTAGCATCAACAGCATTATAAGTAATTGAGTACCATGTGCTGGGTGATGAACATGAGCTGCGAAGATACATACCTGGGTATATGGTCCTACTTTCTTAAGCCCATCTACACAACAATGGACTTAAGCTCTTTGTGAGATTAACAATTGAAAGAGGAGTTTCCACGTCCGGACTAATAAATCCTTGTCGCTATTGTGTTTCCTGCGATAACAACCTGTTTCGTATGGTAGATCGTGTACAGTTTAGAGAAACAGAGGGAGATCCCACATGGTTACGGTCTAGCCATAACATCAACCAGCTAATTGGGTCTTCCATTGTTTTTCGTATTTCGATCTCGTTTCCATTCACTGCAGATTAAAGTCTTACCTGTTTTCAGATTGACTCTACTTATTAATTAAACCCACAACAAAAAGTGTCTCTAGACCAATTAAATGTTCTTTGCAACGCAAAGAAATTATTCCCTTTGCAAATGAGGAGTACAAAGGCAATTCAAGTTAATCTGACTGTTGTAACACGTGTAATTCCCTTCGATGGTGAGTGTTTTTCAAAAATGATTTATGTTTTCGTTGATAACAATTATATTGAAAGTTTACTTCGGTTTTTAATCTGCACTAAGTACAAACGTTCAATTAATCGTCCCACTTAAAAGGTATTAACTGCTGAATTGCAGATATATTAAAAAGTAGGTCGTTGTGTTGTCTACATGGTAAACTAAACTATTCACGGAAAACGGATTTTTAATACCCGTTTTTACGAAGGACAATAGCACATTTTATGCCCTGTGAGTAGAGCGTTAGAGAATGTTTGGAAAGTAAATTCGACTCAGTTAGTAGTGGTATATGTGTGGCGGTTCCGCCAAATCCCACGGTTTACCTTCCTAAAAAACCCCCATAATCATCACCCAAGACGCTCAAGTCCTCGCCAATGCATTCGCATTCGGCACCTAAAAATGCTGCACGCATTTAAGAGATCAAATCTATGATCTTTAAGTTCCTGTAAAGAAAACTTACCTTCATGCATTCTCTTCGCATACCATTGCTCCTTAAGATTTCTTTATTAACTTACCAGGAATTTCCAATCAATTTCGGCATCTATGTCGCCAGTCAAATTCCCTTAGATGAATTCCTGTAAACAAAATAATTCGGATTGCATTCAATATAACCGTCATGACAGGGACCATAAATATCGCGCCGTCTATTTTCTCAGCCGCGTCATATACCTTTTCATAGACATTGCCTGGCAACCTTTGTTGTTTGTCTTATCAATAAACAACCCAAGCAGATGCATATAATTAGCGCAATAGACGCCGAAACCAAATTCTCCAGCATTTCCTAATGCAAATATGAACCCGGTTTCTACTGCAGCCAGAGATGCCATAAAAATCCAATTTGCTTTTAGCACCTTTTTCTCCTAACGTCGAAAATAGCGACGAGGCATCGTGTAAACAATGACCCGCATTACCAACGGAGCATTTGGTCATTTTTCCCTATTGTCTTTGCCGCCTGCTTGTTTCGTCGTTCCACTGCACGTGTGAATCGCATCTATCTGAACGATCCCACACATACCACCATGACCTTTATTGCGAGATCTGGTTTTCTTGTTCCCACAAGAGAGACTCTACGTTACACTTGTGGGAGATAAAACATATCCTTGGCAAGGATATATTCACACCCTTAAGAGAAGAGTTTTTCTCTCTCTTCCTTTTCTTCCTTAGCGAAATCATCTCTGCATGAGATGACGATCGTGGAGTCGCAATTTAATCTCCAGAGCGGTCAAGTCGCTCGTCCTCCACCGTACCGTAGTCGGTACGGCGGGTTAAAACGTTCATGTTCAATCCGTGTGTGTAAAATTTTGATTTAATAAAATAAGTAACAATCCAAATAATGTTTGTAACCGCAAAATAAAGTTAAAGTCCCTTACATGTTCAATCCGTGTGTGTAAAATTTTGATTTAGTAACATAAGTAACAATCCAAATAATGTTTGTAACCGCAAAGTAAATAAAAATAAACAATAAACCAGTGTTTCAATTTGCCGTGTTGCTGTTCCTGAGAGTGTTCGCCTCTTGTGGAATCTGAGTGTGTTATTTCAGCGGTTTTGTCTTTGACTTGCTTTCCCGTGGCTGAACTTTAATTATGGAGGAGGAAGGTAACCCGGTGCAGTACGCCTGCACACCATACTTCCTATCCCACATATGTACCACCAACAAAGCCGTGCTGTCTAGGTGAAATAGGGATTTACAGTGGAAGCATAACCTTTAGTACAGAATACTTTCAAAAACTTTGGGGATGTGTGTTCACATGCGATGGACGGTAGTTCGAGATATTCTTTTTGGTTCCCTTTACAGGCATGGAGGTGCTAAACGATGTTTTCCAAATATTAAGAAACTCACCCTGTGAGAACGACATATTGAAAATACTCGAAAGAGGGGAAGATAAAACGGAGGAGCATTTTTTAGGGAATATAGCGGGGAGACTGTGTCGTTTCTAACAGTCTCCGCTCCAAAACACAATCGACACTGGAAAAGGAACATTTCTTCCCCTTCGACATATACGCTCTGACTGAGACCAACCTTATCCCCAGTATTAATAATCTTGAACTATTTTCTCCCCCCTTCATTGTTTTTCGCGATGACAACGCTCATCGAGAAGGTCTCAATTCCCCATGCTGTGGAGTGCTGCTTGCCATTCATAACAGAGTCGCTTCGTCTCTAATTGCCATCTCTTCTTCTCCAGATCTTGACTACGTCGCAATAAAAATCGACAAGCGCCCTAAGTATCTTTTCATTATCTGCTTCTATATACCTCCTTCACCTCCCATCGTGTCTTACGAACTCGCAATAGAGGCGGTAGATAACCTAACCGAATTGAGCACCTCCCTAGATGATACCGTCGTTCTTGGCGATTTTAACCTCCCCCATCTGCAATGGACATTGGCTGACGAACAAGCCCTCCACGTCTCAAACCTTACTAGTTCCAAGAAAAGTTTTTTTTTAATAAATGGTCTCACCGACTCATGCTTCCATCAAATAACATCATCGGCACTACAACCGGGAACCGGTCTTGGCCTTATTTAGCAAGCCCTGAGGCTTGTTAAATTTTTCCATAATGATTTGTTTTTTTCCGGGCAATGTCATTAGTCTTGCGCCAGAGGCTCCGCGACGGGGAATCGAACCTCGGTCTCCCGCGTGACAGGCGGGTATACTAACCACTATACTATCGAGGAGCCTCCATCAAATAAGCTATGTCCCAAATCATATGGGGAGACAACTGGACCTCGTGTTCACAACGGACCCACACAAGTCCTCAGTTCCCCTAGTCCACACGCCCTCTTTACCATTGATAATTACCACCCCGCGCTGCTCTTATCCCTATATCCCGATCATGAAACCCAGCCTTCTCTACCTCACGACAGCACTTCTACAAAGCTAACTTCTGCCTTCTAAATTAGCATCTTAGCAACACAGCGTTTCGCTTTGATCATCTGGGGGTAGAAGAAGCTACTGCCACTCTCTACAAGGAGATCTACTATGCCATCGCCCTATATGTCCCCTATTCTCGTCACAGGCCATCGGTTTCATCGCCGCCATGGTACAACCGCACACTCCGCACTCTTTGGAACAAGAGAAATAACTTGTGGAATTTTTTCCCCAAAACGCGTTCCTTCCAAAACTGCTCTAACTATCTCGGTTCCCTTTATACATTTTTCGAGCTCTACAACTCCCTCTACTCCAACTACCTCACAAAAATACAATCCAAGTTGATCAATGACTCCAAATCTTTTTTCCACTTTATAAATTACAGACGTAAATACGACGCCTATCCTAACTCCCTTTCTTATGGCGCAACTACTTCAAGCGACCCCCTAACTATATCCAATATATTCGCTTCGTTTTTCAATAAATCCTTCACAGACGTCTCCTTCGAGCCCAATCCGTCTTACTTCAAAGACTTACCCGAATTTTCCCTCGGCCGCTTCACCCCTCAAATTATTTAGTATCGCGTAGTTGAGGAGAAATTAAACTTACTCAAAGACGAGTTCACCCTGATGGACTTCCAGCTGTATTTTTAAAGAAATGTTCTCTTTCTTTTTCTTTCTCCATATCTCACTGTCTCAAATCCCCAAACTGTTCGAAGGGATTCTTTACAACGCGTTATATTTCCGTTCTAAATCCATCATCTCACCCAACCAGCATGGTTTCCTTTCGGGAAGGTCGACCACAATGAATCTGATTGAGTTCTCATCCCATATTCTCCGTGCCTTAGAGAATGGCAACGAAGTCGATGTTATCGCCACAGCTTTAAGCAAGGCCTTTTGCAAAATCTCCCATAATGTCATCCTTTTTAAGCTGTCCTCCCTATGTTTCGAACCCCTATTGATCAAGTGGTTATCTTCTTATCTGAAAGACCGATCCTACCGTGTCAAATTCATATCCTCCCTTTTCAATCCCTTTCTTCCCACGTCAGGGGTTCCGCAAGGCATTTATCTAGGTCCAGAATATCGAAAGCGTGCAACGTCGTTTTCTACGTTTTGCCCTCCGCGGACTGAACTGGGTGAATCATCGGATTGTCTTCCCATACACAAGCAGGCTCCATCTGATTAACCTCAACACACTTGAGGAGCGCAGAACTCATGCCGATATCCTTTTTATCCACCGTCTTCTTTCAGACACAACCAACTGCCCAACCCTGCTCTCCGTCATTGCACTTACACTAACCCCCGTAACCTGCGAAACCCTCGTCTCTTCTATCGGCCAACCCACCACACTTCGTACGGCTCTAATGAACCCATTTCGCGAATGCTGAGATCGGCTAACTCTTACCGTACCTCCTCCAATTTCCACCTTACATCTACTGCACTCAAACGCCGTCTCCTCTCTTTCCCCTCATGACGTTGCCTCGCCCACCGACTATCCCCTCACAACCCGTACACATTCCAACACATTTGCCGTACACTGTTCGCTGTCTCACTTATGCCACATTTCCCACCCCCACCTACACTCGATCTTCCCCAGCCTCCTACCTCCCCCACCCCGAAGTCCTCTTCTTCTTCCTTGTTTTTTTGTTATTGCTTTTGTTTTTTTTTCTTTTTAATTATATGTTTTTTTAAAATTATAAATAAATATAATCAACAGAGTATCGTGCTAATCCACATTTATGAGCCTCTGTGTTGTTAGGTGTTAAAACGAACGTGCAATTCGATTTATGGCACAAGTTATTTGTTCTAGGCGGATGAGCAGGGATGTCTTCTGTGGGAAATCGTGAGGGAACAAGAAGAAAAATCAACAGAGGATCTTGCTAATGCACATTTATGATCCTCTATGTTGTTGGACGCTAAGACGAACGTGCGATGTTATGTTATGTCGTTTTATAGCGCAAGTTGTTTGTTCTGGGCGAATGGGCAAGGATGTTCCTTGTGGGAAATGGTTTGGGTAAACAAACCTTTCAAGGATCATAAAATTGCAGACCGGCAATTTATGATTCTCAACAACTTTACTTGAAATGGTCATCTGGTCCACAGATTTGGATCCAGGGGATTCTGCGTGTTGAACAAATGGTTCGTTCGCCTTGGATTCAAATTAAATTCAATATGGGCAAATTGAACGTGTAGTTCAATTTGTTTGATATTGAATTGAGATCGCTATATTTACTGTACGCGCAATTAATGATGGAGATTAGCTCCAAAGAGGTAGGTATTCAGGGGTGGAGGGTTTTGTGCGTAACAGTTGGACGAGTGACTGCGGGAGTAAAGATGATATTGTCTTGGTGTGGGTTTGGTGGATAATATGAGGGAATTGTGGTAATAGTTGGCACGGTTAGTAGTGGAGTTATAATCGTGGTGGAATGTCTTAACGCCATTGATACCATTTTTTGTAACACCATATTTGCACATTTTTAGTGCGGTTCCATCTGGGAAGAGCCATTCATAGGGAGATAGAGTGTGGAAGCGAAGTGAGTGGGCTTCGGGATCTTTTTGGCGTTTTTGATGCGAAATGCGAAATTGTGGAGAAAAAACGTGTATACCTCAGAAGCGTCAGCAGTTTTGGGAATGCCGGTAATAATAAAGGTGGAGGGATTATTATTGCTCAGTTTACGGAGCCTATCGTTCCACTCGTCACGGGACCATATTGTCCCGAACCGGTGTAGTATGGGGTCGGGGACTTTCTTAGAGTATTCTCTGGCGCATTTTCAGCTAAGGTGGTTTGCTCCACAACGGATGGCATAGTCTTTAAATGATCTGTTAGCTCCTGTTATCAGGATTTTGAGAAAATTGCTTCTCGAAGGAACTTAGTGTGCATTGTATGGAATATTTCTTACCATCCGATCTCGGAGCCTTTGACACTTTATTCGGACGACTCTTTTTATTTCCTCTGTGGTTGCTGGCTCCGCCACCGTTTGGTGATTTGTGTATTTCGAACACGAAGATTTCTGTCGCTCGGAAATTGGTCCAAATGGTGTTCATCCCTACAGGACTTTTGGGTGAAGTGTGTGGGTATGCTTTAACGCGACGGATGACCAATTTGAAGCGCCGCCTCAAAAGTTTTTTTGGAATTCCTCCGTTATTTTCTTAAAAGCTACACTTTTACTCAGTTTCATGGCTTTCTTCAACTGCCTTTCCTAAATTGGTTGTGAGGCGTTTCGTACTAGGATTGTGGTGTTATGTAGTAGGGTGCACCGTCGTACGGCGCTGATTCACTAAAAACACCAACATAAAAACGGACGCAAGCGATCGACCACCGAGAGACGACAAACGAATAAGAAAACGAAACACGAGTATAATTGTTCTGTTGTAAAAAATGTTATTTTTATTGACTTCGCTGATGTACAAACTTTACATTATAATGGTTGCAAGGTTCCTTCACATCCGGTTACTCGGGGTTGCAGCACAAACAATAAATTCATTAATCAATGTTCTTAACCTTCAGTACACTGGTGATTATCAATGAAACACGCTCGACAATACTAGGCGATGCTGTCGATTGCACTTAGACATTTAACAGATGATTTGATTTTTACATTACAAGCACGCACGATAATATTCATCATCATCATCGGCACTACAACCGGGGGACCGGTCTTGGCCTTATTTAACAAGTCCTGAGGCTTGTTAAAATTTCCATAATGATTTTTTTTTTTCCGGGCAAGGTCATTAGTCTTGCGCCAGCACGATAATATTACTATCGGAAAAAAAGGACTTCGACTCAACTATTACAGTCGAACTCAATTACAATCCTGCACGAAACGACTCGATAGGGGTATGTTCTACCACGATCCAATCCGACTTGAAAGAAAGGTGCGTGTACCGCAAAGGTCCTCAACATTCCTTGTAGTATCGGATACCTCTGGTGTATCAGGGAAATTCCAATACACATCTGGTAAATAAAGGACGGGTATTGAAACCGGCAGAAAATGCAGTCATAAATCATGAGAATGGTTTTCCCATGATGGTGATAAAATATCGGCAAAAACCCAAGGCTGCCTGACAGCATGAATCTCTTCGACTACATTATTTGTGTAGGAAATTGCCGCCTGGACGAAAATGTTTTCTTTTGTCTACATCGGATAGACAGGATTCACAGAAGATCGCTCGCCATAGCAACTAGAAACAAGCTTTATTGATCTGGTTTATCCCGCTCATTATGCCCTATTGCAGGGCTATTAGAAATCTGGCTTGCAGATGTGCAAGCCAGCAAATAGACCGGCATGTATTTCTGGACACTAAATGGGCATGGCGACAGTGTTTGTGTACACTTTGATTCTGCTAAGAATGTAACATTTCGTCGGTCGATGAATCGAGTGTGTGTTATTTTAAATAACGCTCGATCGCTTGCAGGTAGCCAACGATGGCTACGCTGAATATCGTCGCTAGGACGATCGGCCGATGGGTCGGCTATGATGGGATATTTATGACGGTTATCCGAGGGGATAACCGAATTGTTTTCAGCTATTTTAGGACAGTGGTGAATACTATGGCAAGGTTGTGTGATCTTGCCAGGGATTCGACTTAAGGGTTGATATGGGGTTTATAGGATTTTTATGGGGTTAAAAATGATGCGAGGTTCTTCGAGCCCTGAAAAGCCCCACAGGATCCTACTCCCTTACGTTGTGTTTTCCATCCCAGTCCAGGGCATTCACCCCGGGGCTTGGAGAATTCCTCATTTCACCAGTATTCTTCTGTATTTGTTCGCTATTCTGCCTATCTTGATTTACCGGCATCACTCATCTTACAGCTAAAATTGCGGACGGCGCTTTTTTCAGCGACGTCTCAGCTTTCTTCTCTTCGTGTGGACTGTAAATCCGGTACTGGGCGCCCAACGATGATTCGATTTAAAAATCCAGTGGAATGTACTTCCAGAGCTGGACTCTGCTCTGAACGGAGGGCGTTAGTGTTTTGCCCAGTACAAATCCCTAAAATCTACAAAATGGAAACACGCTGGTGCAATTAGCTTAATCTAATTCTCTATTCTTTATTGTAATAAGTGTTTCGTGTATATATAATTTCTCTTTCTGAAATGGTCTCGTTAAGGCCGTTCGGTGAGGAGTTCCTGTGACAACTCCTGCTGTTCTAAAAAAAAAAAAAAAAAAAAAAAAAAAAAATTTGTGGCGAGAGGCCGACTTTAGGGAGACAAGGACAAATGTGTCCTTCATCTTGTCTCTGGCTTCTGGTCATCTTGCGATAGCCAGAATCACCCGCACCCGTGAGGATGTTGGGCTCGGTTTCGAGATATCTGAAAAGAAAGGGGGGGGGGGGGGGGGTGTCTAGGGATAGTGTGGACAAGGTTAGTTCAAGCGTTCTCTAACTGCTTGGATGACGGGATGGTGCGAAAGAAATCGTACAAGACCGGTGGGTCTTGAGTGCGGTAGTAAGCGCAGATCACGTCTTTGGCGTCTGATAATCTGCGCTTTGGTCGGTGTGTGCTCCTGCTGTTCTGCTGATCTGCCTCGTTCGCTCGTTTCCTGAGCGGTGTCTTTCTCTATCGTAGTTTCCTGCAATCGGTACGCCACTGAGCGTTTGTTTCCCAGAAACTTGTGTGCTGGTGTTTGCCTTGTCCTTCCTGGGAATTCGTATCGCCAACAACCCACATCCGTCAGTTGTGTTACTCGCTTTTATATTCTCCGTCATGAAGTCAAGCACGACCCCATCATAGTATAGCGGTTTTTCATGCCTTACACCGCGCGTTTGTGTTTCTGTGATTGGGGTTGGGCCGCCCTATTGTTTAGAATACGATTGTGAAGTGGTCGCCATGTGAACAGATAGCCGACATACTCCTGTCGAAGTTTCTTGACAGGGACATGTTGGCAAAAGTGAAGTCAACTATCGATGAGTCTCTTCCATTGTTAAACATCAATCAGATATGGGCACACTAAAACGTACAATGGGATATTTGGATGACTACTGGGGGATTTCCTCATACAATTCACCCATTAAGTCTTCGGGTTCATCGATTCTTACGCTCTGAGCTGCATATCAGCTTGGATAGTAAATACCTTGTATTTATGCATAAAGAAATCCTGCATGGTCTTCGATATCTATTTCTTCACAGGACGGCTACACTAAGGCGGATTGCTACTTTGCCTGTGGCTAGGGCTCACTCACCTGTAATATGTTGGCCTTTCATTCTAGTGTGGATTGAGCTAGAATATATTGTGCGACCCCGGTTCTCTGAAGATTTATTTGGTTTTCTTAAGTCCCTGCACCGCTGTTCTGAATGCTGACCTTCTGGAACTATCATTGACACGCTTGTATTCTTTGGTGCCATATAGGTATACGGGGATTGGATAACATTTAACGTTGATTTTTTAGTGATAGTGATCTATGGCTCCTCGATAGTATAGTGGTTAGTATACCCGCCTGTCACGCGGGAGACCAGGGTTCGATTCCCCGTCGGGGAGCCTCTGGTGCAAGACTATTAACTTTGCCCGAAAAAAAAAAAAATTATTATGGAAAATTTAACAAGCCTCAGGACTTGCTAAATAAGGCCACGACAGGTTCCCGGTTGTAGTGCCGATGATGATGATGATCTATGGTTTGTCTCTTGCCTTTTCCAGTTTACTTAGTTTATTCTGGACTTGGGCTACTAAAATCCGGATTTCACCCCACACCCCGCTGACCGTCTTAGGCAGTTTACAAGAGGCATTGGGCTCGAAATGAACAAAAGACTACACCCCGGCAACGCTAGTTGGCACGCAGTCAATAAACTGCTAAAATCCAAACTGCTATCACGTAACATAAAGCTCCGTGTCTATAGAACCATAATCATGTCGATTGTTCTATACGGATGCGAAACATGGGCTCTCACAAAACGGGAAGAAAACAAATTCTGCGGATTCGAGAATAAAGTTTTAAGGAGTAGCTTTGGAGGTAAATATGACGAGTAGCCAGGACAATGGAGGAAACTCCACAACCACGAATTGGAAGAGCTATACCGCAAACCTACAATAGTGAGAGTAATAAGGTCGCGAAGATTAAGATGGGCCAGACAAGTGGCGCGTATGGGCAACGATAGGACCGTACGTAGAATTCTTGAAGGTAGACCAACGGGAAAGGAACCGATAGGACCGCCGCGACGGAGTTGGGAGGATAATATAAGGTTTGACCTTGAGGAGATTGGTTCGGCTGGTCAAGCGTGGAAGGAGAGTGCACAGGGCAGGGAACGATGGCGGAGTCGAGTCGGTGAGGTCATGAACTTCCGGGTTCCTACAGGCCAATAAATAGTAATATAACAGCAGTCGGAGGTACAAAGGAAATAAAGCAAAACAGGGGTCCTCAGTAACAACACTCATCGCCGCATAAACCCCGGTAGCAGCGAAACCGTGACTACGCACTTTCATTAATATATTTTTTGTGTGCAACGACATTTTACGAGTACATGCAACAACTTTGAGTTTTGACATTTGGTCAAAATAAATTCGGACAATCTCTACCTCAACAATTGGATCGTATGAAGCTACCGATTGACAAGATGTTGACAGAATTAACCAACCGAAGAGTTGTAGGTTCCACCAGCAAACGACTGTTATCTTTTTTTGTATCGCTGCCAAAGTTTCTAAGTAATAAGAAGTTGGTATCCAGAGTAGATTATGAAAACGGCTCAGGCGAGGTTTTAGCCTATATGGATCCATACTTCTTTGATAAAGGCATTATGAAATTACCTCTAAATTGGCAACAAATTACAAAACAAAGCGGTATATATTTACCCAAGCCGCTCATTCCGAACTTTGTTAAATGAAGTTTTGAAATAAGCGTATAAAACCAATGGATATTTCTTGTTTCCCAAACCAATATATAATTTAAGGGCGATGCAAATGATTTGTACTAAAAATTTAACCAATGCTCAACACATCAGGCCACTGCCGCGTGTACGAATTCGACTTCTAAACTCAAGTACACTCAACTGATGTGGAATTTTTATGTTATCGCTATGGTATACGGCTCTGTTGCTTCGCTTATTCGTATTTCCAATCTGTGTTCTTCACTATTTGCTTGCATATTGTGTGTATTTGTTAGAAACACCGCAGGGTTATAACCAAAGTCCAGGTTGTAATTGTTCACAGTGCTATATACGTATATCGTTTTTCTTCAAATAATAACTACGTGTTCACAGAAAAGGTGAGTATGTATGAAACGTTGTTTGTACATATTATATAAAAAAGTGAATAAAAATATTGTTTTTGCCTAAAAAATGTCTTTTAAATATAACCTCTTATGTCTCACTTCATTTGTCATAAAGTTGCGAGACATTACATTAGCCTTTTAGCTGTCAAATGCTCTGTGGTATCTGATTTATTCAGAACGTTTTCCTTACACCCAACTATTGTAATGGTGAGGCTAGTAAAGTATTTGTCATTGAAAAAAATGCATTCGTTTATTCAATGTCGTAAATAACAGTTAAAAAAACAGACTAATTCAAGTACACTGATATTAATTTTAGTATCCGTAATTTTATAAAATTGTTCAGGAATAAATATGAAAGCAATTATCCAGCACCTACAACACCATCGAGGCTATTGATAGACCTGCATGCACTCATTCGCACGTATGTCGCAATCTGCCAACCAACTACCCTACTGATGTCGACTTTTCATACAATCCGCTATTTGCTATGTTCACCCTTGTTTGGCAAAGGCAAAGTTTCGCCATTTGTCTGCCTTCTGAACATTAATAAAATAAGCACTTCTGTGGCTTGTAAAGCTCACAATGATATAATAATATTTTTCCAATTTTCCGCGTTATTTTAGAAATGTACAAAAGATCAACACACTAACCTTCTAAAGAATCCCCCCCTAACCCCGGCGGAATCAAATATGTCAAGTGTTTAGTTTCTTGTCAGTTCAGTGAGTCTCAAAAGTGTTTACCCATCTTCGCTCGTTTTGTTCTACAAAAAATGAAACCTTTAGACAAATTGTGATATCACTCTACCAAAGTCAACAGGGTTGACAAGGAAAACACGCTCAGGCTCTTACCAAGACAAAATTGTGAGAAAAAAAAAACGCTGAAAGCAAACAAAACCCATGATGCAACAAAATATTTGCCCCCTGTCATGCCCCCGTGGATAAGTCAACTCGAGAATAAATTGACTTTGCATTCGCATCATCACCCGAACTCAAGCGGAACGCTAAATCGAACGAAAAATAAACTTTTTTACACTTAACAGGATTCAGATAGCCACCAAGGGAGCCATCTCTCCAGCCATAGCTATCCGAATCGGTTGGAAAAAAAGGAAGAAAAAATTGGAAACAAGAAGAAGAAGACTAAAAATAAACTTCATTGGCAGTCATTTTTAAAGCGCTGTCCGAAAAAGTTCACCTCTCTCGTAAAGGTCGTTTAACAACCCTGCTTGCCATGGAATTGAACTCTAGTCAAGAAATATCAAGGCGAACTAAAAATCGTAGCGGGAAGCAGCAACAACACCACCAGAAGTCCTTGTAACTTTGTCGTTAAAACAACGGTAATGGCTGCAAAATCGCTTCACAAATGGTCCGGGTGTAGCTATAAGGCGATCTAGGAGCATCATCCTGGTTTTAGGGTTCATCATTGCAGGGGAATACCATTTTGTGACTGTATTTACAGAATTGAAATGGTCTAGAACTTGAGTGGAACACTACAACGTTCCGATGTACCAATATATAAATCCTTCGTTAACCGGGAGGGAATTAGGAAAACCTCTGTTAGACTTCGCGAAAAACTGTGGAGACATTGTGTCTCTTGCACTATATCCCCGATATGGATATACGAGAGATAGTCGTTTTACCCGCTGACTTACGTAGCGGTTCGGGTACTCATTGCCTCGCCCTTAACCCGCTTCGTGTTCGGCCGACCACTATGTGTCGATGTCGAAATTTTCTACATACCTTCCGACATTTGTCGCTAACTACGATGGGTTCGAACTAGCAGTGATATAGATGCCTAACATCTGTGGTTATTCGTATATGCCGCGGTGAACAATACGGCAGCATCGTGTCGGGTGTAACAAACAAATCGGAAACTACAGCGATGTAACATCACGTTACACATTCGCCATCCTGCTGATATTCCTATGGTGGTCACGTAGGGGGCTCGTGCCATAACTAGTAGGAATACTGAAATTTTGGACATACAACTTGCCAATGTTTAAAACCATAGCACCATAATCTTTTACGGCTTGCTAGCATGACAAATGATTCAGGATTGAATCGCATAGTCTGTCTGCGACGGAACAATGAGTGGTTTTCAGCTGATGATAAGCTCGTATTCTATGGCTGCAATGCAATTTCTGAATGCACAAAGACTTCGGGTGCCATTGGATTTTATGGCGTACTTGGGCAGTGCTGATGGTGTTCAAATTAATTTAATTTTTTTTTTGCCGTTGCTGAACCCTAGCTGACCGAAGGCATTTGTCTAATTGCTCATATTCTGTTCGATGTTCGTTGGTGTGGCAATGATGCAGTAGAAATGTGTCACGCCACGAAAATGAAAAACGAATTGCATTTTATGGGACACTAAAGCTATTTGAAGTTTGTGACAAATATATTGAGTGTTAAAGAGAACTGTTGACATTCGTGTCATGAAGTTAGAATCATTTTGTTTAATTAAACTATTGAAACGAATTTACATTTATCAAAGTGTTTCTTCATTCAGAAGGTACGATGTTTGTAGGATAATTTCAAACAGACATTACAGGCTCGATAACAGGGGATAGGTATAAAATTCCTAAAAATGCTTAATTATTAATTCGAAAATATTGAGGGCAATCGCGTCAATCATTTAATAAATCCACTTATTGGCTCTAAGCAGTATAATCCAGAACAATAATACTCAAATAAGCAAAAAAAAAGTTCTCGTCCTCAAATGAAGAAGTGATATTAGGGTTCTTAACCGGGGTATTAAAATATAAGCCATAGGGCGGATCCCAAGCATCAGGAGCCCTGCTCAGTTATAAGGTGCTTGATCAGCCTAAATCCTTGATCGTTTGTCGGATATTGGTTGATGGGCCGTTCTAAAATCTTAGAGTTACCTTTAGGTTGGTCTTAACGTTGTCGTTGATGACACAGTATATGCTTCACATGTGGAGGGAGGGTGAAATGCGTGGGGGGGGGGGGGGGGGGCTACGTTTCGGACGCTGGCCGATGTCCGAGGGTGAAGTTGGGAAATTGTCATCGTGGCCCTGTGGGGTAGAATTATGGTGCGCCAGCGTACGACACTAGGTACTCTTCTATCCCCTGCGTCACTAAAAGGTTGCACGGAAGAAAGCACCAACAAGGAACGCAACTTCGCCACAAGGCATGCACCAATAAAGAACGTAAATGAAACTCACTGTTTATTGTTTATTAATTAAAAGGTTTATTGAAGATAACCGATAGTTACTTTTTGATTAATTAAATGAAAAACATAAATTAAAAGTCACTTGGAATGTTTCAAATATCTTCATTTACGCATTCTAATTGCTTCGTTCTAACGTACACCATTAGCAAGGAGCTACTTGAGGAGTACTTATTATTAATGACAAAAACACAAACAGAAATTACGAAACACTCCACTGGCGCTGAAACCCGGCTGTACTTTACACTCGGGGGCGTCCACGCCCCCGTGTGATCCCGGCAGTTACAAGGCGACCGACCCCTTAAGTGGTTGAATTGCGACTCAGCTATATGAATTCGCTAGTGGTTGAAATTTGGCCTGTAGTGAAACTCTCCCAGCTAAGGGGTGAGTTTGTGGCGGTTCCGCCAAACCCCACTGTCTGCTTACCGCAAAACCCCCATAACATTCACCCAATCTTCTAACTTCGCTAATGCAACAGCATTAGCATCTGTAAATACTTCACGCATTATATAGATCAAATCTATAATATAAAAAGTCCCTGTGAAAGAAAACTTACCTTCATGCATCTCTTCACATATAATTTCCTGTAAGAATTTCTTTATACCTTTTCAAGAATCCCAGGCAAATTTCAATTTCCCATACCTGCACTGCAATCTCCACCCAGCATACCTGAAACGTTTCCTTCTCCAAGGACATTTAATGCATACAACGCGTTAGATAAAATTCCTAAATATAGCTCCTTAATGTGCATATGCACCATAAATACAAAACATTCGGCACCCATTGTTATCAATGGAAATGCAACGTCGGGCGGCTTGTTTTTACAGCTGCAACAAGCCGAACGGCGATTCACCATCAATAGACAAACAGTCATCAATTTCGTACGTCGCCACAAACTAATTTTCCTGCATATACAAATGCAGGCAAGGGATTCGTTTCTGCCACCAATCCCATTAGCACCTTTTTTTATTCCCAATGTTTATTATAGCGACGATACACAGCGTAAATATGACCCTCATTACCGGACGAAGCATTTGATCGCTTCTCCCTTTGTTCTTTTTTTTCTTGTTTCAAGGTTTGTTTATCCTTTGCTAAATGCAACGATAAACACGGCGATGGGTACGATCACACACATACTACCATGATCTGCATTACGAGATCAGGTTCTCTCTTGTGGTAGGTAAAACATATCCTTAGTGGATAGGATATCTACCACGACACCATAAACTTACCCCAATAAGCGAATCATCTCTGCACGAGATGATTATCGCTAAGTCGTATTCCAACCACCGATTCGGACGGTTCGTCTTCCGCTCCCCGTTTCGCACCACGGGGACGCGTACATTCTCCATTTAACGTGTCGGAGTGCAGTTGCAGTGTTCTAATGTATGTTAACGTCGAACTTTACTAGAAAAAAATAAAATTTTAAAAGACATGTCGTTTGATCCCAGTTTGTGTTAAGAAATGATTTAATAAATAAACCATCTAATTAGTAAACAAACCTGAGTGTTTTCGTTTAGCTGCCTTGTGGTGGAGTTTTACTCCTTGTGTTGGTGAACAGTTTTATTTTACGGCGGACCTTGAAGAACTTGTGGGGACGAAGTAGAACCCTGTGCCGTACGCCGGCACCACGACTTCGTTCCCACACAAGTTTCCTATTACAAGAGAAACATGAAGTCTCTCTTTGGAGTAGGATCTCGAAGTGAAGATCCGTGTGGTATGCGTGAGATGATCTTAGCAATGTGCCAATGGATCACTGTTTGCTCATGCCGCAAGGCCATGAGAAAGAATTCGGAGATATTGAAAGGCATAAAGGGATTTATGAGCTGAGAGCCCGGCTAAATAAACAAGTTGCAACTCATTAGATGATAAATGCATTTGGGATACTTCAAACAATTTGGATTGTTTATCGTGCAGCCAGAATGCCTGCGGAAGAACAGAATTCGTTTGTTTGCACATGGTGCGTGCTGAAGATTTTGGTTTTAGCGGCTATTGCGCTAATTGTCTGCAGCTGTCTCAATAAGCTACTTGGAGTTGCTTTGTCGTTGGACAAAAGAGTCGCTAGCCAATGTGTATGTGGGGAACATTGTTGTACACACGGTGTGGCTGGGAATAGGTGACGCAAAGATAATCATCCCTGTTTCTGATGGTTAAACCAAAAGTTGGTTTGCCACACATTGATTCAAATTCCTAATTACCTCACCCATAATCCAATTGAATCATATGTACGACAATGGTGACATGGTACGGTAGCCGAATTGTTTTCTTTCAGGCATAATGCTTGACCTTTAAGGAAATCTTCTAGGAAAATGCATATGAATTATGGATGCTTGAGAATTCCTTTAGGAGAATTTTATTGATGCTTGATGCATGGAGAATGCCCTTGAGAACGGAAATGTTTTCAGGTGCTAATGCAATTGAATTACCGAAAAACAATGGGAGTTGGGTTGTAATGAAGAGGGTTCTTCGGGTAAGCATAAAGGTACCCCCACAGCCCTCTTTCAGATAAAGACATTTTGATGAAAACTACTCGCTTCGGATTCTTTACAGGGAGTATTTCATCGAGTACAGCATACAAGTAATTTAAAAAATACCAAGCATTAAATTACTCGGCCCGGCGGAAAGTCTGTCCGATTGTGATACACTACCAATATTCAAATTGTAACTGCACTTTGTAATGGCAGAGGACTCTATTTCACTAACACGTATGTAAACGCCCTCCATGAAGATTTACAAAGAGCGATTCCTTACAAACCATAAGTTGCCAATAGTTAAATTGATGGTCTTAGGTGTATTAAATATCTAAATCACCAAGCAATATGTCGTAAGAAAATAAAGAATTTCGAGCGTGTACTGCAATGTATAGCGTTGTCACATGTTCATGTTGCGACGAACTGCAATATGCATTTTCGATGCGTCACATGTTTAATTACCCATATCATTGAAGAGAGCCCATTGGGCAAAGAAGAGCCCTCGGACGTAAATCAATTTTCCTGTGTCCTTTGTAACAATACAGGTCACCCCGCTAACTTTAGAGATTACCCCCAATAGCAACAACTGAAATCAAAGTTGTAAGCCAGAAAGAAGCAAATTCGTTATATTTAAATTGTTATATTTTTTTAAACAAATTTTGAATTATTTCTGCTGTTCCTGATGTAACTTTATCTTCTGTTCCAATTTCCTTCCAATTTGAATTGTTTACAACGCTGTAGGGGAGTTTGCTGACAATATTTGCAGTCAGTATTTTCCATAGGCCGTGCAAGTTTTTGGTGTTTTTAGTCTTCTTTTTGAAGATGGTTTTTGTTTGTCCACCACAATCTAGTTGTTCTCCGTTGTAACGTCTTCGTTATTATTTTGGATTAACTTATCGTTTATTGTTCCTATTATTATTTATATATATATATATATATATATATATATATATATATATATATATATATATATATATATATATAATCTGCACGGACATTATTGTTGTAATAGTTACTATTCACAAATGCGTCGTGCTTCCTTGCAATTGAGGGAAGAACGTTGTGCATTAAGAGTTTTGAAAAAACAACTGAAAAATGATTGTTATTCTAATATTAAATTTCTCCGTGCGTTCTGACGTTTTCCGCAATACTACTTTAAAAACATATTTGTTTTTACCTTAAATACTGAAATTTCGAAGCACATGTAAGCTAGTCGTATTTGAGCAGCTGCTACGGTTACTCGTAGGAATCATTTAGATTCAGGGCTCCCTGCTTTGATATCGGATTTTGCTGATGGTATTCTAGTAAGTTATCGATCAGTTGCCATGGTTTCGGGTGCTCTGGATATTGCCCGCGGAATCGTTTAGATTCATGAATTGAACTATTTGGATGCTGGATAGGATATGATGATATGAGGTTGCGGGGTTGTATATGTGGGATTATTTATGGTAGGGCTTTCTGACGCACTACAACGAGATCGTCGCCACTCCATTCAAGGGGGTGAAGTTGCTGTCTTAGTTAAAAAAGGTCTACAACATCAGGTTGTTTACACCACACATGTACATAAATTCTACTTGCTATAAGCCTGCAATATAGATATTCCTGTGAACAGTCATAGGCATCTATCTATATGTGGTATCCGTTCATGCTCATCAAGTTCCCTGTTGCGTAGTAGCTCGCCACCACATTTGTCCCACTGAGAAACAACTATCAAACTCGAGCGTATACTGCACAAAACATTGAATTACACAGAAAACATGAATTCACGCCTTCACATTAAGCCCAAAAATATTTAACATAAACTTAAAACAAAACACAATTTAAATTCTATATTATACACTGGTGGCGAGAGAACGGCCACCAATGATGGTACGGAGACGAGGCAACCAGGGAGATGGTGCGGCAGAACTCCCTTCGGCAGTCCTTGAGGCTCGCTTGTACTCCCACGGGCACGCAAACAAAATGGTTACTGTAACCAACAGTTACTATTTTATATTTTATTTTATTTCTTATTTTTATACTTAGTTTAACAAACACTTTACTGTAATAATAATGAATAAACGGCAACCCCTGTAAGAATGCAGACTGACTGTCGCGTCGTGCTTGAAATAATGAGTTCAAGCCATTTCTTTATCTTTTGTTTTATTGTTATGATTAGTTTGTTAGTATATTCTGTTATTACATTTGTCATTAATTAGTATAGTTCTTTTATTCGTATAATTAGCTTTGTTATTCATTGTTATAATTTATAATTAATTTGAATGTTTGGCAGCACTTGCCTTTTTCGTCATTCGTTTGTTATTAGTTTTTGTGTTGTCATTAGTTTCTGTGTTATTATTGTCAGTTTCTATTATGCAGATTAGATATATGTTTCGTTGTCATTTGAATTGTCTCGTTTTTCGTTTGTCGAATTTTTGAATAATAACCAAAATAAAGTGTCGTACGAATAAACATTAAACGTGTCTTTTTCGATAATTTATAATCGTATTGCGCGCAAGACTAATGACCTTGCACGGAAAAAACAAATCATTATGGAAAATTTAACAAGCCTCAGGACTTGCTAAATAAGCCCAAGACCGTTTCCCGGTTGTAGTGCCGATGATGATGATGATGATGATGATAATGATAATCGTATTGCACGGTAAATGCACCGTGCCGAAACATTCGTGTCGTTCGCCTTTTCTGACAGACGAGTCGGAAAGTAAACATGGTCCTTCGAGCCGGATCGATTTCAATTTAAAATCGTGCTCGGGAATCGGTCCTCAACTTTTGATTGTCTGGTCGTAGTTTGAAAACGACCAAAAAACGAAATTAGTGTTCTGTAAAAGGATAGAAAATTCATTAGAAAATTTATCGAGTGAAGTGACGCATTTAGAACATTCATATAATCGCCACCATCGATCTCGTAGTAGCTACATTAACATTATCACCGCTATCGTTCTCGTCGTCGTCGCAGCTGTCGTTTTCGTTGCTGTCGATCATCCAATCGTTTAATTTTCTCAATCATGCTTTGGGCGATGATTTATGAAATAAATATAAATTGTTATACGGCATTGGTCTATTTCGAACTAAACTAAATTCAAACGGAAACCGATATAAAATAAGAAGGAGCAATAGAAAGAAGGACCAATAGAAGAAAAATATAAGAAAGCAAAACCAACTAGAGAAAGGGAGTGACGCTCATCCAGAGACACCCACTAGAAGGTTAGTGGTGATAACCAGCTCCAACCGGAGAGAGTGGTTAAGAGCAGTGGCAGCCAGCGGAGAACCCGGTAACTGCAGGTGACTCGTGTTCTAGCTGTTAAGAAGTTTAAATTGGTTACTCTTCCCGATTTCCCTACTACATTCCTTTGAAGTTCCCATATATTTCTGCCCCTTTAATATCCTTCTAATTCGATAACATAGGTTGATTTTTCGTAATATTGTCGATTCTTTTAAAATGGCCGAAGATCAAGTCAGATCCCTGACCAATAAAAGAGCTGTCGCCAAACGCGCGTTGACCAAGCATGTCAACTTTTTAAGCAAATTTGATCCCTCGACTGATGATTTTTTCGTTCTAGAAAGGAGGTCGTCTGAGATTGAAAAGGTTCGGGAAAATTTTCTGCTCTTTCAGGAAGCTCTAGAGGAGTTGCTCGAGCCCACTGATGAGCTTGATGAGCATCGAACTGCCTTTGACGACCAATATTTTCAGGCTTGTGGCACCGCCGCTAGACTTTTAAGCGAGCATGCCAAAAGTGTTGCTTCGGTAGAATCAAAGATAATTGAACCGAAAGATGTTAGTGACGTCGAAGGTAAGGCTCTTGCTATCGATCATAGTCTCCCTTCTAGCCCTTCAAAACTGTCTTCGTCCCTTCACGGCACTTCCCATGCTGAGAATTTAAGCCAGCAAATACTCTCACAATTGTCGCAAACCATCTTAGACAACTTTCAGTCGTCCCAGTTGCCCACTATTTCGTTGCCATCTTTCGATGGTTCGACTGAATCCTGGCTAGGATTTCATGATTTATTCAATGCCTTGGTTCATCAAGATTTGAAGATTGCACCGATCAAAAAATTATTTTATTTGAAAGGCTGCTTGATAGGTGCTGCAGCAGAGGTTATTTCTTCCACCGAATCCTCGAATGAAAATTACCAAGTCGCGCGGGATCTCTTGAAAGAGAGATATGACAATCGCAAAGTCATCCGTGATTGTCACATTAAGGCTATTGTTGATTTGCCGTCCATATCAAAAGAGTTCTCGTTTCGAGCGTTCATAGACACGTTACAGGAGCATCTGCGCGCGCTTCAAGCTTTAAAGGAACCCATCGAATACTGGGATTCCATATTAATTGTAGTGCTTCGGGAAAAGCATAATTCCTCATCTCGTGAGCGGTGGGAGGACTGTAGTTGTAGCATAACGCAGCCCACCATCAAAATGTTTATCGATTTCCTGAAAAGGCGTGCTCAAGTAGAAAGTACCCGTGCGCAACCCACTTCTAAGCCACATTCGGAAAAGCCCTTTACACGTCGCGACCATCGGCCACAACAGGCATTCATGGCTTCCACTCAAACTTGTATTTTTTGCGAGGACATTAGTCACCAGGTGTATTCCTGTGAAAAGTTCGCGTCCTTATCTCCTCAAGCTCGATTTGAGGCAAGCAAGGATGGCTGTTGGTGCATTCAATGGTTAAGGAAAGGGCATCAAGTTTCAAGTTGCAAGGCACAAACATATGCCAAGTGTAGACATCGTCATCATACCCTATTACATTTCGAAAGGGTAAATAGTTTAAATTCGGTTACGTCGCACTTCGCGACTAACATTACGAGCATGCAAGCTCAAACTACCTCCCACGGGGTGTTAGCCACTGCTTTAGTTGATATTGTCAACAGTCAAGACAGGATCAAGCCGTGCCGCATATTCTTGGACGCAGGTTCACAACTTCATTTCATGACTCAGGAAACAGCTGCGTTTCTGAATCTCGTCCAAAAACCTGCCAATATTTCATCATCATCGGCACTACAACCGGGATCCGGTCTTGGCCTTATTTAACAAAACTCTCCACCGGTCCCGATTTCGAGCCGATGTCATCCAGTTTAGCACTCCCAGGCTCTGGGCGTCCTGGTCTACGCCATCCCTCCATCGCAGACAAGGTCTGCCGCGCTGTCTCCTTCCATACATCCTGCCACAAAGGACTCTCCGGGCAGGGTCCTCTTCGCTCATTCGAGCTAGGTGTCCCGCCCACCGGAGTCTACCGAGCTTGATTTTTCTTACAATATGAGCTTCAAGGTAGATTGCGTACAACTCATGGTTGTAGCGTCTCCGGAATCGTCCTCCCTCACATACGGGGCCAACAATTCTCCTAAAGACCTTTCTCTCGAACGCGGCCAAGAGTTCAGAGTGCCTTTTATTAAGCACCCAGGTCTCGGATCCATACATGAGTACTGGTAAGACCATGGTCTTGTACAGTATTAGCTTGGATGTTCTGGATAAATTTCGGGATTTAAAGAGCCTTGATAGACGATAGTAGGCTTTCTTGGATTTAATCAGCCGTTCGCGTATTTCTTCTTCCATATTGTTATCGGCTGATACTATTGACCCAAGGTAGTTAAAGGATTGCACTACTTCAAATTCGTGCTCCACTACCCTGATAGTTTGACCAACGTTAGGTCTTCTCTTCGCAGAAGTTGCCACCATGTACTTGGTTTTTCCCTCATTAATGCGCAGTCCCAGTTTTTGTGCCGCCTGCTCGATCTGGGTGAAGGATTCCTGTACCGCCGATTCGGTTCTACCGATGATGCCGATGTCATCTGCGTAGGCAAGTATCTGGCTGGACTTGGTGACAATAGTCCCTCTAGTTGTAACGCCAGAGTCACGGATTGCTTTCTCCAACGCCAGGTTGAAGAGGAGGCAGGCCAGACCGTCCCCTTGTCGGAGTCCATTATAGATGTTTATTGGTTTGGACAGCAATCCAGCTACTTTTACTTGACTAGTTACGTTGGTCATGGTCAACCTACAAAGTCGTATCAATTTATTTGGAATGCCGAATTCTCTCATGGCATTATATAGTTCTACCCTGGCTATGCTGTCGTAGGCGGCCTTGAAGTCTATAAACAGATGATATAATGGAATCTTAAATTCCAGACATTTTTCCATCGCCTGCCTAAGGGTGAATATCTGATCAATTGCTGATTTGCCTGGGATGAAGCCACACTGATATTGACCAATGATGGCTTTAGCGTATGGGGATATCCGGTCTTGTAGGATAGAGGAGAGTATCTTATAGGCGGTACTCAGCAATGTTATACCCCTATAGTTGCTGCACAGTGTGATATCTCCCTTCTTATGTATGGGGCAAATTATACCACGACGCCAATCTTCCGGCATCTCCTCTTGCTCCCATACGTGCACCACGATCTCGTGAATTGCGTGATGTAACGCTGTCCCTCCTTGTTTGATCAGCTCAGCTGGTATGCCATCAGCTCCAGGGGCTTTATTAGATTTGAGCTGTCTATTGGCCTTTAGGGTTTCCCCAATGCTTGGTGGCGGCAGCATTTGGTCCTGGTCTTGCATTGGTGGAGCCTCCAATTCTTCTGTGAGCTGACCATTTAGCAATTCATTAAAGTGCACTTCCCATCGCTCCAGAATGCCTTCAGGATCGGTGATCAGATTACCCTCTTTATCCTTGCAGTAAGTGCAGCGTGGTGTGTACCGCGTCATACTGCGGATTATTTGGTAGAACTTCCGCGCCTGGTGCGGACCTCGCTCTCTACTTTTCTCTATTTCACAGACAAGATTTTTTTCTCAGGCACTTTTCTTTTGTCTGTGAAGTCTTTTTTCAGTTATGCCAATATTTGTGTTGCCGAAATTGACAATACGTCGACAATGGTTAGGCATTCAGCTCAAGCAACCCTGCGGTCTCGGTTCACAAAGTATGAGAAGGCTGTTGAATTCTTAATCGTATCTCAGATCGGTCATCAAATGCCTTCGACTACAATTGATACAAATAGTCTCGAACTACCAAAGGATATCTCATTAGCAGACCCTGAATTCTTTAGAGCTTCGAAGATTGACGCGTTAATCGGCGTCAAATTATTTTATAAATTGCTCTGTACTGGGCAAATATCGTTGGTGAAGCACCCCAATCTCGTACTGCAAAAAACGCAATTAGGATGGATTGTCGCGGGCGAGTTGGATCCCAGTTTTCGGGCATTAAACGTGTCGTGCCACCTAACCATACAGTCCAACACTCCAAATGTTAATACAACTCGATTCTGGGACTCTGAGGAGCTTTCCATTCGATCAGCTGAAGAAATAGATTGTGAGGAACACTACGCGCTTCACACCATTAAAGGCCCTGATATTAGGTTTGAGGAACAGCAACAAATAGCTGTTGAAAAGGATTGCGTAGAAAGTGTGGTTATTACAGTTCCAAATACCACAGACGAAATTAATTCGCATCTACAATTCAAATGTGTTACACCAAATATGCCGTTGACCGCATCGGAAATAGCTTTCGTTCCATTAGTGGGAATACCTGCATACGAATATCAGTCAGGAGATTCCATAGGAATTGTAGCGTCAAACAGCGATGACGATGTTGAGCTGAAGTTGAAATCGGATAATTTATCGCCATCCTCAGAGGACATATGTGCCTTCGAGCCTGGAACACGAAAACAGAACGGACCTTATCACATTCCGGCACGTGCATCAGCGGACGATTCGTCGAGATTTCTTGGATTTGCAAAATATTCCCAAAGTAACTTTGCCTCGTGCATTGGCACAATACAAAGAAAATATCGATGAAAGTAATTTCATAATATCGGTGGCCTTGAAACAAGGCCCACAACTTTATATATATAATGAACTAATTGTTCACAGTTCGTTAATAACACTTTTCGTTGGATCTGCTTGTGAGAAACTTGCATTTCACAGAGATCAATTAATCCATTATCGCAATAATTGTATTATCCAGAACAAGTATAATAGCTGTTCTAAAATTTCGTGTCGAACCTTCTATATTAAGAAAAGGCAACATCCCAACAAAGTTCGGTGGAAGGTTTACGCAGCGGAGTACGTTAGCCTTACGAAGACAGTTCATTTACAACTAGTCGGTGGATTCGCCACCGAGTATTTTATAGCAAGCCCAAAGCCCTTCTTTTCAGGACGGAAAAGGTCAGTCGAGATCCACTATGATAATGGAACTTTGCTCAATGGGCATCAAAAACTCGTAGTTAGTTCTCTTATTGGTTGGCACTTAAGTCCGCCAAGAGCGCCGTCCTTCCTTACTTATGAGCAGTTAGTACCGTATGTTATCGAATTGAAAGCAATATTTAATAAATCCCTTCCCATAGCACCCATGTCCTCTTCCTATATAAATAATCTTGACCCTCTCACTTCTACCCACTTCCACTTCCTAGTGAGTAGCCCTTTAGCTTCTTTCCAGCAATTCGATATCGCAGGTAAGCCAGTTAATCGTATATCCGACTGGCGCCACTCGCAACTATTAAAGCAACATATTTGGAAGCGTAGGCGCAAGAAATCCCGACAACAGCTGACTCGATTCGATCGCGCCCGACCCCCAGAGGTTCGACTGAATGAAGGGGCATTGGTGCTCATATTTGAAATTGGTCCTGCTTACATGGGCCAATGGAAACCTTATAATCTACAGAAGATCATAGTTGTACACAATGGTTTTCAATTGATCAGTTCAAATATCATTCCCACACATATGTCAGCATACAACTACAGCATTGTTTTCGTTTGGTTATCTTAAATATGCTCATGGTGAACAAGGTGTCATCCTCGGCATCTTAGCCTCCGTTCGTCCAAATCCTCATGTACGTTTACTGCGTGGTTTCTTCAATGGGACCAAATTATCAACAGTGCAGCATAATTCGAGGTTGTATGATCTTAGTAGCTGGGAAAGAGTGCAATTGATTTGCAAATTCTATCGGAAACCATATGACAAATTTAAGACGTCACCTGCTTTGTCAAGGCGATCTGGCGATGTAAATAAAATGTATTCCCATCAAATATCCTGCCGAAGACGAAGGCTCCACAAGCAGTTTGAACCTGACGCTTCAAGGCGGGCTGTATGTCGCGTCGTGCTTGAAATAATGAGTTCAAGCCATTTCTTTATCTTTTGTTTTATTGTTATGATTAGTTTGTTAGTATATTCTGTTATTACATTTGTCATTAATTAGTATAGTTCCTTTATTCGTATAATTAGCTTTGTTATTCATTGTTATAATTTATAATTAATTCGTATGTTTGGCTGCACTTGCCTTTTTGGTCATTCGTTTGCTATTAGTTTTTGTGTTGTCATTAGTTTCTGTGTTATTATTGTCAGTTTCTATTATGCAGATTAGATATATTTTTCATTGTCGTTTGAATTGTCTCGTTTTTCGTTTGTCGAATTTTTGAATAATAACCAAAATAAAGTGTCGTACGAATAAACATTAAACGTGTCTTTTTCGATAATTTATAATCGTATTGCACGTGTAATGCTCCGGGCCGTGCTTTCCCGAAACGGCGGGAGAAGAGCTCGGAGTGTCGACGGTAAAAATGAAAGACGCGAAAAGGTCAAGTTGAAACAACGACACTTAACTTTATTTTTTCTTTAATTTAAAAGTACAAGGGTGTTTTGAAATTACATTGGTTGTTGAACGGCCAGAGGTTCGGACTTCGAAAAGAGACTGATCCCCTTTTATAGATTTTGGAGTTGACTTTTGTCAACTATTTTAATGTCAAAATTCCAAGAAATACACACAATGATTTAGTGCTTCGATTGGAATTTTGTTCTGGGAATTATATAAAGGGTTTTGTTGGCTAGACTCTGGGAAGACCTGGACCCATCCCATAGGGTCTACTATTAACAAACCAAACACACGAACGCACAGTACAAGACGGCACAAACACAAACATACACACCGACCAAAGAGCAGATTATCAGACGCCAAAGACGTGATCTGCGTTTACTACCGCACCCAAGACCCACCGGTCTTGTATGATTTCTTTCCCACCATCCCTCTATAAAAGTAGTTAGAGAACACTTGGACTAACACTGTCCACACTATCCTTGGATACCGCCCCTTTTTCTTCTCTTTTCAGATGCCGCGAGACCGAGCCCAACATCCTCACGGATGTGGGTGATTCTGGTTATCGCAAGATGACCAGAAGTCAGAGACAAGATGAAGGACACATATGTCCTGTCTCGCTAAATTCGGCCTTCTCGCCAAATTTTTTTTTTTTTTTTTTTTTTTTAGACTCTGGGAAGGGAATCATGAAATGCGTTTTGAATTTAGCATTTCATGATGTTAGGATTTGCAGGAATTGAGTCAATGTGTGATGAATTAACTTTTGGTTAAATTCGTTGTACATGTGACTCAATGTGGAATTTGGATAAATGGAAAGTTTGGGATTTGGGTTTATTATGTGGAATTTTGAATCAATGTGCGATAATTGGCTTTTGGTTTAATTTATCGCTCATTGATTCAATATGAAATTTGGGATTTTCGTTATAGGATTATGGATGATATTGGGGATTTAGATAGGGGTAGCGATTTGGGATCGCTACACACGGTAAACGCACCGGGCCGAAGCATTCGTGTCGTTCGCCTTTTCCGACAAACGAGTCGGAAAGTAAACACTGACTACAACGGATGGAAGGTGATGGTCGGCTGACTAAAAAGCATTAGACATATTCAAATCTGTATGGCAGTTCGCTGGCGTCCCTTGGCAATGACGCACTGTCAGCTACTTGCTGACAGGTGTGGCGAGTATGGTGGTTGGGGAGTGTACTAGACGATGAACGTACTAGATTCTCCCCGCTGCATTTAATTGCGAATCCGCAACATACACACAATAAAAACATTAAACACACATATTACATTTTAACATTACGGAATCAAAACATAAAACATACATTCGGACTGGCGCATAAAAACTCCCATTTATTACAGTAGCGATGATATCTCAGATAAACTCGAGATCAATCATCGCCGTTGAACAAATTATCTAATTTAACGGTTACATCGTATGATCTGGGTTTTTCAGTGTGATAACGCTGGATAAAAACAAAAAAGAGAACCGGTGGCATCGTATCGCTCGATAACCGATTGGTGTGATAATGTGGTCAGTAGAAGTCGAAGAGAGTGCATAGAATCGAGGAGAGAGTCATCAGTACCAAATTGACCATCATCCGATAAAGACGTATCGACAAGCGAAAAACGATAGTTACCATATCTCTCAACGAAACGGTCTTAAAACTGAAGTCAGGTAGACCGAAATTGATTTGTGAAAAGTGACAATAGCAATGAACATAAAAAACAAATTGTGTTGTGCGAACATTCGATTGATTGTCGAAAAAAAATTGCGCGCACTAAGTGAAATAAGAACGGAAGTGTATGCGCTTGTTGTGTTAACGTTTGTGTACAGCGGGTTCCGACATGAGCAGTGAAGAAGGAATCAAAACAAAGAGTAGGATATTAAAAGGCAAAATAATCATATTAAGACGTTCTTCGTGCACCAAACCGAAATTAAAAGCGGCAACAAAAAAATCGAAGATAACGAAACAACCAACATAATACTGACTCACAAAGCTGTAGAACTCATGTTAGAACAACAACAAATAGGGGCGGAGAATGCATTCCTCTCTACCACCAACTATGGTGGCAATTTTCTAACAACACATTAGCTTGTCTGGCCTCTTCTCAATCTGAGAACGAAGAAGAAGAAATAAATGAGTTAGAAGCGAAAATAGTTATAGCAAAAGCGCGACAAGAGGAAAGAAGAAAAATGAAAAATTGTAAGCGCTGGAAAACCAAAAAAATAGGCAAGAAAAGCCAAAACCAAAAGGAGGCCAACTCAGAACCAGGGCCAGATGAACAAACGGTAACCCATCAGCCAAAAGCACAACAGCAGGAAGCCAGCAAAAAAATAAAATGCCACCAATCAACACGGTAGACGTCGGTTGTAATGAATTGAAAAGTCTGTGTAAGTTATATGTAGGCAGTAATCATTTTGTGGTTAAAATACGAGACAATAGCCAACATATAACGTCGGTGACCATATCAAAATTAAAAATGTTTTGAAAAGAGCCAGCGCCGAAAGAAGTTTAAAATATTACAATTCTATTAAGGGCGTCGACCCTGAAACTGAACCGGAGACTCTTTTGAAAATGCTAGCTGAAGTACGATGACCTTACATTTAGTGTGGTCAAACCCGTCATCACAGCTAGGTTCAAAACCGAAAGACGAAAGTTACACTTCTTCCTGGTACAGTTAACCACAAATAATAAAATTGGTGTAACGTGGGACAAACTAAAAAAAAAGGCAGAAACATACTTCAATGCGTCCGCTGCCAAAGGTTCGGGCATTCAGCGGCGAACTATGAAATGCAGCATCGTTGCGTAAAATGTGGTCAGGATCATAATGCAAAGGAGTACCCTTTGAGTGTAGAAAGGGTGTAAGACAAAACCCTTTTAAAGTGCGCAGTACGTCCGAATGAGGAGCACCCGGATACCTACCGAGGTTTTCCTAAATACCGAGAATTAACGTCGAAGGGTGTGACTCACCAAAGACAAACTGCGACATATCGGACAAGAACAATGACTGTTACCCCTAGCCGTCCTACGCACATATAGCGAGAGGCGGGGAAACTCCAGCACAGGCTCCAATAGTAATACCCACAAATACTTCAACACAGACTGAAACAACATAACAAGCAGACGTGTTCAGAATTTTCCTCAATCTACAGAGACAGATGACAAAGCTACGAAATCAAATAAACGAAATCTACTCGCACGTGCTCAGTCTACATAAAAAAAAATCAATATAAACCATCTAACCAAAAAATCAATTAAAGCTCTTGTCGTGAATGTAAATTTACTTATAAGGATCGAGAGAAGAACCACTATTTTTAACCTGCTGCAAGACGAAAACCCTGATGTGCTTCTGGCTGGGGAAACTAAGCTAAACCAGAGGCATATACTTTGGCACAAAAAATATGATATTATACGAAGAGACCGAACTAATTCCTCACAAGCTGGAGGCGTCACTATCTTTATAAGGAAAGGACTACAATACAATGTCATATATAGTGGAGAACTGCGGAGATTCTACGTGCTTGAAGCATGCATCGTACACATACCACCTCAGCTTTTTGAGACTATTAAACACCGGCAGACATAACAGAAACTGTTTACGGACAATTGAATACTACATTGTGCATTCACGGCCGTAATACAGCTTCCCTACAACTATAGTGTGATGGCCACGATTCACCACATCGTTGATAAAAGGCTTACGTTCGAACAATATCGACGTACCAACAAAGAGAAACCTAACGAATGACGAATTCGACAAATACATTCAACAAATGGACGAAAGCATAAAACGAACAATAGATAAAACAATTCCCAAAACAACAAAAATGGATAATATGAGCTTGTATAGGAACACAACAATAAACGCACTTCATAGGAAAAAAAGCAGACTGCTAACTAAAACAATTATACAGACAGTTTACTGACAGACACGACCAGGAGATAATATCATTGAAATCCCGATTGGAAAACCTTCAACAATTACTAAAAACAAATTATAGATTAGCAACAAATTTGTATTGGAACAACAGAATATGGGCTATAAAATCTAATAACCCGAACACGTTTCCACAAATTAAAAATATATTCATCAGACTTAATCAAAATGAGATTCAGTGTCGGCACTTACCCCCTAATGACGAAAACAAGCAAATGTTAATAAACATAGGCATAAATACAAAGAACGCTATCCTTAGTAATGAGCTCTTCGTGATAGAAGATCCCCTATAAAAGGCGAACAGTATGGGAGCTGTCTTCCAGGAAATGTACAAGGTAAATGAAAGCATCCATCGAAACTACGACTTGGAGAACAGAGTTCTAGTGAATCACTTGCACCTTCGAAATGAAATTTCAAATTGGCAATAAGAGAATCTCGGTTTTACCGAATTTCATGACGATAATTTGGCAAATGCTATTAACGCCAATAACAGCGCTAGGAGCCTATTAATAACGAATGAGGAGATCCAGGGTATCGCTTACCTATTAAGAAACACAAAGTCGATGGGAATAGATGGAGTACCAAATATTGTACTCAAGTATCTACCACCATTAGCAATGGACATATACACAGTTCCATTTAACAACGCGTTAAATAATGCACACTATCCCACGCGTTGGAAAACAGCAATCATTCAGCCTATACCAAAAAAAAAGCAATGACTGTACAAACCTAATAAACATGCATTCAATTAGCTTACTCCCAAGCATCAGTAAAGTATTCGAGAAAGTCATAAACAAAGCTTTGCTTAAATGGGCTGATGACAACAACATTATTCCAAATAACCAGTTTGCCTTTAAGGTTGGTCATGAAACCGCACATACCGCAGCTAAACTGGTTTCCGTCATACAATGGAATAAATGCAAGAACCAGTGCAGGGGACCTGCCGGATCCACCTCGAAAAAGCCTTCGATACCGGTCTGATCGACTTGGTAAAAGCCCTCGATCCCATTGATACAACATTGTCAGACAACGTGTGGGGATTAGGAGTATCATACCAAACACGGACACTCGGTTCACTCCTATCCCCATCCGACTGTCACTAAAGTTCCGACACGTATCGTTCGCAAGCCAACAAACCGAACGCCAAAATACGGAGATGACAACACAGAAAATAACGCCCAGATTTATTCAATGTTAATTCTTTATTTGTTACGTTTTATTCTCTAAATAAAGACCACTTTGTTCTCAGCCATTATCAAACATGTTAGTGTTTTAATACTTCACTTAGACTTATTCTTTAATATTAAATTGATTTTTATAAGTTTTAAACACGGTGAAGCACTTCTTTCACGACCCGACTTCTGTATAATTACGCTTCTCCGCCGCGCGGCGGAGAGCGGGAGGTAGCACGACCGTGGCGGTCAGCGGATGGAATTAGACTCAGCGATAATCAGCGTGTGCGGAGCTGATTCGCTAACAAGGGAAACTTTTGGATGCATTTTCCTTGAGAGAGAAAGTGTTCCCCCACACTAGGGAAATGCTTTGCCTCCCACAAGAGAAACGTAAAGTCTCTCTTGGTGGAACGGAAAACCAGATCTCATAATGGAGATCATGGTGGTGTGTATGTGATCGATGTGGTTTACACGTGCGCGCAGGCAATGGAACAACGAAGCAGGCAGGGGGCAAGGACAAAGGAAGAAGCGACATAATGCATCGGTCGGTAATGAGGGCCAGCTGGGTAAATAGCAGCTACTCATTAAATGAAAAATGCACATTCCACAAACGATGTGGATTGTTTATGGTATCGCCAGGAAGTCTATGGAGGAACAGCGTTCTTTTGTTTGCACTTGGTGCGAGTTAGGGAAATTGGCTTCAGCGCCGATTGCGCTAATTGAATGCAACTGCTTGAGTATTTTATTGCTGGGAGAAAAGGGTCGCCGGCCAATGTGTACGTTAAGAGATTTATCATACACATGGCGAAGGTGAAGAATAGACAGCGCAATGTTTATGGTCCTTGGTGAAGGTTACATAGTATGTAATGCAAATCCTTTGTTATTAGGAATTCGTCTAGGAGAATTTGCCTGGCACCCAAGGTGCCAAATTGGTTTGGGATTCCTGATAAGTTAAGAAAGAAATCTTACGGGGAATTGTATGCGAAGAGATGGATGAAAGGTAAGTTTTCTTTTACAGGGACTTTTAGGTTAAAGATTTGATCTATTTAATGTGTGAAACATTTAAGATGCTAATGCGATTGCATTAGTGAAGTTATGAAATTGGGTGGAAGTTATGGGGGTTTTTCAGGTAAGCGAACCGTGGTGTTTGGCGGAACTGCCACAAACGCATGTATAAACCTTTACTCTGTTTACTTTATGATATGTTAAATAACAGGTCAAAAGCAGGTTTGTGGCCAAAAGTGGCTAAGTGACCTCCAGTATAACGTATAATATCAAGGAAGGCTTAACAACAGCAAAACATGTGTAGACGACGCTGTTTCTACATACCGAAACAGTTTAGTCCATCCTCAAATTCGTTTTGCACATTCCAATGGAAAAGATTATCCAAAGCCAACGTTCTCATTTAAGATATATAAAGTACAGGCTATTCGCTTCGAAATTGTTTCCATCCGATGAAAAGTGTACATCAGTGTACGCTTCAACCCTCTCCAATTCCCCTTCTCGGAATGCACTTCGTTATTCTTTATTCCGAGAATTTCCCAAGCCTCTAAACGAGGACACACGTCAACCCTTTGGTTTTGCTTTTCGTTGCAAGCGAAACCAACTCAACCTTCTAACTCAAGCAATTTTCCTATTCTCTCTGGGTTCGTTGACTGCTGAGTAAATCAGAGAAAGTTTATTCGCATTTCGTGGGTGGGGAAATGGAAAAATAAGGATGCGTGTTTTTTTTATACTATTGTTTAATTTTAGTCATAACTTATATAATTCTACTTGTACTGCAATATCTAAATAAAACAATTTATTTCGTGAGACATTGTTATCAAAATATGAATATAACAAAGTTTGTGTCAAATCATTTAATACCAATAAAATGAAAACTAAGACAAAATCGAGGTCTTTGTTATCGTGTCTACGGTTTCTTGAGTGATTTCGTTAATCCTCAACGTCTTTGCTGGGACAAACTAAATAACTTTAATAAAGGAATCTGGCGTGTGGAAGGAACTACTGTGGCGTTTCCCATTAACGCCACTACTTGCCTTTTCCAGGTGTGGCAGAAAGACGGCTACCTAAAACACATAAACCCTGGAAAACATAAACTCACCTTTCCATTGTCTACCCAAAGGTGTCTTCTAACCACCCAAAACAATTACCATTCCCTAATGCAATTGCATTAGTATCAACAAACATTTCCCCCAAGGGCATGCTTCCATTCAACGCATCATGTTCCTGAAATCCAATTCGGTTACGACATCACGTAAGCGACATAAATCCCCGAACATGCCAATGCACATAACGAACAAAGTATTTTGCCGCACACCTACATGGCATGTTCACCTTTGTTTTACTATACAGACCCATCGGTCGATGTTTCGAGCGACAATGCACAGCACACCACACCATTGGCTACCGAAGGGAATCGAGTGTTGCATAATGTAAATGCGCACATGATAACCCGACATTTTGAAGACGCCAGCGATATGTGCACGATCAGCGTAAATGCTGTACGCAATTACTGATCGGGTAAACACCCGAAGTATCTTCTTCATGATACTTGCCTAGCTGCAAACATGTCGTGTAAGATTTCCTTTTATGGAATTCGAATATCCACGGTTCGCATGCTCATGGACACACAGCATGCGCGTGCGAAGCAACCATATCTATGTGCGTGCACATCCTCGCCGTGACCAATGTATGGAAGATCATCCCCTATTGGTCACCGAAACGATGGATGAGAATTGGTATTCTGTCATTTCGAAGGAATTTCCTCAATCTCGGTTTAGATTCCGTGCAGGCGGGCCCTCCACGTAAAAAGTAAAATATAGAGAGTCGAGTTGCATTCACCGGAAAGTACGCACGCGCTGAGTGCAAACGGAGTTTGTGTGCTAAGTGTTGTACAAAATTATATTACATTTTAACTTAAACGAACCAGAAGTGTTGTTCAAATTATATTTCATTTTAACCTAAACGAACTCTATGTGCTGTTCAAATTATATTTCAATTTAACGTAAACGAACTCTATGTGTTGTACAAAATTATATTACATTTTAACTTAAAGGAACCATATGTGCTGTTCAAATTATATTTCATTTTAACACAAACGAACTCGAAGAAAGTTCAAATTGTTTTTTTTTTATTATTTAAACATAAACGAACCTGATGTGTATATTAAGTTATAACTTATCGTAACGAAATATATATGGATTTGGACATTGTACAGAGTCTTGAACTACAAAAAAGGAATTGGAGTCATATTTTGTTCGTGCACATCTAAATGGTTCGACCAGGGACCAACCTTGGTGTCATAGTTTCCGCGCCAGCGATCCTTGACAAGAGTGCTGGGAAGGCTTAGTGAACCCGTGCACCGGAAGGCACATAACTAAGCACAATACCGTAGCGTAACCCACACTTCCAATACAGTAAAGTTACATCTAGTACAGAAAATTGTTTGAATAAATATATATTTAGTGCCCTAGCGTGTCACGAATTGCACAGCGGACCAACGGACAGCAAAGAAACAAACCCACTAGGACACCATAGGCAACCGCGAGTACCCTCATATTGGTATTTATTTTGATTGTGTAAATTTCTATCGAACCATAAACGGAAAGAAAACAAATTCCGCGTATTCGAGAATAAAGTTTTAAGGGGTATCTTTGGAAGTAAATATGACGAGGAAGCAGGACAATGGAGGGAACTCCACAACCACGAATTGGAAGAGCTATACCGAAAACATACAATAGTGAGAGTAATCAGAATGGGCAACGATAGGACCGTGCGTAGAATTCTTGACGGTAGACCAACGGGAAAGAGACCGGAAGGACGGCCGCGACGGAGATGGGAGCACAATGTTAGGTTTGACCTTAGAGAGATCAGATCGGGTGGTCAAGCGTGAAAGGAGAGTGCACAGGACAGGGAACGATGGCGGAGTCGAGTCGGTGAGGTCATAAACTTCCGGGTTCCTACAGGCCAATATATAGTAATAGTAGTAAATAAACTGAAACAGAGGCTAGTAAGATCAAGGGATAAAGCAAATACAAAGGATTATTGCACATTTTTATGAAAAACGGGGGATATGTAATATTATAAATTGAAAATGAAATAAGAACATTTATGATTGTATGCGTAAGAAGAAGAAAAAAAACATTATTATACCTTTGAGAAAGCAGTGAAAAATGTATGCATCGAATAGACATTATTTATACAAGAAATTGTGAGACATAAATTCATGAATAACTTAATGAACATAAACAATTAGATTTTGATTATTCGGCAACATTTTAATTAACATGGAGCATGTCACGAATTGCACATCAGAGTGAATAACAAAGGAAAAGCCGACCAAGAAAATCGTGAGAACGTTAACATCTTTCCGATTCAATTTATTTAAATTTGTTTGCACGCAAATTTTATCGTGCAGCATCCCCAATGTAGGCAATTTTTCAATGAACTTGATACTCTTTTCCGGAGTGTCAAGTTAAATTCGTAAAATAATTATTTATTTATGGTGGGGGATTTCTATTCCAAGCACAGTACTTGGGGTAACTTTATCTCGAACGCAAGCGGCAATAAATCGACTGGAGGTAAACAAATTCCATCGAACATAAACTACAATTGTACGAAAAGAGGAAGTTCCTTCTTGGATTTACTTTTACTGAGCAAGTGAATACAATTTCAGCTCGAAATTCTCTTCGAACAATCGAGTACGAAAGCGATTATTACGGACTAGGCGCCGAAATTCATTTTCCAAACGAACATTCACAATTACGAGTTTCATGGACTCCCGAGAATTGTGAAACATTGCTGGATGCAGGATTTACTTTGGAATAGATCAACTCCAACGAAGAGTTAATATTAATCGAAGATCCCCAAAAGGAACTGAACCCAATAATTAGCTGTTTCGAGGTAGTGTACACAGTGAACGAATCCGTTCATTCTAATTTCGACCTCATAACTCTAGCTCTCGAAAATTATATTCCGCTACGCAATGAACTTAGCAGTTGACGTCTCGAAAACCAAAATTTCACCTCCTTTAGGGAAAACAATAGAGCGGATATCCTGCTCAGATATACAAACACAGGTATGTTTGTGTACAAGGATGAACTTACGCGCATCCTTAGATAGCCCTTAAAAATAGAAAATCTTCTGGAATAGATTGCATTCCAAATGTTATTCAAAAGCCAAACCTCTGGAAGCAGTTGAAGTCTCAATATTTTGTTCAACCATGCTCTAAATAATACATGTTACTCAACCCGGTGGAAAACTGCCGTAGTCCACCCCTTCCCCAAAAAGGGCGAGGATAGAAGCTATCCAGCCAATTTTCGCTCGATTAGTTTGCTTTCAAACATCAGGAAGGTATTTGAGAAAATTATAAATAAAGCATTGATGTGACGAAAATTGTATCATTCCGAACAACCAGTAAAAATGTACAGGTGCCTCTTTGGTGGACTTTGAAAAGGCCGTTGATACCATATGGCTAGGGTTAATATATAAGTTATGAAATTTCGGTATGCCTGAATGTTTGTTATATATTACCTACGATGTGATAACGGGTAAATTGGTTGTGGTAAAATGTAAAGATTTAACCTCCAATAAGATTTTTAACATTTATACTAGTGTTCTAGTGGGTTTTCTCAACCATGTCATTGCATATGCCGACAACGTCGTGGTGTATAGATCTGGAGAAAAATTGATTTTGTGGGTAATTTCCTCTAGTGCGTCAACACGGACGCTGGTTCAGCAGGAACACCACCAATATCGCTGTAAATTGTTCCTACTAGAAGGAATAGAGCACCAAGCCAACACAACAACTCTCCAAAGAAAACCACACTGGAGTAATTTATTCTCTTATTTTTATTTTAGTTTATTCTCTTGATCATAGCTTTTATCTTAAATACAAACACTGGAACTGTCTTTTAAATTATGGGTCGTTTGGTTTGTTCAGTAGTCTTGATTTTAATTTTCACTGCGCACTTGTTATTTACTGTGTGCTACACGAACTCAATGAATCAACGTCACACTCGTATTTGCAACCATTATTTAAGTAAATTTATTCCTATAAAACATTAAATTCATTCTCATAGAACTTATGTTTCTCGACAAGAACTCGACACGAAAACAAGCGTGTGTACGCTTAAGAAATTTAAATCTGACAACGGAAGGCACGACAGCAGAGACTCGACGTCTCTCCTCGAAGGATGATGAAATTTGACTCCCCGATGTAATCCACATCCGTCAGATTCAACGGTGGTGGATCACATCGATGTGGGAGGAGCGAACAGGCTCAACTTGGCGACGGCCAATGAGCGATCGAAAAGGAGTTAAATGGGAGGATTTTCCATATGTCCGTATAGGACAAGTACGATGCCCCTTAGCATGCATAGCGACAACGAACGATACCGCACCTGTTCAAACAAGGAACAAGCATAAGCAGAGGCAGCGCTGCTGCCAATCATCGCTGGTGATCGCCTGAGAGACGAAGTAGGCTTTGTTGGATTTGATCAGCCGTTCGCGTATTTCTTTTTCCATATTGTTATCGGCTGATACTATGGACCCAAGGTAGTTAAAGGATTGCACTACTTCAACTTCGTGCTCCAATACCCTGATAGTTAAACCAACGTTAGGTCTTCACGTCGCAGATGTTGCCACCATGTACTTAGTTTTCCCTCATTAATGTGCAGACCCAGTTTTTGTGCCGCCTGTTCGATCTGGGTGAAGGAGTCCTGTACACCTAAATCGGATCTCCTGATGATCGATGTCATCTGCGTAGGCAAGAATCTGGCGCCAGAGTTACGGATTGCTTTCTCCAACGTCAGGTTGAAGAGGAGTCAGGCCAGACCGTCCCTTGTCGGGGTCCATTAAAGATGTTTATTGGTTTGGACAGCAACCCCGCTTTTTTACTTGACTAAATACGTTGGTCATGTTCAACCTAAAAAGTCGTATCAATTTGTTTGGAATGTCGAAGTCTCTCATGACATTATATAGTTCTACCCTGGCTATGCTGTCGTAGACGGCCTTAAAGACTATAAATAGATGATATAGTACGATGGTCGCCTTTTATATTTCGGGATTAGAGAAAAAAACAAATATTGATCATCGAAAATCACTTTATTGTTATTCAAAATATTCCCCATGAAGATCTATACACTTTTGCATGCGTTTGAACCAATTGTCGAAGCACTTTTACCACTCTGATTGAGGTATCTCCAACACATGCATTCTGAATGCAGCAACCGTTTCTTCAGGTGTCGAAAAACGTTGACCTCTCAGTTTGTTTTTTACGTACGGGAATAAAAAGAAGTCATTCGGTGCCCAGTCAGGACTATACGGCGGATGACCCATCAAATCGATGTTTTGGGTGCTCAAAAATGCAGTTGTCGCAGCCGATGTGTGCGAGCTCGCATTGTCGTGGTAAAGAGTGATCCGTCTTCGGCGGTTGGTTTTCCTGATTTCTTGGAAGACAACTGGCAAACAAATGGTTGTGTACCACTCAGAATTGACTGTTCTGCGTTGTTCTAGTGGTACGGTTGCGACATGTCCAGTTTTTCCGAAAAAACAGGCGACCATTTGCTTGGAAGTGCTTCGTGCGCGAACAACTTTTGTTGGATTTGGCTCATCTTGAAACACCCAGATAGTCGACTGCTGTTTACTTTCGGGCTCATACGCGTATATCCACGATTCACCCCCTGTCATGATGTCATAGACGTGTTTCGAAGCACCGCGACCGTATTTTTTGAGCATTTCTTTCAACCAATTGACACGAGCCTTTTTTTGGGCGATTGACAAATTGTGTGGGATCCAACGCGAACAAATTTTTTTGACAGTCAAATATTTATGCAATATTGAATGTATGTTGGTCCCACTAACGCCTAAGGTTGTCTCACGATAGGTCACATGACGATCTTCCAATATCAGTTCGCGCACAGCATCAATGGTTTTCGGAACAACAACTGATTTTGGACTACCTTCACGAAATTCATCTTGGAGTGAACTACGACCACGATTGAATTCACCATACCATCGATAAAAACTGGTCCTTGATGGAGCTTCATCGCCAAAAATTGAATTAAGTTCATCCATGCACTGTTGCTGAGTTAATCCACGCCGAAAGTTGTAACAAATAATCGCACTAAAATGTTGACGATTTAATTCCATTTTTGGGCCGAGATGAATCTTTTAAGTTACTGTAAACAACACAAATAGCGCTCGTTTGCCAAAACGTTCTGAGTGCGTATAACCTCAAAAATGTCCAACTTTACGACAGAGCTGTCAATTGCCGGATTGCAACGCTGCGGTTGCCAAATCCCGAAACAGAAGAGGCAACCCTCGTATCTTAAATTCCAGACATTTTTCAATCGCCTGCCTACGGGTGAACATCTGATCAATCGCTGATTTACCTGTGATGAAGCCAAACTGATATTGACGAATGATGACTTTAGCGTATGGGGCTATCCGATCTTGTAGGATAGTCGAGAGTATATTATAGGGGGTACTCAGGAATGTTATACCCATATAGTTGCTGCACAGTGTTATATCTCCCTTCTTATGTATGGGGCATTTTTCCACGACGCCAATCGTCCGGCATCTCCTCTTGCTCCCATACGTGCACCACGATCTCATAAATTGCGTGATGTAACGCTGTCCTTCATTGTTTGATCAACATAGCTACTATGCTATCAGCTCCGGGTGCTTTATTTGATTTGAGCTATCTTATGGCTTTCACTGGTTCCTCAATGCTTGGTGAAGGCATAATTTGGTCTTGATCTTGCATTGGAGTAGCCTCCAATTCTTCTGCGAACTGACCATTTAGCAATTCATTGAGGTGCACTTCCCATCGTTCCAGAATGCCTTCAGGATCGGTGATCAGATCACACTCTTTATCCTTGCAGTAAGTGCACCGTGGCGTGTACCGCGTCATACTGCGGATTAATTGATAGAACTTCCGCGCCTGGTGCGGACCTCGCTCTCTACTTTTCTCTATTTCACAGACAATTTTTTTTTCCCAGGCACTTTTCTTTTGTCTGTGGAGTCTTTTTTCAGATCTTCTGAGTTCTTTGTATTTCTCCTTGTGTGCCCGCGTCCTATGAGACTGCTGCATTGCCCGGTATGCAGCATTCTTACGTTCAGCCTGAAATTCGACTGCTGTTGCTTCTATCCACACGATCAACCAATCTCGATCGTACACCCATCCGCATTCTCTCATTTCTCCGCCCATCGAGGTGAATAAACTCCTTCGCATTTACCCAGCAATCATTGGACTTAGAGAGGATGGAGGACTGAAGCAGAGAGTGTGATAATCTCGGCGTTGATCTGCTTTATCATGCCACGAAAGCCAAACCAGCAGGTGACCGCATGACGCAGTTTGGTATTTGATTGCTCTCAAAGTGCAATGCACCCCGAGGTGGGGAAATGGGGTGGAATGAAAAAGTATATTTTTCGTGCTATTCACCTGACTAATGAGTTTATTGATCCCCAGCGAATAGCCGTGTCAGGGGAGGTCGAAGGACGCGCGATGGCTTGGGATAATATCAGCGTGAGAACAAAACTAGAAGAATTTGATATTACCCAAGCGGTTTCGCTTTATAGGAACAGCGTCGCTTGCCCAGACTATGCTGTTGTTAACCAAACATGAGATTTTTGATTTCCGGTAGAAATCTCATGTGATCAATGAATATGGATGCCATTTGGCATAAAAGGGTTGAATTCAGCTATGCATTGTCTGCATAGAAGAATGAATTCAGTTATGCGTCATGCGGGTTGTAATTGTGGGTTGGATTAATAACCTTGCCCGGAAAAAAAAATCATTATGGAAAATTTAACAAGCCTCAGGACTTGCTAAATAAGGCCAAGACCGGCTCCCGGTTGTAGTGCCGATGATGATGAGGGTGATGAAATGTGGATTGAAAAGAAAAACAAAAACACGTGGCGACTTTTTTACCTTCTCTGCTCTAATCACATGGTTTCTAATCCCATTTCTGGGCTTCTCTTTTAGTACCTTTTGTAAGGACCAATCTCGCACTAGAACCGTAGGAACTAGATCATTATCCTGGGTTTTCTCCAGGTTTTTTTTTATCAAGGCGGCACCGACAGTCACACTGCTCATCACAGTCAGGACGGCAAACGGTTTACTATACATCGGCAGTACAGAACCTGTGGGAGTTCTCTAGCCTTACGCAAAGAACCACCCACAATTACATCCCAATTGCCCCAAAGCTTCCTGTCCTGAAGCTACAAAAATCCCACTGTTTTTCGCTAATGCAATGACATTAGCACCTGCAAACATTTCACCCACAAGGGCATTCCCCATGCATCAACGCATCGGCAAATTTCCCTGAAAACATTTCCTTTGACATATAATGTAACCATCGTAATCAGGGAATTGTATCGACTCTTCTCGCCGGCAAATGCATGCTCTATACGTGCACAGAAATGTTCCAGTCATACACATTTCTAGCTAACCTTTTCGTCCAACGACAAAAGCAACGTCGGACAGCTTGCTTAGTCAGCTGCAATATACCCGACCCACGATCCCTTGGCCAACCGACAAGTCATCGCCGGCATCTCACGTGTAGCCGCCAAAAACCAAATTCTTCAGCATACACAACAATGCAGGCAAAAGAATTCGGTTCTTCCGCCGGCAATAGATACTATACAAAATACTCATTGTGTAAGTATATAAAATCATCCATTAGCACCCAATGCTTCCCTAATGAGATACAGCTTGTTTTCTCAGCTGAACTCTCATCGCTTATGATGCCCTTGGTTAATTTTCCGTTTGTTCTTTTTCATTTATTCTTGGCCGCAGTACCAGGGTAAACAACACGATATATTAGCACTCTCGCTAAGATCAACCGGAGAGATCTTCTCCCATTGGTTACTGGCTAAAAGGAAAATTTCATTTCCTTTTCACCACACTCACCCCGAAGAGGGTTGAATCAAAAGTCGGAATTCAGCCCTCGATGAGTCGTAATTCAACCACCAGCGAGTGCACATCGCTGAGTGTTCTTCCATCCCCCCGTAGCATGCGCTCGGGGGTAAGCACATCCCCGGAGTCGTGAATTTAAATCTCCGAAAGTTATAGAAAGTCGAGTACGAATCGTTAGTTCATATAAACATTTGTTAAAACCTCAGCAACTCGCCGTTGGAATAATATACAAAAATGCATATTCCTGTGTAACGAGTGTCGTTCATATAATCATGTGTTAAAACCTCAATAAGTTGCCGTTGGAACAATATACAAAAATTCATATTCATGCGTAACGTGTGTTGTTCATATAATAATTTATTAAAACCTCAGTAACTTGCCGTTGGAACAATACACCAAAATTCGTATACATGTGTAAATAGTGTAGTTCCTATTAAGATTTGTTAAACCTCAATAACTTATCTTTGGATCAATATTCAAGAAATCTTATTCAGAATTATACAAAAACCATTCTATCAAAACAATAAAAATGAATTACCGGCAAAAACAGTGCGTTTGATTAATCCTTTGGAAATCGGTTAGTGGCGGCACAGTTGATACATTGATGGGGATGGGAGTAAACCAGTGCCCCTGCTGGCAAACGACTTCCTCCCCCACAAACCTCCGAAAGATGTTCCCCAAAATTAACTACAACTTGTTTCGTGCCAACAACGAAACGCCGTCAAAGGATGTGGCAAGGCCACGTCCTCAAAACACGCTACCTATAACCCTAGCCCGGGCAAACTCAGAAGTAAACAAAAGCTGACTGGTTGTTAATCTGGGTTTGACCACGATTCGAGTTATAGCGCTTGAAATAATAGTGAAGAAGATCGTGTGATTCGAACTGACGGTATGACAGCTCGAATCACGAAAAAAAATTTACCTAAGCGTTACACACCAGGCTACTGACCGTGTTTAGAATTTGATTTCCAAACTCGACTATATTCCACTGGTGTGAATTATTTTTTTGTTATTTATCGCTTGGTATACGGTTCTGATGTATTTTATTTATTCGATTTTTCGTTCGTGTTCTTCACTATTTCGCTTGTGAATCGTGTGTATCTGTTAGAATCGCTACACCACTCCCGCCGCAGTAACTTCGTTACGATCAGATTCGTATGCGGGCGACGGACGAACGAGAGGAGAAACGAGAAAACATCGAAGGCTGTGCTCTATGCGGAAGTCGTGACCGTGTGTGAAGTTGTGGGGGTTCTAAGGTGTATGCCAAGACACGGGCACGGTTTCATTTAAGTTCCCGACTTGAAGATCCACCGCGAGAATTGTCCACCAAAGATAGGAGAGGGTATTTAAAACACACTGTCTTTTTTATTTTGTCTGTTAACGTCTTCTTTATTTAAACCAACTCTCGTAACTACGTTTTTGGGCGTTTGGTTCTGCTTATTGTTTTCGGACGCTAAGGGTTTTGGCACAGGGGATTTAAGATTGAATAGTTGGATATCACTTGGTTCACATAGGTCTCTGCCGTTTTGTATACATATGTTTATATTTGTTTCCCTAGATTTTCGACACTCCGGTTCCGGACAAAACCGCACCACATCATTACAGCTTTATTGTTCCTTCAGTTATTTTGGGGCACAATTTAATAGGCGACTTAACGAATCACTAAATTACTTGGTGACTTTGAACTCCGATGGAGACTTGACTCTGAAAACCGCACACTACGGGGCAAGTAAGAGGGAACGAAGCGCACTCTGCGGTGGTTGGACAACGATTTTTTGGCTCTGGACGCCACGGCGGATAAATTGCGACTGGTTATGAATGAAAATAATTCATTCATTGCGTCGTGGCGGTGCGTCATAGCAAAGTTAGGCTCGCTGCGAATTACGAGGAATTGTGGGCGAGTTGCTATGCTCGCTTAAGAACTCAGTTCCAACGAATTCTGGCCGTACATGCTGGGTTGACTTCGTTGGTTAGGTGTACCGGGAAATTGGCTTTGGCGACGCGAGCGAGTATGGGTATGCGTTTTCGGAGGAAATTGGAATGGCTTGGGTGTAAGCAAGGGATATCATTTAGATAGAAATGTTAACCGAAATAATTTCGGGGGAAATGTGCGCGGTTTAGTTGGTTGGTAATGTTCGGTTGAGGATTTGGGTATACGCTTTGTTAAGGCATATGAGCTTCGGGGAAGTGTGTGCGGCTTGGTATATTTGCTAATGTTCCGTTGAGGATTTGAATATGCGTTTGCTATGGCATATGAATTTCGGGGAAATGTAGATTGCGTGGTTGCGTTGAGGAAATATAGATGATTGACTGACGCAGTTTTGGGGAAATGCATGTGGTGGTGATTAGAATATATTCGGTTGAATTATATTCTCTTGTAGGTTTGGGGAAATATACTATTGGGTAATGTTCCGTTGAGGATTTGATTTTTGCATGTTTGCAGGTTAGAGTTGTGGGTTGGTTCTCCGTGTGATGTAGAGAACCTGTGGGGGTAAAAGTATTGTTGCCAGCGTATGGCACGAGATTCACTTTAACCCACTGCACCGTCACTGCGAAAACAATAGTTCACCCGAAGAAATGAAAAATGCCTTTTTATTTATTTAAAGTTTTTTTTTTTTTATTTTTTTTATTTACAGCTCCAGTCTGTTCACCGGTATTCTTATTTAACTAGATGTATTCGAAACGCACGCAATATACTATTTGACACTCTAAAGAAAGCTTAACATTAATAATTTTTCGTCTTATTTTGTTAGTTCTTTTATAGATTAACTCTGCGACGCGACTTTACACTTATGCTTTTGAGACGTGTCTCTTGCGGCAGCGTGACTATACGCGATGGTGATTAAAAAGTGACTGAGGAGACGTGTGCTCCGTTTGGGTGATGGTTAGCGACTGGTGTGAATTGGGGTTGAAATTCATATTTCTTTCTACACACAGGACAAGCAAAAGAGACCACGCCTCTGCTCTCTCAACCTCACGCCCGGCAAAGTATGAGTAACTTTTGTTAATAGGGTAATTGACGGACACGAAGAATGAGAGAACAGCAAACATGATATGCTGTGATCGCGGGGTAGCTTTGGTTGTGTGTGTTGGTATCAGATGCAGCTACTGACACGACCTATTGACCCAGTGGTACGGCTATGGTGTAGTTAAAGCGCATTGAACCGTGGAAAGAAATACGAATGAGAGGGAACCCTGGCGGATGTTACTCCCCTGCAAAGAGAGATCGTTGATCCCAAGCGAATGGGTGATCTGAGGGAAAGTCGATAGGGCGCCGCTGATGTTTGGGAAATAATTCGCGTGAGAACCAGACTCTATGACGCTGAAATTACCCCAGCTATTTTGCTATGTTGCAACAGCGTCGTTCTTTTAGACTTGTTGTTGCTAACCTATATTATGAGATTTCCGATGGGAAACTCATGGTTAGCAAGAATGGAGTTGCCGTATGACATTTATGTAGCTAAACTCAATTATGCATTATCTGCAAAGGATGATGAGTTTAGCTATACGTCCATTTGAAATGTTTTACAGGGGAATACATATAAAGGAAATTGGTAAGTATGACGCGCTGAAAGCGGTCGAAATTAGGTGGAAATGTTGGTTGGAATTGTGGGTTGTTTCTCATGTAGAATAGAGGAACCCCCACAAACCCCCATAAAGTTCTGCTTTACTATGGGAAGTGTATGCTATGCTGTGTGTACAGATCACGTCGTAGTCGCCAATTATAGCGTTTGAAATAATAGTGAAGAAGATCGTGTGATTCGAACTGACGCTATGACAGCTCGAATCACGAAAAAAATTTTACCTAAGCGTTACACACCAGGCTACTGACCGTGTTTAGAATTTGATTTCCAAACTCGACTATATTCCACTGGTGTGAATTATTTTTTTGTTATTTATCGCTTGGTATACGGTTCTGATGTATTTTTCTTATTCGATTTTTCGTTCGTGTTCTTCACAATTTCGCTTGTGAATCGTGTGTATCTGTTAGAATCGCTACAGAGTCACTTCATTGCGCTTTGGCTACGATTGTTTTTGCACAATATCGTCGTATATAATCTATTACTCATTCCCAGCCACTATCCGTTTGACGTGTGTAGATGCCGATTGGCTAATACTTCATAAATAAAGTTCGATCCATCACGTTTTGGTTTTCTCTGTTTATTTTTTCTCTCGCTCATCAATTAATATCACACCCAAACATCCAAAACCTGACTCTACGTTTATTTGTTCTGGAAGTTAATTATATTGCACACAATATACTAATAACAATTCCTATGTATTTTTTGAAACGAGGAAATATAATAGTATAATTATTATTACTTATTTATTTATAAAATAACCGGTGCAAACGCTGTTTACAATCGGTTGAGCCTCACAACTGCATTGGTAATGAAAAGCCTCTTCTATTCTAGAGACTTCCCTTAGCACTTTAGATTAAGTACGCAGAAGAATTTGAAGGCCTCTTGTCCCGATTTCTCACACTTATAATAGCTCCTATTTTACTTTCCTCGCTTTTTGAAGCCTTGTCACTTTGATCACATTTTTTTCTTTGTTCTTACCTTTTTTTTGCTCATCAATTTTTATGAAATTTTCCACATAATGTACTGAGCACAACTATTCATTTTTAAGTATGTACATCAACAGAACTTTCCTCCACGATTTTTTATACTTTTACCGTCGCTTACTTAAGTTCAAATATTGGTGTATTTTCCAAAGTAACACACAAACAAACACACAAAGGTGTAACAAAAGCAAATACAAACATCAGTTTAAATGCGAAGTAAAATTAATACAAAACAGAACAATCTTTTCCAACAAGTACAAGTAAGCCAATGAAGTGCTTCGATAACAGTTCCCTTGTTGTACCATACCGTGAAGTGTATTACTTATTTCTATAAACCTCTTCTTCGTAAGGGATACCTCAAAGCATTCTCATCGTTTTCGTCTCGATTTGCCATCTTCAATTCCTTCAGCAAACCACTTAGTTTATCCTTTTGTCTTGTATGCCAATTATAGAGTTCAGAACAAGGAATTTTCAGCTTAAATACCCTAAAGCTACAATATATTTACGTATGTACCTCTTTCATCCTTTCACTATTCAAGTACAATCCTACGCACGTATCTTAAGGACAACCCTGGTTGTCTACAATTTCATCTGTGAGATATATACTCCTCTGCAAGGCAGACATAAACACGTTCCGTTTTACGTTTCAGGTGTGGATGCCACACATTCCATTCGCTTGAGGAAACATTCTGACTGCACAACAGAATAAGGACACTAAAAATTCGTTAGATAGATTCTAATGCTCTTGGCACAGCGGACCCTCAAGCCAATATTTTTCGCTGTTGCCACTGTTACGACTTTTCGTACAAAGCCTTCAGGCATTCGACTAAACATACGATGCCACACTTTGTTATCCCTACAAATAATAACCCATAAATTCTTCGAAAGGAATTCTCTCAACATTAGAAGGTTTTGTAAGCCAGAGACTTTTTAATTCATGACCCCAAACAAATTTTAATGAAATTACATATACGGTTTGTAGTTCTAATAGATTTACGTCGACACAACCGCCCATATACACGTTACAGTTTGGTTCACTAGGCAAATTAATAAAATACCAAATAAGCAGGAGCTTGCTATAAAATGAAATTGCTTAAAGGATTGCTAGGGTGTGTAGCTGTCCATGAAACGATTTGCAAATGTCATCCATAGGAAGGGCTGGTATTTGTTGGTACGAACAATCTTCAATAGTGTTGCCTCTGAACGGGTTTATTAAAATATGTAAGGAGGCTCTCGTATAGAACTAAGGCATCGTTGCTGATGAACCAGCACAATTAACTACGGCAAACAATGTACTAAGCAATAAGAAGACAATTGTTGTACACGGATAACATTGAATGTATTTGGAGTTCATGTTTTCGTGTATATGTCAATCTCTGTCTATTTCTTCAGTGTCCTGTTTACATTGGGGTTTATCCAATAGGTAGAGAATCCAGATCGTCAGAGCAGTTCGGGGTAAAGGGTCGGATATTCAGAGGAATATTGGCGACATGTAATTATTTGAAATGCTACAACTTTAAAGGATTATTATCCAGAACAAAAATTTGAGTTGACCACAGTACTCTGATATTATTAGATCCTCTCCTTGTGTAACACTATTGCTGTCGTTGATTTAAATATGGGCGTGTTGTCAGTTGAATCCACAAGACAAGAGAGTAATACGAAAACAACCATCTACTACTGCTGTTAATTTATCCAGTTTCAGATTTTACAAGTTCTCTTATTTTCGTGTCATGCCCGAACATCAAAATGGATATCAATATCATTCCGCTCCACCTATGGTAAAAACCTCTTGAAGAGAATTCCAGAATCTATAACTTACCATCATTTTATAGCAATAAATAATAAAGCTACTATCCAGCCACTAGGCACACATACTGCGTTCTACTGGCCATATCAACCTCCGAGTCTGATTATCTACCCGAAGCATTTTTGCGCTGATTGGTGTATTTGTACTCGTCAAAAGAACTATTAATTTAAAAGAAAGAATTCCCATAAAATTCGGAAAAAAATTATATTTCTTGCTGTTTTAGGGGCTAAAAAGAATACAGTTACGGAAAAGTGTCAGGAAAACCTGTCATTGAAAATTGATACCAAAAACAGATTCTGAGAATTGTCAACGACACTGAAATTTAACGGGAATTCTTTACGAAGTATCCCTTAAAATAGTGATAAAACAGTATATGCCGTATATATATGTATGTATATGTATAAAGTAGCAGGAAAGCGTTGAATGTGTCCTGGAAAAGAAGAAAGACTTTTATTAAAGACACCTTTCGTCTAACAAGAATGGACGAAAAAAAAAACATTACGATCGACGAGAGCGAAGGTGTTTTTTTGTTTGTTGGATATGTTTCTGTTGGTAGGAGGCTTAATATCTTTTAAGCGAATTTCTCTTGTTAAGGTTCTCGTGAAACGCGTCAATCGCATACCCCCATAGTTATAGGGTTGCGGTATCATACATTCACCGAGTTCCACAACTCGTGGTGTTTTTATCACGATTGATAATGCACAATGATCGCTGTCATATTCAATTGTGCGTAGGCAGTTTATATTTGGTCTGTTAGCATGTGTATGTTTAAGTCGTTGTAGTGATCCTTCTCCCAGGGGGCCCATGACGGGACCCGTTGCGGTTGCCGCCGTGCTTCCTCAAAGCTTGAGGGAAGAGTGACAACCGATTGCTGAATACGGTCCTGGGAATCGGCCAGGCTCAATTAAAACACTTTTTATATACTTTTATTTTATTAACTTATTTTGTTTTTATGGCCTCCTTACACCTCGGACGCCAAATGAGACTGATCCTCGAATACAAAATCCATCGCCCTTATAAAGAGAAACAAATCGAAATTTGTATCTCGAAAATACACAATTTCATACAAAAATCCAGATTTTGGAATCCTGAGTATGATGCTCAGTGTTTATTTAAAATAAGAATTCAATTTCTTGAATTCTTACGAAACTATTTTGCAGATGTCGATATGTATCTGGTTTTGGTTTTCTATTTGCTTAACTCAATGGAATTTTTCAGATAGAGATAACGATTACAAATTTGTGCTACGGAGAACGCGCCCAAGCAGGGACCATTTTATTATTATATATATATATATATATATATATATATATATATATATATATATATATAATGTTGTATAGCCGTTATATAACATTTTGGCACAGCCAGTCGAATTCGAGGAAGCCCGAGTTCCAAAACTCGTAAGCGCTTGAAAAGCCCAAATCCGGAGCAAACCCACGGAACATTCCCTCCGCTCCAAGGCGCATTTTGGGGGGGATCAAGGAGAGCAGGACTCCGTGTTTGGGGACATACGGAACAACCCCCCACCCCCCGAAGGCAATAGCAAATGGATCTCGGAGCATACCGGCCAGAGTACATCTATTCCAGGGAGGCGGGCCATAGTTTAGGTTCAAACACCATTTTCCAGAGGATTCCAGCCACCTCCTTCCGGCCCAGCTACACGCCAGTTACACGAGGGGAGGACACGGAAAGTCATTTTATCCACGAGGTTGACGACGAGCCCGACCTTTTGTGGCAGGCCCACCCGGAGAACCTCGAGAATTAAAATATATATAGGCGAACCCAGAAAGTATTATATAATAAATTAATAAAAAAAGTGATATAAAAAAAAATTATTTCCCCAAATATAATCATTAGAGCCCGCAACAACAGAAGAAGCCTACAATAACCCAGTACGATCAATGAAGCCTAAGCGCTTGAAATGCCTTGATCTCTACAATAACATAATTCGAACGCACTGTGCAACATTACCTTCGTCCGAAGCTGAGTCTGACATTGGAAGTACGATTCGTAAACCTACGATCCTTCCAACCAACAACAAGTTACAATCAAACCTACATAATAACTCAACAACAACACATAAAGAAACACACACACAACCTATAACAAAAGCGTCCCTGGGGCTAAACACCGGGAACAGCGAATCAAAAAATAAAATAATAGAACAACAAATAATAAATAAAAGCGTACATGGGGCTACAACACCAGTGTAAAACAAAAACAAAAAAAACTCAAAAGTATCAAGACCGTAAGACCTGGCGAGTCCCAAAAAACGGACGCCGGGGGCAAACATTGAGCAGTGCAAAAGACCAGGGTAAAATTTTCAACCATTGGGCGTGAAGATTACCTGGCAAAAAAAAATAACGTCAACACCAGCAGTCCGAAGCACAACACGGCAGATAACAAACAAACAGCAGCTATGTACCAGTGTGGCGAGCGAAGTCGTGGCACGGGCATGGGCGCAGGATTCTACTTCACCCTCACAAACAAGTAATTCCTTAAGTTCCACCGAACACTTAAATGCATAGTTCTCAACAGAAACAGCAAAACTCCGTCACAAACCGATTACGCAAAGCAAAGGAAACACCAACACAAGAAGTAAGACACACGGTTATTGTTTTATTAATATTGGTTTTTATTTAAATTATTTACTTAGTGTTTTTGATTTATGTAAAATGGTTTAAAGGCACTTTAGAACTCCAAGTACAACTTTAACTGAATATACTTTTTAATGTCCGGTAGAGCTTAATTTATCTTCGTTCAAGAGTATTTCACTCGCGGTTCCAAAGCTTGGGGTTGTTGATTATAAATTACATTGCTAATATTTGCGCGATTGATTCACACGACACGGGGGTTAAAAATCCGCGAGTCCAGGGATGTACGCCTCCTCGACGGTACGGGGAACGGTAGAAGTGCCACCCAGCGTGGCTGGATGTTGAAATATGACTCAATCGAGGGTTGGAATCTGGCTCTTGATTCACCCCCGATTCGGTGGCGGTGGATATCCTCTCAGCTAAGGATATATTTTTACTTACGTAAAGTCTCTCTTTGTGGAATAGAAAGCCAGATCTCGTAATGAGGATCATGGTAGTATGTGTGTATGAGTGATCGTGAAGATCATATTGTTCAACCCATGCGCGAAGGCGATGGAAAAACAAAGCAGGAAAAACGGTAAGGACAAAAGGGACGTGGAGATCTTTTGTTTATGGTGTGCATTGTGGCTAAATAAATAGACGGCAATGCATCGAGGAAATGTGCTAAAATAAAAGAGAGTATCATAAAAGTCTTGGATGAGTGATGCCCTTGTGTAAATAGACGAATAGCCATTAGAGAAAGGTGCTAATGGATTACAATACTTCATACAATGAGAGTTGTATATCGTATCTTGGGTCGGTAGCCGCAACAAATCCCTTGCTTGCATTTGTATATGCGGGGTAATTCGTTTGTGGCAAAGAACGAAATTTGTGATTGTTTATTCTTTTAGACGAGGGATCGTGGTCGGGTATATTCTAGTTGAACAAACAAGCTGCCCGACGCTGCTTTGGCTGTTGGACAATGGAATCGCCAGCCAATGTGTATGTAAGACATCGTTGTACACATGTAAGGCTGGGAATAACCAACTCAAAGTTAAGATTCCCTGATTATGCGGTTACCTTATATGTGAACCGATAAGTTTTCTTTTCAGGGATATTGTGTTTGGCCTTGGTGAATTGCTTTCAGAAGATAGTTATGGTGGGTAAGTACTTGATAAATTTGTTCAGGGAATTTATGAAATGCATTGGATGCATGGATTAAGGAATTCTTATGGGGAGTTTAATGCAATGCCCTAGGTGCATTAATTTCTTACGGAAAGGAAACGTTTACAGGTGTGCTGGTGCTTGAGATGCAAAAATAGGTTCCGAATATGGGGGGTTCTTCAGGTGAGCTTTAAGAACCCCCAAATCACCCCACCCCCCCCCCCCCCCGTGACGTAGTCACGAAGTAAGTGAGGGAGAGTGGAGGAATTGGTGCGGTGCTGGAGGGGGGTGGGACGCTTGGGATTAAAGAATGGGTTGCGAATATGGGGAGTTATTCCGGTGAGCTTTAAGAACCATCACACCAGCGCGTCACCAGCAGCGAAGTCTAGGCAAGCAACAGCACCGGATACACAACAGCTGAAATTCTTTTTAAAATAAGTAACCTATTTGTTCCTTTATTAATTAATGTTGTACTTTATACTTAAATTAGTGTTACATCACAAGGCTCCAACGAGAAAAGACCCCGGTGGTTAAAGGGTACGTGAAAAGGGGGAAGCACGTGAAACCACTACCGGCCGAACCTTTAACGATCGAAATAGCCCTGAGCAAGTCGGTGATAGTACCGACACGCTCCCAAATGGAGGTGGCTATCCCCATGAACATCCGGGGGGAAGCAATTCTGGTGCCGGAAGAGGCGCAGGGGAATGTTTTGTTCTGGCATTGCGTCTCTTCTAGGGCAAGTAGTGCCAGGTTAATGACTCTCAATACCCGGGATTGTCCGCAATCGATCGACCGCATTAAGGTGAGGGTGCACCCAACCAAGGAATATACCCCCATTCCCTTGGTGAAGCGTAAGATCACGTCGCCGGGATCTGGCTCTGATGACCAATCGAGCAAGGCCGGGCCTGAGAACCAACCTTCGGAGGGACAACCCCTCCACTTCATACGACACTTGTTCTCGGATGGTCGGTCCGTCGCCCGATGAATCAGACTTAGATTCGAGATTGGCACAACTCTACGGGGAACTTCGTTTAGGGGATAACCCGAACACCCCAGAATGCCAATCAATAATGCAAATATGTCAGGAGTTCAATGACATTTTCCATTTACAGGGCGGCTACCTGACGTGTACTAGTGCAATCTCGCACGAAATCCCTTTGGTACAAGATCAGGCACCTATAAACCAAAAGATGTACAGTTTGCCCGAATGCAAGAGGCAGGTTATAAACGAGCAAATTGTGTAAAAACAATGAACGATTTGACCCAAGTAATTTATGAATCATTTGCCAGTGAAAAGCTCGTAAATGATTGTCATATTATTCTTTGAAATCGTAACCGGAGCAATTCGTTTCTTTTAGTCAATGAATGAATGAATGAATCGACCTTGAATTATGGTCGGCAACGAATGCTGGTTACTTGAGACTTGCTAATTGTGACAAGGACAAATTGTTTTACTTGACACTATTCTTCATGGTCATTTCGTGGATATGTTGTTACACTACACGTATAATATAAAATTTTAAACTTAAACTTTAATACAAAAACCAAATTACATTTTGAATTACACATATAATATTACATATAAAACATTTATACAAACATAGAATTAAAACATTAAACAGGCGCATACAAACGCTCAGTTATTTCATCGGCGATGATATCTCCGATAAACTCGAGATCGATCATCGCCGTTGATTGGGTCTTACAATAACGGTTAAGTGGTATGACCCAGTTTTCTCGTTGAGATAAAGGTGATGAAAAATACTATGAATCGGTGGCACCGCACTGTTGTTTTGACAGGCAGCGGAAAACTAGAGTCGATAAATAATGGGCGGAAAAAGATTAAAACCGAGTGTGTAGTGTGTCAAGGAAGAAATATAATAAGAAGGATCATAAATATGAAACAGTTGAAGTGATATAAACAAATATCGTGTATAAATTGAATTTAAACAAAGGACAAAAAGCGACAACGTCGAAATAGAGTCGTGCGAAAAGTCGAAAGTCCGAATTATATTCGGACTTTATATATAAAGTAAGCAGTAAAGAACAAACAAACACCGTCAACTTAGTGGTTTAGTGTTATTCTTATCCAAGAGCGCACAATAATACACCAATTCGTTATATAGATTTAAGGTCGTTATATAGATTTAAGATTATAGTTGTAAAGGAATTGCTATCCTAAATCTCTTAAGTACTAGTTGTAAAATATACCATAGATGTAATTATCTACTAAATAAAAATTGAATTGAATTGAATTGAATTGAAAAAAAAAAAAAAAAAAAAAAAAATACACCAAGGAACAGCTTACATCGTTCCGAGACAAGCCACCATTAAGAAAAAGGATCGACTAACATCGCTGGCACTTTCTGATGAAGATAGTACATTCAAACTTTCTAATAGTCATTAAAACGTTGAAGAATCAACGACAACAGCAACCGACGGAGGTTGGTCAGGAAAACGCCCAACCGTGAGTACGTCATTTTTATTACTTAGTTTTTGGTTGCGCCCGCACTTATAATTTGCAACACACATATTTGTTAAGTATTTAGGTATACACAAAAAAATTGTTAGCGCAGTGTGTGACGATTCGAGAAAAAAGTACCGAATCAGTCTCCATCGTGGCGCTGTCTGCAATCGTCTGTAATCATACAACAAAAGGTTTTTTGAAATAACATAATATTTGCCGGAGTCTGAACCTATTTTCAAGAAAAAAAATCGAAAATAAGCAAAATGGGGGACATGGGAAATTTAGTTCCGATTTTCGCATTTATTTATTTTTTTTTTGTTCTTTAACGTTAAATAAAAAAATGTATTTAAAAATCATTTACATTTAAGTTCAAACTCCAGTAACTTTCATTTACTGTAAAAGAAAAAAAAAAAGATACCGTGTAGACCAATGTGAAAAATTAAAAACAAAAACTATAAAAAAATGAAAACTAAAACTTCTCGAAGACAACATCCCTTTAATTTATATATTTATTTATTATTTTTTGAGAGAGAGAGATCTTTTATTTCGTAATAATATTTTCAAAAACAAAAAAGTCTGTGCCCGCACATTTTACAATTCAGAGATTTGATAAGTTATATCTTACAACTGAAACATTATCTTGGATAAAGGAAAGAAAAATATGTATAATTAATAATTAAAAGAATAAATCGAAGGAAAATACGAAAAGAAAAAACCTTCATTAAAAAAAAAAAAAAAAAAAAAAAACCAATAATAAATAATATAAAATGTAAATATTTACATGAAATTATGACAAATTAAGCAAGAAGCTGGGTTATGAGAGAATTTTCAGAACTTTCACAGCTGATGTTAAAGTTATATACTAGTTTACGAATTCTCTCAGAAATCAATTCAACATCCGCCCTTCCGTGGAGACTTATGGTTGAATAGTGCCAAGGGAGGTCTAGCATCATTTGTTTTGTGATACCTGTAACTTCTTTAAATGGCACCTTGCAGCCTTACCCCATACTGGACACCCATAAAACAGTATAGCTTGGCAAATAACTTTATGAATAATAATCTTATTTTCATTTGTGAGTAAAGACTTGGGATTAATAAAAGGGTAAAGCATCTTAATAGCAATACTCATTTTATTAAGAGTACTTTGAATATGTTGTTTAAATGTGAGTTTTGTATCGAGATGAACTCCGAGATACTTTACGGATTGCTCCCATGCAATCGTGGTACCATTTATTTGCAGCTGACTGCTGGGAAGATAGCAAGCTTTTCTCTTTCGTGTAAAAAAGATGGCTTGTGTCTTCCCAACATTTAGCTTGATTTTCCATTTCATATAATATTTTTCAAGTATCTCGATCGCATGCTTTAGATTTGTCTCAACGTTGAGAGAAAATTCATGCGACGCAAATACTGCAGTGTCGTCAGCGAAGATAGCTGATTCACACTGCGGTAGATTTGGAAAATCCGAAGTGTAGATATTGTACAAAGACGCCACAATCAAAAAAGTATCAATCTAGAAACTTCACAATTGACATGAACCTGAAAACATCTATTGGATAAGAAACTCTGGACGACCTTACACAAATACAAAGGAAAGTCGAACTGTATCATTTTATATATTATCCTGTAGCGATTCTAACAGAGACACACAAATTCACAAGCAAAAATAGTGAAGAACTCATACACTTCCCATAGTAAAGCAGAACTTCACACACGGTCACGATTTCCGCATAGAGCCCAGCCTCCGACGTTTTCTCGTTTCTCTCGTTCGTCCGTCGTCCGCATACGAATCTGATCGTAACGAAGTTACTGCGGCGGGAGTGGTGTAGCGATTCTAACAGATACACACACAATTCACAAGCAAAAATAGTGAAGAACACCGAACGAAAAAAATCGAATAAGAAAATACATCAGAACCGTATACCAAGCGATAAATAAAAATAATTCACACCAGTGGAATATACTCGAGTTTGGAAATCAAATTCTAAACACGGTCAGTAGCCTGGTGTGTAACGCTTAGGTAACATTTTTTTCGTGATTCGAGCTGTCATAGCGTCAGTTCGAATCACACGATCTTCTTCACTATTATTTCAAACGCTATAATCCCATTGTGCCATACGGAATCAAAAGCTTTTTCAATGTCTAACAATATCATGCCCGTTGATTGACCACGTGAACGATGGTCTAGAACATGGCTGCAAATTCGTTTAACCTGGTGCGAGGTACTGTGAAAGCGTCGAAATCCAAGTTGGATATCGGGGAAAATATCTCTATCTGAAACAACTTTTAAAACATGTTGTTTCAGGATTTTTTCAAAAACTTTACTAATGTTGCTAAGTAAACTAATTGGCCTGTAACTTTCAGGTTTATTTGGGGCTTTTCCAGCGTTAAGGATAGGTACAACCATTGCTTTTTTCCAACATTGAGGAAAGTATTGACATTTAAGGCATGCATTGATTATAAATGTTAAGTATTTAATTCCAATATGAGGCAATTGTTTTAGATAGGCATTCTTAACTTTGTCTAGTCCTCCTATTTTTCGTGTTTGCAAGCACTTGATTACATTTCTTACGTTTTCTTCTTCTACAAATGCATTTAGAGGAGTTAATTCGTTTGTGGTGTCGAATCTTTCGATTCTGTTACCGACAAGTTCATTAGTTTCAAATTCACCCAAATGCTGAGAGACCAAGTGATTTTTTGAAAAACTTGTTCCAAATAGGTTTGCTTGTTCAAAACCTGTAAAAAAAGTAGTAGAAGAATCCTTCAGAAATGGTATTTTACGGTTTTTATTCTTGATTAACTCCACTATATTCCAGAACGGTTTAGCATTTTTATCCATAACGCTCAGTTTTTTGTTCCATTCTCTATTACGATGGATTTGTATCTGGTCAGTAATGCGCTCATTAAAATGGGAAACCATTGATCGAGAAAAGGGCTGACGGTAATTCTGCCAGTTTCTTCGATGAATGTTTCTCACTTTAATAAGCTCTAAGATATGGATTGGAAGTTTTTTAAAAATTACTTTTTTTACTCTTTTGGGAATACTTTCATCAACCGAAGAAATTATAGCTTGTGTAAAGTTTTGTACAATAAGGTCAACATCATCTTTACAAGACACTCTTTCAAGATTTGTAGTTCTATTTTGAAGGCTCATTTTAATCTTTGATTTGAATGAATTCCAATTAGCATTCTTCATGTCCAGGAAATATTGAATCTTTCTTTCACCCAACCAAGAAAGGTTACAAAAAACAGGATTATGATCTGAACTGAGAGCACTTAACGAAACGGGTTCTGTTATAAGACCAGGGACATTTGACACAAACAAGTCAAGGACAGAGGGGATGCCACGAGAACCTGCGGGAAAATAAGTTGGACAAGGTGGATAAAAAATATTAATTGGTAGTGCCAATGGAAGGGCAGCCAATATATTGCCCCAAGCATTTGCTCTTACACACCCCCAATCTCTATGCCGGCAGTTAAAATCACCACCTAATAGAAATTCACCATTCATTGTGAATAACTTTTTTAAATCTTGCTTGAGCCATTTCCTTTTAATATCCGACGAAGATCCACCAGGGAAATAAACAGAATAGATTTTTACAGTCTTATGGTTTCTTAACTTAATCATTACACCTACATTCTCCACAAGCCTAGTTGGAATTACTGGTAAAAGCGAATGTTGAATTGACTTCCTGATAAGAATCGCCACTCCCCCACCCCTTTGGTCTACTCTATCAATGCGATAGCAGTTAAAGTCAGATGATGGAAATCTTATATCAAAATTAAGCCAAGTTTCTGTTACTAGAGCAACATCAACTTTATAGCTATTTAAGAAGTTTAAAAAGTCATGAAATTTATTGCGTATGCCTTTAGCATTCCAAGTAATTATTTTTATATGTGTATCTGCCATTTTACTTAACATTATTAGTGTATAAAAACTTAGTGGCTAAATGCGCGATCACATTAAATTGTTCTATTTTCGTTTTACAAACTGATAAATTTGAGATCATTTCCATGCACAAGGAATTTAGTTCCTCAATTGTGAAGAGTGGTGAATTGTTGTTGGGTAAATTATTGTTATTGTTTGATGAAGAAGCGCCGCGTGAGTCATTTCCCATGCATTAATTGTTGGTGGTAAACTTTGAATTCGCGGGCTTGAATTTGGAAAGCTTTTGCTCGGAGCATTGGTCAGTCCCAGTCGTTGCTGTGGCTGTGGAAGCGTAGGAAAATCACTCATAGAGGCAAACGAAATCGGTTTTTGGCAAGCTTGATGATTACAAATTTGAGTTGATGCAGCGAAATGAGTTCTTGGATGGATCTTGGATCTTCCAGATGATCTTTCTTTTATTTCTGAGTATTTAGATCTACTGGTGCATGTGACGTCAGTAGCTTTATGATTGCCGTTGCAGTTGGCACATTTATTTACCGAAGCGTTATTACATTCGCTTGTTTTGTGTGAACCAGCGCAAGTAGCACAATATGTTTTTGACGTGACAACGTCTTATAAATCGGTATACCTTGGGAGGCATTCGGAAAAAAGTTTGTAGCGTTACGATAACGATAACCGATAACGCACGATCCGCAGTGAGCGAGAGCGCGACTCTCTTAATTGCTCTTAAGTCAAATGCAGAGAGACAACAGGAATACAGACAGCGCCTTGCACTGTCGAGAACAGCTGTGCAGTTTGAAAGTGTAAAGACAAAAAATACACAGAGACAACGCGAATACAGGCAGCGCCTTGCAGCATTAAATAAATCGGATATAGCTAAGAGAAAATTGACTGTTCATAGTGGTTTCGCAGCGGCAAGTTGAAACACCAAAATTAATGCCTACACTTGCGAGGCATTCGGAAAAAAGTTTGTAGCGTTACGATAACGATAACCAATAACGCACGAGCCGCAGTGAGCGAGAGCGCGACTAGCGAGAGAGAGGTTGACGTAGCAAAAGGAATAAAATAAAAGAAGAGAGAGTATTTTGAACTGTCGAAGAAGCAAGAATATATCGTATCAAAGGACGAAATGCCAATTACTGAGCCACCAACATTAATTGCTCCTAAGTCAAGTGCAGAGAGACTATAATCGAGAGATGGTTCTCTTGTACGTCCAGTTTCGCAACGAAATGACAAAAATTATCGATCAGAATAAATTTCTGCAATTATTTGAGGAAAACGAAAACTTGATCATGGAACGCAGCAGTTTATTCGAGGCGAACCTGAACATTAAAAACGTCATGAAAGAATTGGAAGAAATGATGATTTTGCAGAACGAAGATGAGAGTACAAATGTGCAAGAAGCAGAATCGAGAACGGCATTTGTCGAACGCGTGCTCGGAGAGAATGGTGCTGAAAATGTTGACGATATTCACGAAATAGTTTCGCATCCGGGGCTATCTATTGTAAGGAAGCGCAGCAACGTGATGACGAAATAGGAGTATTGCGAGCTTATACGAACCACCAATCCGGAGCAACGAGAGATTGTTCTGGAGGTTATACATCGAATACACGGTTGTGGAGACGGTGTATCTGAACCCATACAAATTTTCTTTACAGGCCCCGCAGGTTGTGGACAGACGTATACTTTGAAATGTCTAATGGAAACGTACAACCGCTACACTCAGCAGCATAATTCAATGAAAAACGCATACATTGCCTGTGCGAGTACAGGTAAAGCCGCTGTGCCAAAAAAAAAAAAAATTGTGGCGAGAAGGCCGAATTTAGCGAGACAGGACATATGCGTCCTTCATCTTATCTCTGACTTCTGGTCATCTTGCGATAACCAGAATCACCCACATCCGTGAGGATGTTGGGCTCGGTCTCGGGGCATCTGAAAAGAGAAGAAAAAGGGGCGGTATCCAAGGATAGTGTGGACAGTGTTAGTCCAAGTGTTCTCTAACTACTTTTATAGAGGGATGGTGGGAAAGAAATCATACAAGACCGGTGGGTCTTGGGTGCGGTAGTAAACGCAGATCACGTCTTTGGCGTCTGATAATCTGCTCTTTGGTCGGTGTGTATGTTTGTGTTTGTGCCGTCTTGTACTGTGCGTTCGTGTGTTTGGTTTGTTAATAGTAGACCCTATGGGATGGGTCCAGGAATCCTCTATTATAGAGGGGAATGTTGTTGGGAAGGGTGCTTTCTTCAGTTTTGTACTGAAGAAGAAATTGTGGGGGTTTGATCCGAAGAGATCGAGAGAGAGAAGGGTCAAGAACGCAAGAATCCCGTACAAGTAGGTTCTCGCTGTTCTGAATGTTTTCGAGGTACTTATATGCTAATTGAAGCAAGTACTCGTCGATAGGGGTAATGGAGGCGCCTTCGTATAGGTGAGAGTTGGGGTAATGACGACTGTCAGGCCTTCTAGAATGATTGGTGCATCTTCTGAGGAGTTTGCTTTCGAAACCCGAAGTCTTTCCATTTGAGCCGAAGATATGCACGACCATATAGGAAAGGCGTACGATATTCCAGATCGGATTAAAGCCGCTGTGCCTCTTGGCGGCACTACTGATCATTCAGCGTTCCGTTTAACCACTTAGCGCATGACGAAACTCTTGTCGACAGAGAATTTACAGGCTTACAGAAATACGTTTGTAGGCGTCAGAGTGGTGTTTGTAGACGAAATCAGTATGTTGAGTTCTGATATTCTTCAGAAAATAAATTATCGACTGCAACAGATCGCCGATATATACGACAAACCATTCGGAGGCTTCCACGTGATTTTATGCGGCGATTTCAGACAGCTGCCGCCGGTAAGAGCAAGTCCGTGTTACAGTATACCGATCAATCAACTCGGAGGACCAATTCTGTGGCACAGCATTAGTTACTTTCCGCTGGTTCGTGTCGTGCGGCAGAGCGACGCAAGATTCTCTACCATATTGACGAAAATTGGCGACGGGCTGAAACTGAGTGACGATAAGATCGCACTTATCGAGTCCAGGCACAAAACTGAATTTTGGTGCAAGGAAAACGCACAGAATGTCGTTCGGCTGTACTACAGTAATAACGAAGTTGATTCGTTCAACAGAAGCGCCATAATTAACGCGAACAATTGTCTAGCGCAAGACATCATCATCGGATACTCGAGTAAACAAGAGAACACGCAGTGTCGGGGTAAACTTCATAAAATGTCTGTGGCAGAAACCGACGGATTGCCGTACTTGCTTCCATTGTCAAAGGGGTATCTGTACATGATTACTTGCAATATAGATGTTGCTGATGGACTTGTAAATGGTACTATTGGTGTCTTGCAACATATCGAGCGTCAGTTATCAAATAAAGGCGATAATTCTGAAAATGTGGAAGCATCGCACAACAAAGATCGACCGGCACTTGAAGAAGAAATAATTGCCTTGTGGTTTGAGTTTCCCGAAGCGACTACAGGTACCAATGCTAAAATCAAATGTCGACCTTACGTACAAAGCAAAGGAAATACAATTTCTAGAAAATGGGTGCCGATTTATAAAAAAGTAGTGAACATTACGCTAACAAAAACCGTAAAGTGCAAACGAAAACAGTTTCCCTGTGTACCCGCTTGTGCGATTATGATTCACAAATCGCAGGGTGGGACGTTTGAAAAGATCGTATATAACTACTCTGCCAAGCAACCGCAGCAGTTAGTGTACGTAGCGATGAGTCGGGTAACGAATCTAGACGGCTTGTATGTCGTTACGGAGAACGACGAGCCATTTGTCTTCAAGCATGGGCGTGAAGGGAATGACTCACAGAATACACGCGATATCCGCAACGAGTATCTGCGACTCAACGGACACATACTTTCAACTATTACCAAGGAAGCAGTGGAATTCTGTAACGAAGCTGACAACGCTAAACGAACAATAGTGACAAACCTCAATGTGCAAAGTTTGTCGGCCCATTCAGAGGATATTCAAACGGATACTGTCATACCCAGATCAGATTACCTCGTATTAACCGAAACGTGGATGCGCGATGATTGTGATTCAGTGCCAATCAATGATTATGAGTGCGTTACGAAGCAGAACTATCGTTCGGATTCTGAAACAAACGCAGCTGGTGGAGTAGCGATTTATAGAAGATTATCATCGCCGTCCATGGCAAAGGAAATTCTTCGAGTTAAATTGTCCGATTCAGCTCGTCATATTAAAAACACGGGTGATGTGTGCTTGGCTGAAATTGCATGCTTCACTGTCGATAGGATGTACAAAGTATTACTCGGGGCAGTGTACATTCATCCTGGATCAACTATCCCGAACATTGGTTTGTTGTTGCACCAAGCATTACTCCCATATGTACACAATCAGAGTGTACCGACGATCTATGAAGTTGATGCAGACATACCAATTCTTCTTTGTGGCGACTTCAATATAAATGTCACAACTGATAGCGCATTTATTAACTTCATGAAGAGTACGTTCAATCTCGAATGCGCGTCGAATGTCAACAAGCCTACAACATTGGGAGGAACAACCCTCGACCTAGGCTTCTCAAGACACGTTACAGTTGAGATGTTACCATTGATATCCTACTTCTCGTATCATCGTCCTATCGTCAACAGAGTAAAAGCAATCGAAAGAAATAATGCAACATAAAATAAAATATCGAACATAATTATAAAAATATATCACAAAATGTAAAATATTAAGAAATAAAAAAAAAAAATATATTACTTATATATGTAATGATCATTTAAGGAATAAAAGGAATAAAAACACATTCGTTTTGATTTAATAACTTGTATATTCAATGTTACATATTTAGGATACGTTGTCACGAATATAATGTCCGAGCGCCTTGGGGCCAGATAACCATTTTTTATGTGACAATTTCTCTCACCATGTCCAAACATTTGACAATTAAAGCATTGTGTCACCTTACCTTTGATTTTCCTTTGGAAGTTCCAATTCACTTGGGTATGAAAAATTGAGCGATAATTTTTTTTAAGTTCACTTAATTTAATTGTTCCATTTTCAAAGTGAATGAGATAAAAAAAAATCAGTAAATTTATCATATTTTTTTTCAATTTTTTTAACATCAGAACATTTTAAGCCAAGCGAAATGAGTTCAGCTTTGAGTTCATTAGTTTTTATATCATCCAGTCCATACAAAATAACTTTGAAAGTTTTAGCACTTTTAATATCATGAGAAAAATATTGACAATTATCCTCTTTTAGTTTTTGTAATACAATATTAAATGATTCAATAGTTCCGAACATTATTTTTATACTAATTGTTAATTTTTTTATTGAATAACTGGATATATTAAGCTTTTTCATGAGGCTATACACATATTCTGGTGATTTTTGCAGCACTTTGATTGGTGGCACATACACTTTTCTGATTATTGGCGAATCAGTTTCGTCCATTTCAGAATTATTTGTATCTGGATGGCATTGTAGGGGAGTGAATTTATTACAGTAGGGGTTTTTACCAAGCCCACTTGTTGGATGCATAGTGGAACGAAGTTTTTTATCCGAGGACAAGCAATTGTCCCCGGTATCAGGCGATCTATCGCGTTTGGGAATGGTTGTAATGAGAACTCGCGACCGAGATGAACACGTCAAACGCAGTCGAAAGCTCCGGGTGAACTGCATTTATTATTTTATACTTACTCTTCTCTACTACTTTCATTTTTAGTCCTTTTTAAAGTTATTGTTATTTTAATTTATTGTAACTTTATCAATATGTACTCTATTAATTTAGGTATTTAAATCAATAAAACTTAAACGAGAGATGTCATATGCTATAGTAATTAATTTTGGGTATCTGTGAATTTTTATGCTTCAAAAAAGGGGTAAACATCTATAACCCAATAACTCCTTAAAAATAAAAGGCAGACAGACCTCCCACAAATGTGCTGTGATTTACTAAACAAATTATGAGCTAATCCCATCAACTTTCAGTTAACATATCGGTTATTTAAACCTTCAAATCAATATGAATATTTGAACCGCTGGACTGTGTTAATTATAATTTTTATTATTTAATTTAATTTAATTAAAAAATAGTAGCCAAATTACGCGAAATTACGCGAATATTAAAACCTCGAATTCGAAAGATTGCGCATAAGTGATCGACCTTTTTGTCATTGGGTACTCTTTCACCTGCTTTAAATGCACTAATTCTAAATATCGGTGAACGATGCTATTGCTTTAGCTCCAATTGGTTTGAGTTTAATTAATGAAATATTCGGTCTGCAATATCGGTGAATTATATAATCAGATATGCAAAATATTTATCGCATACAAATTCACTAGCTGATGTGATTACAAATACTTAAATTACATTCAGCATGCCGGGCCAATCACGTGGTCTTGTCACGGTTCTCCACAGAAACCCTCATTGGGATTCAATGCACTTGATTACATCAGCAACTGGAATGAACGTAATTAAATAATTCCAGTGCTTTAAGTATTGTATGCATTATGGCTGTGCCTTTATGGTGGTGCAGAGGACATATAAGGACATACAGAATTGCAGGGGTCCAGCCGAATACATAAGTTCATCAGACGGTCTTTCTGCGAGAAGGAAAATGGCATTAAAATGCAATTAATGTAGAAACTCATAATTATTTTCGTTCTTCTTTGGAGTAATGAAGGACGATATTGATTTCCGAAAATCTTTTGGAGGTGGCATCCTCATCGCCTACGTATGGGTGGTAATTGCCAGCTGGATTGTCCTTCTTCGTGGGTCAGAGATTTAAGGAGGATTTAAACCGTCCCTTTCAGATGGAATGGCCAGCGGGATATGAATCTTATAATAAATGATCCAAAATGCAGTTATGCAAATTAAGGATAAAAGGATATGGATGAAGTATTTAGGGCAGGTAAGTGTGCTGTTGACATACGAGCTTTAGCAGAAAGGAGTGCAGTGTCTTTTCGGCTGCTCAAAGTGGATATTTCTATAAGAATAAAAGTTTGTGCAAAAGCGTAAAGACGATTTGATGGCATTCTACTCGGAAGTCTTTCCTTTTTGTCTTTCATTTTGCACGTAGTCCTGAACAAAAACTCGTCCCGTAGCAAGATACTAGGTCGCCGGGTGGCTTTACTTTAATATACGAGGGCTCCACTGAATTCTGGCAGCAATAGTTCCTCATTGTGCTTGCAACTGGTACACAAGATAGAGATGGTGCTGATGGGTGCTTGACACCAACTCCAACAGTGTGTGCGCGTAAAGTTTTTGACACTGGTCCAAAAACCTTCCGACGGAAACTCTTGACGGGCGCATACCATTAACAAGGACCAGCCGCACTCCTCACCTTACAATTTGTTGTTGGGGGTATAATCCAAAGTATAGTCGTATCCTGGTGAACTACCAGTACCCCCCCCCCCTGTTCTTATTTGAAATTTGCACCACGTTGTACTATATGTATCACGTGGTTTGTAGTTTTTGAGCGTCCTTAAGTTCTGTATGCTTTGCTTGTTCCATTTTGGGGTGTGTCAAATTTCGTGTATTGGCATTTATTCAAAGGATTCCAATGTGCTGAGATCCTTTAGATGGCTTTTGTCTATCTTTTTGCAATCGTTTTTTTTTTTTTTTTGTGTCTACTATACGTGGTGGAAAGTTGGGTCGTCGAATTACCACTTCTAAGGACAAGTTGGATACTACTGAGTAAAACGAATGCCAACTAAAGCTTCTTATTGGCGCTACGTATATTTAATTAAAAGTTAAAACTTTGCTGGTAAGCAGCAGAAAGGAGAGTTTTTCACTTGAACTAAATGTGCAATGACCTTCAATCGAAAAGGGCAGCAGTTTTACCAGAGGTCGGCGCATAAATTATTTTCTTTGAGAAAATTTAGTAATTCAGAGGGGATGTTTGGTTAAATTTGGACAGAAGTTGGTAAGAGGGAGAAACAAACAGTTTCCCACCTAAATGCTACTGGTAAAGGTAAAACAAAGAGAAAGTACTATTTTCTGACACTAGACCTTGTTGGACAGACAGCACAATATCACGCACATGGGCGGTCCAAAATCCCTCTCCTTTTTTTGACTAGAAAATGCAGCGTAGTTCAATTATATCCCTTAATACAGAATCAATTATATCCCTTATCTATTGCGTAATATAAATTTCCGTGAAGAAAGATATTTTGAAAGATATTTAGATGGTTTTTCTTTAGTATTACATATTGCATGGGCGAAGAGAGAATTAGTTGACTTAGTTTAACGTGCTTTTGTTTTCGTATTTGCTAATATGTTAGTATCATCTTTGCTTTATGTTAGTCCGAGTTCATGGACTGCAAGGCTTCTGACCTCTTAACTAAAACAAAAAAACGAAAAGGCCTAAAATTGTAAGTGTAACATATGTGATTGCAACAGATGTGATTTTAACAAATTTGATTTTAATTAATTATATTGTAAGAAAGGTCCGAAAGAACGAATTGTAACAGGTTGTATTTTTATTGGGGGAAAAGATGTTTCCAATTGTTGTATTATATATATTTTGATATATAGTTTTGATTAATTTATTGTAATATTGTTGTGCCAAATTGTTATGAAAAAGGGGGTTTAGCGGAGTTTATTTTAACGGATAGGACTTTGACGAATGTTGGCCTATTAGTATGGAATGTCAATAGCTACTTACGTTAGAGTGCTCCGCCGAACACTGTTCACAGCGACACACGAAAACTTAGTTCAGTACACAAATGAAACTCCGAGAAATGTTTTGTTTTGTTTTATATTTGATATTAAAATCAAAATAGAAGATTTTAAAGCGCTTCACTACACCGCACGTACGTTCAACACTCGACGTTACTTTACTTTTCTAACTTCGAAAATGCACACTCTGATCCTTATACTCTCAAAATTATCCTCCTCGTCGTCTCTCGATCGAAATCTCACTTGCCCTATCGGATACTCTTTTTCCAGTCGCTGGTGTTTTGTATCTGCAGTTGTGCAGACACAATTTCCTGTAAGGGGAAAATTCTCACGCATACATGTGGAAGCTTCACCGTCGTGGTTGACGGTGGATTCTATTCCCACGCTGCTTGGTTAGGTCGACCATCTGGTGTTGACGATCGCCTGGACGTCTAGTCCGCTGGTATCTATTGGATTTGAAATCCAAGAGAGTTTTTCACATGGTGTGAAAAACAAACATTCCGCTGATGCATTTCTGCTTGGCGGACAGTGGCAACGGCGCAATGCTGTGCCGTATTTATTTATTGCAGCTGGCCTTCGTAAAACTCCAAACAAAGTATTGTTTGGAGTTACGTGGTGCTTGGTTTTTCGCGCCATCTGGGTGTTTACGAGGCTAAGGAATGCGCTCCTTTGTTTGCGGTGAATATTTGGGTGATCTAATGTTTAGATCAACCGCACCACGTCCGTTGGTCGGTTAATTGTTTTAATTGTAATTCCCTGCATCTCGTGCAGATGTTCAGGGTTGCCGACTTGTGGTGCTGGCATTCACTTAGCTTGCGATTGCACACGTCGAAGGATGCATGGATGTTTCTCCTTGTTTCAGGTCGTAGGTTTTAGGTATGGAGAATTATAATTGTTGAGCTTAACCTAAAAAGCTTTGGGGACGTTCAGTTCCTTGCTTTTTGGTGTCGGTCTCAACGTTGGCTGCGAGTTGCAGGCCCTATCGTGGGACTTTGGGGCACGCGTCTGTGGGCGCGTGCAACGCTCTCAGGTAAGTAAGTTCTTTGAAGCTAGGAACCTTACCTGGGTAGAATTGTGCGTTCGTAGAACGCTACAGGGGTACTCACTGTTTCGGCGGCTGGTGTTTCTCTGCTGGCTAATAAAAGTGACTTCCGTTTAAACAGCTTTCCCAGGATACAAGAGGCTAGGAGCTGTCTGGGACTTCCCTTCAATATATTGATTTACGGGTTGAATATCCTTCCTTTACGAGTTATACGAGGGTTGCCTTTTATATTTCGGGATTAGAGAACAAAAACAAATATTGATCATCGAAGATCACTTTATTGTTTTTCAAAATATTCCCCATGAACTTCTATACACTTTTGCATGCGTTTGAACCAATTGTCGAAGCACTTTTGCCACTCTGATTGAGGTATCTCCAACACATGCATTCTGAATGCAGCAACCGCTTCTTCAGGTGTCGAAAAACGTTGACCTCTCAGTTTGTTTTTTACGTACGGGAATAAAAAGAAGTCATTCGGTGCCAAGTCAGGACTATACGGCGGATGACCCATCAAATCGATATTTTGGGTGCTCAAAAATGCAGTTGTCGCAGCCGATGTGTGAGAGCTCGCATTGTCGTGGTAAAGAGTGATCCGTCTTCGGCGGTTGGTTTTCCTGATTTCTTGGAAGACAACTGGCAAACAAATGGTTGCGTACCACTCAGAATTGACTGTTCTGCGTTGTTCTAGTGGTACGGTTGCGACATGTCCAGTTTTTCCGAAAAAACAGGCGATCATTTGCTTGGAAGTGCTTCGTGCGCGAACAACTTTTGTTGGATTTGGCTCATCTTGAAACACCCAGACAGTCGACTGCTGTTTACTTTCGGGCTCATACGCGTAAATCCACGATTCATCACCTGTCACGATGTCATAGACGTGTTTCAAAGCACCGCGACCGTATTTTTTGAGCATTTCTTTCGACCAATTGACAGGAGCCTTTTTTTGGGCGATTGACAAATTGTGTGGGATCCAACCCGAACAAAATTTTTGACAGTCAAATGTTTATGCAATATTGAATGTATGCTGGTCCCACTAACGCCTAAGGTTGTCTCAATCTCACGATAGGTCACATGACGATCTTCCAATATCTGTTCGCGCACAGCATCAATGGTTTTCGGAACAACAACTGATTTTGGACGACCTTCACGAAATTCATCTTGGAGTGAACGACCACGATTGAATTCACCATACCATCGATAAACACTGGTCCTTGATGGAGCTTCATCGCCAAAAATTGAATTAAGTTCATCCATGCACTGTTGCTGAGTTAATCCACGCCGAAAGTTGTAAAAAATAATCGCACGAAAATGTTGACGATTTAATTCGATTTTTGGGCCGAGATGAATCTTTTAAGTTACTGTAAACAACACAAATAGCGCTCGTATGTCAAAACGTTCTGAGTGCGTATAACCTCAAAAATGTCCAACTTTACGACAGAGCTGTCAATTGCCGGATTGCAACGCTAGGGTTGCCAAATCCCGAAACATAAGAGGCAACCCTCGTATATGTATAAATATATAGATGCATGTATATATAAGAAAAATTGTCACGGCTTCTTAATTTACGGCTTAAGCATTTTCACAGGGCCAGTACAATCGTCCTTCCTATGCAATAACTCATAAACAGGTTAAGTTAGTATATTTGGAAGTCTTTTATTGTTACATTCGCTTCACAAAAATTACGAAAAACGACGTTGTGTATATACAAATTTGACCATAAATAGGAAGTTTATTACTAAATAAATTCTGCTTAATTGTAACGTAACAAACTCAGGCCAGGTGCCGAAAAAAAACTAATCTGTTCACCGTAACCGCTCCCTTTTTCTTTTTTCCTTCTTCATACTACCGACCAACCGTACAGGCAACTGTCAACTATATATCTGCGCAAAAAGAACAATCAACTCTATAAAGGGGCAAAACTGTGTATCAGGTCTCTCTCTTCCTCCGTTACCTCTTTACTCTCTGGTGCCGTTGTCTCGGCGAAGAAATTCGGCCACGATCAACTCTGAAACTGATCGAAGCCATCGTCGCCGAATAGAGCTGGGCTTATACACCTGCTATGTTTATCGGTTATAATTTTTTATACCAATTTTAATATATTTTATGTATGTTTAAAAAGTGTTTAAGTGAACAAGTTTAATTTATTTTGTAAATTAAAATTGTACGTTGTGTTTTGTATTTATTTAATTTTAGTCTAATTGTATTTAAGTTTAGTTTATATTTGTTTAACCTTTACTTGTTATGTATGTCGGTTAATTTCTTATGCCTTTATCGCCGAGACAAGGGCGGAGGTTACCACGTCACATAAGGGATTTCGTTATCAACACCTTAATTAACAAAATGTCTTTAAAAACGTAGGATTACCTGTTTTAAATGGCTTGGTATGCTTTATTAATACTTAGCTAACCTTGAAAAGATGTTTGGATCATATTTGTGGATGTTTCGAAAAAAATCACGCTTTATAACTGTGGAAACTGCTCCTTTGTTTTGAAACAATGAATTCTGGCTATTTTGAAACAAACAATTTCCCGAAAGTAAATTCTGAGGTCACCCTAAATATCAAAGCGCAGGCCAAGTGGAAGAAAGTGAAAGGGTAAGGAAAGAGTGATTCGATGAAACAGGCATTTCATCCCGAGGTATACGTATTAAGCTGTAAACTTTTTGTTCAGGGACAGACGATTTGAGAGGTGATCGTTTACTTTTAGTTCGTTTGATTTGCCATCTCATAGCAAACAGACTCACGCCAGTGCAGCTCTTATAAATTGTTCAAATTTACTTTAAATATAATGGTTCAGTTCGTGATATTCTTCGCGCGCTACGTGCATTTTAGGGTCTTTAGTGGCGTTCATTTTTGCTTGAATTGCGACGTTAACAAGGAGAATTGTCAAATTACATCCAGAAAAAATGTGGTGTGCTTTATGAGGAAAATGTGAGACAAGAAGGTTGGAACAGAGACCAAAATATACCAAAAGCATTATCTCTGAATGCATCATGAAGTCTACTAGAGGCGCTGGGAGGTTGTTTTGTCATTGGGCGATACTATTGTGGGGGTTGTAGTCTTGATACCTGACATGGGCATGGATTCACTTACCCGGCAACACTTACGTCGTCAAAAATTGTTCACAGACGAAAAAGGAAACGAAAACACTGTTTTATTTGTTGTTTTTATGTTCTTTATTTTTTTTTTTTTTGCACATTATCCAAAGAGATGGTTTGTAATTTTTTGTTTTCCTTTTTTACTTAGGACTTTTTATTAATATTATTCTTTGAATGTTATAAATTGTATACAAGATAAAACACTTCTTTCTCGACACTGTGGCCGCAGTAATTAGCATTTAGACTCGAGCGGCGGTGTGACCGACCGCGTTAATGATTGAATAGCGACTTTGGTAACGTGAGTGTGTGCGACGAGGGATGATTTTATGACTCGGTGCGGCGTGACCGTCACCGATGGTGGATGTGAAGTGACTGGTTGGAATTAGGGATGGAAATTGGGATTTCTGCTTTTGCACAACGATCAGCCAATGGTTGTCGTGCTCTCTTGTGCATCCTTTAATTCCCCACGCTCATCGAGGTGGATAAGTACTGGGGTATTCGTTCGACGCCAATGGGCGTAGAAAGGATGAAGAAATCAAAAGGAAAGCACAATAACCCCAGCTTGGATTTGGTTAGTGTGTGTGTGTGTATTAATGCAGCCTCTGAGAACGATCCACTGACCTAGTGCGGTGATTGTGGTGATCTCAGAGTGCATTGAACTATGGAAAGACAGAATTGTGAAGAGGAGGAAAATGTTTTGTAGCTATTCTCCTGCAAGAAGGGGTCATTGATCCCCAGCGAATGGATTGTGTGGGGAAAGTGAAGAGGACGCCGGATTGGCTAGGGAAATATTACCGTGGGAGACAACCCCCGCTGCTTCACCTCTCAGACAGCCTTTCAAATAAAACAATTTATTGACTGGCACAATTTTGAGATCTTGGTGCACCAAGGCATTAAACAAATTGTAGAGTCCTAGCCAGGATTCATAAGAACCATCAAACGACGGCAAAGAGATGGTGGGCAACTGGGACGAATGAAAATTCTCGATTAGGTTTCGCGACAATTGGGAAAGTATTTGCTGGCTTAGATCTTCACCATTTTGCGAAGTACTCACAGGTGGTTTTGGGCAGTGGTTGGAGATTTCAGGGTGATCAAGAGCACCAGTAAGGGACGAAGATTGGTTGGTTGATGGGCTAGATGGGAGACTAAGAGGGTCGTTGTCACGAGTGCTCGCCTTGCCGTCAACCTCGCCAACATCTTTTAGTTCAGCTAAGGTGACCAATACTGGAGTCGATTTTTTGGCATGCTCGGTTAAAACTCTCACAGCGATACCGTACGCCTTGTAGTACAACTCGTCAAACACGGTCCTGTGTTCAAAAAGCTCTTCAGTGGGTTCTAGTAAACCCTGCAGAACCTCCTTAAAGGACATAAACTTATCGCGAACCGTTTCTATTTCCGAACACCTCTTTTCAACTATGAGAATATCAGTCTCGAGATTGAAATTATTTAAAAAGTTAGTGTAGTTGGTGTCGTGTCCCCCTTGAAATAATGAGTTCAGCCATTTCTTTATCTTTTGTTTTATTGTTATGATTAGTTTGTTAGTATATTCTGTTATTACATTTGTTATTAATTAATATAGTTATATTTATTCTTATTGTTAGTTTTTGTTAGTCAGTTGTTATAATTTGTAATTAATGTGTAACGTATGTTTGGCAGCACTTGCACTTTTGTTATTCATCGTTTTGTTATTAGTTATTGTTGTCATGGTTTTTGTTGGTTGTTTGTTATTTTGTCATTTTGACATTATGTTAATGAGTTTTTTCGTTTGATATTATTATTGAATCGTTTTTCGCGAAAAAGAGTTCGTTTGTGATATGAATCATAATTTTTTCTTGTAATAAAAGATTTATCGTTTTTTAACTCGTTTTCGTTTATTATGTATTTATTATGTCTCGTTCGCCTTCCGACAAACGAGTCGGTAAGTAAACAGTTGGCCAAGAACCGTTTAGCAGCAGACTGCTTGGTGATCAATGCTTTGATTTGCTTTTCGGCCATTGTGAATAATATATTAGGAAACGCGATAATATTTTTAAAACACACGAGATTATTTTGAGCGTATATAACAAGTAGGCGGAAATACTGATTAGAAAATTAGGAGTAGTTATGGTAGGTAGCCGATTAAACTCTCTCAACACTAAGTGACTCACCTGTGAGGTTACTAGGTTCTCTTTTCTGGTTTTGTCCAACGACGCTCGATCCAACGGCGAAACTGCTTGTACTTGATGATAGACAAACACGACACTGTTCAATTGGTTGGCACTGGTAGCGGGGTTTCTACACGATTAAACCCTTCAAAATTGTTTATTTATATAAATTGTTAGACGCACGACCTATCGAATTCAATCGCACTGATTCACGTAGTTTTAGAAAACGATCCGGCTCGAAGGACCAGAACATGTTGCACGGTGCGTTTACCGTACGGATTCAAATTCAGCGCGACACAAGACGACGAGAAAAACGATACATGATGAAAATGATTTGTACAGATTGTTCCTTTATTTGCTCTAATTGCACGAACGAATACTTTTGTGGTGCAAACGATTGCGAAAAATAGTGTGGACTGTACGTAAAGGTATAAAGAAGAAGAAGAAGAAAACAAACAGAAAACAAGTTTCTTTTATAGCCGCTGAATGTGTTAGGAAAAAATAGTGGTGGAACTCAGTGGCAACGAAACACTTTACATTAAGAAGAAATGGGCGGAGCATCCACGGCCGCGTGGTTTTACAGCATGTTAAACATGTGCAAAAAACAACATTTTAATGGTGAGATTACAAAACAAAAAAGATAATGAAGAAATGGATAGACAGAACTACACGGAATACAAAATATAACAATTAAGGTGGTAAACGACCAAAGAAATGAAAGAAATAAGTGTATTCTTCCCAGAACAGAAAATGTGGAAAAACCAAGCATGCTGCGACACTAAGCATGCTGCGACACTAAGCAATCTTTATTAGAAAAGGGATCAATCACAAAGTAATATATAGTGGAGATGTGCGCAGGTTCCGCGTGCTGGAAGCCTGTATCGTACGCATACCCCTTCAGCAAGGAAGGGGTTTGTATGCGATTGCGGTCTACGCACCTGGGAGCACCAACATAACCTATATATAGCAGAGCTCGAGACACCCTTTCGATGCTTACAATTGCACCTGGACAAAAACTACTTTACCCTAGGGGGAGATATGAACGCCAAGCATAGAAATTGGGGAAATCATATATCTAATGGCAGAGGAAATCAGTTGCCTGGTTAGTTAGATCAGTTTCATATTTAATATAGAACTGACCTGCTAGCTACCGAATATCGTTCGTTCCCTAGAGGTAGATCGTTCTTAGATATCTTGCTAATTGACTCACGACTGAGACTACTTAACACCAACAGACGAAACACTAACTGTTTACGGACAATTGAATACAGCAGTGACCACTGTGCATTCACGGCAGTAATGGGGCTTCCGAGCGATCTCGCAGATCTGGAGGAATTCACGATCCCACAACCCCACAACTACAGGGCAATACGATGGCCGCGGTTCACCAGATCATTAACAAGAGAACTTCGTTCGAATGAATTCAATCTGCCTGTAAACAGAAACCTGACAAATGACGAAATCGACAAATACATCCAACAAATGGACGAAACCGTAAAAGGAACAATGGACAAAACAATTCCCAAAACAAGAGTAACAGATAACATAAACATGTAAAGAAACACAACAATAAACGCACTCCACAAAAAAAAAGCGGACTGGTACCGAAACTAAAACAATTACACAGACAGTTTACAGACAGACACGACCAGGAGATAATATCACTGAAATCCCGATTAAAAAACCTCCAACAATTACTTAAAGATAATTATAGATTAGCAACAAATTTGTATTGGAACAACAGAATTCGGGCTATAAAATCTAATAACCCGAATATGTTTCCACAAATAAATAAAATATTCCGGAGAAATAATCAAAACGAGATTCAGTGTCTCCAAATTTCACGTACTGATGTAAGCAAGCAGCTGCTAACCAACATTGGCATAGATACAGAGAACGCTATCCTCAATAGTGAGCTCCTCGTGATCGAAGATCCTTTGGAAAAGGTGAACGCTGTGGGAGCTGTCTTTCAGAAAAGTACAAGGTGAATGAAAGCATTCACCGAAATCACGAACTGGAGGACAGGGTTCTACTGAATCACCTGCACCTCCGGAATGAAATTTCACTTTGGCAATCGGAGAATCCGGGTTTTACCGAATTCAGTGACGATAATCTGTCAATTGACATTAATACTAATGGTGAGGCTAATAGCCTTTTAATCACAAGGGAAGGAATCCAGAGTATCTTCGACTCATTAAGAAGCAGAAAGTCAGTGGGAATAGATGGAGTACCTAACATCGTACTCAAGAACCTGCCTCGAATGGCAATAGATATATACACGGTTCTGGTTAACAATGCGTTGAATAATGCATATTATCCCGCGCGTTGGAAAACGGCCATCATTCAGCCCATCCCAAAAAAGGGCAAAGGCTGTACAAACCCAATGAGCATGCGTTCGATAAGTTTACTCCCAAGCATCAGTAAAACATTTGAAAAGACTGTTAACGAAGCTCTGCTAAAATGGGTAAACGACAACAACATTATTCCAAATAACCAGTTTGGCTTTAAGACGGGTCATGCAACAACACATGCCGCAGCTGAACTGGACCCCGACATACAATGGAATAAATGTAGGAACCAATGCACAGGTGCCTGCCTGAGCGACTTGGAGAAAACCTTTGATACCGTCTGGATCGAAGGGTTATATTACAAACTGGTCAGACATGACATACATAAGCCTTTACTATATGTACTTTACGATATGTTAAAGGACAGGAACTTCGTGGTCAAAAGTGGTAATGTGACCTCTAATAAAACGTATAATATCAAGAATGGCTTGCAACAGGGCGCGGTACTCTCTCCGATTATTTTTAACATTTACATTAGCGACTTATAAGATGCACTTACGCAGGCTATTGCGTACGCAGACGATCTCATAATTTACAGAATAGCTCCGAAAGTTGCGATCATAAATAGGTTAATACAGCGAGACTTCAACAACGTGCAGCGCTATTGCGATGACTGGAAACTTAAGATCAACTTCCAGAAATGTGAAGCCATCCTATTTAGAACTCCATTATATAAAGCCACGAACGACACAAGAAAAAATTGGCGAAAGCTAGTTATCGTGGGACCGCATGGAGATAAACTGGAAAGCAAGAGTTTAGTTAAATACCTGGGCATCCTATTATACAGGATAGATTCGGAATTCCGCTGGTCTATCATGTAAGTAGATCATGCGTAGACGGGCGATTGTGCTACGACCGGGAAGTAACGCGCACCGAAGAAGAGCTCTTGCGCTTCAATAGGGCTATCTCCCACAGAGACCGGGACGATAGTATTAGACAGCGACAACAGTTCTGGTGGTTGAATGGCATATAAAGACCTGGATACCAAAGTTGGTATAGAATCATACTAACATCAGCTACCTTACATAGACTTAGCTTTTCTAGAATTAGGGTAGTATAAGATTTAAGTTAAGTTAAGTTAAGTGCTTTTAAATAAGATTTAAAAAAAAATTAAAGTTAAATTTTAAGAAAAAAAACAAAAAAAATTCGACACAAAGTTTTTCAAATTTTTCTTTGTTTTCCAAATAATTGTAAGTACTGCCACAAAGTTCTGGAAGACAATTCTTACCTTCATGCATCAATCCGCGGTCAAAATTCCTTACAAGAATTCTGTCCAGCTTTAGGATCATAAATCCCAAAACCCAATTCGGCACCGTCGGTTGCCAGACAAATCCCAATCTTATCATATGTATTTTCCTTAGATGAATTCCTATAAAGAAACAATTCGGTTCGCACATAATGTAGCCATCATAACTAGGGAGAATAAACATTGCGTCGCCTATTCCCAGCCTCACCATGTGTACAATAAATTCCCTTGCATACACATTGGCTGGCGACTTTTTCACCCAACGATAAACAAACCAACGCAGCTCCATACAATAAGAGCAATAGATGCTAAAACCAATTTCCTTAGCATGCACCATGTGCAAACAAAAGAACGAAGTTCTTCCGCAGGCATTCCGGCGATACGACAAACAATTCAAATTATTTCAAGTATCCCAAATGCATCTAGCAGCTAATGAGTTGCAACTTGTTTACTCAGTTGAACTCTCAGCTCATAAATTCCTGTATGTCTTTTAATTTCCCGGATCCGTCGCATGACCTCGCGGCATGAGCAAACAGAAATCTAATTAGCACCCAATGAGATCCGGCTTATTTACTTAGCCGAACTCACATCTCATTGATGCCCATTATCCCTTTCGATTTTTCCGATTCGTTCGCATGGCCTTGTCCCATGAAAGAACCAATGTTCACACATACATGCGTCCACTACGATCTTCGTTATAAGATCCGGTTACCTACCTCCAAAGAGAGACTTCACGATCCTCTTGGAATAGGAAACGCACCCTTAACTAAGAGAGCCAGTACCACTGGCCGAATTCCCTTTGCCAGCGAATTCATATCGCTGAGTCTTTACCCATCCTCTGACCGAGCTGGTCGTCCTTTCCTTCGCCCCTTGGTGCACACGGGGACGCGTTCACTCGGAGTCGGAAACTTGTGTCGAGTCGTTAATAATTTCACGATCAGTGTAGTAAAGTGCCTGTTGTGTCGAGTCATTAATAATTTTATGAACAAGGAATTAAAGCGCCTGTGGATACGAGTCCTCGGTAAATTGTTAATCAAAATTAAAAGATCATGTATTTCCCAGCAAAAAATTTACCTCAGTAAGTTGTTATTCTAAATTAAAAGATCATGTATTACCAAACAAGAATAGACTCCGTAAAATGGATCACAAACAACATCAGTGTTTTATTTTTCCTCTCTCCTTTGGGTGGACGGTGCTTTGTTGAGATTCGTGTTTGTGCGTTTCGTTCGGTTGTATTCGATGGAACTTTGTTTAGCAGTGAGTGAGGGTTGGCGGTAGAACTCTCACTGATCCAGGCGTCGCGACCTCCTACCCCACAGACTCGTACGGGATATGATGAGTGATATTATCTACTAAGGATGAATCATGTTAATAGAAGAGGATGCGTAGCGTTAACTTGGCCGAAAGTGGCCACTAAAAGTGCTGTGCCCTTATAGGAGTTACTCACTAAAATTGTGCGTAACCCATGACACGTTCATTCTGTGAATAATATCACGTCACGATTGCACCACAAACTCTTTATAGCTTAGAATTCGGGAGTCTTGATAATTGAGAGACCCAACACATGCTAAGAAGGCAAGATTGGAATACTTTTTCCTACTGCACGTCACTCACAGGTAATTTTACTTGGCCCATGCACTTCACCATGTGTGTGGAGGTGTGGGTTTATTTATGTTGGCATCAGCAAGGATGCAGGTTGCATAAAAACACCACTGATTGTCCGATGGATATTGTTTTGGCGTACACTGTTCTTCCCGCGTAATTACTTACAACTTGTGCACAACAGAGGAATGGGAAATAAAACACCGCTGTTGAAAAACACAAGAATCCAGATTGCGCCGGAGGAAATAGTTTAAATAAAACACGTTATTGGGTTCTTTGCTTAATAACACGATTTAATTTTTATTTTTAACGAAATAACTAACATTATTACATCACTGATCTTCACCAAGGGAAACTTTTAGACACGTGACCGTTCTGAATTCTGACATATAAGTTAATTGTAATTTTCACAAGACTGTCCGGGACTCTGATATTGCTTGATCGTGGGCTCCGTACCCCTTGACTCCGCTGCGTTACGGAAAAATGACTCGCGACTTTAATGAAAACTGACTCGCACACGACTTTTTGATCTTATTAAGTTCGAAGGATGAATATGGACTCTCCGTGGTGCGTGTACACTCTTCGCGTGATAAGATCTGACTCCAAGTGATGTACATTTATCAGTTCGATGCCCGCGAATTTCATCGATAAGGGAGGATTGTGTATGTGTGCGTATAGCACAAGTACGTTGCCCTTCAGCCGGGATATCGGCGACGACGAAAGTGCGCCTAAATAAACATGGGCTGGCGCAATGAATTGGTATTATTGAGATATGCGATGGAAAAAAAATCGCCGAAGGGAGAAATAGGTTTCTGTGTCTTAAATAAACAGAAACACTATTTCGAGGGCCAGAAATCTTTGATGACCTGCGCCTGAGAACGAAATAGGTTTTTTGCTTCAAGATACACAAAAACGCTATTTCAAGGGTCACGATGATATGCACATCGTGTTTACTCAGGCGTTCATGCTAATGCCATTGTAGGTTATGGACCAGCGATCGATTAATAGGATAAACACAGTGATGCTACTGTGTGTTTGTTTGTTTAACAGGGCGGAGCATCGTTAGGCATGATCTGGGGTATGATTGTGTAACGTCAATCATATTAGTGCCCAAATCCCATGATCGGTAGATAGCCGATAAAGGAAATTGGTCGCACGTGTTTCGAACTTCGGGACTGGGGCAATAAATGGTTATGAACCGTAGCAAAACCCATCGGCTACAGCTGTGTCAACAATTACGCTGGCCAGCGAGTGTTTATTTATTATAATTGGTGACAAGCCGAGCCGATGGAGATATGGTACGGTTCATAAACGGAAAAATTCAATGTGATGCATGCCTTAATGAGGTTTAACTTTCAGGTGAAAGAGAATGAAGGGTAGCCTACGCTGCCCGAAATTGCAGGTAGGTATGGTGGGTTTGGAAGGTGGTTCATTTAAGAGGATGGACGGTTCTTTGGGAATGTATTAAAGAACCGCTACAGAGGCTCGTGTGTACCTTGGACTCCACAGAGAACTGATCACCCGATACAATAAGTGCATTTAGATGTCTTGTGTTTACTTAACATAACCATGCATGATTTAACAACAAAAATCGCATAGTAAGGACTGTGGGGCAGGGGCTCACGTCTTGTTACGTAGACGATTGTATTTAGTAGGATTCCTAAAACGTATAAAAACTTTTAAGACGTTTTTCGATCACATTTTCCATCTCACCTTTCTCTGCAAACATTTGCATTTTTGCTGTTTTCATAATTTTTTTTTAAACATTGGTGAATTCTTGAGTAAGAACCTTTCAAGTGTAACAATGAACCAAATAGTTGTCAAATATAAACCTTTGATGAGTCGTTCCCAATTCCACACAGCTTACATTAAAATAAAAAAAATAAATAAATAAAAATAGCATACAAAGTCGATAAAGAAAATCAAAACTCCGTGCAACGTTTATGACGTTGGCCATGGTTTATTCCCTTAAAATTGTGTTACGGAACATTAAAGTAATTTCGGGCAGTTCTGATTCTGCAAAATCTATGTTTTCGTTAAAAAAAAAAAAAAAACAGATGAAACTGTCTGTCATCAATGGCTGAGTTTCTTTTTATTGTATATACGCCGCGGAGTCAAGACAACTCTTGAGTGTAGAAGTTTAGTACAATTACTGAATTGTAGATTGAGTCCCAAGCCCCAGTTGCCTGGTAATATACTACCGCATGGAGCTACAGGAATCGTGAATTGGTTCGGAGAAATTCTTGACAATCTTCGGAGTTTGGCTGATGGACGTCAACCCTGCTCTATACGTTCGCGTTTCCTAAAAGAACCAAAATATAATAAATTAAAAAAATTCTACTTACGCTGCGAAACAGCAAATATTCCAATGGATTATCTCTTAAAGATATGTTTGGAGTGCACTAATTTTCTCATTCAGAGTTGACTAGACCTACATAAGATAAGGAGGTTTGTAGTCCATTAATATAAATCTCCGCGATTTTTATTTGCAATGCAATTTTAAAATTGTATGAAGCGGAAATTGTTCCTATAAAAAAGGAAGATATTGATCACTGATGTAAATAATTTTACAATGAAAGGATGCCAAACAATGCCATACTAGATGCCGGTCATGCCGATATCTATACACTATTACAAATGCATAAAAAACGAATTATAAAAAGGCGTAAGAAAATATAAGAGGGAAAGCATCCTTCGAACCAAGAGTCTGGGCCCCATCGCACACAACAGGCGTGTGTTTGCCACAGGCAACAATATATGGTTCACAATGAATGCATTTGTATCAAAAGGACAATAAAATCCCTATATATACACTTCCGCTACATTTGCTTTCCTACCGTAATCGTAAAATATGTGCAACAAAATCCCTGCAAAAATTCCAGAAAATATACACAAAGGGAACCTATCATCTGCAGTCAGTATGTTCCCGCCGACTTATATCATGTACCCATACCGCCGCAAAACATTGCATTGGCCGCGTAAATACAGACGATGTACTTCCAGCTAACAAGGACACGAAGGACGATCATATAAAAATGAAAATTGTAATAATTTTGCGTTAATTCCACTTGAACGAATTCGAAACTATTTTTCTGCATAACTACCCTCTTACAGCTTAATAACCAACTAAGCTAAGGATTTAAATAGAAACCATAACCAAAATGTGGACCCTGATCTATGCACCCGATGATATCACCGAGATAATAGAAAATCTCATTTCGCTTACCCCAACATACGGCCCACATTTACAATGGGACCGGACGTGAGAACACGGGCCACTGTGTAGTCATTCTATTATGTAGGAGCAATGCATCCTTGCTGTTCGAATCATTGCCAATAGAACCACCGCCAATGACAGCGTAGTCGTTGAATGTGTGATATTTTTATTAAACTGCAGAGGATTTGTTGATTGAATTCCTGTCACACGTTTGCCACTACAATGTCGCTGGATTTCTCTAAAGAACAAAACCAAAACTCCCAACTAGAAAGGAAACGTGAAGTCAATAGATATTTCATGAGCCAGTAAACGTATCCATCTTGAGTTCGAATGCATTGGCAAGAGTTTATAGCGACCTAGAGAAAATATTGTGGATTACGAAAGGAGTTCAAACAGTAACGCTCGACTAGAGTCTTTGATTTGATGGGTTGTCCAATTGTATCTGTCGTGTGGGGAGGGGATCAAACACTTGCAACTAAAATTCTGTAGTTCATCTTCATTTTTTTATTTTCATTGTCCTTTCTCTGATCCTTTTCCTGGAAGACGACGTGCGCTATTTTTAAGTCCGTCAATAAATGCAGTGACTTTCTGTGTGTGAATTACGTTAGAAGAATTCGTTATCCCTTGGCGCATTGACGTCGCCGGAAGTAAAAGGGTGCAGATGTTCGCGGCTGAAGGACGTGTTCAAATATTGGTTACTTCATCAGAGATTGAAATATTATATTATGTTCTAGGGATTCACGATTCTAAGGAAAGGCCAACTGGGAATATTCATCCGAGTAAGGATATCTTTAATTTTAGCATCATGAAAATTGAGGAAGATGATTTAGGAGTTGGTTGCTAGACTATTTATTGAAATATTTATGATTTATTATCCCCAGTGTTTTCTTGTTTTGCATGCTCAGAGTTATCGGATCATCTTCAAAGAGCGTTTCAAATTTGTGCTAAGCTTAATATATTTATTGTCGATAACATATTATATCCAGGAAAGGATTTGGTTTTCGCTCGCGCAGACATTTCTTTCCGATCACACATCATAAATTTTTGTTTTTCCAATAACATAACCTAAATAGGAAGAGGTAATAATTATGAATTATTATTAGCAAAATATCCAGAAGGGAAACCAAACGATAGCGGTATTTGCTTGAAGACGGTACACAGAATAAGGAATTCGATCACCCAAACCATAAGCTAGGAACAAGGTAGTGGAAAACCAAAATCGACCTTACAACGCAATTAGTGGTTGGTGATCCGATAGTTAAAAATGCACGACTCTTAAAAAGATAATAATAATGCGATATAGCTCCTCATAGATTGACACAACTTTATTATTATTATTATTATTTATTGGCCTATGGGACCCGGAAGTTCATAATCACGCCGACTCGACTCCGCCATTGTTCTCTTTCCTGTGCGCTCCCCTTACACTTTTGGCCATCCGATCCGATCTCCTCAAGATCAGACCTAACATTGTCCTCCCATCTCCATCGCGGCCGTCATGTCGGTCTCTTTCCCGTTGGTTTACCGTCAAGAATTCTACACTCCTATCATCGCCCATTCGCGCCACATCTCCGACCCATCTTAATTTCCGCGACCTGATTACTCTCACTATTGTAGGTTTGCGGTATAGCTCTGCCAATTCGTGGTTGTGGAGTTTCCTCCATTGTCCTGCCTCCTAGTCATATTTACCTTCAAAGATACCCCTTAGAACTCTACTCTCGAATACGCGGAATTTGTTTTCTTCCCATTTTGTGAGACCCCATGTTTCGCATCCGGATAGAGAAATCGGCATGATTATGGTTCTATAGACACGGAGCTTTATGTTACGTGACAGCAGTTGGGATTTCAGGAGTTTACTGACTGCGTGCAAACTAGCATTGCCGGAATGCAGTCTTTTGTTAATTTCCTTCGACATATCGTCACTGGCCGTCAGTGTCGTTCCCAGATATTTAAATTCTTTAACTTTTTCAAATATCTTGCCTCTGACGTTTGTATGTGTTCCCTGGGGTCCACCCACTCTCACCGTAATCATGTATTTTGTTTTGTCTTCATTTGTTTCTAGGCACACCTCTTCTCCCGCTTGCATGATGATTTCACTGTTTTTACTTACAGTTCCAAATGATCGCCCAGAACAGCTATGTCATCCGCATATACGAGCACTTGTGTGACCCCATTCAGGGATGATGCGGTCATGTTGTGTTCTTGTACCTTTCTGATTACATACTCGAGCACAAGGTTAAAAAGACACGGTGATAGACCATCTCCCTGCTTTAGTGCGTCCCGGATTTCAAATGGTTCTGAGAGGTGGTTTTCTATTCTGACTCGCCCTTTGTTTTCGTTCATGCAAATTTAAATGATGGCGGCATATTTTTTTGGGACTCCCAGCTCAACTAGAATATGGTAAAGCCTCTGCCTTGCGACTGAGTCGTAGGCTTTTTTGAAGTCAACGAAAAGTTGGTGAATCGTTTCTCCGTATTCCCACTTCTTTTCCAGTAGTTGCCTTATTGTGAACATTTGGTCGCTGGTTGACCGGTTCCTACGGAATCCGCATTGGCAGTCTCCCAGTATTTCTTCTGTATACGGTGTGATTCTCGCCAGTATGACATTTGTTAGTATTTTGTATGTGGTTGTGGGCAATGATATTCCTCTGTAGTTTTCGCAGTCAGATCTGTCGCCTTTTTTGAAACTGGGGACGACTATTGACGCTTTCCATTTTTCCGGAGTGACTTCCTTATCCCATATTGTTTTAATCAGTTGGAGGATCTTTCAAGCGGTTACCTCCTCCATGCTTCACAAGCTCTGCCGGTATGCAGTCGACTCCAAGAGCCTTCTTGTTGATCTGAGGCTCGGCTGTATCTACGTCTGGTGCGTTTATTTGTGGTTGATGGGTGCGCATGTCGAGCTGGTTTTCAAAGTACTGCTTCCATCTTGTCGCGATATTGTTTGTTTCTGTCACCAAACAGCCGTTTGCGTCTCGGATTATTTTGGCTCTCCTTCCGTAGCCATTTTTAATTGAGTTTATGCCGGTATACATACCTCTGATGTTCTTTGCTCTGACATTGTCTAGGATTTTTTCGATCCGAGTCATCTCCAATTCGCGTGTTTTGCATTTGAAAAGTCTCATTGTCTCCCCCCGAATTGGATCTATCTGCATTGGCTTCATCATATCTTTCTAAGTAGATCACTCTGAGGCGTTTACGTTCTTCGATCTTCGTCCTGCACTCATCGTCAAACCAAGGTTTAGACTTAATGGTTTTATTAGATGCTAATACCTTTTGGGCTCTTTGTTTGATAGTGTCTCTGATCAATCCCCATTTAATGTCGACACTATTGGCTTCCTCTTCCTCACGTCTTGATATTCAGTCCTTTTGCGCAGGTATTATCTTTTCAATGTCGAACTTTTTGCTCGTCTCCCGTGACTGTCCATGTAGGTTTGCTGAGAGCCGACTCCTGATTTTGCCCATCACTAGAAGATGATCGGAGTCGCAATCTGCTCCTCTATATGGTCTTACGTCAAGGATATTCGAGTGGTGTCTTTTGCCTATGAAGAAGTGGTCTATTTGGTTACGCGAGTAATGGTTTGTGGATAACCGTTGGAACCAAGGGGTCACAACACCAAGAAAAGCACGAATCAAAAATTCGTTTGCATCAAACAATGAGATTTTCTTTTGTTCTTTTAATTTAAAACACGGAGTCTTTCTTTTATTTCGTTTCCACTATTTCTTCTTTATTGTCACCAATATAATTCTCATTCTCACAAGTATTTTTATTACATTTGCTTATCATAAGGAGTTCGTTTTCTCTAACCTATTTATACATTTTTTTCGAGTTATGTATATAATTCACTTACTTTATTGAACACTCAACTTTTAGTTCTTATACTTTAACATCTGGATAAGTTCTAGCATTTAAGCATAGCATTTAACTAAATTCACTTTCTTCCTTGTCCAATTATCTTCTAGTTTTTACTCTTCAATATCTTAACAAATTTCTTTTATTTATAATTAACTGAATTCACTCTCTTCTTGGTTCAATTAGCTTTTAGTTTATACTCTTCAATTTCTTAACAAATATCTTTTATTGGTAATTAAATGAATTCACTCTCTCTTGGGTTCAATTAACTTTTTGTTTATACTCTTCAATATTTTAACAAATATCTTTTATTTATAATTAACTGAATTCACTCTCTCCTTGGTTCAATTAACTTTTAGTTTATACTCTTCAATTTCTTAACAAATATCTTTTATTGGTAATTAACCGAATTCACTCTCTCCTTCGTTCAATTAACTTTTTGTTTAGATTCTTCAATATCTTAACAGATTTCTTTTCGAATAACTAACTGACTTCACTTTATTACTTTAACCGATTAACTTTTGTTTCTTATACTTTAATATCTTAACAAATTTCTTTACCAGACTCTCCCAGAACTCAGGTTTCGCTTTTAAATTCACCGTTCCACACTATGACTAACCACCGATTGCCACTTAATTGCTTCCTGTACATTCTTGATACCTCGGGGTCAACACTTCCCGATTACGACAATGCAATTCAATTTTAATTGCCCCAATTTCCGATTATTGGCTTTTGATTCCCAATTGCTTCAAACTGCTACTTCTTCATTGGCTTGCATCACACTTCCGTATCCGCAGTTGCGAATTGACCCAATTAATTATTTCGTACTTGATTGTGCTGGAACATGCAGTTTAAACGTTTTTGCAATTTAATTGTTCCGCAATATGCCGTTAATTGCTTTTGCATTATTAGGCAATCGTTTTGGCATATGCAATTGATGCATTATCGTACCGGGGGGGTTATTCGAGTTTAGAATCGGCTGGCTTTTCTTGGTTTAGGTGAATCAATGACCTTGTGAACATCATCTTTATCTATGATGTCACTGACACTCCTAACACGCGTTACGCCGCCGGGTGATATCCATGTGGCTTTATGTATTTGCTTGTGCGTACACATCAACAGATCTTTTAAAGCTTGGCACGTAATAATTCGAATTCCATTATCATTTCAAACGTCATGTAGACTTTCTTTACCTATAGTTTGTTGGAAGATATCCGCCTTTCCAATTTTCGCATTGAGGTCCCCGAGGAGGATTTCAACATCGAATGGTGAGATCCCATCAAATACTTCCTCTGGGGTCTCGTTGAGCATGTCCTTCGTTTCTTCGTCCATAGATTCTGTTGGGGCGTGTACGTTTATAAATACATAATTGTAAAATGGGCACTGTATTTTTAGTAAAGACATTCGGTCAATAATAAATTTCACATCTTTTACATGGGGCGTAATCTTCTTGCTTATGATGCAGCCGGTTCCGTGGTTAGGTGTATGGGTACCTCCACACACCAGTGTAAATCCGTTGGTTTCGATTACTTGATGTGGGAGTCGGACTTCCTGAAGCGCGACGATGTCCATTTTATATTAGTTTCCGTTTTCTATGACCGTCTGTATCGCGCCTAGATTATAACATATAACGCTCTAACATTCCACGTACCGACGCGTATATCCCCCTTTTTCCGTTTTTCCCTACGTCTTCTTTTTGCCGAGTCTATATTTTCTTGATTATTTGTTCCCTTATGGTAGTGTTACAATATTTGCACACGAATAATATATTTATTAATATTGTGAAACAGTACTTACGTTCAGTATGACCAGATAACGCTTTAGGTGGTTCTTAGAAGGTGAAGCTGGTGCTTTTACGTCACTATTTAATCAGTTCACCCACGACGCCTAAAACACCCGTAGATACAGTTCAATGTATGACTGTTCATCAAATCAAAATGGTGCAGCTGAACGGGTGTCTAAATTACTGACGCGTCGTGACTCCACAAGGCTCTTCAAACACCAAAAGAACAACACTAGTGATTCGGGAAGGAGGTCCTGGCTGCGGCTTTCGAAACTCTTGAAATCAATTTAGTTTTACTTTGAAGAATGTTTATTGTCGTTATTTTCGTGCTTATAGGATAAATTTATAAATGAAATTTTAGCTTGGAACGGACGGCACGCAATGACTTCAATTTTTAATAATAAATTATATGAATTAGTATTCTGAGCCACTGTTTGACTATGGATTCGGCCTAAGGGACTTGACTCCCAACAACAACGTCGGCGACACTACACCGCTTCTCACTCGGCAACTTCGACCAATGCGGCCTAGCACTCACACGCAACTCCCTGCTTTTCCAATCGTTCGATCGCAGGAAAATCTCTTTCCACGTTAACCAAAAGGCTACGTCGTACTTTCCTTTTGCGCTGATCTCACTTAAGATCCTTTGTATTACGATCTCTTTTGTGAACCAGTGCATCCTTTGTCTGATCCTTAGGTAATTTACCTTGGATCGACAACCGTCTGGAAACCCTTAAACATTACCTGGGATTTCCAGGAGTGTGCAGACCTCATACTTATTTTTACTGGGCAACGGTGCCAAAGATATTTTTGTATCTTAGTGGTATTGTTGTCCACCGAATCTATTTATGGTCGGCGTCCCTTGTTCCATTTAGGAAATGTTTCCTTGAATGGGATTAAAGAAAACGGTGACGCCATAGAGTACGTGTGTACTCGATGGTTTTATTATTTTAGCGATGCTGCTAAGGAATTTTTGTGTTTAATTTTTTTGGGCTAATTAATGAAGTTGGGGGAATTCACATTATGCGATCGCAAATTGAATTAGTTTGGCCCGGTATGCATGTTTTTATGGGGGAGTTTAGTACGTAACAGTAGTGTCGGCTCATCACACCTACGCCTACCGGGTTTTTCGTGAGATTGTTTGTTGTATATTGATCATTCATTTCGTGGGAACACTCTGGGGTTTCAAACAGTCCGCCATATCAGAGCCCCTCTCTGATACCAAAATCAGTGACCTCGTTTTGAGGCTTGGGTAATTCTCGGAATGCTGAATTAAGAAGTGCATTCGGAGAATGGGGAATGGAGAGGGTTCAAAGCACACTTTTCACTGGATGGAAACTATTCCCAAGCGACTTGCCTGTACTTTTTAATTATTAAAGGGGAACTTTGGCTTGGAATCTAGTTTTCCATTGGAATGTGCAAAAGTAATTTGAAGATGGACTAAACTGCTTCTCTACATACAAACAGCGTCGTCTACCCGCGTTTTGATGTAGTTAAACAGCAGAATGAATTGATGATATCAGGTAGGATATGTGGGATTTAGGGAATCGGTTTTTTTTTCTGATAAAAACGACGCGAATCAGCCCAATGATTCAAGGGGCTTTAATTATGCACTACTACTTATGTACACTATTTTATTTGAATAATTTGTTAATATTGAGAAGCAGGTTGGGCGTATTTACTACTCAACACAGTTATGTCGGGAAATGTGGAAAATTCTCCCCAGTATAGATTCAGCTCGTCTAGGTGGCGATCGAAAAGACTTGAGGAGATAAGAATACTCCTTTTGATTTGGTATTGTTTATATTGCCAACATTAACAATAACTTATTAAATGTGTTGGGTTTACACAAAATGAAAATAAATAAGTATGGAAGGGGTCTTTGTATCTCCAATTACTAAAAAGCGTGATAAAATAATTGGTTAAAAATGAGGTCCAGTATCGGATAAAAAATTAATAAATAAATAGATAAAACATAATGATTAGATACTAACCAATAGTGATCAACGAAGTAAAATACATAGACATTAAAGGAAAAAAAAAACGGATTAATTCACCAATCAAATTATATCCTAATCCCTTCGAGAGAGGACTTACCACTCGACCGAGCTTAATCTGCTCCCCCTTAAACTACGACGATATCAAAGAAACAAAACCTTCCACCAGAAAAGCCAGCGTGGAAGATGGTAAAATGTCATCACGTGCCAGTACTCGCATCATTACCCACAACATTACTGATGAAACCCAGCCTCAAAAAGCGTGCAGCGGGGCGCTTAAGATACACTCAAGGGATTTCAGTAAGAAAAAAAACAATTCGGAATTCCCAGCCGAAGAGCAGGTCAGCAACACAATTCGTGGTAAAGCAAAGTGGCCTACATAATCTGAGCCAGAGAAAAAACACCACCAGAAATCAGCCCTCTATAGTAAAGAGAGTCGGAATAAACCACCATAAGAAAACTAACCGAACGGACGCCTTGAATTTTCGTCGGTTTACCACGCCATCAAGCAACGAGGATATCTCAAGGTAATACAAAAAATGTAGTACCAACCAGCAGCAGTAGGGACAATAACCGCTTATAGATCCTTGCAGACATCTCGATCATCAGCTGGAGGGACAAGTGAGCACCGAAGAAAGAACAGGAACACAAGAAAATATTATATTGTCCTCCAATTGCAATTTATAACTCTGAAGTGAAACGACTTTTTGAGAATGTGAAAGTCAAAGCCCCGTCCCTCAATCTTAAGATTACGTACGCCTCGCACTCAAAAAGGAAACTGTATGTAAATGACCTCGTAATTTATGGGCTACTCATCAAAATCCTCAACGCCGACATAAAGGCCCACTCCTTTACACCCAAACAAAACCGGACTGTCAACCTCGTCTCAGGAAATCTTACTTCTGACTCCGATCTCGGTGAAATCTTGGCATAAATAGAATTAATATGTCCAAACACACAGTCGAGAAAGTCACGATTGGAAAAACGTATGCCCTAGCGACTTAATATTCTCCATGATTTATTCGTAGTGAGTTTATTCTCCGGTAAAGTACTTAAATTATAATACGTGGACTGGACTGTAGGAGGGCAACTGTCACGGATGAAATAGTCCTTAAGAACTGTGCTCCAGAACTATCGCCGGTACTTGGCAGACTCTTTCGCTTATCTTATGACCGAAGGCCCTTTCCTGGGTGCTGGAAAAGCGCTCAAGTTTAACCAAACCCAAAAAGAAGAAAAAGTGTCTCCGACAAAATGACCGCCCGATAGCATTAGTGTCTATGTTATCTAAGGTAATGGAATAGGTCATCAATGCCGAGTTAATTAAGTATTTGGAGTCCAACGGATTCTGAATGATCGTCAATACGGATTCCATGGCAGGCAGTCCACGGGAGACGTTTTGACTCTTATAACCGATATATGGACATCTGTGATTGAGGGGCACGGTGAGTCCATGGCGGTCGCATTGGATATCTCCAAGGCTTTTGAATGCGTCTGGAACCGGCCATTGCTGAGTAAGCTTCGTTCATATGGACTTTCCCAGTAGCTTTGCGAGTGGACGAGCTACCTCTAAAATCGATCGATCCGAGTTGTTGTTGACGGGGAGTGTTCGGATCTGCATCCTGTTAATTCTGGGCTGCATCAAGGTTCTATATTGGCACCAACCTTGTTCTTGCTTCACATAAACGATTTGTTGGAATCAACGGATAATAAAGTGTTCATTTGTGCTGATGATAGTGTGGTGTATATTAGTTGTTGCGCCAAATATGGGGACGGGTTCACTAACATTCCACTGAATTCCGCCTAAAACCGCTCACAAAATGAGGAAAGAAACGCTGGGATATTGTTTTGGAATTTTGCTTTTTATTGTTTTCCTTTATTATTATAGTACATTAATTGAATCGGTTACACACAACTACGGTAGAACACTAAAGCACTGATTGCTTTTATACATATATATATCGCATTTGTACACTCGGAGAGTTCAATAAAAGCCGCATTCTGTTTAGTCATCAATAAAACTTGATTTATCACAATATAGTTAAATGTACGTAGGGAAAAGGGTCACGATACACAATAACTAGTGGGAAAAACTCGATTTTGAAGGAATTTGAGTTGATCTTCATATGCGATTAAACGACTCTCACGACTATAACTGCGCAAAAACCTCCACGGGTGCCTAGTTGGGCGACTAAAATCTGACTGACTTTCATTCGCTGCAGACAGAAAGACATCGCAAAGAAAAACCGTAAAAGGGGAGGAGCTGCACGATCAACTCGAGGCAGTCAATCGTGATTGGACCGGGGAATATGGCATACATTTCGCATGTATGTGTATGCATCACATACGATCGTCCGGTGATCGAGGATGGATGCGAGCGTCGCAACTGCATCTCCTGCGTATACAAACAATGCATGGGCCTGCGGCTGTGTACACAATTGATTGTGTAATACTTGCCGGCAACCGAACCATCTGGGGTAAAAGCAAAACAAACCGAAGATCTGGTCACCCTAGGAGAGGCCATAAATCAACATTTGGGTTGATGGACGTGAAATTTCCCAGGTCCGCCGACGGTTGGCGGCCGTTAATAGGGAATTGGTATACCATAAACGATCTGTGGTGTGAATGCTATGTTTTGGTATTGCAACGAATATAGGGTGCAGCCATTGCCAGATGTTAAAAGTAAACACTTGATGGCCGCATCCAATTCGTTGCTTGTTTGCGGTCCCTGATCGGTGGAGACCGATAATAGGAAACCAGCTATTGCTGGTAATTGGTGAATGTTTGCTTTGCATCAGCCGAAACCTTGTCGGCGGTGGCAAACTGATGAGACCTGGTAGCCGCATGCTAGGGGTGCCATGGACAAACAATAAAAACGAGTAATCTAGGAACTCCGTGTTGATTTTGTTTCCATGGCATAAGGTCATGGGAACGAGATGCACTGGGTGCAATGCATGCCCGAGGGTGAAATTTTCGATGCCACGGCTAGGTGATAATCTTTGCCGTGGACTTAATGTTTTCAGGTATGGTGGTGGAGAAAAAGGGGTTTGGAGAAAACCCCCAAAGAAAGGTAAGCTGCCTAAAAGGTATTTATGTCAGTTATCCTTTGGGGTAACTGAATTAATTCCAGCAATCTGGCTGGCGGTTAATACCGTAGCAAGGTTACGTAACCTTGCAAAAAAAAAAAAAAAAAAAAAAAAAAAAAAAAAAAAAAAAAAGTGCAGTTGATATTTGTCAGCCGTAAAGAAAGGTTGAGAATGATTTGTTATGGAGCAGCTAGCGTCGCAATAACGTATTAAGTTTATTAATTATTAACTTTAAATAATTGTTTGTTATTGTTGTTTAAATAATAATTAGCGCTAAAGCAGATTTCGGCTTGATTGACTTTGTAAATAAACAGAATAGTCGCAATTGGGAAATCTTAAAAGCCAGTTGTACGTGAATTATAAGTGAGTTGTTTTTGGAAAGTCATAACAGTCAATCAAAAAAAATAAAAGGTCCACGCTCTTCCCTCACACCGAGGAAGCACGGCGTCCGGACTACAACAAAAATTTGCAAATGAAAAATAAGAAAGGTAATTAGAATCTAATAACGTAGGCGACGTGTAGCATGCGCAACATGTAACAGTTCATCTCCTGACGGCGCGAACATCCCTGCATCGTATTTCGTTCCGTTACAGAGCGGGGGAGCTGTCGAATTCCCTCCCCGCGTGAGTGTTCCCAGAGCGTTACAACCTGCCACTGTTCAAAATAGAACTGCAACAGTCATTTAGTGGCATCTCGGGGCGCTGTGTTGGCGCTATAGGTTCGCCTCTCCCGAGAGAAATATATTATAAAAATATAAAAAAAGTTCAGTTTTGTATATCTAAAGATAAAATATATATTGATAATAGTGGCATATCATCATCATCGGCACTACAACCGGGATCCGGTCTTGGCCTTATTTAACAATTCTCTCCACCGGTCGCGATTTCGAGTCTATGTCATCCAGTTTGGCACTCCCAGGCTCTGAGCGTCCTATTCTACGCCATCCCTCCATCGCAGACAAGGTCTGCCACGCTATCTCCTTCCATACATCCTGCGACAAAGGACTTTCCGGGCAGGCTCCTCGTCGGTCATACGAGCTAGGTGTCCCGCCCACCGGAGTCTACCGAGCTTGATTTTTCTTACAACATTAGCTTCAATGTAGATAGTGTACAACTCATGGTTGTAGTGTCTCCGGAATCGTCCTCCTTCACATACCGGGCCAACAATTCTCCTTAAGACCTTCCTCTCGAACGCGGCTAAGAGTTCAGAGTGCCTTTTATTAAGCATCCAGGTCTCGGATCCATACATGAGTACTGGTAAGACCATGGTCTTGTACAATAGTAAATAGTGGCATATATCACAAACTAAATTGTGAATTGAATTTGATTAGAGACAAATATATGTATTAAAAGAACAAAAGGAAAAGTCTTGTCAATTAAAACATATAAATGGGACAACCACTGTGCCGTCCGAAGGAGGAAGCACGGTGGTGCTCATAACACTTCCATTATATTTTAGTATATCTGTCCCTTGATTGGGGAAGGTATGCTGCATCTTTCACCAGGCTCGATCACAGTTAGTTTTACATTCTTTATTACCCAGCTTCAATTTTCGTGCCATATGTTTGAGTTGAGTAAGATCTGGTTGGACAACCATCCACGGTCATTTGATAATGCAAACGTCCACTACGAAAGGCCTGTATATATATGGTATTAAACAGAATTAGAATTAGGTAGGCAACATTTTCCGTAAAGATCTTCCATGCCTAGATATATGTATGTAAGTAAGCATGGGCACTGCACCTCGAATTTCAGCTTGGCATCGCAATTATTTTGTGTTGTATATAAATGAAAAATTGTTATGTCTCTATTAAATATATACATACATATATATATATATATATATATATATATATATATATATATATATATATATATATATATATATATATATATACGAATTCATTGCCTTGTTGCTGAACTTAAAGTCTACATTTGCAGATATATTTTATCAAGACAGTGGTCTTTTCAAAATCACTTCTGTAACAGAAACTACTTCTTCTACCTGTGTGTAGTGATACAAGGAGCTGATTGCTGGAAAATGAATGTTCAGGATCATTTGGAATTTATTTAAGTTTTTATTCTTCTCACGTACCATAAGTATGGATTGTGAAGTATTGAATGTAATTTTCATCGACAGTCTGAAAAGGACGTTTTAGACCAAGCCTGAAATGGATTTCTTGTCAGTTTTATTTCAACATTGCCACATATTTTAATTCCCTACCTCCTACCTACCATAAGCTTGGTCATATTGGAATGTGCAGTCCTTTTGGTAATCTGCTGCCTTCGGATGTAATAGTAGATTTCAACTTATGAGCAGGACATTTTCAATTTCACAGAAGCATAAGTGCATTCATCTAGGAACGCCTTTTGTTCTGGTAATATTCATCACTGGCACATGTGTGGGGGTTCTCTATACCACATGGAGAATCAACGCACAAATCATACCCTATTTCGACCGCTTTCAGCGCGTCATTTCTACCCATTCCCCGTATAAGCTATTCCACCTGTAAAACATGTTAAACGGACGCATACCTACACTCATTATCCTATGCAGATAATGCATAATTGAGTCTAAACTCAATTATGCATTATCTGCATAGGATAATGAGTGTTAGCTACCCTTGTGCCGTACGGCAACCCCATTTCGCTAACCCATGAGATTTCCACAGGAAATCGCATCATGTCGGTTAGCAACGGCATAGTCTGATCAAACGACGCGGTTGCTTAATCTTGCGACCGCTGGGGAAATTATCAAAGCATTTAAGTTAGTTCCCATCATCAGATGTCCCTAGCCAAGTCAGCGCCCGTTTCACTTTCTCCAGACACTTCATTCGCTGGGGATCAATGCTCTTGTAGGGGTTTCTCTATCCTATAGGAGAAAAAGCCCACAATTCCAACCACAATACCTACCCATTTCCTTGATAAGTTATTTACCTGTAAAACATGTCAAAGGGACGCATAGCTAAACTCATTATTCTATGCAGATAATGCATAATTGAGTTTAGCTACAATCAACGACATACGGCAACACTATTGCGCTAACCATGGGATTTCCACCGGAAATTCCATTCGTATTGGTTAGCAACAACCAAGTCAAACCAAGCGACGCGGTTGCGTCATAGTCCATAGGCTTGGGTATTTATCGAACATTCCACAGAATGGTATTATATCCCCAGCCGACGCGGCGTCCTATTGACTTTTCCCAGATCACCCATTCGCTTGGGATCAATGATCTCTTTTTGCTGGTGGATAACCTTAGCTAGTTTTTCCTCTCTCTCGTATTTCTGTCTTGCTATAGTGCGATGACCTAAGAGATTATCACTAGGTCAATAGACCAGCCGTATACACGTCACTGACGCACACACACCTAGCCAGATCAACCCTGGCTTATTGTGCTTTCCCTTTTGATTTCTCCATTCTGGCTACGCCCATCGACGTCGAACGAATACACAAGTACGTTTCGACCTGGGTGAGTGTGGTGAGTTGGGGAACGCACAAGAGAGCATGATTACCATTGGCAGATCAATGTGTAAAATCACGATTTCCACCCTAATTCAGTTAGTCACTATTCAACTACCCAAGGAGCAGGTCACGCGCACGGAGTTAAGTTTAATTAACCGATTTCTCACCAGTAGAATATTGTATTTGCGCAAATATTGCCTAAACATTAGTACTAGTTAAGACGAAACGCGAAATTTGTTATTTAAATTCATTGCTTATGGAACAACCGGTAACGTTGCGATAAAATAATAAGTGTATTAATATAAGTTAAACCCAATTAAATTAAAATAAAGAACATTAAAATAACAACATACAAAAAGTGCTTTCATTCATTCTTCCCTTGGTGAACAATTTTGCTGTGGACAAGTGTTTGGGGTAAAAGTGGACACCGTGCCATACGCTGGCAACAATACATTTTTCAACACAACATTGGTGACTGGACGAGGAACATCAACGCAACCTTCAACATTCAACATAATTCAACAAAAGACAGTGCCAGAGTGGAAAATAATTTAAAAAAGACATTAAAAATAAAGTAAATTTACAAAAATTTTTTCAAAAAAATTCCAATACAAAGTGTCAAAACATAAAATTGTTCCAAACAAAAAACCTTCTGATTAATTTAAAAAAGACATTAGAAACTAAACAAATCGAAAACAGTTCAAAAATAAAATAAAAATAATTCAGTGAAAATAAACAAAATCAGTTATTTAAAAAAAAAAAGACAATCAAAAAAATTCAAAAATCCAAACGTTCAAAATTAAACAAAATTAAGCAACAAAATTTCAAAAACCAAAACAAAAATCAATAGACAATTTAACTTCAACGAAAGACAGTAAAAAAATTAAAAAATTTAAAGACATTGGAAAGGGCAAGTAGAGCCCCAACACAGCTTTACTATTACTCAACGTCAAACATCTTGGTCAAATCATCACATCTGGAAACACCACGGCGACGCCAACCAATACCGCCCACACCTCTAAAACTCACAGCGTTGGACTACAGGTTTTTCTTTTATTCTTGCATTTCAAAAGTGGTTATTTTCATTTTTAGTGAGCTCCCTCTGAGCCATCAGACATTAAATTTTAAAAGAGAATAGTAATAAATATTAATACGATATACAAAAGAAAACCAATATGATCATACATATTATAATTATTATCATTATTATATTTTAAAAAAGCAGCAACTTTCTAGGTGTTTTCCTATATTTTTTTTTCTAAAAGTCGATATTAAGTGAGAGTGATAAGACAAAAATTCAAGAGTTTTTGAATTTGCTAATTAAAAAACGAGTAATTGTGAGAATAACTCATTTATAATTTTGTACGACGTGTTGCGTCAACTTTGGCTTATAATATTACTTCTCCAAACGTATCGCTGTTTCAGTCCTAGCATTTGATACAAGATAAAAGGTCACGATTTGACATTCATTAAAAATTAAATTAAAGGACATTTGTTTCTTTTGTTTGTCGCTGTCCTCGACAAAGTAAGACATCCGAGGATATCTTAAATTGATAATTAAAAATAAACAACAAATAAATTAAGATAATATTAAGTAGTCCAACAAAAATTTCAGTAAATAATCATTGAATTGTCGTATTATTTACATAATTATTGAAATAAGAAAGTGAACTGGAGTAACAAATTTCAGATTTGTACTGAACTTACTTAATTTCAGGGATATAGTACATAAGATAAGGAGAACTAACTTAGTTTATGTTTCTTTTTATTGCACTAGTTGTTTTCATATAAAAAATTATATAAACACATAATTTCGATTCTTCGCCAAAAAGAAAAATTACTAATTTATCGAAATTCAGACATAATTAATATAAAAACCTCGGCAATATTCACGTCATCACCGGACTTTGAACGACTCACGCGCCCTCTTTGCGTATTTCCTCGACTTCCGCTGACGCATCCTAGACTCAATCGAATCTCTTGCGGCTCCTTTCGACTCTCGCGTCTACTTTTCGTCTCTTGTTTTCTCACGCAGACACAACGCGACCTCTTCCTAACTCCCTCACGACCGGCTTATCCTTACAATTCGGCACCACAATGCCCACCACCCGAGCCGGTACATCCCAACCGGCGCAAGCGCGACCTCAATCCCCCGCTTTCCACGACGCTTCCAGCGACAAATTGCCATCCCACACACAAAGCGTAAAGCTCCCTCCGTTCGACGAGGAGGATCCAGAGCTTTGGTTCGCCACAGCTTTGGTTCGCCACTGCACCTCGAACCGCTCTCGTAGCTTCGACTCAGCTACCCTCCTCATCCTCTAGAAGGCACACTGGCCTTAATCTGAACCCAACCCAACAAACCCTCGACCGCATTATCGGCGATTCCCAGCCAGACAACCCTCCTACTCAGGTGTCACTACGGCTGACCTACTCGCGCTTCAAGCCTCATTCCGCCGTGAATTGGATCAAGTTTGTGCGAGGTTCCAAAACACACAACGAGGCGCACAGAACCGCCCAATGAACCGGCGGCAACCTCCACAATATACATCCCAGCGGACTTCTTTTCGTCGCCCACCTCCACGGCCTCCTCGCGACGAACCTGCCACCAGGCAAAATCCGCCCAACAATGCCGTCACACGCGCTTGGTGCGCCAACCACCAACTGTACGGAGAGCGTACAACTAATTGGAGGGCACCCTGCGGTTGGACTCGACCAACCAACAACCGGCGTCAGTCTTTAAACTAATTTTGCCGACCGACACCCCTGCACAACCGGCCGGCACCGCATCCATAAGACGCCTTACGATCAGGGACTCGAGACTGAATATCAATTTTACCGTCGATACCGGCGCTGATATCTCGGTCCTTCCGCGATCGTTCGCCCCACGCAACCGCGTGCCCACCGCCTTACAGTTGTCAGCAGCAAATAATTCTCCGATACGCACGTACGGAAGGAAAAAGCTGACACTCCATCTGGGTCTCAGAGATCCAATCACACACCAGTTTGTGATTGCTGGTGTTAACGAACCCCTAATAGGTTCCGACTTATTAGGAAAACACAATCTGTTGGTCGATTCGACACACAACAGGCTAGTAGCCCACACCGCACCTTCCTTGCCCTTGTCGACATCTCCAGCGGTAATACCCAGGGCCACACCATGTACAGACCCTATCCAAGCTATGGTACAGGAATTTGCCAATACGATAATTCCTCTACCTAACCAGCGACGACACAAGGCGAATGTGTTTCATCACATCGAGACACGGGGCCCTCCAGTAAGCCAACCCGCACGTCGCCTGGCTCCAGAAAAACTACGAGCAGCACACGCCGAGTTCGACGAAATGATAGCACAAGGTATCTGTCAACCATCAGACAGTCCTTGGGCAAGCCCACTCCATTTAGTTAAGAAACGTTCCGGGGAGTGGCGCCCATGCGGGGATTACAGACTGCTGAATGCAGCAACAGTCCCCGACAGATACCCCATTGCACACCTATATAATTTTTCCTATGAATCACGAGGGTGCAAAGTCTTCACCACCCTGGATCTCACCAGGGCTTACCACCAAATTCCGGCGGCACCTGAAGACATCCCAAAAATGGCAGTCATTACTCCTTTCGGACTCTTCGAGTTCAAAGTAATGACTTTCGATCTCAGGAATGCCGCGCAGACATTCCAGAGATACATCGACTCGACTTTACGTGGTCTCAATTGCTGTCATGCTTATCTCGATGACATTCTCATCGCCTCACGAGACCACGTTGAACACAAGCGCCATTTACGACAGGTCCATGAGCGCCTCCGTGAATTCGGTCTTGTTATCAACCCAGATAAGTGTCAATATGGCAAAGAGCAAATCACATATCTGGGCTACATTGTTGACGATCAAGGCATTCGCCCACTTCCAGACCGCGTGGAGGCCCTCATACAATATCCACCCCCAACCAACATAAGCGAGCTCCGACGTTTCCTCGGAATGCTCAATTTTTACCGACCAACCCTTAAAGACGCAGCCCAAACCCAGGCTCCTCTGACTGAATTTCTAAAAGGAGCGAAGCGCAATGACAAGCGCCCAATTCCATGGACAGAAACTTCGGACCGTGCGTTCCAACTGTCCAAGGAGCAACTGGCTAACGCCACACTACATATAATATCCGATACCCCTTAGAGGGAGCGGTTTTGTCTATTCAATGCGATGCATCGGATTCCGCAATCGGAGCAGTCCTACAACAAGATTTCGAAGGCCAACCGGAACCGCTCGGTTTCTTTTCCAGGAAACTGAGTCCCACGGAGTGGCGATACAGCGCCTATGACCGGGAATTACTGGCGATCTATAGCGCCATTAAATATTTCCGTCATATGGTAGAGGGTCGCTCGCTTTCCGTGTATACAGACCACAAACCTCTGGTCTTTGCGTTCCGGAAAAAGTCGGGAAATGCTTCCCCCCGACAAGAACCTCAACTCGACCTCATCGGCCAATATACTACCGAGATTAAACATATCTCTGGTCCACAAAACATCTCGGCGGACGCCGTTTATCGAATCGATACGATTCACTTGCGCGCCACTCTGAACAACGTCGACCTAGCCCTGGCCCAACAGGAGGACAGCCAGCTCGAATCTCTCCTAACTGCTGATACAGCACTCGAGCTACGCAAAATCACCCTCCGCGATCCTTTGGGCGAAATCTGGTGCGAAGTTTCAACTGGAACCGCCAGGCCCTACATTCCCGAGAAGCTTCGTAGGGGCGTGTTCCAGGTCTACCATGACCCAGCCCACCCCAGAGGCCGCGCGACCGCTGCCGCCGTCCGTAAGAAATTCATTTGGCCCCGAATGAGCAAAGACCTCACCACCTGGGCCCGCGCTTGCCTCCAATGCCAGCGCTGCAAGGTAGCGCGGCATAATGTATTAAAACCTGCATTTAAGCTACCCACGGCACGCTTCGCCCATGTCCATATTGACATAGTGGGACCGCTTACTCCATCAAGAGGATTTTCGTAGATCCTCACTATGATGGATCGCTACACGCGATGGCCAGAGGCGACTCCTCTCAGGGCAGTAACTGCTGAAACAGTCGCCAAAGCTTTCTATTCGACCTGGGTCACACGTTTCGGCGTACCTGCCACCATTACTACAGACCGAGGGCCGCAATTCGAGGCAACGATCTTCGGGCAGCTGACGGATCTCCTCGGCTGCCAACGAAGGCGCACGACCGCCTATCACCCCGAATCCAACGGGATGATCGAACGCTGGCATCGGTCTCTCAAGGCTTCTCTCATGTGTCATAACGACACTAAATGGTTTGACACCCTTCCTACCGTACTCCTCGGTCTGAGGACTAGTTTTAAGGAGGACCTGGGAGCTTCCGCTGCGGAACTCACCTATGGCACCAACCTCCTACTACCAGGCGAGCTTTTCGTGGATAGTGATTCGACACACAACCAGTTGCACGATGTGGGCCACCTCCGCGACCTTCTCCGTAAGGTTAGAGCATCGCCCGTGACCAGGCATGGTTCTAACAAACTTTTCGTTCACCCTGAACTGCACAGCTGCACGCACGTCTTTGTCAGGGTGGATAAGGTTCAAAAACCTTTGGACCCTCCGTATGACGGTCCCTTCAGAGTCTCCAACCGCATCAGCGACCGTGTCTTCGAGATCGATATTCGAGGCAAACGATCCACGGTCAGTGTTGAGAGACTCAAACCTTGTTTCTTCGAGGCGTCAGCTCCAGATCCTCAGTCAGCAACCGATTCTGTCAACATTCGCCAACCACCTCAACCTCCACCCACCAGAAGCCGAGCACGTCTCCTTAGGCAATCAAAAAATCCTCCCAATCCACCATCAATCTAACTTCCTTCCGACACCCATCAAACTACTCCTTCCGACCTACCATTATTTCGTGACTGTCACTGGCGGGGGAGTACTGTAGGGGTTTCTCTATCGTATAGGACGAACAGCCCACAATTCCAACCACAATACCTACCCATTTCCTTGATAAGTTATTTACCTGTAAAACATGTCAAAAGGACGCATAACTAAACTCATTATTCTATGCGGATAATGCATAATTGAGTTTAGCTACAATCAAGGACATACGGCAACTATATTGCGCTAACCATGGGATTTCCATTGGTTAGCAACAACCAAGTCAAACCAAGCGACGCGGTTGCGTCATAGTCCATAGGCTTGGGTATTTATCGAACATTCCACAGAATGGTATTATATCCCCAGCCGACGCGGCGTCCTATTGACTTTTCCCAGATCACCCATTCGCTTGGGATCAATGATCTCTTTTTGCTGGTGAATAACCTTAGCTAGGTTTTCCTCTCTCTCTCGTATTTCGGTCTTTCTATAGTGCGATGACCTAAGAGATTATCACTAGGTCAGTAGACCAGCCGTATACACGGCACTGACGCACACACACCTAGCCAGATCAACCCTGGGTTATTGTGCTTTCCCTTTAGATTTCTCCATTCTGGCTACGCCCATCGACGTCGAACGAATACACAAGTACGTTTCGGCCTGGGTGAGTGTGGTGAGTTGGGAAACACACAAGAGAGCATGATTACCATTGGCAGATCAATGTGTAAAAAGCAGAAATCACGATTTCCACCCTAATTCAGTTAGTCACTATTCAACTACCCAAGGAGCAGGTCACGCGCACGGAGTTAAGTTTAATTGCCCGATTTCTTACCAGTAGAATATTGTATTTGCGCAAATATTGCCTAAACACCAGTACTAGTTAAGACGAAACGCGAAATTTGTTATTTAAATTCATTGCTTATGGAACAACCGGCAACGTTGCGATAAAATAATAAGTGTATTAATATAAGTTAAACCCAATTAAATTAAAATAAAAAACATTAAAATAACAACATATAAAAAGTGCTTTCATTCATTCTTCCCTTAGTGAACAATTTGCTGTGGACAAGTGTTTGGGGTAAAAGTGGAAACCGTGCCATACGCTGGCAACAATACATTTTTCAACACCACATTGGTGACTGGACGAGGAACATCAACGCAACCTTCAACATTCAACATAATTCAACAAAAGACAGTGCCAGAGTGGAAAATAATTTAAAAAATACATTAAAAATAAAGTAAATTTACTCTCTTTTTGCAGGTGAATAGCACCAGCTTCATTTTCTTCTCCTTCACAGTTCTGTCTTCGTATAGATCAATGTACTCTGAGATCACCATATTCACCGAATTGGGTCAATGGGTTATCCTCAAAGTACATTGATTCATGCACACAACCAAAACCACCCCGAGTTCACCGTACATCGTGTTCCTGTTCTCTCATTCTCCCATGTTCGTCGATTATCAATTAACCGATTACCCAACACACATCGACGAACGTGGCAATGAGAGAGCAGAAGTATGTTCTCTTTTGGTTGTCAAGTGCGAAAATTAAATTACCCAATTTCATCCTTAATTAGGATCAGTCTTTACTCAAACATCATCGCGGATGATCACACTGCTTAACGAATCGTCTTTCCACCACCGCCATGTCCGCACGCAGGTGCGTACACGTACTTCGAGTTGTCTTACTGCCGAGGAATAGTTGTGTTGGATATTTACTCCTTAAAGTAATTCAGTGATTGCTGCAGTTATCCAAAAATAAGTTGATCAAATCTCTAAAAGTGATCTTAGATGTTTAGTCATAAAGTGAATGAGCAGGAAAAAAAAAGACATGTGTTGATATCCTTGTTTTATAAATTTATTATTAATTCACTTTTTGTTTTTGTGCTGCAAATAATTGTATTTTTCTATTGTTCACCGAATTGAACAATCATCTCCATTGAAAAAAAAGAAAACCAACAAATAAAAAGAACATAAACCAAAACAGAATAAAACCAAAAACCAGTGTTTCCTTTTTACCCTCGTGAACTTTATCCAGCAGTAAAATATGATGGGGATAGGAGTGAATCGCGTGCCCGTGTTCGGCACATCACCCCGTACCCCACACATGCTCTTAAATTTTATCTCGTCAGACAATAACATCTGGTTGAGGACAATTAGAAACGCCACAGATCCACTACATTAACCCAAAGAAGAGAAAATCATGGAGTCCGCCTGGCCATGCTTCAACATCGACAGCAAAACCGAATATTCATGGGGAAAAAAGCATGCTGTATTGCTGAAACCGAGTGGAAACACCATTGGCGTTCTCTACGGAACACTCACAATATTGCGTTAGACATCTGACAATTTCTACATAATTTTGTTTTGCCAACGGCGGAAACTTATTTGTTCGCCTAATATATCATTGTCAGGCGTAGTTGCAGCCCCAACACCCCGACCGCAGCCAGCGTTCTTCAGATAAATCAAACAATTCAGTCAGACGTCCCAGGCAATAATAAGTAAATGCTGTTTTATGAACAAAAAGAGTGAAATATTATATCCTCTTCATTTAATAGAAATGTTTGAGCATTTCTCATCATCATCATCGGCACTACAACCGGGAACCGGTCTTGGCCTTATTTAGCAAGTCCTGAGGCTATTTTTTTGAGCATTTCTCAGGAGCATTAAAAATTCTGCTTCTTCATGGGTATATAAGCTTAGAGTTTACTATTTACTGCAGTAGAGAAAACGAATATATTTGCTACATATTTTCCAGCCAGCTTAACGCTCTTTGTCACTACATCAGATACCCTTCAAATGCAACAAGCGGAAGCATATGCGCCAAAGCACTTTCGGAATATCGATGTCAGTTACTATAATTAATATTTATTTATTATTATTATACCATTCCATATCGGTGTCAGCGGTTCCTGTTTTTAAGTACAAGAACTGTCCGTCTGTGTTTTTATTACTGGAATAAAAAAAATCACAATCCAAACCCCAAATGTTGCACTGACCGACGTGCAACTCTTGTATCATTGCATCAGCCGAAACACGATGCCTCTCTGTTTGGGATTTGCACTAAGGTTAGTAAAGGGTGCTTTAAATTAATTTATATTAATCAAGAATTGTTTTCCATAAATAATTACCTAACGCTATCAGAGATCACCGGACTATTTTACGACCCTTCCTGTATAAGTATCACTGAAGGGGCAGTTCATGTAACAAAGGTGATTTTCAAAAGACCAGTGTGTTTAGACATGGACTTTTGATAATATAAACATATCAGTAATATTTTAAATTAAATCTAAAACACACATTCCACGCAAGTCCAATCGATAAGCTCAGGCCGCAATTTCAATCTGCTAGGATTAAATAAGACTTAGTTGGATATTATATTAGCTATCAACAATCTGAACTTTGTAACTAATTATTAAAGCATATACATTGCCATTGGATTATTACAATTTAAGGGATCGATTACAAAATACGAAAGCGTTTGCGACGATAGTGAAGAGCGTATGATTCCAACCGACGCTATCACGGTTAGTATCACTAAAAGATAGAACCTAAGCTCACGCATCAGCCCACTGCCGCGTGTACGAATTCAATTTCAAATCTCAAATACACTCAACTGATGTGGAATTGTTTTGTTATTGTATACGGGTGATGCATTTTCTTGATCGATTTTCTGTCGGTGCTCTTCACTATTTGCTTGTATATTGTGTGTGCATCTGATAGAAATGCCACATCACCACTACGACAGTGTCAATCTTGACAAGGATACTTTTTTCACGAAAAGTAGAATGGCCTCATTGGGCTGGAGTTTCCCCAAAGCAAATACTTAAAAACTGACTAAACATGCGTGTCCTAGAATAATATGATTACTAATAAAAATTGTGAAACTGCGATCTCTCTACCGTTGGTCAACGAATTTTTTGAATCTATTTACTATGAGAATTCGTTGTGCGATAACATACGACCAAATTGGAACAAAACAGAGATCCAATATGTGTACCAAATTCTTCCCATTTTATGTATTCCCAAATCGTCAGTGGAGAGTCAGCCACGGTCAACTATGAAAACGGAGGTATGTGAGGATACATTTGTTCTTACTGAACAACTGAGACGGCGTGCAGAGAATGGTAAACAACTTCAAAAACTATGAGCCCGCCGTGGCTTAAGTATTGGCCAACCGTATACTAGAATGCAATTGTCCTCAACCACACGTTATTGTCTGACGAGATAAAATTTAAGAGCATGTGCTAGTGATGAATATTACCAGAACAAAAGGCGTTCCTAGATGAATGCACTTATGCTTCTGCGAAATTGAAAATGTCCTGCTCATAAGTTGAAATCTACTATTACATCCGAAGGCACCAGATTACCAAAAGGACTGCACATTGCAATATGAACAAGCTTATGGTAGGTAGGAGGTAGGGAATTAAAATATGTGGCAATGTTGAAATAAAACTGAAATGAAATCCATTTCAGGCTTGGTACAAAACGTCCTTTTCAGACTGCCGATGAAAATTACATTCAATACGATTATGAAATCCATACCTATGATGCGTGAGAAAAACAAACCCTAAAATAAATTCCAAATGATCTTGAACATTCATTTTCCAGCAATCAGCTCCTTGGATCGCTACACAAAGGTAGAAGAAGTAGTTTCTGTTACAAAAGTGATTTTCAAAAGACCACTGTTTCGATAAAATATATCTCCAAATGTAGACTTTAAGTTCAGCAACAAAGAAATGCAGTCATATATATATGTATATGTATATATATATATATATATATATATAGAGACATAACAATTTTTCATTTATATACAACCCAAAATAAATGAGATGCCAAGCTGTAATTCCAGGTGCAGTGCAAATGCTTACTTACATACATGCGTCTAGGTATGGAAGATCTCTACGTAAAATACCTAATTCTAATCCTGTTTAATACCATATATATACAGGCCTTTCGTAGTGGACGTTTGCATTATCAAAAGACCATCGTTGGTTGCCCAACGAGATTTTACTCAAGTCAAACATATGGTACGAAAATTGAAGCTGGGCAATAAAGAATGTAAAACTAAATGTGACCGAGCCTGGTGAAAGATGCAGCATACCGTCCCCAATCAAGGGACAGATATACTAAAATATAATGGAAGTGTTATGAGCACCACCGTGCTTCCTCCTTCTGACGGCACAGTGGTTGGCCCATTTATATGTTTTAATTGACAAGACTTTTCCTTTTGTTCTTTTAATACATATATTTGTCTCTAATCAAATTCAATTCACAATTTAGTTTGTGATATATGCTACTATTTACGTCTGTACAAGACCATAGTCTTACCAGTACTCATGTATGGATCCGAGACCTGGATGCTTAATAAAAGGCACTCTGAACTCTTGGCCGGGTTCGAGAGGAAGGTCTTAAGGAGAATTGTTGGCCCGGTATGTGAAGGAGGACGATTCCAGAGACGCTACAACTATGAGTTGTACACAATCTACATTGAAGCTAATGTTGTAAGAAAAATCCAGCTCGGTAGACTCCGGTGGGCGGGACACCTAGCTCGAATGACCGACGAGGAGCCTGTCCGGAAAGTCCTTTGTCGCAGGATGTATGGAAGGAGATAGCGTGGCAGACCTTGTCTGCAATGGAGGGATGGCGTAGACCAGGACGCTCAGAGCCTGGGAATGCCAAACTGGATGACATCGACTCGAAATCGGGACCGGTGGAGAGATTTGTTTAATAAGGTCGGATCCCGGTTGTAGTGCCGATGATGATGATATGCCATTATTATCAATTTATATACAAAACTGAAGTTTTTTATACTTTTATAATATATTTCTCTCGGCAGAGACGAAGCTGTAGCGCCTCTAAATAACTGTTGCCGTTCTATTTTGATCAGTGGCGGGTTGTAACGCTCTGGGAACACTTGCACGGGGAGGAAATTCGACTGCTTCCCCGCTCTGTAACGGAACGATTATTATGCAAGGATGTTCCCGTCAGGAGATGAACCCCAATTGGAATGTCTTGTAGAGCGCATATAAACCGAATCACGCAGAACAATACCACGAATCTCCGAAAAACAGTACCCGTGACAATATCTGTAAAACAGACAGACAGAGGTCAGCTGCGCGTCTTCGATGTCATAGCGACTGTAGTCTCGATATCAACGCCGTGTCCTCGATCAAGCGGATCGCTCGTCTCCTTATGCTTTCAAGTAGGTCGAGGTTATGTTTAGAAGCAGAGCTCCAAACATGAGAGCAATATTCGCCCGCGGGTCTAATTTGGGATTTATACAGCAGAAGAAGTTGGGTCGGTGTGAAATAGTTAATGGTTCTAAAAAGATAACTCCGTTTTCTAGATGCGAATCTGGCGATATTCGACACGTGTTTGTGGCACAATATATTCCCACAGACCGTGACGCCGAGCAATTTCAAGTTTTCCACAGATTCGAGGGCCCGACCATTCAACATCAGCTGTGGAACCGGTGATCCACCTTTCCTTGTGAATGTTGTATACTGTGTCTTGTTGCATTGAAGTCGATGATGTTGGCCTTTCCCCACTGTATGTTCTTATCCAGATCCCGATTCAGAGAGTTGGCCCGGCTACAACTTAGCTGGTGCCACGTTGGTGTACTAATCGGCCGGTCACTCGAAAAAGAGGAAACAAACGTACTACCATCGACACTTTGTTATCCGTCGATTCCAACAAATCATTTATGTGAAGCAAAAACAAGGTCGAACCCACTATCGAACCATGAGGCACCCCAGAATTAACAGGATACAGATCCGAACACTCCCCGTCGACAACAACTCGGATCGATTGATTTTCGAAAAAGCTCTTCGTCTAGACCCAAAGTTGTTGGGAAAGCCCCTATGAACGAAGTTTGCTCACCAACGACCCGGTCCAATCGTATTCAAAAGCCTTGGAGATTTCTAATGCGACCGCCTTTGACTCACCATACCCCTCAATCGTAGATTCCCATATATCGGTTATAATGGTCAAATGGTGTTTCGTAGAGCACCTGCCACAGAATCCGTATTGACGGTTATTCAGAAGTCCGTTGCACTCCAAATACTTAATTAACCCGGCATTGATGACCTTTTCCATCATCTTAGATTACATAGACAGTAATGCTGACTACCGGTAATTTTGTGGGAGACACTTTTTTCCCGTATTTGGGATTGGCTGAACTCGAGCGAGCTGCGAGTTTAGGGTTTTTGGTTGACGTGTACACTAGGACGGTATCCGCATAGCATATCTGGTTTACTCTCCCGTTCACAGAGCTATAGTTTTTGCCGTTGTAATCTGCTCGCATTTTTTTTTCCAACCAAGATTTATCAGATGAACTTCGGTTGATGGAATAATCTCTGTGACCGGCTCCGCGCATGCGTTAACATCGCAGTTTCCAAAGCATATGTGGGGGTTCTTTTAAGCTTGCCCGAAGAACCCCACATTATTACAACCCAACTTCCATTGTTTCCCGCCAATGCAATCGCATTGGCACCAGAAACCATTTCCTTTTCCAAAGACATTAGTGCTGTTCTTCGGAGATTCTTGGCATTGTTCCACTAAAATCGGTTTATATGCGCTCCACAAGACAATCCGACGGATCGCACCCGTTTGTGGTTCATCTCCCAACGGCGCGAACATCCCTGTATCAGAACTCGTTCCGTTACAGAGCGGGGAAGCTGTGGAACTGTCTTCCCACGCGAGTGTTCCCGGAGCGTTACAACATGCAACTGTTCTCCCGAGAGAAGTCTAATAAAAAAAAAAAAAAAAAAAAATACAACGCATTACCTAAAATTCCTAAAAAGAATTTCACCAACAAGGGCATTTTCCCATGCATCAACGCATCGGCAAAATTTTCGCGACAAAGAATTCTTAGCATTCATAATTCAATGCATCAAATTTAATTTCCTAGAAGAATTCTTTATGGAACAAACATCATATCCCTAAAAGAAAACATATCGGTTACAGTACCATGTAACCATCATAACTAGGGATAATGTCGCCTATTCCCAGCCATGTGTACAATAAATTTCCCTACATACACATTGGCTGGCGACCTTTTCACCCAACGACAAAGCAACTCCTAGCAGCTTATTGACGCAGATGCATACAATTAACGCAATAGACGCTAAAACCAAATTCCTTAGCACGCATCATGTGCAAACAAAAGAACGCTGTTCTTCCGCAGGCATTCTAGTGATACGATAAACAATCCAAATTATTTCAAGTATCCCAAATGCATCTAGCAGCTAATGAGTTGCAACTTGTTTACTCAGTTGAACTCTCAGCTCATAAATTCCTTTATGTCGTTTAATTTCCCGGATCAGTCTCATAACCTCGCGGCACGAGCAAACAGAAATCCAATTAGCATCCAATGATATCCTGCTTATTTACTTAGCCGAACTCACATCTCATTGATGCCCATTATCTCTTTCGATTTTTCCGATTCGTTCTCATGGCCTTGTCCCATGAGGGGACCAATGTTCACACATACATGCCTACGACTACCATGTTCGCTATGAGATCCGGTTACCTGCCCCAAAAGAGAGTCTTCACGTTTCTCTTGGAATAGGAAAGGCACTTTTAACTAAGAGAGCCAGTACCACTGGCCGAATTTCCTTTGACAGCGAATTCACATCCCTGTGTTTTGGCGGCAAGTATCTGACTCCATTTGATAATAGATGCTTAGTCCAATTAAAACACCGTACTTCGTTCTAGTTCCTTACAATCTTTATTTCTTGTTTCATGTAGAGATACACTTAGATGTATTTGGTTAATTGTAAATAATTAAACTTAATTCTTGTTATATGAACGGATTCGAATTAACTGCAAAAGGATTATGTACAGGTAATCGTATTTAGTCGATTGTATTTAATTAAACTGAGTTCCTGATACATGAACGGAATCGAATTAACTTTTGCTCAGCACCCATTCGCGAAAAAACTCGATACTAATCCCTTTCAAAAGGCAACGCTACGCACGCACTACTCCTAGTGGTGAGTGGAACCGCACTCACACAACCCAACCGCCTGTACGCTTATTCTAGACGTTGGCGAAACTTTCTTAAAAGGAAATCTCTCGTACGGTACTTGCCTGTGGTGAGCCAATTCTCGTTGTTTTGTTTTCGATCGATGTGCTCGCAGGAAAAGCAAACACACCTTCTGCATATGTGCGTAGAACTCCCTTGGGGATATGAGCCCCGAAAAGATTCGAAACATGTTATAGAATGTTTATCCTTTTGCTTGTCGATCGGTTTACCGATCGATGTGCATTTAGATAACATTGAAGGAAATTCTCCTGCTCATGTGTGATAGTGTACGTGTGTTTATTTGAAACACGCCATTTGTTGTCTATCCTTTTGCTTGTCGATCGGTTTACCGATCGATGTGCATTTAGATAACGTGGAAGGAACACTTGGTGTTTCTTGTATATGCGGCACACTGGATATTTCTTACGAGGACTTCAGTGATGCGGTGATAAACGTGTGCTATTTTCCTCTAGGCAATATTAGTGGCGCCCTGCGATGGTTCGTGATATGTCGGCTCCTTATTGGAGAAACCGAATTTCCCTAGGATACCTAATGGTGCCGTGCGATGACCCCGTAAGTGCCCAAGTAGGATTTCTCTTTCAGCAGGGTTTCGCAAGTGCATCAAATGCATATTATGGTGTAAAAATCTATAAAGGGAGAAAACCTGCAGGCTGTTTCCGTGGACGGTTGCGCATACCTAATTGCAGGGTAAGCAATGGCGTTCGAATGGAATTTGCCATAAGACCTGTTTTATAGGGTCTTTGGGGGCTTTAACTGGAAACTTCCGGATTATCAAAGGAAGGTAGGTAGTGGCGTTCAAGAAAACGTCACAGAGTCTTTACCCATACTCTGACCGAGCTGGTCGTCCTTTCCTTCGCTCCTCGGTGCGCAGGGGGACGCGTTCATTCGGAGTCGGAAACTTGTGTCGAGTCGTTAATAATTTCACGATCAATCTGGTAAAGTGCCTGTTGTGTCGAGTCATTAATAATTTTATGAACAAATGTATTTCCCATTTAATGAGTTGCAGCTTATTTATTTAGCTGACCCTAATTACAGACCGATGCCTTAGGTCACTTCCCCCTTTGTTCTTTTTTCCTCCTTGTAGGTTTCGTTTATCCTTTGCTGAAAAGCATCGATAAGCACGGTGATGTGTACGACCAAACATACACACCACTGCATAAAGAGATCGCCGTCCATTGGTCACACCCAGTAAGGAAAGTTCGCATTTCCTTGGTGGCCACACTCTTAAGAGAAAATTTTCTCTTTCTCCTCCGCATCACACCCTTAACTGAGGATTGAATTCAAGTCAGAGATCTATCCTCGTGGATTTGTTTACCATCGCTCGACCGAACCGGTCGGTCCGTCTCCCGCTCCTCGTCGAGCGCCGAGGATGCTTACATCTGTGGCGTTTTTCTACTAGGGCGTCAGCACGGACGCGGGTTAAGCACAAAACACCAACGATGGATCCTTCACTAAAATAGTCCGCCAAGGAAGGATAAAACACATTGATTTTCTTTTCATTCACTCATATATACGACCGTATTTTTTGAGCATTTCTTTCGACCAATTGAAACGAGCCTTTTTTTGGGCGATTGACAAATTGTGTGGGATCCAACGCGAACAATTTTTTTTGACAGTCAAATGTTTATGCAATATTGAATGTATGCTGGTCCCACTAACACCTAAGGTTGTCTCAATCTCACGACAGGTCACACGACGATCTTCCGATATCAGTTCGCGCACAGCATCAATGGTTTTCGGAACAACAACTGATTTTGAACGACCTTCACGAAATTCATCTTGGAGTGAACTACGACCACGATTGAATTCACCATACCATCGATAAACACTGGCCCTTGATGGAGCTTCATAACCAAAAATTGAATTAAGTTCATCCATGCACTGTTGCTGAGTTAATCCACGCCGAAAGTTGTAAAAAATAATCGCACGAAAATGTTGACCATTTAATTCCATTTTTGGGCCGAGATGAATCTTTTAAGTTACTGTAAACAACACAAATAGCGCTCGTATGTCAAAACGTTCTGAGTGCGTATAACCGCAAAAATGTCCAACTTTACGACAGAGCTGTCAATTGCCGGATTGCAACACTAGGGTTGCCAAATCCCGAAACATAAGAGGCAACCCTCGTATATTTATCGACTAATTTCTCTTTTTTGTAACTCCTCGTTCTCGTTTTTGGTTGGTTCTGTCAGCAAAGCGTTTACTATTGTCACAACCGATTTGCGTTTTAATCACATTAAATCAATTGGAAAATTCAGCGCAAAATGACGCGGCGAACAATAAGAAGCGGAAAACACTACACGGACTTCTCACAAGAGGTGTATTTACACATCAATCCAACACATAAGTGATTTTCCCGACTCCGACAACGCAAAGACTTCGACTTCTCAGCTTGACCCGTAATATTTGACTCTGGTTGATTTCGCCGCCGACATCCACTTGTGATGATCGCCATGGATTTCCTGATCTAGGTGTAGCCAATCAGCGATCAAATCGGGATTCCGTGGGAGGGCCCTCCGTATGACCGTACGGTCAAATATGATGCCCCTTTCGCTCGAAATATCGACAACGAACGATACTGCAACTGATTAAACAAAATGTACGAACATCAGAGGCTGCAGACAATGTGGTCTTAAATCATCGATGATCCACGCCTGAGAACGGAACAGGTTTTTTTGCTTCAAAGTGAACAAAAACGCTATTTGAAGGGTCAAATGATGAGATGTACTGGAGATGCCAGGTCAACCGGAGATTTGGGTTTTGTTTGCTTTACCCGTATGGTTCTGGAGGACAAGGCGGGCAATTATTCACGGTGGTGAGGGATTCGACCTGCAGATGTGCAGGCTAACGTCTCACCCAGGGGAACCATGAACCAGCGGTTAGTAAACAAAACAAACGCTGTCAGGTCCTGTGTGTTTGCTTTGATTTGCTGGCGGGTCATCATAGGGCATGGCATGGGTAAGATTGTCTAAACAATGATCATATCCATGCCCAAATTCCATGATCGGTTGATATCCGATGAAAGGGAATTGGTCGCAAGTGTTGCGAACCTCAGGATATGGGTGCAATATAAGATTACCGTGGAAGGGAAACTATCGGCTGCAGCTATATCTGGGGAGCATGGAGGCAGTGTTTGTTTACACGTTTGCCATGGTGTGAAACGTCACTTCGATTCTACTCGAAATGTAACGTCTTCTAGGTGGATGGATCGAGTGTGTGTTTACTTTAAACAACACTCGATCGCTTGTGGATAGCCAGCGATGGCCATGCTGTATATTGTTGATAGGACGATCGGCCGATGGGTCTGCCGATAAGGCAAGGGTAAGCATGAAATGCCGAATATGGGCAAAATGCTTCTCAGAACGCGCATTGACATGTTCGGATGTTTAATTCGGTTACACGATGGAAATACCGAATTGGATTTTAGGACATGATGGTTTGTATGCGAGCATGCCCCTAGTGAACTTTTATAGATGCTAATGCGATATCAAAATAGCAAACGGTAATCATTCTAGATAATTTTGCCACGACTAATGCCTTCCAGGTAAATATTGTTGCAGGGAAGCTTGACTGCTCATCTGGAGGTAAGCTGCTTATGGTCGGTAATGAGATCTGCAGATAGGGGAAAGGGGAGTTGGGTTAAGCCGATGGGAGGTTTTGCGGGTGCCTTAAAGAACCTACACACATCCCTTAGTCAAAGTGTAATTCCGAACGGTGATCCGAGTTAAGTCAAAACTTGCATCGTTAAGTGTTGTCGTTCCCATTAAGCTAAGTTTTTCAAGTTTGCAATCCGTATATATTGTCTTTCGAGTTTAAATTATACAAGTGCACGGCAATTTAGTGAAGTGGCAACAATAGAGTAATCTACGTTAAAATAATGAAAGTTTAAACCATTTTAGATAAATCGAAAACACCAAGTGCCCGTGCATCATTAATTTTGTACTCTCAAATAAATTTAAATAAAAACCAGTTGGAACTTTTAAGCCTTGTGTGGTTTACTGTTTGCGGACATCTTTGGTCGAGATTCACCATGTTTTTCTAGTGAACGGTAGCCTACCGTTGTTCGAACAGCCGAGTGTTGTGGAGTTTTTGTTTGTACTTTTATCCTGTCGTTGTGTCCGGAACTATTTACGGCGGAATTATGATGGGTGTATAAGGGAACCCGGTGCACTACGCCTGCACAACATACTTCCTCCCCCACACATACCTCCGACCACGGAAATGATGCGAAAAAATCTCGCAAATCGTCCCAGCTGGCAGCCCCATACCTCTATACATGGAGAAGTTGCTTAGATCGGTTATTCGCTTGACATGTAAGTGATTGCGCGACAGACACCAAGCAGTGATCTGAGTTTCCAAGTGGCGCAGCAAACTCCACGGTATAAATGCTCGGCTCGGATGTCAAAAACTGATCCAGGGTTTTCGCATGATCACCTCGCGTATCCGGCATTCACATAGGTTACGCCACGAGTTGAGTCAAACTGCGGATAACAGCAAACATCTCCGTCAGACTCCCAGCCTTGTCGGTTTTGTTAGAATGTAGCAATCAGCGGGAATTGTGCACATTAAAATCACCAAAGACGACGATTTCAAAAGCCGGGTGTTTGACCTGTATCCAGACGACGGTATGTGGAATATGTTTTAAATAATGTCGCCGGTCGTTCGTCATTCGGAGATCGGTAAAGACAACTAAAAAATGTAACATAATTCCTCAGTACGACCCTCAACCACATGATGTCCATGTTATTGGGTTGTAACGCCTCCCTTCTTTGGCAAGCCAGATCGGAACGCGTGTAGAGGCAGACTCCGCCCTTAAAACGGAATCTCGAATGTAAGTCATATCCTGAGCAACGAAGATATGTCGAATCAGTTGACGAATCGACCTGGGTCTCGGTTAGCACGAGGATATCAGGTTTCGCTGTGGCAAATATTGGTGCACGACGTTTACATTCGTATTGGTGAAAACGATGACCCGGATGTCGCAAAACGCCGTTATCAGTCGAGCGTCGACAGAGTCTCGAGAGTGGACTCGATTACTGGACAATTCTTCCTGTTGCAATTTGATATAGTTTAATTAACAATTGATTCTGATCACTACCTAGAACTGTAACTGATTCCAAATGACAATTCTACTATTGCTCCTGCTTTCGGACGCTCCTTCATAAGCAGGCAACTGAACCATTCAAAGAGAATTTCGCACTACCCTCGAGAATAGTACGACCGACGTCATTCACAACGACGCACAGTGGGACGGCCCATAGCAATAAATAAAAAAATCAACAGTTTTAGCGGTACTTTTTAGTGATTGGAAAGGCATCATCAATATATATATTTTATAAATCCAAAGAAATCATATGGAATTGTGATTTGGTACAAACGTTACAGAGTGGTAAACTTTGACTAAGTAAATTTTTTCGCAATCTTGAATTACAAGTGTTTTTTGATATAAATTAAATTTATTGTCAGTTTTAATTATACGTATAAATAAATACTACATCATGATAAATAATAGTGATCAAGGTATGGAAAATCATATTTTAATATATAGAAAAATGTGTTTGTTTCGTATTTTTATGTATTGTGACGTTTAAAGTGGAAGTCTAATTGGAAAATTTAAAATTTTGTGATTTTTGTGTTTAGCTAAGATATTTTAAAAAAACATCAAAAAGCGTCTTTAAGATTTTTGATGTTTTGTGATGTTCTATGTCTCTATTGATCATATCCATAAGCGAAATTTTGCGCAAATTTGGGCTTCTACAATTTTTTGACGTTTTTGTAGGCTTAACTCCATCAATCAAAAACGGTGACCTTTTCCAAAGATGGATTGAGAGTGAGGAGCCAGTGAAGATAATTGCTGTTGCTGAAAAATTAAGTGAATTTACTGGGTCTAGAAGGGTCAGACGAAAATATTGAACCTGAAATTCAAAGAGTTTCCAAGTATTTTTGTTTGACATTAAAGAGAAAATAGGAAAATTGCCAAAGAAAGCGAAATAAATTTATGGAAGTTAATGAAAGCTGGCTAAACCTTAATTTGACATTGCCAGCAAATATTTTAACTCATTGGAGAAATAAAAATAGCTTATATGCACCAAGCACGAGCAGAGGTAGACCGTCAAAAAGATTTGAGGAATGCAGTGATCGCACGAAAAAACGTCGGGTTCATGAATTAGCTACGCAGCACAGTTCAGAGGAACTAAGCTATGCTGCTAACATTTCAAATCGGTTTTCAAAGTCTCCTCAAAAATCGAATAAGACGTTAACTCCGCAACAAACGCTAGCATTGTATTTAAAATTGGATTTGTCTAAGAGAAAATACGCTCTTCTACGATCTGTTGTAAATGGCCTTCACAAAGACTGTTTTCCCAGTTACTGTAGTGATCCTTCTCTCAGGGAGCTCCTGAGGGGACCCGTTGCGGTTTGCGCCGTGCTTCCTCAAACCTTGAGGGAAGAGCAGCTACCGATCGTTCAATATGGGTCCTGGGAATCTGCCAGGCCCAATAAAAATACTTTTTATTTTGTTATATTATTATTTTATTCTTAACTAAATTTATTGACGTCCTACCACTTCGGACGCCAATCGAGACTGATCCTGGAATCAAAAAAAAATTGTGGCGAGAAGGCCGAATTTAGCGAGACAGGACATATGTGTCCTTCATCTTGTCTCTGACTTCTGGTCATCTTGCGATAACCAGAATCACCCACATCCGTGAGGATGTTGGGCTCGGTCTCGCAGCATCTGAAAAGAGAAGAAAAAAGGGGGGTATCCAGGGATAGTGTGGATAGTGTTAGTCCAAGTGTTCTCTAACTACTTTTATAGAGGGATGGTGGGAAAGAAACCATACAAGACCGGTGGGTCTTGGGTGCGGTAGTAAACGCAGATCACGTCTTTGGCGTCTGATAATCTGCTCTTTGGTCGGTGTGTATGTTTGTGTTTGTGCCGTCTTGTACTGTGCGTCCGTGTGTTTGGTTTGTTAATAGTAGACCCTATGGGACGGGTCCAGGAATCCTCTATTATAGAGGGGAATATTGTTGGGAAGGGTGCTTTCTTCAGTTTTGAACTGAAGAAGAAATTGTGGGGGTTTGATCCGAAGAGATCGAGAGAGAGAAGGGTCAAGAACGCAAGAGTCCCGTACAAGTAGGTTCTCGCTGTTCTGAATGTTTTCGAGGTACTTATATGCTAATTGAAGCAAGTACTCGTCGATAGGGGTAATGAAGGCGCCTTCGTATAGGGGAGGGTTGGGGTAATGACGACCGTCAGGCCTTCTAGAATGATTGGTGCATCTTCTGAGGAGTTTCCTTTCGAAAACCCGAAGTCTTTCCATTTGAGCCGAAGATATGCAGGACCATATGGGAAAGGCGTACGATATTCCAGATCGGATTAGCTGCTTATAGCAGAGAAGCTTAACTTTGGTGTCAACTTTGTTCCTCCACTTCAAGATGTTGTGCAGTTGCTTAGACCGACCGAGGCCCCTTTGGAGAATGTGGGTCACATGTTTGATGAAATTCATTTTTGGGGTATAAGTGACCCCGAGGTATTTCACCTTGTCCTGTGGTCTAATCGTAGTATCTCCCATTTTTATTCGAATATTCTGTGAATATCGAGAAGTAGGTTGGGAGTGTTTACTACTCAGAATTATGGCTACTGCTTTGGATGGATTAAGTCGGATTTTCCATCGACTGTAATACTGATACAGTTCGTCCAAGTGACGGTTGAGTCGATTTGTTGCGAGGTTAGGGCCTTTGGTTGACGTGTACACCAGGACGTCATCCGCATAACATATTTGGTTTACTCTCCCGTCCACAGGGCGGGGAATATCGGAGGTGTAAATATTGAATAAGATGGGGCCTCTGATCCTCGAATCTGAAATTCATCACCCTTATAAGTGAAACCAAATCGAGATTTTGTATCTCGAAGAGATCGAATTTAAAGCAAAATCTCGATTTAGATACTTTGGCTGGAGTTGTGTGTTTGTTTTTGGAGATAAGAATCCGGTCAGGCGAATACTCGGACACAAGAGCGTGAGTATGGAAATTGAACATCTGGTTCAATTTATCATATTTGCTTCTGTTTGAGGATCTGGGGAAATTGATGTATATGGATTATAAACGAATATTTGATTCGTTTACCAGGAATTTTGCTCGATTGGGATAACGTATTTCTGGATTAGTTGGATGATTATGGGGAGTTGGGTGCAAGGGCGATAAACGAACATTTGATTCGTTTATTGCGAATTTTCAATTTATATGATTCTTTTTAAATTTTAGTTAAGGATTATGGGATTTGGATGTATGTGTGGGGGAAGGAGTTGGTAGGGCTTTTCAGAGCACTACATCCTCCCCTCCTTCAAAAACGAAAATTAATCTTTACGAGATTAATTTTTTGAAAAGTGGTGTGATCGAGGGCAAAGGGAGATGTTATCGCGATTCGTTACATATTTTGGATTTAAAATGATAATGGTTACATTAAATTTTCATTGTAGTTACAATAGCTTGCTTCTTTTTTCAATGTTTGTTCTTGTTTTCAAGTATTATTCAAAGTTTATGTTTGAATTTGTAGCTTAGAGTAGGATGTTCTTCAATGTTTTGTTATATTTTTCTAATTTCTACGTATGTGTGTTAGACTAGGAGCTTAAATTCATTGTTTTCTTATCATATACATATACATTTTATGTTTTGATATTGAATTAACTAAAGGTTATCTTGTAATTACATATATTAAAAAATGTTATTTACAGTACTTTTTTTTTTGTAAGCCATAATAGTGTATTGTATTACAACTTGTATATTACTTAGAAATTTACATTATTTACAGAGTATATTTTTGTTTTCTTTTGAGGACTTTTCGTTATGCTTATTTGTCGTGTATTTATTTATTAATTTTTACTATAATGTTTTTTTTTTTAGGTGTTAGAAAGAAACAAATTATTCTAAATTTTTTTTTTAATTCATTTTGAGTTAAACTAAAAAATTTGAATTTCTTAATTTTCTTAGGATATATTAATTGAAAAATGTTTTGTAATTATATTGGTATTAGAAATTATTATATTTGTATATAATATTGTTTACTACATAGATTTTGTTTTGTTTATTATTAATTTTTGCTTACTTAAAGTTATTCAAGCTGTCATTTACAGCTTTCTATTTGAGTACTTCAACTCAGTTTATTTGTTTATTTTATGTCAAGCTTTTATATATAAGCGTTAGCTATATAATATTTACAAAATTCATTTTATTGAGGGGCTTAATATTTGTTTCATCATTTATATGAATTTGGGAAAGATTCTCTACATAATATAAGCTATTTAGAGATTTATTTGTGTTATATTTTACTAATTATCTCCTGTGTTGTGAATACTGTTGCAATATTTACAAAGTTTATTTGTTTATTATAGACAATTTTCTTTTAGATACATGTTTCTCAAAACAAAGTTGGTTTTTTTTATTTTATTTATTTGCGTTATTATGTATATGTATCTATTTTGTTTGTTTTTTTATTTCAATAATATGTTAAGAGGGGAATTAAATATTATTAATTATATATTTATTGTGGATATATTTAATTTGCATATAATTTTTTCTTTAGATTAATAATGTGAGAATTGGTGTTTTATTTTTATGTTCATACATATATTTGAAAAGGTTAATCCATTTAAGTTTTTCTTTAAATTTGTGAAAAATGTTCCATATTTTCTTAGGGTTGGTTTGTGTAACATAGTTTAGCGTTTGGGCAATAAAACCATCTATGAAAGGCATTTTAAAGGATGTAGAATTCATAATAAATTTTGGAAGATCAACCATTGTTTTATTTGGAAACGGGATTTTGAGTATTTGTTTATATTTATGTCTCATTTGTAACATCCATTTTAAAGTTTGGAAAATGAGAGAAACGAGGGAGACGATGCGGACAAACAAGTAATTTGAAGGGGGTAATTTGATATAGCTGTTATTTACAGTGTTGTGTGTACCGGTGTGTATCAGTACCCAACAATATTATATTTATATATTTTGGATTTTGCTACTTACCTTCCGGGACCGAATAAAAAGACTTTTGTATAATTTATTGATGAAGACCTTTTTATAATCTATGGATGTCGACTGCCGCTTATTGATTGCCGGCTACTGACTGACGCCGAAACCAAGGTGGGCCGCCCTTTTTATATTATTTCAGATCGAGGTTTGCACCCAAGTATGCATTTAGTATTGGAGTACAAACCCGATCTTTGTATTAATAAAAGATTAGTGATTAGGTCAATGTGCGGCAGATTAGGTTATGGTTTCACCCGTCGCACATATGCCCTGCTATGGGAGAATGGATGAGTGGATGGAAAAGGTAAGTATGGAATGGGATAGGTTAGGGCTTTTAGGTAAGTGGTTATTAGGGATAGGTGGTAGGTAAAGGAGTTGTGAATCACAACAACAGGCTTATATTCTGCTGTGACTTCTTGTTCCTCAGTCTTATTCTTAGCTGGGAACCTTTGTTCCTCAGGCTTATTGGATGCTGGGAGTTCTTGTGGTTTTTCAAGCTTACATTCTGCTGGGACTCTTTGTTCCGCAGGCTTACATTTAGCTGACATTTTTTGTTCCTTGGGCTTAAAGTTTGCTGGGAGTTCTTGCTCCTCAGGCTTACACTTTGCCGGGATTTTCAGTTTGTGCTCTATGAGCTTGGACGTGTTGTTGCTAGAAGTCGGAGCATTTAAGAATATGAAAGTAGATGGAGGTTTTAGGATAGTATGTTCAGGGGTCTTTGTCGAATCATCATTTCCGGCCCGTAGACAAACGGATTCAGATGTTGACTGTTGGATACGATCTTTGGTCGCTACTCCCTTTATTTGGGGGGGCCTCTAGATCGTCCTGCCTCTGATTTATGTCCCTATTATCTCGAATGCCAATTTCATCCGTAGACGACACCTTGTAAGGTGAGGCATTTTCTACCTTCCTGTTTATATCTAAAGTTGTTTGTTCAAATTTTCCCGTATTTAATTTCACTGAATCAATTTTTATTAATTGTACCCTGTTCGTTTTGGTTAATACTCCACTTCTCCAAACGTTTGCGGTACAAGTGGTCTGAGTTCTAAAATAATTTTTATTTGATGAAGAACGTTTTGACTTCTGAAATGGGATCGTCTTCTGCCTTCTGCTTGAGAATGATTAAATTTGTTGCAATATGTGCATTGGAGGTGTTCAAACTCCGCCTTAATTTGGGGGATAGGATTAGAAACATTTTCTTTTCGACGACATGTCGCAGAAGTATGACCAGACCTATTGCACGATTGGCAAATTGCTGGTTGGCTATATTTGGAATTATAAGATAAATTAAGAAGGTTTCTATCGCCTAGTCGTGGGGCCTGCTCGAGAGCATAATTGATTGCTGCTCTAAGACTTGGGGTGCATCGTGCCTTAACTAAGAGTTTTAAATGGGAATCCCTAAGACCATCTTCAAACGTATGCAAGGCGAGCTTTTTATGTTCTTCGAGAAGATATGTTCGCACGGCAAGTTCGACAGTGCTTTCAAACGTGGCTTGTCTAGTAGATGCAAGAGGTGTGTGAGTCTGTTTCCAAACTCCTTCACATCTTCCTTGCTATCTTGCTTGGCTGTCACCAGACTGTTTTGTGCCGCTGACCTAGAGGTGAGAATTTTAAATTCTTCCTTCAATTCCGAAGCAAGATCATTCCAGATTGAAATGACCTTGTACCGGATGTGGTCGTATGCTGGCCCTTGCAGTCTGGCTTTTACCACGCTTAGATAAAAAGCATGCTGACTGTCATCCTGTGCCTGTAAAAAAATAATATCTCCGCAAGAAACAAAATTATCCAATTTGTCCGGGTTACCGTTAAACACCGGTACGAAATCCAAAATATCTTTCAACCCGATTGTGATATTCATTGTTATTAGTTTCGAGTTATTATAATTGGATATTAATTTTCGCGCGCTTCAAATATTCGATTCGCGTATTATTTCCGGTGAAATATTCCTTCGGTAAATTCATCTTCCCAATTATAAATGGAATGAACCTATCTAAAGAGGATCCGAGGAAATCGATCCTATCGAAGGTAAGAGAACAAACAATCCTAATGTCGAAAGATCCTGACAGATAGTTTAGCAGAAGAGATCCTATAAAAGACACCAAAGGTAAAAAGAGAGGAGACTTTTATCGAGCCCAAAGTGAAACGAGCCTGTAAGTGGAAAGATCCTGTTAGATGGATAGGGGAAAAAGATCCTAAGGAAAATCTATCCAAAGAGATGAAACATAAAAAGACCAGCGAAAGAAAAGGGTAAGCCCGTTAAAATAGAGAATTTCCTGTCCGAGAGAGTGGAAAATGTGGGAAATGGAATGTAATTCAAATTTGAGAAACTTATTTAACGAATCTATATATATATGTGTATGTAAAAACGTTTAAATTTGTTCTGGAGTATCCCCTTTTGATTGATATTTTAAAAATGAAAAGGATTTTAATAAATACTGGGGTTTCTCATGTGTCCTACATGTATAAAAGTAAAATTTTTTATGCGGGGCTCTATTTTTACCCATAGTATAAAAGGACTTTTTTAAAATTTACATTGGGTGTTTCATTTGTCCCCTTTAATGTGAAAATTTTAAATGTAGGTTGGGGGTTTATATTTGTCCCCTTAAATTAACTAATATATATAAAAATGTACCTAAGAACCTGTGGTTGTTGCTGGACATTCTGTTGAGTGTGTTGTTACTGAGTCCAAGTGCTCTGATCCTGGTAGGAGATGATGATGCCATCGGTTATCCTGATACCTTGTAATATGTTGACGGGAGTCATGGCCGTCGTTCACTTCATTTACAACACACGCTATTTAGGCGTCTGCCTGCTGGTGCCGCCAATGATATAGTTGCCGCTGTTTGATGTATTTCAAGAATTTGAGTTCCTTGCTGATGCTGACTGCTTCAGCTGTGTTAATGGCTATTGGTGTTTTTTTTTTTTCCAAAGTAGCGCAGTTGATCCTATGGCAGTTGTTGCAGCTGTATTGACTGCTCTGTAGTTGTTGCTGCATCAATTGTTGGCTGTGGTATCAGTGTGGTTGGGCGGGTGGCCATGAATGCTGCTGACGTCGTTGATGCTGTTGATCTGATGATCTCGGGGCTGGCCCCTGTTGTGTTGACCAATTTAATTCACTTTTTTTTCTTCTTTTTTCACTCTTGTCGGTGTCTAGCCCCAGGCACGCTTCTATTGTATAAAATGTTTAAATTTTTTTCACTACTCCCGGTGTTTAGCCCTGGGGACGCTTTTATTATTTGTTAATATTATGGGTTGTTGCTCCTTCTTCTTTTGTTGGTAGGGGATTATAGGATTTCACCGCTGCCACCATTTTTGTAGTGATCCTTCTCTCAGGGGACCCGTTGCGGTTGCCGCAGTGCTTCCTCAAACCTTGAGGGAAGAGCAGCTACCGATCGTTGAATATGGGTCCTGGGAATCTGCCAGGCCCAATAAAAATACTTTTTATTTTGTTATATTATTATTTTATTCTTAACTAAATTTATTGACGTCCTACCACTTCGGACGCCAATCGAGACTGATCCTCGAATCTGAAATTCATCACCCTTATAAGTGAAACCAAATCGCGATTTTGTATCTCGTGTGGTGTAAAAAGCCACAAAAATTTTGATGTAAAAACAAATTGGGTTACCTTTTCTTCCTGTCGTTCTTCTGCTGCTCTCCGTTCTTCCTGTCGCTTTTGTGGCCCTCTGGGGCGAGCTGGAGGTCCGTACAGCAGTTCTTTTTCTTATTCTATTTGGACAATCTCCAAAATCCCGATCTCTCCTTCTTTCCCTTAAGCCCGACCTCAGGCGGCCACCGCCATATGGTGATTTGGGACGAGAATTCGAATACATCTTCCAAAATACGCAATTGCAGCGCAAGCGATGGGATAATATTGATTGGAATAAAACTCGAGCTTCTAGTTGTTTTTGTGTTTAATTTTAACAACTTTACTTTAATTCTCTATTTTAACAACTTTAAATTAATACTCTCTTTTTACAACTTTTTGATCACCAGAACAAGAAATACGGGACAACTCTTCTGCTCTTCTTTCGTTTCTTCACTGTTAGCTCTGACTGCAAAACTGCATCAAAAAGAACCAAAATATCCTGCTGCCTCTCTCTCGCTCTCCCTCAACATCCACTCCGAAAACCGAATTCGAACTCGCCCACGATCCACACTCGAATCGGGGCGTGTTCGAACACTCACATGTGGATCGTGCAATTCTTCCACCACCTTACCATCAAACCATATTAAAATCAAATTACATTAAAAACAACTAAATGATGGGGGTGGTGGAAGCCGCACGTAACACTCGATGAGTTCTAATTCAAAGCAAAATCTCGATTTAGATACTTTGCCTGGAGTTGTGTGTTTGTTTTTGGAGATAAGAATCCGGTTAGGCGAATACTCGGACACAAGAGCGTGAGTATGGAAATTGAACATCTGGTTCAATTTACCATATTTGCTTCTGTTTGGGGATCTGGGGAAATTGATGTATATGGATTTTAAACGAATATTTGATTCGATTACCAGGAATTTTGCTCGATTGGGATAACGTATTTCTGGATTAGTTGGATGATTATGGGGAGTTGGGTGCAAGGGCGATAAACGAACATTTGATTCGTTTATTGCGAATTTTCAATTTATATGATTGTTTTTTGAATTTTAGTTAAGGATTAAGGGATTTGGATGTATGTGTGGGGGAAGGAGTTGGTAGGGCTTTTCAGAGCACTACATTACTATAAATTGAAAAAATATAAATCTGATCTATTACCCGAAATTGCTGTTGCGTCGGAAACAATTGCTGAAGTTAACCTCCAATCGCTTTTAAATAAGACTGCAAAATGCATTGTCGATATAGTTAAAGAAAATCTTCCATCTTTGGACTTTGGGCTTTGATGGCAGCTCCGGGCACAGCAACTACAAACAAACATTTTTAAACGGTGAGCATACGGATAGTTTCTTGTTCGTTACTGCTTTCGTGCCGCTTAAATTAGTGGATAACATAAATGGCAAAGAAGTTTGGATAAACTCCTGGCCAGGGTAAACCTATTTCTGTAGACCTATGAAATTAGTATTCCAGAAAGAGGATAGTACTCTTATTCTGTCCCAACAAGGCCACATGGAAGAATTAATTGCACATCTTCAACACTCCGAAGTCAGTATTGAATGCAGAAACAATAACATCAATTTTACTATGCTTATGACAATGCTTGATGGCAGTGCAATAAATACCTTAAGTGGAACTAATGCTGCTCAAAATTGTTTTATTTGCCGAGCCAAAACTTCCCAAATGAATCTACCTTCTGTAGAAAATCGGACGTCAAACACAGATAATTATAAATTTGGCCTTTCATCTTTACATTGTTGGATCAGATGTTTCGAATGCTTTCTGCACATCTCCTACAGATTGCCTTTTAAAACTTTGCAAATACGTGGTCAAGAAAATAAAACTGCTTTTGCAGAAAGAAAAAAAGAGATTCAAGAAAATTTTAGGCTCAAAATGGGATTACTTGTCGATATCCCTAAACCAGGATACGGAACCAGCAATGACGGAAACACGGCTCGACGCTTTTTCGCAAATCCTGAATTGAGTTCAGACATTACAGGAATTGACAAGGAACTCATAAGCAATTTCGGAATAATATAAAGAACGATTGCAACTGGTCGTGAAATCAATGTCGAAAGATTCGCGAAGCTATTGGAAGATACTAAAACTACGTACATTTCCAAATACAGCTGGTACTACATGCCTAGCAGCGTTCACAAGCTTCTTGTTCATGCAAAGGACATAATTTCATTTTTCGATTTGCCTATAGGTGCCCGTTCAGAAGAAGCTTTAGAAGCTAGGCATAAGGAAATTCGAAAGGCCAGACTAGATCACAGTCGAAAGTGCTCTAGAATAGATTCAATAACTGATTTAATGAATCACTTATTAATTACTTCGGATCCTCTCATTTCAAATATAAGATTCAAAGCTCATATATGCCTATAATAGATTCACAAATTGAACATTATCTACTTCGAAATGGTGCAGCAAGTTTTACGCCACCAATAGACTTGGCCGATATAGGTGGAACATCATCATCGGAGAGCGATAGCCATTAATAATTAACGCACATATTTGTTATTTCAAATTAATTTATTATACCTATACATAATTCTTTTATATTAATGTTTTGAAGTTTATTAAACTATAAAATTGTTAACATACTTAAATTTTTAAAATAAAGTTCGCTGCTCAACTCTTTTTTTTTTTTTTTTAAGAAGCTGGACAGGCCATTTTTGCAGGTTGATACCTTTTTTTAGGTCGTTGCATAGATATCAAATGTAAAAAGATTATAAATGCAAAATATTCATATTTTAGTTACTAAAACCAGGAATATTAATTTTGCGGTTTTTCCCATAGACTCGTCCCACTGTGCGACGGAGTCAACGATTGACTCCTACACCGACCAACAATACAAAAAACCAAAGCACTAAACGAACTTGTTCTGACTCATGGACGCATTGTTTTATAAAGATGTCGGTGATATCGAGACCACGAAGGATATTCTCCCCGTTATAAGAGTCTTTCTTTCGTCAAAGTATACACGACCGATCATTGTCAGATGAGTTAGGTTTACTTTCATATAATTTTACATTCTTTTACACGATCGAGTCCCCGGAAAGTATTGTCTATTTGTTACTATTGCCTATATTTTGAGGCACTGTCGCTTATCTTGGACATGATAACAGCACAGGGGCGCACGAGTTAACGTTTACCATTTACTTTCAGAAAATATTAGTTTGTTCACTGAGGCTAAAACCTTTCCTTATGGAATCTATTCTAAGACTGTCTTTATTTTTTATTTTTACTTAAGATCTAATATTTTTATACAAAACAATGTGTACCTCAGGTAGTTAGGAAATATCTACCTGTGTATCTCTTAATAGGTAATTAAGAGAAAAGTACTTAAAATATAATTACACTGTAGCGTATCCATGTCGGGAATTATTGATTGGTCTAAAAGACGTGATGCATTGATTATGTTATGTTTAGGTGATGATGATGAGTCAGGCGTTAAATCACGCGGCATACTAGATGGAAGTTTGCTGGTGTTATTGTTTACAGAGGTGTGTGGTGCCAACTAAAGATGTTTGTATTTTCTCCTCTAACATGCTGCTTTGTGGAACTTCGGTTGGCACCAGTATTTGTATTTAGTTTCAAAACTTTGGGCCCTAATTAGGGACCCCTTAATCGTTTAGCTGTATTTATGAGGTAATTTCTACAGCAAATAGTTGTAAGATAGAAGGATTCCGGTACTGTAACGCCGAGATTGAAAGAAGTTTGCAGTAATGTAGAGCGCGAAAACCACTCGCCCCATGGGGAGATAGCGTCGAACAAGATGTAAAAACAAGAACAGGAATAGAATATTATTGGTTACACATCGGTAACTGTGGAAAAGACGAATACCAGAAGCCAACACCGGATTTTTGTTGTAGAACTGAATAAATAAAGGGAAGAAAGTAAGTACTATCGTAGTTATTTAAAATAAATCAGGTGCACTGTCAGTGATTTCGTAATTATGATAAAGCTGTGGGATTAATGTACTTTTAAAAATAAACCCATTCATCATTTCTAAGGAACAACTTCACCCTTAATATTATCATTTATTATATTTATCTTGCAGTACAAATTTTAAGAAAACCTCACATAAATGCGAGAGATTACACCCTACCTCTTAAGTGTGAGTTGCACATAAACAATTCCACAATCCCCGCACAGATGTTTTGATCTACTTCACATTCATTAAGCCCACCCGCACACATGGCTTCTATACAAATTAATTGATGTCGTATGAGACGGTATTATTTATCCGACAATACCAAAAACATCTATGGTTGTGATTAATTCATAAAATATTTGTTATACAGCCAAAGCAAAACCATCGTAAACATTATGGCGCCTGCCAAACAAATGCTCCTGGCAAGTGTCCGTCTAGGACACATCCAATCACACTAAACAGTCCGTCTAACTAAAACCTTTCGTCACACCACATTCTCAACCAATAGCATCTGAGCCTGCATACACAGCACAATTGAGGAACGTACAACCTTCCTTCGCAATGGCACAAGTTATTATTTTCACCAACAGATTTCCATTTCGGCAAAATTCCGCCCTTCCTTTAATCCAAAGCACCCTTTTATTTGGAGCTGGTGCACTCAAATGCAAACTATAAATTACGAAATGTTTTCCCACTCGATTTGCTCGCCGGATGATATGGTAAATATTTGCAAGGATAGGAGTTGAAGACGTACTCTACGTAAATATAGAATGGAGTGCTGAAGGGTGCGTCCTGTTGGCCTCCTTCCTCTCAAGTTTATTGTACTTGACTAGAAACGGACTATGATGGTGGAGATGGCTTCAAGAAATTGTGCATGCCTTGGAAAGTTGTCTTCGAATTTATTGGAAGCAGTTGATGCATCAGGAGGAAGAGTTTAAGACGACTGAACTACTAGGAGATACCATCCTAGGAGATCAGAGAGCAAGTACAGTATTTGAGTTTTCGCACGAGGCACTTCAATCATACAAACGCCTCAAGCGGTCACAAGCTAACACCAGTTCTTGTGTGTCGGTCTATTTCGTACGACGATCCTTGTAAATGTAGATTTAAAGGATTTGTGGAAGAATATATGTATACCGCACTAAGTTGTAATTTAAGTGCCGCAAATATTCATTCCTTTCAGCAGTCGTCGTTTGCAGTCGCATCTTTACTTTGGACAATGTAAAGTAGTTGATGCTTTAACACAGTCTCCTTGGCAAGTAAATACCTTCACGGTGAATGGTATTAATTACTTGAAAAGTATTACCTGCTGTTAAGTAGGAGGGTAAGTTTAACCTTCCACTATCAGAGGATAAGTTTAACTTACTAAGAAACTAAATCGGGACAGTCGGGGAGCCTCTGGAAAATTTAACAAGCCTCATGACTTGCTAAATAAGGCCAAGACCGGTTCCCGGTTGTAGTGGCGATGATGATGATGATGATTTTTTATCTATCTGTGAAGCTGAATTTTTGAAATATGAAAGACTCTGTTGAAGGACTTTTTGAAGCGAATAATAGCATTACTGGTCGTGACCCCCCCTCTCACAATAAGGGAAACTCAGATAGAACCTATGCAACAAGGTATTCGAATCACCAGAGGTGTTGTTACGCTTTGTGGTTGAAACGTGTGTGGTGGTGCGTAAGACTCTGACAAATTGGGGCGGATCTACTACAAATGCCCCCAGCTATCTGACACGCGGCGTTCACAGGTAGGGGTTGCCTATTGAACAACTCGTGTGCGTTAAGTGGTAAATCCCCAGTAAGTCTGTTTTTGTTTGTTGTTTTCGTTGAAGTCAGTTGATGCGTCCTCGCGACGGCTAAAAGAATTTGGACTATCCACAGGGTGGTATTGGCTATCCGAAGCACTCTGTGAATCATAAGGTGGATTTTGCAATGTTTGGCTCTGTGTACTGTCTTCAGGACGGCCAAAAGGATGTGGACTATTCACAGGAGTTTATTGGCTATACGAACCTCCATGTGAATGATTATGTGGGCTTGATAAAGTTTGGTACACCGGCGTTTCTTCAGGGCGTCCAAAGGATGTGAAGTATTCACAGGGTGGTATTGTTTATGAGAAGCTCTCTAAGAATGATGAAGCGGACTCGAAATACCTTGGTTCGGCGCAGTTTCTCTATTCAGGAATGCTGAAAATAGGTTGGTACTGTGCATGGTCGATGTTGTGACCATTGCGGAGTTGTGACTTGGGGTCTCATTGTCTCATTGTGAGGAGATATTCAGTAGTTTTCAACACTAGTTGTGTCTCCAATACCATAAAAATCCCTTTTTCCAAACATCTCCTTCTGTGTGCTTTTCATTTCGCGGACCCGCGTAATGATATTATAGCATTTTGCGACAATAGTGAATAACGTGTGATTCGAACCGACGCTATGATGGCTAGAATCACTAAAAATTGATCTAATATCCAACACATCAGGCTACTACCGCGTCTACGAATTTGATTTCTCAACTCAAGTACATCTCAACTGATGTAGAATTGCCATCTTATTAATGCTTGTGTTACGTGGTAACTTCCCCCCACCACCCTTGCCCCGGCGAGAAAGGAATAAGGAATTAACCGACGTACTTAACAAATAAGCGTTAAACAATATCAAACCAAACTTAAATAAAATTATACTAAAATTAAATAAATACAAAACACCACGTACATTGTGATTTACACACATGATAAATAAAAACATTTACAAAATAAATTAAACATATTAACTTAAACACTTTTAAACATACATAAAATATTTTAAAATTGGTATAAGAAATTATAACCAATAAACATAGCAGGTGTATAAACCCAGCTCTATTCGGCGACGACGGCTTCGGACAGTTTCGGAGTTGACCGTGGCCGAATTTCTTCGCCGAGACAACGGTACCAAGGAACCAAGTAGGTAACAGGAGAGGATGGCATATTTCTTGGAGAACAGTTTTGAAAAGATCGTAGTCAGTCACCGTGACAGTTGTTCTTACTTACTGTAGTGTGTTGAAATAAAAAATGAAATGATTACGGTTCGGAGTTGTGGCGGTTCCGCCAAACCTCACTGACTACTTACCCGGAGAACCCCCATAACAACAACCCAACTTCCATTGTTTTCTGCTAATGCAATCGCATTAGCATCTGTAAATGCTTCACGCATCAAGTTTATCAAATGTATTTATCTAAAAGCTCCTGGCAGAGAATTCTTACCTTCATGCATTAATTCGCAACCAAATTCCCTATAACAATTCTGTCCAAACTTATCATAAATCCCAAGCCCAATTCGGCACCTCCGGTTGCCAGGCAAATCCCAATCTTACCATAAGCATTTTCCCTAGACGAATTCCTGAAAACGAAACAATTGGGTTTACATATAATGTAACCATCATAACCAGGGATAATAAACATTGCGTCGCCTATTCCCAGCCTCATCATGTGTACAACAAATCCCTTTACATACACATTGGCTGGCGACCTTTTCTCCCTACGATAAACAATCCAACGCAGCTGCACACAATTAGCAGAAACGACGATGAAACAAAATCCTATAGCATAGGCAAATGCAAATAGGAATTGTATACTTACCCTTGGCAGCGATGCCGTAAACACCAATCCTTGCCAAATAAGCTAAAACCAATTAGCACCATGTTTATGGAACATTGCGGCTATCAATACAGCTGCAATGCACATCAAAGACAATGATCTACGCGATCTCTTTGTCTTCCCATATTCCTGGATCCGCTTCTCGCGGCATGAGCAAACAGAAACCCATTAGTGACCAATGAGATACGGCTTGTTTACTTAGCTGAACTCACATCTCATGGATGCACATTAATCCCTTTCTTTGTTTTCAGATTCGTTCTCATGGTTTTGTCCCATGAAAGAACCAATGTTCACACATACATGTGTATCACTTTGATCTTTTCTTTGAGATCTGGTTACCTACCCCCTAAGAGAGACTTTACGTATCTCTTGGGATAGGAAATGCATCCCTAAGTTAAGAGAGCCAGTGCCACTGGCCGAATTTCTTTTGCCGGGGAATTCACATCGCGGAGTCGTTTTCCATCACCCGACTGAGCCCGATGGGAGTGGAAGTGAACCCCGTGCCGTACGCCGACACATCTACTTCCTACCCCACAGAGTCTTTTTCGTTTTTTTTTTTTTTTGAGTTCAGTTTTGTTACTTTTAAGCAAGATTTATTTAATAATAAACTTATCATGTTTATGTGAAATTTGTACATAAACGGCATCTTTGCTTTTGTGATTCTGGTGATGTGTATGAAACACTAAAGTACACCAACTCAACCTGTTTGTGAGATAGTGCTTGAGAAGGGCGGTCTTACCGGTTCTGTAAAGGCTTAACTCGTGAACCACAAAAAGGAATGACCTTTTTGCCTTATAAATACTTGCATATATATATGAGGTGTACCGGTGTGGAGTGAGCGTCAAGATACAAATGTATCGATAGGGAACGTTTGTTGTGAACGAGCCCTTATATTTTTTTTATTTGGTTGCTATGACATTTGTCAAACGTATTTAGTATGCATCAAGTCATTATACAAACAACATCTTTTTTTTTTAATCCTGTTAAAATTGTCGAATGTTGTACCAGAAAATGATGATTTCCGGAAAGCATTAATTTTTTGTTTTCATTTGAAAAAAAAATTCTGCAGAGTCGCATCGAATTCTTGTCGAGGCTTATGGTGACCATGCTCTATCGGAAGCAACATGCAAAAGATGGTTAAAGCGGTTCAGAGATAATGATTTTGATCTGCGAAATGATGAACGTGGAAGACCACCAAACAAGTTTGAAGACGCCGAATTGCAAGCAATATTGGATCAAGATGACACTTTAAGTGAAAAACAAATGGCACATATGTTAAATGTTACACAACAAACAATTTCTGACCGTTTAATACCTATGGGAAAGATCCAAAACTGTGGAAACTGGGTGCCACATGAATTAAGGATCAACTTCATGTGCGACAAGCGAGCGAGCGAGCGAACGCCGGAGCGGGCAAGTGAGACGGTGATCTATGCAGAAGTCGGGGTGGTAGTAATAAAGTCCTGTTTACCTATGGGATAGATATTGTTTGTACACAAAACACGTCGGGATTGTTGCATTAAGCAAGAAGAAGAGGGTGAATTGAACACATGGTGAAACGGGTGAGAAGCGAAGCATTTAAGCATCAGGCTAACGGCCGTGTGTCGGAATTCCATTTCTAAACTCAAGTACCATCAACTAATGTGGAATTGCCATGCCATTGCTTCGTATACGGCTGACATTTTTTCTTATTCAATTTTCTTTCCGTGTTCTTCACTATTTGTTTGTGTATTGTGTGTATCTGTTAGAAACACTATAATATCTTCGAGAGGCAAATCCCAGAACGCCAATAAATGGTTTCGGATATGATCATTACTGAATACTACCGTTAGTCTGGGTTACGCCAACCTTTCAATTTGGGTAGCGAACTGCCTGAATACATCTCTTCATAGTTTTTTTTTTTTTTGTGTGGGTAGTGGTTTTTCTTTTATTAATATTTTAATATTGAATGCCTTTATATATGCTCTTATTTAAACTTGTATTCATATTTCGCTATTGAACTCTTTAATATCTGTTTGCTAGGTTTAGTGATGTTTGCGTAACCTTTAATAAATCTTCTACAATATCCAGCAAGTCCTAGAAACGACCTTGGTTCTTTCAGGTTTGTCGGTTCGGGGTAGTTTTTTATTGTGTTGATTTTTTCTGGACCGACGGTTTAATATTCTGTTTAATTATTAGGTGTACAACTTTGCTGCCGCCGTTTTTTCCGAAATTCGAGGCTTTATTGTAAAAAACTGGTTATACATTTATGATTCAAAGTATTGTCCATCGCTGGCCACTACTTTCGGGCAGCATATGAATCCATTTTTTCATATTATATATGTCCCAAATAATTAACTTCTTTGTTAAAAAAATGTGAATTCTCGTTTGATATCTTCATATTCGCGTTTTTCAGGGCATTGATAATTATCTTGATATGTTCAATATGTTCCTCTGAAGTATTTGAAAAAATTAGTACGTCATCCATATAGATATACGCGAATTTGCCGATGTATGGTCGGAGAATGTCATCGACGCATCGCTGGAAAATCGATGGTGCGTTCTTGAGTCCGAAGGGCATTCGTATGAATTCGTACTTGGCTCCATTGATGTTAAAACTCGTCTTGGGTCTGTCGGATTCCCTCAACTTTATCTGGTGGAATCCGGATTCCAGGTCTAAGGTTGAACAAAGTCTGGCATTTCCCAAGTTTGGAATGGTTAAGTTCACAATATCTATCTGTGATGGTTTCGGCGTTTAGTTTCTGGAAATCTATAACCATACGCCTCTTCCGCCGTCCTTCTTCATCTTAACCTTTTTTGGGAACTACCCATACTGGGGAGTTGTAAGGGCTATATGATTTTTGTATTATTCCTTCGTCTAGTAATTTATTTAACTCTTTGTTAACGAAATCATGATCCGTTGCTTGGTATTGGTATTGTGGTGAGTATATCGGGTCTTCGTTCTTAGTTCCGATCGTTGCCTCGATGGTCGTTGTGAATGGCAAAGAAGGATTCGTGTCCTCATTCACTCGGATTAGCTCGTCAATTTTTCTTTTATATTTTCCGTTTTCCATAGTATAATTGATTTCTTGTTTTTTTTTTTTTTTTTGGTATTTGGTCTTCTTTTCCATATCTATTTGGGCTTTCATTTTCTCTAAACCTTGTTTTCCTAGGATCATATCAAATTCATTTAATTAATTTGTCTCATAAAATATTATATAGTGATTCAATAAATTTATTCGTTTCTTAGATTTGAATACAGATATACCATGGATGCTTTTTACTTTTATGGGAGAAATGGGAATGGATGTGCCGATATTACATTTAGTGGATATGTAGTTGTTGGTAGTGCCTGTGTCTATTAAGATTATTATAGGTCTTCCTGTATTCTTAGTTTTAAGAATTAAACACGGAAGGCCATTTATTTCACTAAAAAAGAATTTTCAGTTTCCCAAACTTCATTTTCATCAATTTGGGGGATTATGGATTCGTTATCGCGTATATTTTCGATTTTGTGTACACTTTGGAATTTCAGTGTTGGGTGTTGGTTCTGTAAGGATGTACTTCTCGTTGCTTCTTGTCGTGGGAAATTTTGTTGTCTGTGAGATCCGTGGTGTTGTTGTTGGTTTCTGTACAAATCATTATGTGGGTTATATACGGTTGGTCGCATAAATTGCCGTGAATCATCAACTTCCATAGATTCCGCTGCGGATGTGTATTGGATCTGTGTGTTGGGACGATATCTTGGTTGTTCGTGTCTCTGTTGTACGAAATGTCGTCGTTCCTAGGGGCGGGTGGGTAGTTTCAAGGATTGGAAACAGGATAATGCTCACGCCTAGCACGGTGGGGATGGCAGCCGTTGATATCATGTGAAATAGTGCTCGCCATAGCGTGGTCACTTCCTAGATCTTGCATTCCATCTAAAAAAATTCGAGCAGATTATAGCGGTAAGAATAGAGCTGTTAAAAAATGGCCCTCCAACGCCACAGGTAGATCAACAGAACGAATTTTGTGAGAATCAGTAGGGATTGATAACGCCAAGAAGGTTCACAATGACAAAATGACCAACAAACTGCTCGAGTAACCAACTGGTTCGCGTCCCTTCTGGTGAATGGAAAAGGCTACAAGCAATAAGTTCGCTTCCGCTTTCTCTTCCTCCATTAGTAACGAGCAGCGAGGCCTTAGTAACGAATCCAAAGGAGAAAGCCAATGTTTTCGCAAATTTATTTATAGAATATTCTATATGTCTCCGGCAAAAGTACGGTCGATAGCATTACTGTCTGTGTTCTCCAAGTTGTTGGAAAAGGTCATCAATGCTGATTAAATACTTAGAATGCAAGGGAATTCAAATAAGCAGGTGGTCCACGAGAGGTTTTGGTCTTTCTGTCTGCCATCTGAATATCTACAATTGAAAAACATGACATCGCATTGGATATTACCAAGGCTTTTGACATCGTTTGGAGCTTCCTCGAAAACCGCACGGTTCGGATTGTTATGGATGGCGTGCCCTCCGATATGTATTCTATCAATTCGGGGGTGCCTTAGGGTTCTATTTTAGCGCCAATCTTGGGTTTGCTTCACATTAATTATTTATTAGAATCAAAGGGTAACAAAATATTTAGTTTTTCGGATGATAGTACATTTATTTCCTCATTTTCAAATAATCAGCCGATGTCAAGTATTAGAAATATAAATATATATATTGGTACTCACGTTTTGGCTGATTTGGCAGCTATTCTATCTCTTGCCCTTCCTGCGGCGCTGGTTCCGGTGATTTCCTGTCATGGGAGCGTCTTTGGTGATTTTTCCTTTTTCAGCAACTTGATTGCTTGGTAGTTTTGAAGTTTATTCCGCCACCGTTGTTAGAATAGTATGGTTTATTTAAATTTTGTTTAGTTATTTTACTTCACTTTTATTTTTTTCTTCAAAACGTCAACAAGTTTCTAATTTATTTTACTTTCTTTGGGTTTTCTTTTTAAAAGCTCCTTTTTTTCGTCTGTCATAACCGTCGCTTTTTCGCACAACTCTCAACACTGTTCTTGTTTCCTTTTTCTCTTTCTTCTCCTATTCCCGTTGTCCCAACGAAAAGAACCTCGGCAAGGATCGATCTTCGAATTATTCGGAGATATCATCGGCGTGGAAAGATCTGGGTTGGCATGCACCAGTTATATATTTTTATTTTATGTTTTTTATTATGTGAAATTGTAAATTGTATAAATGAATTTATTTATTTTATGTCGTAAATGAATGTTAATGTAATTTAATATGTATGTATTATGTGCAAATGAAAATGTACATTGTTTTTTGTATTTAAGTTGAATTTGAAAATGTGATAATATGTAACGCATGATTTTAATTAATGTTTATTTGTATAATATAAATGAATATTTTAATTTAAAAACATGTACATTGTTTGAATTGTTGGTATACATTTTTGTATGAGTTTTATGTTATCTACTTGGGAGAAGGGTAGTAGGGGAGTTATTACGTAACACTAATCAAAAACCTTCAAAAACTGATCAGTGACAATTATAGGTCGGTAATTAATGAAGATTGGGCTCCCCGATACTATAGTGGTTAGTATACCCGCTTGTCACGTGGGATACCGGGGTTCGATTCCCCACCGGAGAGCCTCTGGCGCAAGACTAATGACCTTGCCCGGAAAAAACAAATCATTATGGAAAATTTAACAAGCCTCAGGACTTGCTAAATAAGGTCAAGACCGGTTCCCGGTTGTAGTGCCGATGATTATGATGATGATGAATTAATGACGATTGAAATAACAATATCCAAGCCATTAAAGCTAAAACACCGAATATGGTCCCACAAATAAATAAAGTATTTAGAAGGAAAAATTATAACGACATTATATGTCTGCGAGTTCCGCGGACTCCGGAATATTGTCAAGCATTGCCTAACCCAGGAATTCCCTGGAACAAGTCAAATCCAACGAAGAGTTAATAACTGTTAAGGAACTAGTGAAGGGGTACATTGTTTTGTTCAACAATGCTCTAAATAATGCATATTATCCAACCCGTGGGAAGACTGCCGTAGTCCATCCCATCCCTAAAAATGGCAAGGACAGAAGCGATGCAGCCAATATTCGCTCGATTAGTTTGCTCCCAAACATTGGTAAGGTATTCCAGAAGATTATACATAAAGCATTGATATACTGGTGTGATGAAAATTGTATTATTCCGAACAATCAGTTCGGCTTAAGATCGATATAGTTCATGCGGCGACAATACTGGTTTCCGACATACAATGGAACAAAGCAAAGCGACAATCCCAAGGAGGCAGCCTGGTTGTCTTTGAAAAGACCTTCGATACCGTATAGTTAGAAAGGCTTATATACAAGTTATCAAATCTAGGTATGCCCGAATATTTGTGGTGTTGAAATGTAGAGATATAACATCCAACAATACCTTTCACATCAAAACCTGTTTAGAGCAGGAAGCATTTTCTCTCATTTTGTTTAACATTTACATTAGTGATCTAGTAAATTCTCTCAACCACACATTCGAAAATAAATTATCCGATCCAACAAAATTCGCGATAAACAAATCAAATGTTCGTTTATCGCCATTGACCAAACACCCCATAACCCTTAACTCAAATTCACAAATACATTCTCTCGATAAAACAAAATTCCTGATAAACGAATAAATATTCGTTTATTATCATCATCATCGGCTCTACAACCGGGAACCGGTCCTGGCCTTATTTAGCAAGTCCTGAAGACTGTTAAATTTTCCATGATAATTTGTTTTTTTCCGGGCAAAGTTATTAGTCTTGCGCCAGAATTTCGTTTATCATGCATACACCCAATTTCCAATCCGGTCTTGGCCTTATTTAGCAAGTCCTGAGGACTGTTAAATTTTCCATGATAATTTGTTTTTTTCCGGGCAGGGTTATTAGTCTTGCGCCAGAATTTCGTTTATCATGCATACACCCAATTTCCAATCCGGTCTTGGCCTTATTTAGCAAATTTCTCCACCGGTATTCGGTCCTTATCCGAGACTTGTTAAATTATCAATAATAATTTGTTTTTCCGGGCAAGGTTACTAGCCTTGCGCCAACCTTTCTCAGGATTTCGCTGCATGCATTGGTTCACTATTTGTCGGGTTCCAAAGTAGGTATCCAGAGGTGTCACGTGGAGACCGCATATCAACTTATATTGAATAGGGAAAAGCATCGTCCTGGCCTTCACCGCGTTGAAAGCAGAATCTTTGTCCTATACCCCCCCCCCCCCCCCCCCCCCCCAACCGCCCACACAATTTCCGATGATCCCCAAACTAAAAACAAACACATGGTATGTTGAACCAGATGTTCAATTACCATACTTATATCGCTGATTTCCGGAAATTCGCCTAACCGAATTGTTATCACAAAATGCTAACACATCCACAAATGACCCCGGCCGAAGTATCTTTTTTGAGATTTTGCTTACATTTCGATCCTTCCGCGATGTAAAATCTCGGTTGAGTTTATTTATAAAGGGGAAGCATCGTGATGTCGCGCGTTGAGTATCTGAAGAGCAAGCATCCCTGGAGGTTGTGTCCCAGGAGAGCTATTAAATGTTATCCATTAAAATTAAGCCAGTGAATTTAATAAAAGTAGTTTAACCTAGTAAAACTAATGAGTTCTTTCTTTAAAAAAGTGCGTTCTGTTGAGTTTTGGCTGCATCAATCCAGGCGAGTACAGGGGGGAACAGGTGAGAGTAGAGTCGTGACAAAAATGCTTTTCAGCTTTGTCATTACTGGGCATCACCTGCCCCACAGAAGCCAGCAGAAGACGCTCGGTGCATGGACACTCTTCTCCAAACAACGATCGGTTGCTACTCTTCCCGGTTCACTCCGGAAGCGCGGTGATCACCGCAACGGGCGAACTTGGGGGATCTATAAAGGGATCTGGTTCACAAATAACAAAAATAATATCCTGCAAAGTGACGCTACTACAGATCGGGAAAACAATTGATGTCATCAGCAGACTTCTACAAGATGACTTCAATAGAATCAAACGTTCTTGCGACGACTGGAAATTAAACATCAATTTTCAGAAAACAGAAACTATCCGTTTCAGAATGCCCGTGTCCAGGGCATCGAGGGATACAAAACACAAGTGGAAAAAAAATGCCATTGTAGGAAGTAATAATCTACCCCTACAAGTAAAAACGGTTGTTAGATACCTTAGTACTCGTACTTCATCAGTATCTTTACTTTGATAAGCTCATAACAGCAGCTCTTACCGCAGCTTAAAACGTATATGCTACGACAAGAAGTCTCTTCCGGAGCGGTCTTCTAGACTCCAAAGTAAAAATAATTTCATACTCGACATTCATCCAACTGTATTGATGTGTGGCTGCCCGTTATGCTATAACTTATCCCCATTCTACATGAAAAAGTTTCTGGTGTTCGATAGGCAATGTTTGCGTTCCTGCCTTGGAATGTATAGAACACCAAAGCCGCGATATAAGAAATTCTACCCCAATAAAGCCGTATTCGACAAATCAGAATTAAACAGAATAGACAACTTGATAATCAAAATTATCCGTTGTCTCACTGCAAGGGCACTGTGCAGTGACAATAATCTTATTTATTATAGCATTCTATCCCAATGGTATTTATATGGAGAGTACTTCCCGTCATCATCATCATCCATTAAAATATTATAGTATCGTACAACACGTTTTCATTAACTGGAAGTTCCTCGGACACGTATACGTAATTAAAACTATGCGGTTAGGCGTCGTATCCCTGTCGACCAGACTGTGTTCCAGTTTGATCGACGGTTCGGAGGAGTAAGTAAATTTGCGGACATTCACAAGAGCATCTGAAAATTAAAGTCCTCCATTGTTTTCGTTAGCAAATAACCTCCGTCGTCCTGGAATTGTTTAGAAAATGAGTATAAATGAGACGCTGATTAATCGCGAGTACATTTTGGCTTCACAGACGCATGTAGCCAGAGCACAAGTGTGTGCGAAAGTGTTGTGTATTTATGTGAAGGGTTTTATAAAATTGTGTAGATGTTTAGAAGATTTGTTTTTATACGGCAATGGATGCGGCTCTGTTGGTTCAGTTAAAATGCAAGATCACAAGATAGATTGTAATTCTGGTTCTGTTTGGCTGAAGTACTTGTTCATATGGGATGGCATCCTTGACAAGGAACGAAAAACGAGAAGGATGCCATTGTTTATATGCAAGCGCTTTGCGGGAAATTCTGGGTTATATTTTATTGTGAACGACAGTGGAGACCGCCCCTGGGATGGCAGACTTCCTTCTATTTATTCAGTTATTTTGGCCTTTTGTTTGACAACGTACTCACACACAAGACAAAAGTGAACAATCAACGATAAGAGTTTCGAGTCCACAGCGACTGACATCTTTTCTGGAGTAAGCTAAAGGGATAAATTTAAAGTCACTGCGACAATTGAGCTCCAGTCATTGTTGTAATGTCTGAAATATAATTTCAACTGCATGGAGGTTTTTGCGTGTTTTACCCAGACAGGACAACAGATATGCAGCCACATTATTTGTATTGTTCAGTCAAAGGATTGGTAGTACGGGCGTCCAGTGTGATCGGGACGTTGGAAATACAATAGTCTTGGTATATTACGAGAATTTCCATTAAGTGGATCTCGGCGGGATTATAAGGATGGGGTTAACATCAAGCAGAGATATAAAGGTTACAGTGTTGCACTCATTTCAAAACACTGAAGAGCATTATGTGATACAAATTCGAATTAATTCTGATTGCTGTGCAACAAAGTGTCCACCCTAAGATAGTTACTTTCTATGTGACAGTCTCTTTGAATTAATGGAGATTAATTAGCGCGAGTTTCGCTCAGTGGATTTTAATGTTGCTAGCTGACTCCAAGCGACTTGTTTGAATAGAAGGATACAGTATAACTCAAGGAGAGCTCTATAAAATTTCATTAGTTTTGTTCGGCGATCCAATTTCCAAAATTTCCTTAGTCAGCATCTTTATAATATATTAAACGAAACAAAAAAACTTTAAGGGTGTCTTTGTCTACACTAATGTATTCAGACATAGTTCACTAGTGTCCTTGTGATGACACAGTTTTACATAGAGTAATATTTTCAACAAAGTATGGTCAAATAATATTAGAGCTTGTGACAAGTGTTGTCAGATAAGCTGAATGAATTCTGGATAAAGTTTTGCAGTCATATGTATTACATTGACATGTGCAACTTATGCAACATTGCTCTTGAAAATATGTGACTTTTCAATTATTTTGTACAAATTCCTTTTCTTGTGATTGACCATCACAAAAGAGATCTAATAAATTGATGTCATTCGGGACGTTTGGTATCACTCGTTTTATTTTTATATAGGTTTTCAGGGTCATTACACAAAACCGAAATTTTTTGGAATTTTTGTAATTTATTATTAATTTATTAGTTATTACAATGTAAATAAAATTGGCAACAATTCAAATTTAACAACGTTAGACACTAAGCTCGCACTGTGCTCTGACATTTAAGGGTACTTCAAAATCCCCTTTTGTGTGCCCGTTAGTTAAAAAAAAAAAAAAAAAAATAGTCGTTCGGCGGGTCTAACATTAAGTGTTTTTTATTTAGAACTTCGCTACATTTCACACTGGTATCGGTTATCAACCCTTGAAATGTATGATGTTCTTAATAGTCATCCCCGTGTTTTTGAGAGAAGAGTGGCGACTAGAGTTATAAAAAAAAGCAAGGCTGTTTTGTTTGCTATATTTTGTATGTAATAAAAGCCTCTGAACCTGGCTGTCATCTAGACGCCAATCTAAAGCTGCACGAAAATTACAATTTTATTAGGATGCCCAGCCAATTGGACACGAAAATAAAACTGAAAAAAACGGATCTCAAAATTACCTGCGGTCATTGAATTCGTTCAAAAAAAGTCATACAAAATACTTTGAGATAAATAAAACTGACTACCGCTGGGTCTTCAATGATCTATTTGCATGGAAGTTTGATTTCGTCGAATCCTTTTCGGTATTTGGCGTGTTATAATGCACCTGGTAAAGCTAGAGCTAGACATCTACCCCAACACATCATCTGGATAAGAACTACATAGAGTGTATGTATGGGTGACGTAAAAAAAGATGAATCGAATTTTCATCTGCAAAACCTTGGGGAAACGAAACGCAATCCACCAATCTCCAATTAGCCGGTCTTAAATGGCGAGTGGGTATGACAATTGGATCACATATGACAATGTTGTGCGCATACAATCGTTTTATCAATTAAATTTGGATCTGATACTGTCAACAGTCGGAGTTTTAGAAGCTATCAAATGTCCAGAGCCTACTTTTTGAATGCCATCCTCTCTTATCATCACCAAACTTTTTTAATAACAAAATATATTTATTTTAAATTTATGTTCACGACTGTCTTTTTATATATTAATATTTAATTGGCGTCCTGAATAGTCGGACGCCAATCCAGAGACTCGCTGACTTATTTACTTATATATATATATATATATATATATATATATATATATATATATATATATAAATATATATATATATATATATATATATATATATATATATATATATATATATTGTTATGTATGTAAACAAAATTGACTAAATCGGGCAGAGTTTCGTCTCCCAACAAAGAAACTGCTCATATCAAAAGATCATATACACAAACTAAAAGATACTCGAGCCAACAAGGGATCATAACTATAAATCAATGACACCCGATCCAACAAGGGATCATACCCATAAATTAATGACACCCGATCCAACAAGGGATCATGCACATAAACAAAAGATACTCCATCCAAAAAGGGATCACACCCATAGGTTGATGACACCCAATCCCACACAAGAGATCATATACACAAAACTGCAGATACCCGATCCAACAAGGATCATACCCATAAATTAATGACACCCGATCCAACAAGGGATCATGCACATAAACTAAAAGATACTCGATCCAAAAAGAGATCACACCCATATATTGATGATACCCAATCCCACACAAGAGATCATATACACAAAACTGCAGATACCCGATCCAACAACGGATCATAGCCGTACAGCAAAGACATCCGATCCAGCACAATAACAAAACTATTCGATTTGGGACAGGATCGTAAATTACGACATCTGTGGAAGATGGTCCACCGTAGATCAGCATCACCGAGTTGACGATGGAGCCAGAAATCCAGAAGACAGCAGTGGAAGAAGAAACTCATGAGAGACCAGTCGCGGATCCTAAGTAAAAGATTGTGTGTAAAAAAGATATCCTTTTAAAGTAAAGTTTGATCCTAAGTAAAAGATTGTGTGTAAAATAGATATCCTTTTAAAGTAAAGTTTTAGTGTGAAGAACGAGCAAAAATCATAAAGAAGGTTTCCTGGTAAAAAAAAAAAAAGAAGGTGGAACCAAAGCAAGAAGGCGGAACTAAAGTAAGGTCTTAATCTTAATTTTATATAAATTACAGGTGTTAAGCAGAATACAATCTTAAACAAAATTTTGGTGTTAATTATATTTAAAATTATAAGTGGAAAGTAAAACGTAATTTCCTAGAATGGTTGTTGATGTTCATTTTATATAAAGTACATGTGTTAACTAGAATACAATTTAAGAGAACGTTTTGCTGTTAATTATATTTAAAAAATATAAGTGTAAAGTAAAACGTAATTTCCTAGAATGATTTCATGTTCATTTTATATAAAGTAAAAGTGTAGAGTATAATATAATTTTAAGGAAAGTTTTAACATTAATTTTATATAAAGTATAAGCGTAAAGAAATTTTAAAGAAATTTATAAGTAATGATTTAAAACTTGATAACAACGAAAAACTCATTTTATGAACTGTCTTTTGTAAAACTAGTTCGTAAGTCTATTTTAGAAAGGAATAAATATTAATCAACAAAAAAAATATATATACTGGACTATTTCTCTCGGAGGAATCGCTGATATCACTGCTGGACGGAAATACCGGAACTCCCTACTACCGAAACCTGGCCCGAAGGCGCGGAGCTTTTTCATTTCTATAAACAACAAGAGTGTGGCCAAAACAAGGCATAACAATATATATATATATATATATATATATATATATATATATATATATATATATATTTGTTTTTTTTTAGTAGTTTTATTTCTTATATAGTTTGTACATTAAATTTTACAATACAATTGACAAATATTATCGACGATAATAATATATAAGAAAACTAGAAGGCATTCAGTGCTTTTATACGATTAACGTAACAAAACAGAGTTGAATGCCTATATATATATGACGATCCTAAATCGCTACTCCTATCCAAATCCCTAATATTACCAAATAACCCCATCCCAATCCCCAATACCGCCAATAACGCAAATCCCAATTCCATATAGAATCATATGAGCAATAAATTAACCCAAAGTTATTTATCGCACATTAATTCAATTCCACATTAAATTCCATATTGAGTCACATGAACAACGAATTTAACCAAAAGTTAATTCGTCGAACAATGACTCAATTCCCAAAACTTTGACATCATGAAAGGCTTAATTCAAAACGCATTTCATGATTCCCATTCCCAGAACCCATCCAACCAAACTTCTAACAAATTCCCAGAACACAACTCAAATTGAAACACGCAAAGTCTTATGTGTGCTTCTGGGAATTTTGACAAAAAATAGTTGACAATTCTCAATTAAGAAAATTATAAAAGGGCGGTGGATTTCAATTTCGGGTTTAGTAAGATTCCAGAGGTCGAACCGCTGACCGACCATTAGTAGATCTCCAGATCAAATTCTAGAAGGCAATAGGAAATCCAATGTATACAACTAAGAGAAACTTAATCGAAGAAAGTAAAATAAAAAGGACAGTCTAACGTCAAGATAACCGGACCTTTTCAGTTGCCGCGAGGTGTACTATCGGTGGGAAGCTCGTGCTCTCTGTGCGTGGATGTATCTAGTCGAAACATCCTCTACAAAGTAAAGAGATCTTGACACTTCATTGCGGGCCCTGGTACGGGAACCCCCGACTTACAGAGAGGACACCGCCACAGGAAACCCCCAATTTTACGGTTAGTATGGACGGGGTTAGTTCGAATGTTCTCTAACTACTTGGATGGAGGGGTGGTGGGAGGGAAATCATACAAGACCAGTAGATCTTGGGTGCGCTAGCATACGCAGATATTGTCTTTGACGTCTGATAATCCGCGCTGTGGTCGGTGTGTATGTGTGTGTGTGTATTTGTTCCGTCTTGTACTGTGGGTGCGTGTATGGAGCCTGTTAGCATTAAACCCTAGGGGATGGGTCCAAGAACCCTGTATTATAGAGGGTAAATTAGTTGGGAAGAGTCCTTTCTTCAGTTTTGTACTGAAGAAGAAAGTGTGGTGGTCGGATTCGAGGAGATAGAAAGTGTTACATGGTAACTTCCCCCATCCCAATTGTATCAATTGGAAAGCAAGGGATATAAGCATATAGCCTACGATCCACATGTTGGAGGCACGAACCAAAATTTGTTAGGTTGTGGAACTTGTGGAAACAGCTGTGGGCATTCCTTTTCGGAGTGGGAGAAATTCGGAGAGAGAGAAAAAGTTTTTTTGTTCAGGACTGATAGCAGTGAGGTGGAAGTCGATACCGTCGAAAAACAAAGAAAATAAGACGATTTCAGAATAGAAGGGAGAAATAAAGAAAAGAAAAAACGGTAAGGGAAAGTTTTAGTTTGAAGTTAAAGAAAGAGTAACTTAAAAGTAAAGAAAATGTCTAAATTTGTAAAATAAATGTGTCGTAATCATACCGTCAAATGTACAATATCCATTGTGAAATCAAAGTCTTACTAGTGGACGTTTAAAGCATTTTAATCTATTTCGTTCGAGCGAGCTCATCGGGGGATTTGGAGCTTAGAGCTGGTGTATCTTGGGATGCGAGCGAACCCAAGAATCGGTGATATTCCAGTTCTACAACGGAACACTTAAGTGCGAACGTCGACCCGACACAACAACGGATCCAGCTCGGCAACGGTATCAACAAAGTAAATAAAGAGTTGCCCCAATTGACCTCGAACTTCTATTAAAATCGACATGACTGCTGGTATAGATGAAATGTGCTCATTACGTTACAGGTGGAGATGTGCAATAACATGTCGCAATCCAACACCCCAGCTTTGAAAATAATCATACATATATATATATACATTTCATACTAACCATTTAATACTTGTTATAGTTTCATAGTCACAGTTTTGTTTTCGCGCCGTGTTTTGCTGTGTGAAAAGTGACAGCGACAGTGAACAAGACCAATTAAATAAATAAATTCTGTTGTTAAAAACAGTAAAAACAAAGTGATTATATATAAATATAATGAAATAAAAGAGAACGAAGCCACGGGTTAGACAGTCAAAACAAACACAGATTAGTACTAACCAACTGTGAGAGTGTATGTGAGCACATGTTTAGCAAAAAAAAAAGAAAAACAAAGAAGTAAAAGAAAAACAAAACAGAAATAACAAATAAAAATAAAAAAGAAACAAAAGGAACTAAAATATACAGAAATTACAAAGTGAAGCCAACCTAAGAACTGGTTTCAAACAAAGACTGGCCTGCTATCTTGGATGCAACAAGCTCGGTGTATCGATCCTCAGCATGCAGAATGGCAGACAAAAAACAGAAAATTAAAAAATTGAAACCGAAGTCTGCGTTAATAAAACGCCCGGCGAGCTCCCCACTAACACGAGCGACATCAAAAATAAACAAGCCAAACGAGGCAATAGCAGACTTGCTCGAAAAGGCGCAAAAAATGGAAGAGGACAATACAATCATCCCGGTTCCATATAATGACGGCCATGTCACCAATAACATGTTTGCATGTTTAGCCAGTACCGAGACTGAGGACGAAGAAGAGGAAATCAGCGATCTTGAAATAAGGCTAACCCGAGCAAGGGCGCAATTAGCAGAGAAGCGTCGCAGGAAAAAGGAATTTGCTGAAAACGAGCAGCTAATAGTAAAACAACAGCAGCAGAAAAATCAGCAACAAAGTGCACAACAGAAGCCAAGCCAACAAAAAAGATGTCCATCGCAAGAGATTAGACAACAACAACCACAACAAGAGCAACAGGCAGCAAAAAGGAAAGCGAAGATGCCACCCATCAACATTACAGATATGGACTGTAACGAACTGGTAAGTCTATGTAAGCTTTCTATTGGGGAAGATTTTTCAATTAAAAGACTGATAGGGAACAGGTTTGCCATACAGACAAATTCGGTTGAGGATTTCGAAAAAATGAAAAATGTGCTAAAAAGGGCCACCGCGGAATTTTACACGTACACCCCGAAAGAAATAAAGAATATAACGGTTCTACTAAAAGACGTTGACCCTGAAACAGAACCAGAAGTTCTATTACAAACGCTACGAGAGCTTAACTGTAATGATATTGAGTTTATTGCGGTAAAACCTTTCAATACAGCTAGGGCTAGACGGGAGAATCGTAAATTACCATTCTTCCTGGTGCAGCTGGGCCCCGGTAGCAAAATTGGTGGACTTAGGAAAATCACTATCCTGAACCATCAAATTGTCACATGGGACAAATTGAAAAAAGGCAGAGATATAATCCAATGTCTTCGCTGCCAAAGGTTCGGGCACTCAGCAGCAAACTGTGAAATGCAGTATCGATGCGTAAGATGCGGACAGGACCACAGCGCAGAACAATGCACGTTAGGTAAAGAAAGGGTAGACGACAGATCTCTTCTGAAGTGTGCAGTTTGTAAGAGTGAGGGACACCCCGCTAATTATCGAGGCTGTCCTAAATTCCGCGAACTACAGGAAAAAAAGTTTTCACAGCAACGAAAAATAGAACGCCCGATAGTTCAAGCCCGACCAGCACTAAATGTAACACCCCAGTTCTCGTATGCTCAGGTAACAGCTGCTAGGAGAAACACGCCACAACCCACCACACGGTGACCGCCGCAACATACTGGGCCTCCAGAAACAATAACACTAGCAGATGTGCTCACAACCTTGCTCGCTATTCAGACGCAGATGACACAAATGCAAAAACAAATAAAGCCCCAGGACACTAGACTAGACTGGGTCTATTCGCAATTGTCTAGCCAGCCGTCAATATAAACCCCCCAACAGAAAGCACAATTAAGGCTCTAGTCGTGAATGTAAATTCACTTATCAGAATCGAGAGAAGAGCCGCTCTCTTTAAACTGTTGCAAGACGAAAATCCTGACGTACTTCTGGCTAGCGAAACTAAGCTGAATCAGAGGCATAAACTATATCACACAAACTACGACATTATACGAAGAGATCGACCCAACTCCACGCAAGGAGGAGGGGTGGCAATCTTTGTTAAAAAAGAACTTCAACATAAGGTAATATATAGTGGTGAGATGCGCAGATTTCAGGTGCTTGAAGCGTGCATTATCCGCATACCCCTCCGACAAGGTAGGGGGATGTATGTCATATCTGCCTACGCACCAGAAGCACATCAACAAAATCTATTTATAGTGGAGCTAGAGACTCTTTTCCAATGCTTACAACTTTACTCGGAAAGGAACTATTACATCGTAGGTGGCGATTTGAATGCTAAACACCCAAATTGGGGAAATAGCATATCCAACACGAGAGGAAATTAACTAGCTAGTTGGCTAGATCAACATCACATTGAATATAAGGCTGACCTGCTAGCTACAGAATATCCTTCATTCCCCAGAGGGGGATCGTTCCTCGATATTATGCTTATTGACACACGACTTAAACATACACATACTAACAGACAAAATATAAACTGCCTACGCACAATTGAGTATGACAGCGACCATTGTGCATTATCAATCGTGATAAAAACACCAAGCGAAGTTGTGGAACTCGGTGAATGTATGAACTATGGCGGTATGCGATGGACGCGTTTCACGAGAACCTTAACAAGAGAAATTCGCTTAAAAGATATTAACCCTCCTACCAACAGAAACATACCCAACGATGATATCGACAAATACATACAAAAAATGGACGAAACCATAAAACAAACTATGGACAAAACAATACCAAAAACCACACCTACGGACAACATGAACACACACCGAAACGCCACAATCAACGCACTCCACAGAAAAAAAAGTAGACTTATGTCGCAACTAAAACTACGATACAGACGATTTATTGATAGGCACGACCAGGAGATAATATCACTGAAGTCCAGATTAAAAAATCTCCAACAGCTGATAAAAGCCAACTATAGGCTATCAGCAAATTTGTATTGGAACAACAAAGTTCGGGCGGCAAAATCCAACAACCCTAGTATGTTTCCGCAAATTAATAAAATATTTAGACGGAGTAATGAAAACGAGATTCAGTGTCTCCAAATACCACGAACTGACGAAAACCAACGAATGCTGACAAATATAGGCATAGACACAAACAACGCCATCCTAAATGACGAAGTTTTTGTGTTTGAAGATCCCTTGGAAAAAGTGAATGTTGTAGGGGCCGTCTTTCAAGAACTGTACAAGACAAATGAAGTAATTCGCCGCAACCATGGCTTGGAAAATAGAGTTTTACTGAATTATCGTCATCTTCCAAATGACATTTCACAGTGGCGAGCAGAAAACCAAGGTTTTATCGAATTCAATAAAGAAAATACGGCAAACGCCGAGATCACTGTCGAAAGCGTCAACAGCCTTTTGATCACTAGTGAAGACATCCATGGCGTCTTTGCATCATTAAGAAACAAAAAATCAGTTGGAATCGATGGAGTACCCAATATAGTACTCAAACATCTTCCTCCAATCGCGATTGACATATATGCAGTCTTGTTTAACAACGCTCTGAACAACGCACATTATCCAGTACGTTGGAAAACGGCCATCATCCAACCGTTACCAAAAAGAGGGAAAGACAGAACAAACCCAAAAAATCTGCGATCAAAAAAAATTAGTTTAATATTTAAAAAAATTAGTTTAATATTTAAGTTAGATATAAGGTAAAAAAAAAATAACAAAAACAAAGTTTTTTCTGTTCTTCATTTTCTTTGTACCTAATTAAGTTCCATAAAAATGCATGTAAACAAAATAATCATAATGTCGAAAGACAAATTTTCATGCTTTAAGCGTATTCATGTAACTTGGAGAGTTCGCAAAGGACCAGTAAGTTAAGAAATAAGATAACATAAGCTAGAGTGTAATCATTTTTGTCTAGCGAGTAAGTAAATTATAATAATAGGAAGAAATAAAAAATGATATTAAAAAAAAAAAAAAAAAAAAAAAAAAAAAAAAAAAAAAAAAAATAGTTTCATAGTCACCGTGGCATCTGGAATATGGAAACGGGTTGTCCAAGTGGTTATCTAAATCAATTGGCTTAGTGGAATGATATAGACCTCAACAGGTACAACTATTGATCAAATCTCATTCAAAACTGGCGCAGCCGAATTTCGACAAAATTCCCGTAAAAAGCTTTGGTTAGAATTAGTATTCACCCCAGTTTCTACAACACAACCATTACGATCTTCCTTATCGTTACGATTTGGCAACCTGAGTCCCTTTAACTACATAATACAAAAGAAAGAAGGGTCAAGAACGCAAGACTCCCATATAGGTAAGTTCTCGCTATTCTGTATAGTTTCGAGGTACTTGTATGCTAATTGTATCAAGGAGACACCTTCATATATTGGGTTGTACCACATGAAATACCGATTTTATAGAAACATTTAAAAGTCAATATTATTTTTCCGTAAATTTGGCATATAATTGTAACGATTAAAAAGGAAAAATACAACGATTGGCACACTTCTTAAAGCTACAATTAACAATTACGATTAACCAAATATTACAATTGTTTATTAGGAACACGTACTATTAAAAACGGTTACAATTCACTCATAATACAATCTAAACTGTTACAATTACAATTACCTACAATGGAAAAGATTACTATCACAACAAATGTTACAGGACGTCTCCTCACTATCGACTGTTCTCTACTTTTGACAAATGCCAAATGTAAGCTGAAAGTACAGAGTCAATAGTGTCAGCTGCTAGGCTCATTATTTGTTTTCTTCGCTTAAAGTTTCTATTTTAGTGTTTTTCCATAAATAAATAGAATTTAAGTACTAAAAGGAAATATTTAAATGAGAGGAATAAAAAGGATAGGGGAAAGGGTGAAAATGCCTACATGATTTGTAAACCAGTGCCAGGAAACTTTGTAGGAATAGATTTCGATTGTCCGATGTAAATATATTTAGCATTGAATCGAAAAACAGTTTTACAACGCCAAACCATTTGAGAAACTATTTGATTCTTATTCCGAAAAGATTTATTATAGTTTGTTGCTGTATGTGCTTGTGGTGGTGTCTAACTTGTGCACCTGCACGGGCGCGGAATCCGAAAACACCCACAGATCGATCGCGAACGCCCGCTGAATAATGCTACAACTGTTCTCCAAAGGACAAATAAAACACGTCACGTTCGATGAAAGAATCTTTATTAACACACTGAAGTAATTTTATTCAATACACTTGGTAGTCCATATTACTTGACCTGATTCACAGTATATTTCTTATTAGCAGGTGGTGAATTTGCTAATTACACAAAGTATAGTTATTACTAACATAATTGAACTGTGGCGGTTCCGCCAAACCCCACGGTTCGCTTTCCTAAAAAACCACATGTCTTTCACCCAGTCGGCATAAGCTTTCGCTAATGCAATAGCATTAGCATCTAAAATGCTTCACGCATTAAAGAGAACAAATTTGTAATCAAAAAAGCGCCTGGAAAAGAGAATTCTAACCTGCATGCATAACTTCGCATTTAAAATCCCCTATAAGAGTTCTCTCCAAGCTTATCATAAATTCCCTGAAAGAAAATTCATCGGTTCATATATAATACAACCGCATAATCAGGAAATCTTACCCTTGAGTCGGTTTATGCCAGCTTCTCCATGTGTATCATAAATCACCATACAAACACATTCACTGGCGACCTACACCCAAGGGACCAAAACAAATATACGCATCTCTTGGCACCAATTAAATCCTACAGCACAAGCAAATGCAAATAGGAATTCAATACTTACCATTACCAGTGATGCCATAAACACCATTTCCCGGTAATCTAGCTAAAACCCATTAACAACATTTCTTCGATGCGTGGCGTCTATTTATTTAGCCGCGACGCACATCTCAAACAAATATCCAATTAGCATCCGACGAGTTTCGGTTTTGTTTGCTTTACCGGACTCGCATCCCATGAATGCACATTTTCCTCTTTCTTTGTTTAGATTCTTTCCCATGGCGTTGATCCATAAAAGAACCAATGTGTAGCGATTCTAACAGATACACACAATTCACAAGCAAAAATAGTGAAGAACACCGAACGAAAAAAATCGAATAAGAAAAATACATCAGAACCGTATACCAAGCGATAAATAAAAAAAATAATTCACACCAGTGGAATATACTCGAGTTTGGAAATCAAATTCTAAACACGGTCAGTCGTCTGATTTTGATAGTCATCGGGACGAGAAGTCTCTTTCGAAGGACTAGGAGAGTCTATATCGAAGATTCGCATCGCATAGTCGAGCAGCAGGACAGTGAACCCCACCGAGGAGATCGAACCGCGAGACGAATACACTAGTAGAAGTAACCGCGACTTAAAAGTTAAAAATAAAGAGAAAGGCGAGTTAACGTGTGTCCAAAGTTCGTAAGTTAACCTACAGTAAAAGCGTCAGGAGTACTTAATACGGATACTGACTTGATGTAAACTCGGAATTAAAATCAATGTTAATAAACAAAAGTGTACACTAAGAATAGTTCGTGTTTTATTTATGTAAAATAAACAGACCTGGTTCACCTAAAGGTAGTTCGTCGCTTCCTTTGCCACCGTGTTTTGCTCCGCTTGTGTATTTTCCTCTGCGGTTAACAGTGTTCGGCGGAACACTGCATCATCAAACATTTGAAAACGACTCACAAAACCGCCAAAGTGGTGACCCCGACGTGATCTTGTACGCACAGCATACACTTCCCATTAGTAAAGCAGAACTTCACACACGGTCACGACTTCCGCATAGAGCCCAGCCTCCGACGTTTTCTCGTTTCTCTCTCGTTCGTCCGTAGACCGCATACGAATCTGATCGTAACGAAGTTACTGCGGCGGGAGTGTGTAGCGATTCTAACAGATACACACAATTCACAAGCAAAAATAGTGAAGAACACCGAACGAAAAAAATCGAATAAGAAAAATACATCAGAACCGTATACCAAGCGATAAATAAAAAAAATAATTCACACCAGTGGAATATACTCGAGTTTGGAAATCAAATTCTAAACACGGTCAGTAGTCTGATTTTGATAGCCATCGGGACGAGAAGTCACTTTCAAAGGACTAGGAGAGTCTATATCGAAGATTCGCATCGCATAGTCGAGCAGCAGGACAGTGAACCCCACCGAGGAGATCGAACCGCGAGACGAATACACTCGTAGAAGTAACCGCGATTTAAAGGTTAAAAATAAAGAGAAAGGCGAGTTAACGTGTGTCCAAAGTTCGTAAGTTAACCTACAGTAAAAGCGTCAGGAGTACTTAATACGGATAGTGACTTGATGTAAACTCGGAATTAAAAACAATGTTAATAAACGAAAGTGTACACTAAAAATAGTTCGTGTTTTATTTATGTAAAATAAACAGACCTGGTTCACCTAAAGGTAGTTCGTCGCTTCCTTTGCCACCGTGTTTTGCTCCGCTTGTGTATTTTCCTCTGTGGTTAACAGTGTTCGGCGGAACACTGCATCATCAAACATTTGAAAACGACTCACAAAACCGCCAAAAATGTACACACATACATGTGTACCGTGGCGATCTTCTGTATGGGATCTCTTTGGATACCGCAAAGAGAGACTTTATCTCACTCTTGGAACAGAAAATGCATTCTTAATTTAAGAAAGCCAGTTTCGCTGGCTAAATTTCTTTCGTCAACGATTAAATATCGATGAGTCAAATTACATCCGCTGACCGCAATCGCCACGCGGTATCCCGCTCTCCGGTGCGCACGGAGACGCGAATATCCCGCCGAGTCGTGTGTGTAATAATTTAATCTTAATAATAAGTTAAGTCAAGTATCGCTAACGTTTTTTCTTTTTTGGTAGTACGGTGTGCACTAAAATAAATTTAAATCTACCTTAATTGAATCATTAAATGAACAATATAAATAAAGAAAGCTTGGAACAATAAAATACATCAGTGCGTTTCATTACTTGTGTGCAGCTTGTGAAGTGGGTGAACAATTTATGATGGAGGCGGAAGTGAACGGAGTGCCCATACACGGCACAATACTTCCTCCCCATAGAACGTATTTGTTTAAGCACCGTATTGTTTTTATTAATAATCAGCGAAGTCCATTTCAGCACTGTATTGTTCTTATTGATAAAAAGGGAGCGGATTTAATTAAGCACTGTATTGTTCTATTAATAAACAGCGAGCGGATTTGCTTAGACACTGCGTGTATTGTCTTATCAATTAACGGCGAGCGAATTTACTTAGACACAGCATTGATCTGGTTAACAACTAGTACATTTGACTCGATTTAAAATTATGCGACTCCGATAACACAACGTCCCCGACACATGTCGCTGGTGATGGGGTTAAAATCTGACTCGTCGGTGTTCGTCGAGATCAACTTCCACCAGCCGTCATCTAGATGGATTCTTCGTGTTTCCGTACAGGTCAATGTACGATGCCCCTTAGCCCGCATATCGACAATGAACGATACCGCACCTTTTCAAACAAGTGGACGTGCAACAAGGGGCTGCAGGCATTGTGTTTATGTAATGCCGTTGTAGGTGATATATTCTTCGGTGACAATAGGTCGACCGAAGATTTGGGGTTTGTTTGTTTTAGCCGTATGGCTCTGGTGCTCTATAAAGGAAGATATTTTGTTTGCATTAAATCAACAGAAATCTTGCCGACGGTGGCTAAGGGTAAGGCTGGATGTTATCTTATTTGGGTTAATATACTGGCACATGGATATGGTGGTGAGGAATTTTCCACCCATGGGAACCATGAACCAGCGTTGTTAAGCAAAACAAACACAGTGCGGTACTGTGTGTTTACTTTGATTTCCAGAAGGGTCATCATATAGCATGATCGTGGGTATGATTGCCTAAACAACGATCCTATACATACCCAAATCCCATGATCGGCTGATAGCCGATAATGGGAAATTGGTTGCAGCTATTGAGAACCTAAAGATATGGGGGCAATATTTAATTACCGATTGGTAGGGACACTATCGGCTGCAGTTGTGCCAACAAGTACGTTGGTCGGCGTGTCGTCTGGACCAACGGATTGTTGTTTGGACGATCGACCGATGGTCCAGCCGATAAGGCGAGGATGGACATGTCATGCACGTGTGTGAGAAAGTGCTTCTCAGCAATGCGCATTGACATGTTCGGGAATTAATGTCGGTTACATGAAGAGGTAACAGAATTAGATTTCGGAAACATGATGCGTTGGATGCAAGCATGTCCCGGGGTGAAAGTTTGATGCTACGGTAAGATGGTAATCTGCCGTGGGCTTATGTTTTCAGGTGGAAGGTGATGCAGAGTAGCTTACGATGCTCATTTGCAGGTAAGTGGAAGGCAGGTAATTTATGGAAATGGGTGGTTCTTTGGAAGTGGGTTAAAGAACCCCCACATGCTAAAATTAAAGGTTGTAATGAAAAATGTTTTAGATGTTATAATTGATTGGTTGGAATACTGAATTAATTTTTTCAATACAAATTCATTTTGAATACTGTTCGTCGGCAAGTCTTAATTGACGTTCTTTGTTGTCACCTTACTAAACTCTACTTGCGAATGTTAAGTTGGGTTCCGATTATTCTGCCAGGCAAAACAAAAAAAAAAGAAGCTAAATATTACATATCAATTAACGCAAAATAAATAATTCAAATGTCAAAGATCAGAAATCGTCACTAGTTAGCTCTCCAAGGAAAATCTCCAACGTTGAATCCTTATTTTTTAATGTCTTTTTATGCGTAGTAAAACCCGGGAACCACATTAATTGAAAACTAGGTTTCTATTAAAACCATGAATCAATAGAAACCAATCAAAGAGACCCAATTCTCCCTTCCAAATTGACTGCAAAATTGAAAGCACTGATATAAAATGGATAAAAAACAAGGTGGGCAATTTAAATTGCTCCCATCTGCTGAAAGCATCCGTTCATCGTTCGGATTAACAAATAATCCCTTGGTCTAATTGGTATCCGGGATTACTTTGGTATAATGGATAACTTCTTGCTGAGGATCCTACCATAAATATTGTACCTCTATGGTCACAGTAAAATACAGCGTGCGATTTCATTCATTCGATGGCATCTCGTTTTTGTTAACCTCTGGTGTCCTTATTGTCAAGGCGACTGGATGGACAGCCACTATCAATCGATATTCTGATGATGGAGTCACATTAAATTGGGATACGATTTAAAGATGAGATGAGGCCCAATGTGATATTCGTATATCTTAATAGGAAATGATTCACATACAGAAAGACTGCTTTTTAACACGTACGATATATTTTGATATTAGGCACTTAAGAAATTTGAATAATGTGCGCCGAATTGGTTTCGTATAAAATCATATCTTGCAGAATTATGCGACGTCACATAGAGCTAGAATGTTTTGAAATTTATTCTGTACTCCGTAATTGGTCACAATTATAAAAGAATAACAACGTCACGCTAGACGTAAATCTTGACATTTATTATATATGCATACAGCAGAACTTGAAGATGCCCTTCAATCTCAAATCATATTCATATTAGTGATAGCGTGAGGATATATTGATTTTCTCTCGTTTTGAAAACTATTGAGATCGGGAAAAACGTAAGCGTATTACGTTAGGGGTGGTTTTAGAGTCAATGTCTGAGGTATAATTTCTCTCAATGACCTACTGACTTTCGCGGGATGGTATTTTACGTGCTACTTCGTTAACTTAACGAAACCACTAAATCCCTTCAGTGCTTTTCCTCCTTTTCGTCGATGGATGCTGTAGCAGAGGCTCTGGATACGTACATTTGTAGCCACTTTTTTATAATGGTTTGTTACTCAACAAATTTAGGTCATCTTTGTGTTTCCTTTCGATTTTGGTTTTTAAATTCCTCAGTTTTTTAACCTCAGAATTTTCAACAATCCGTCTGTTCCTGTGTAATTCATTTTGAATATTTACACTCTGTGTGCAATGGGCATCGAGGGGAAATGCTTTAACACATGCAATGTATTTAGTAAATTCACTTCAGCACTGGAATATGTTTGGGGATGTAGAATGCAATTGTGGCGATTTTCCCGAACGCCACCACCCATCTTCCCATCATATGAGGTAAAGGGTCCCATCTGGGACATACAACCTAAAAACAAGTATCGTGGCAGTTCGTTGAACGCCACTACTTACCTTACAGGTGAAAAAGGCTAATCGTGTCCTAGAAGACCGCAGCATGTACTTACCTTCTGTGCTGTGCCTGCAAAATTGAAAAAAAAATCATGAAGCATCGGTTCACGTTGATCAGCAACAAATGGTAATGCAGTAAAACCTATGTGGTCGCACTACCCGCAAAACAACATTGCCCAGTCGTGTAGGTTGCCGAACATCTGACCAAGCGAGGCATGGCGCCAGCACAGCATGTCCTCGGTACGTCATGTGCACAAAGCTACCGGTCGATTGTATCGATCGGCATTGGCATGCTCTGGCAAGAGGACACCTCGTAACCAAGCAAGTGTAGCATTAACGAGATGCTGTCTGGATATGTGATAATGAGAACATCAAACGTTTCCCCCATGCACCAATACCGCCCTGACGCAGCAGTTTCGGCAGGGATTCCTGGTCGAAGCTGTTAGCTGTCTTTGCATGTTTTCTGCGGAACGGCGCAGATACTGTGCCCCGCAGTGGCAAAGCGCCGAGTCCTGACGGTATTCCAAACAAGGCGGTGAAAGCGGCAGCTGAAAGTCGACCGGACATGTTTATAACCACCACGCAAACGTGACTAGAGGAAAGTGTCTTTCCAGAAACTTGGAAACTGCAACACTTGGTGCTACTACCAAAAAGTAAAAAACCACCTGGAGAACCCTCATCATATCGCCCAATATGCTTTGTTTTTGTTTGCAGACGCATTTATTCACAAAGTCTTTTTTATATTTTACAATTTTAGTCTAAATGCTAAACCTATCTTAATAATTTTACTACATAATGTAATTTACTGGCTCTTCACAAGCACTCTAAATTATACAATATAATATGCTTAATTTATGCCTTTCAGCTTACATTTTCGTTTATTTATTCTTAGTATAACACACATACATTATAAAAAAAATAAACTGTTATCTTAGAGGTCTACCTCTTCTTCTTTTCGAAGCATTATGACAAAAAAAAATAAAGATTTTTTTTTTTTTTTTTTTTTTTGAGGATGCAAAAATTTTAAAAACAAAACAATAAGTGCTTAATGAAAACAAAAAAGATAAAATAACAGAACTTAACGGGGAGGAGGGCAAAGGAAAAGGAAGGGAGGAAGCTGCGCCAGAGCTGAATATTATATCTGAGGAGTGAAGTCCTTTCTTCGTTTTGGAGCCATCACCAGTTGGGGTTGGTTCTGTCTTTTATTGATTTATCTCTTTCACTGATCACCATACTGAATCGAAGTCGGTCTGGCCTATTAGAGATATCGCTATTGTGGACAATTCGTTTATCCCTAGCACCACGGAAAGCGTGGTATATAATAGCTATTCCACCCTCATCTTCCGTCCAAGAAGAGGAACGCCTCTGGGGGAATGAACCCGTTCTGGAGGGTACTCTCCAGATACATATCGTTCGGATAATATGCTCCCGCGATAAGATTATTTACACTGCACATTGCCCTTGCAATGTGGCCACGAATAATTTTTATAATGAAGTTGTCTATCCTAGTTAGTCCTGATTTATCATACAGGGTTTTATTAGGGTAAAATTTCTGGTATCGTGACTCTGGTGTTCTATTAAGTCCGAGGCAGGAACGCAAACACTGTCTCTCGAACACGCGAATCTTTTCCATGTAGAATGGGGATATATTGTACCATATTGGACAGCCATAGACCAACACTGGTCGGATGAATGCCGAATATGAAATTATTTTAACTTTTGGATTGAGAATGCTGCTTCGGAATAGACTTTTTGTGGCAACAAATGCGTTTCTTGCTGCAGAGAGAGTGACTGCTATATGCTTGTCAAAGTATAAATACTGATCAAGCCAAATACCGAGATATCTGACTACAGTTTTCACTTGTAGTGGGAGATTATTATTCCCTACGATAGAGAAGTTTTTCCAATTGTACTTTGTATCCTGAGAGGCCCTGGAGAGAGGCGTTCTGAAAAGGATAGTCTCGGTTTTGTGGAAATTCATTTTTAGTTTCCAGTCATTACAAAAACGTTTTATTTTATTGAAGTCGTCCTAGAGAAGTCTATTGATGACATCTATTTTCTCTCCCTGTTCTGTATACCACAACGTCGTCTGCGTATGCAATGGCATTGTTAAGCTTACCCACTAAATCACTGGTGTAAATATTAAACAGAATGGGAGAATTCACCGCCCCTTGTTGTAAACCGTTTGTAATTTTGAAGGTCTTGCTTGAGAATATATCTCCGCATTTTACCACAAATTGCTTGTCCGTTATCATTTCGTAAATGTTGTACAATAGATAATGAGGCATTCTCAGGTTTTCTAACTTATGAAGAAGTCCTTCTAACCACACGGTGTCGAAAGCCTTTTCAAAGTCAACTAAGCAGGCACCTGTGCATTGGCGCTTTGTCTTGTTCCATTGTATGTCGGAAACAAGCTTTGACGCGGCATGCACCGTACTATGTCCCGCTTTAAAGCCAAATTGGTTGTTGGGGATGATTTCATTTTCATCACACCATTTCATCAGTGCTTTGTTTATAATCTTCTCGTAAACCTTGCTGATATTTGGCAGCAAGCTAATCGCGCGAAGGTTGGTTGGATTGGTCCTGTCTTTACCCTTTTTAGGGATGGGGTGGACCATTGCAGTTTTCCAGTGGGTTGGATAGTATGCCTTATTTAAGACGTTGTTGAATAGCGTAGTGTAGATTTTTACTGCTTCAGGAGGCAAATGTTTTAAAACTACATTTGGGATGCTATCTATCCCAGAAGACTTTTTGCTTTTGATTGACTTACGGATGTTCGTAAGTTCATCCTTACTCACAAACATATTCATATTTTGGTTACTCCTGGGGGAGTCCGCTCTGTTATTTTCACTGAATGTAGTAAAACTGCGGTTTTGGTTCCTCCAGGTACAAAGTTGATTTCTCAGTGAGCTGTAGATCTGGAATGCGTTGTTTTCGAGGATCGTATTGGAGTGAGTGGATTCGTTCACTCTGTATACTGCTTCGAAACATGCACCAATTGAGTTCACTTTGTCCTGCGGGTCTTCGACTAATATTACTTCTTCGTTGGAGTTGATATGCTCCAGATTGAGTCCTGAGTTCAGCATTGCTTGACAATTCTCAGGAGTCCGTGGGACTCGCAAATATGGAATGTCATTGTGATCTTTCTTTCGAAAAGTTTTATTGATTTGTGAGAACATATTCGATCCGCTAGCTTGAATGGCTTGTATTTTGTTCTTCCACTCTTCATTTATTCTTGAACGGTAATTGTCACGGATCAATTTTTGGAGATTTTTGATTAGGTACTTAAGTGTTCTTATTTCCTGACTATTTGGGTCGCTGAACTGTCTATAAAGTCTTTTCAGCTTTGAGAGCATAATGCTCTTTTGCTTATACAAAGCGTCAATTGCTGATGTCCTGTACTTATTAGTATAACCGTCGGTATGGGGAACTTTAGGTATGGAACGATTCATTGCATTGGTAATAATATCGTCCAATGTTGTTAAGTAATGATCGATTTCGTCGTTATGGAGGTTTCTAATAGTCGGTGGGTCTATGGCACTGTTACGAAGTTCTTTTTTTATTAATCGATCAAAGCGTGTCCAGTGAGCTTTTCGAAAATTGAAAGAGTGGATCTGGTCGAACTGCTCTAGTGAATATTGTTCATTTGGGACTTCAATTATGGCTCCAAATCCATAGTGATCGCTATCGTAATCGATTGTGCGAAGACAGTTTCGCGTAGTTAGATCTGTGCCTGGCAAGTTTATTCGATCGTCTATCATAAGTAAATCCAGAAATGAATTTCCTTTAGGATAAGACGGTGTACTTGTGGCGTACAGTTCTAATCTGCGCTCGATAGCATTCATTTGCCACCAATCATATAAAGCATTGCCTCTTGTGTTCGTGGTTAAGTTACCCCAAGCACTATGCTTGGCGTTGAAATCACCCGCTATTAGGAAATAGTTGTTTTCCGAGTCTAATTTCAGGTGTCGAAATAGCATATCAATTTCATTGATAAATTGCTTACACTGGGTAGCTTGAGGGGCATAAATGGAGACCACATACAGGCGCTTTTGACTTCTCAACGGAATATCTATTATGCAGGCTTCCAGCACCTGAAATTTGTGTACTTCTGTACTATAAATTACCTTATGATAAAGACCTTTTTTAATTAAAACTACAACCCCACCCCCTTGAGTAGAATGTGGCCTGTCACGTCTGATTATCTTATAGTTTTCATAGACAATTTTGTGCCTTTGGTTTAGTTTAGTTTCACTAGCCAAAAGTACATCAGGGGATTCGACTTCAAGCATGTTGCCTAGATTATCTCTTCTGTCTATGTGTATTAGTGAATTTACGTTCACCGAAATAATTTTTAGTTTTAGTTCAGTTAGAGGGTTGAAGATTTTGATGGAAGGAGTTATTTAAAAACACAGCCGAACAGAGCATATCTATTCGGGCCATTTGTTCCGTCAGTATTTTTTGAAAATTAGCAAATTGTGTTTGCATGGCCGATATCATATTTAATATCTCGGGTTGCGCATCTACTGCCGGTATTTGCCCATTGGTATATGAAGATTCCACGGGGGCTCGTTGCATAGAATTGCCCGTGATTTGTGCATGTGATACACGCGGGGCAACGAAATTATTATAAGAACGAGTTTTAATTTTTTTCTCTTCTGCCATTGCTTTTGTTTTGATTCCCACTTTAACTTCATATGTTGAAATTTGGGACAGCCTCTAAAATTTGCCGTGTGTCCTGTATTTTTACATAGGACACATGACAGTGTTTCCCTATCCGGAATCTGTTCCTTTCCCACCGGACATTCGCCCATGTTATGGTCGGCGAGGCATTTTACGCATCTGAATTTCATATTGCAGTTTGATGCAACGTGTCCAAGTCGTTGACAGCGCATACATTGCAGTACGCGCTCAGATTTTCTAATTTTTTCCCAGCTTATAATTTGGTGGCTTAGACATTTTATATGTCTAAGCGCATCAACTTTACTATTAGGACTTAGAGATACAATGTAGAAAGGCAATTTGCGGTTGCACTTTCTAGAATTCGCAGTTGAAAACGGTTTCACACCTGTAAATTTTAAACTAGCTGTTTCAACCGTTTTTAATTCCTCGAGTATCTCCTCTGGGGAGAACGAAGGATCAACTCCTTTTAAGAGTATGGAAATTGATTTTTCTGATTTTGGGGTGTACGTGTAGTACTCGGTTTTTGCCCTTCCCAAAGCAGACTTTACTTTATTGTAACCTTCTAGATCTTCGCACAAAATTTTAGTTTTTTCAGCACTAATTCTTTTTGTTTTAAAATCTTTACAAGTCAACTCACCCAACTTCATTAAATCTTTCGCTTCTATGTAACTGATGACAATTGGAGGTATTTTTCCCTTTTTTGGTTGCTGTTGTTGCTCGTCCTTGGCTGTCTTTGTCTGCTGCAGTTGTTTGTGATGCTGGTGTTGAGCGTCCATTGTTTCGCTTATATGTAGCGAATGTTGATGCTGCTGCTGGTGATTTGTTTGTTGCTCTCTTTTTGCTTCGGTTTCATTCCGTCTTTTGTTTCGCTCTTCCAGGGCTGCTCGCACTTGTTTGGAAAGTTCTTCGCGTTTTTTGATGAGATCAGCAATTAAGCTGTTTAGGTCATCGTCTCCTTCGGGAATGTTTGACTCCAGTATCTCCAATTCCTTAAATTTGTTCCCTGCTCCTGAGTAACAAGTATCCTTGGCAGGTATATTTTCTTCTGTGACGGTTTTTTTCGTCACATTTGATTTTTGTCGCTCCATTGACAGGTTTGAGCGGACTTTATTTGCCACTGGGCTGTCATCTATAATTGACACTTCGTTCTTCCTTTTCGTAATTTTTTTGATTGTTTTTGAATTAGCGACTACACATGAGTGTGCCATTTTTAATTCCTCGCTCTTCGTCTTGCCCATTTGGGTTTCGAAACACACAAAAAACTTGAATCAAGTTTTTTTCGCCGTGCAACGCCGGCCGAACTGCGAAAAACACAGTTTATTCACGAATTCACGCACACACGCACTCGATATTCTTTGTTTTAAAACTGCTCACCGTCTTACGATGTTTGTTGCTTGACGAACGACGAGCGACTGATCGCCCAATATGCCTTCTAGACACTATGGCAAAGATATTGGAAAGAGTGATATACGAAAGACTGCTAACCGTAGCAGAAGAAAAAGCAACCTTATCGAACCAACAATACGGGTTTAGAAAATCGCGCTCCACCGTCGATGCCATAAAGAGAGTAGTTGACATTGCGACGGAAGCAATAAGTGGAGAGAGATGGCGCTGGGGCACAAAGGAATACTGTGCAATTGTAACACTGGACATAAAGAATGCCTTTAACTCGGCAAAATGGCCACTCATAAATAGAGCGCTTCACAGAATGGGCACCCCACACTACCTCCAGAGAATAATCTCCAGCTACCTCACTAACAGGAAGCTGAGGTATGCAACAAACGATGGTGTAAAATACCACAACGTCTCAGCGGGAGTTCCACAAGGATCAGTTCTGGGCCCCCTCTTATGGAACATCATGTACGATGGCGTTTTGCGATTGGTGTTGCCACAACAGGTCCAGTTGATAGGTTTTGCGGACGACATTGCCCTTGTGACAGTGGCAAAACATATTCATGTGATAGAGGCAGCTACTAACGAGGCAGTGGTGAAAGTCAAAGAATGGCTGGTATCCGCTGGTCTCGAGCTAGCTGACCACAAAACAGAGGCGGTTTTAATAACTAGCTGAAAAAAGGTGGAACACATGAATATAAGGGTCGGAGATCAAATTATTAGATCGAAAGACGCAATAAAATATCTAGGAGTTATGATCGACAACAGGCTACAATTCAAAGAGCATGTCAAGTATTCTAGCAAAAAAGCGTCAATGCTGCAAGCAGCACTTGCTCGAATATTACCAAACATCGGAGGACCTGGATATCCACGAAGAATCTTGATGTCTAGAGTAGTGACCTCGGTCCTACTATACGCCGCCCCTGTTTGGGCCAGTATACTGACGACGAAGGAAGCGAGGAGAAAGCTGACGTCAGTCTATAGACTCTGTGCCTTAAGAACCATCAGCGGTTTCTGAACCATCTCGGACGAAGCTGCTTTTGTCGTAGCCGAAATGGTTCCAATTGATATCCTTGCGGACGAGATGTTAAGAATCTACAACAAGAGAACGTCAAGGCAACTGCAACCAACAGCAGTCAAGGAGATCAAGGAGGAAGAGAAAGCAACCGCATTAACCATATGGCAAACTCGGTGGGACAACACCACGAAAGGCAGATGGACGTACAAATTAATCCCATTTATCGCCACCTGGATGAAGAGAGACCACGGTGCCTGCAACTACCATCTTACCCAGTTCCTGACCGGCCATGGTGGATATCGCAAATATCTGCACCGTTTTGGACACAGCAGCTCACCGTTGGGTCCAGCGTGTCCAAACTAAGAGGAACATACGGATCATGTGGTGTTCCACTGCAGACGCTTCAACGAAGGAAGACCCAATCTCCTAGGCCCGCAAGACCTCATAGAGCAGATGCTATGCTCCGAGGATAACTGGATGGAGATAAGCACTTATGTGACCAAAGTGCAACTCGAACTTAGACGAATCGAGAAAGTAAGATAAGCTCAAATAGCCGACATGGAGAGAGCAGCTTAAAAAAGCACAAAGCTAACCAGCCCCGCGAAGTAATACCTAACGGCAGTCCCGCGGGGAGAGTGGTTGACGGGAGCGACGGTGTGGTTTAGTACGCAGGCGTGCGACCGTCGTTCCAGGTACACGAATCGTGCATGCTAGTAGCACGGGCTGCTAGTATCTATGAAGATTCCACATCCGTTGACGCATCAAAAAAAAAAAAAAAAAACGGTGCCCCGCAGTGTCAATAAAGTAAACATTTCAACCCTTGTCTTTTATGGAGATGCTCGCACCTGTTGCAAATGTATAAGAGGATCTTTGCTGTGTCTGCATTTTCGCGGACGCACACGATGTGTAGCAAAAGCAACCATCGTGTGTACATTCCAACCCCTTTCGCGTTGAACTTAACGAAAAGGGGATATCTTACCATATTTGGTCATGGAAGCGGCGATCGTGTGTGCGGGAAGAAATAGCGTCGAAAAACGAAGAAGGGTTGTAAGTTAGTCTGGAGTGTCGTGTCGGTAGCGCTGTTTCGTGCGGAAATAATATAGCTTTATATCCAAAATAATAGTTTGGGTGAACCACGAGTTGTTTAGTATATTCATCTGAATTGTATAGCGGGCGGACTCACGAAGCAAAGGAGATTATACTGAATTTTGGTCAAATAACATTTTGTCCTGTGCGTGATACAAATTATATTTCATTTTTAACTTAACCGAACCCTAAGTGTTGTACTAAGTTATATTCGTTTAAAGGACCAGATGTGTCGTACAAATTATATTTCATTTTTAACTTTACCAAACCTAATTAAAGTAAATATTGTACATACCTAGTAGTAGACATTAAGCGAACAATTTTATCATTGAAGTGAAACACTGCGTTTATGTTGTTATTAATAAAACCATTTTTACCAAACCTAATTAAAGTGAATATTGTACATACTTTGTAGTAGACATTAAGCAAACTATTTTAACCGAATATCATATATGTGGAATACTGTGCTTGCGTCCCAACCAATTTTGAACAGCAGTATAAACTAAGTATAAGGAAATTGTCACATAGTGCTTGAAGCGTTAATCATTCGGCGTGTAATAAAACTAAAGAAAAGAACAGAAACAAAGAATGTGTTTTAATCGCTTTTGACGGATAAAACTGTATCCGCGGCAGTGCATTCCACGAACCGATCTTCCGCTTAATTACCAGACGAAACCACGATCGAACGTTTACTCCCCAAGTTGGTGACAATAGAGCGCGCGATACTATGGTGGTAGGAGTAGAACCGAGCTAACGACAGCAACAAGACTTCAAACCCCATACATTCATCAAATTAAAATGAAACACGGGACACTCCCCGCTTGTGTACTGAAGAATGATTGCTTGTAAGAGGTGGTATACAAGGTTCAAAGGCAATAATTCGTCGACAATGTCTGAAGAATTCGGCCATAAATAGTTGTCGTTGGGTTGTCTGAGAAGCACTTCGTAGATTTCGAAAAAGGAGGAAAGTGGATTACATCAAATACCGAGGATTATTTTGGCTCGGAATTTTTACACTGCCCGAAATATTGAAGAAAGACATTACCAACGAATACCTTGACTAAAAAACATTACACCGTTTCTTAACAATAAGGGATCTTGTTCGTAAAAAAAAATTAAAACCAATTTTTTTTTTTTTTTACATTTCTGTATTTATTGACCATAAATGATTTGTTACAATAAGTAATACAGATAACTTATAATTATCTTAGCTTTAATCGTTTACACATACTTGCTAGTACATTTTTCAAACATTATTATAAAGTTATATATTTCATGGGTGGACAAGATAGGAGTAGGTGGGGATTCCTGGAAAAGGTCAGAAAACCAGGATATAATTATTTACTTAACCTATAACTAGTTTGCTTAACTTAACTTAACTTAACTTAGCTAGGCCTAGCTTATCTAATTATTAAATCTATTATTATTACAATAAGTAAGAGTAGGGTGGGGCGGGAGGTATAGTGGTTGATGGGTGGAATTTGGGTTAGGGTGGGTACTATGAGTCGGGGATATGGGTTGGGGGAACACTTTCCGATTGGTCGTTGAAACGCAAGATATTAGGGAAGGGTTGTATATTACAATATTTAAACTGGTGAGGTGAGAGTTCAGTATTGTGGTATACGATCTCATTGGAGTTGTTGACCAACCTGCCAGAGGTGAAGAGGGTTCTGGTGTGGAGACAGTTCGGGTAGGCAGTTCGGTTGTCTGACGGAGTCGATGTGAGCGCATTTATTATCGGATTGGGATTATTGGGAAGATTTTCGATAAATTTGATGGACAGCTCGAGGAAGCGTCGATCTATACGTTCAATATTAGCGGCATAGTAGAGCGAACTACTGTTGTAATATTTGTGGGAGTTAGGATGTCGGTTGAGGCCAGTGATAAGTCTGAAGCATTTCCTTTCGAAAATGCGTAGCTTCTCCATTTGGGCGGGTGTGATATGGTACCATATCGGGCATGCATATGTGAGAGTGGGTCTGATTATTTGTTTGTAGATAAGTGATTTGACTTTGGGAGAGAGACCATTCGGTTTGTACATGACTTTTCTGCAGAGGTTCAGTTGGGTTGTGGCTTTACGAATCGTATTTTTAATGTGGGCGGAGAATGACAGATTGTTGGTAAAGGTTATACCTAGATACTTTAAGGTTTTGGAGGGTTTAATTATATTGTTATTTATTTTAATTCTGATTTTATTATGGCAGCGAATAGTGTTGTTTGTACAACTCGCGTTTCTGCCTTTAAAAACTATGAGCTGAGTTTTGGTTGGATTTAGTTGAATTCTCCACTTGGTAAAGTAGGCTGACAGGATTGGGAGATATCTGTTAATACAGTTTCTTGCCTCCTTGACAAGCTTGTTGCTTGAATAAATTAAAGTGTCGTCGGCATAGTTGAGCATTGTTGTATTGGGTAACAGTGGCTGCGGTGCGTCTGATGTATAAAGAAGGTATAGTAGTGGGCCGAGGATGGATCCTTGAGGAACTCCTGCGGTTATGCTATAAGGTGTCGAGAGAGTTGAGTTTATTTTCACCATGAACTTTCTATCAGAGACGTAAGAAGCGAGAAGTTTTGTGGAGTGGATGTTTAATCCATACATTGAATGAAGTTTGTATAACAGTCCTGCGATCCAGACACAGTCGAATGCTTTAGCTATGTCTAGGGAGACACATACCGTTGGGGATTGGTTTTGGAGGTGGGTCGTCACATCATGTGTCAGTTTTAAGAGAGCATGACAAGTGGAGTGTTGTGAGCGGAAGCCAAATTGAGAGTTCGGAATGAGGGAGTTATCCCTGGCAAATGAGAGAAGATTTTTGTAGATTTTACATTCAAGAATCTTGCTAAGCGAGTTTAGCTGCGATATCGGACGGAAGTTATCCGGGTACTTGGAGGGCCCAGATTTGCTAATAGGGACGATCACTGCTGTTTTCCAACTTTTAGGGAAATGTGAAGCGTTTATTATGTGGTTGAGAAGAACGAGAATCGGGAGCAAGTTGCCTGGGTGGAGTCTTTTGAATAGGAGGTTAGGGATTCCATCTAAGCCAGTCGATTTTTTATTGTTACGTGAAGTAATGACTTCGGATAGTTCTTCAAGGCTTAGGAATGTGTCGATTCCTACGGGGTGTGATGCTTTATTGCTTTCGGTGAATTCAGTAATAAATGGTGTGAGGGATGGCTCCAGTGAGCGTGGAATGTAATCGTTCACGGTATCGTGGAAAATTAAAACCTATCTGTAGATCGTATACATTATTTTCGACTATTTTTTTTCTTAATTGTAAGTTTCTTCAGAGCAGAGTTTGCAAGGTGTTTTACGTTTGTGTTTTGTTATATATCTTTTTTGTTAACAATTTATATTTTATATATTATTTTATAATTTTTTTGGGGAATGTTACATAATTAACAAGTATTAGCGAAATGACCATGTATATCTGGTACCCATATTCGCTTACTGGCAAGCTGAGTTAAACTATTTGAATCAGAAAAAAGCTTGAGTGTCCGGACTGACGAAGCCACTGAGAGTTATGCACATTAAAATCACCCGCAATAACGACTTCAGTGTGCTGATATAGGGTTAATATCCTATCGATAGAATCAGACAGACCATTAAATTCGTTAAAGGATGCGTTTCTATCCAAGTTTGGGCTGCTGTAAAGAAAGCAGTAATGTATGATATGCTTACGAACGTGAAGTTTTAGCCAAGATAAATTAAATTCTGGATTGGAGCAGAGCCCATATTGTGGCAGAATCTGATCGGCAATATCATTTTGTATGTATGTGGCTATACCACGATGTGGAAATGACAGTGGCACTAAGTTCTAGCCAGTTACATTAAAATCGAAAATATCTGTATTAGTAATTACCTGGGGTTCGCTAAGTGCAAGGATTGTTGTTTTCTGGTTAGAAACATGGGCAGACACAGAAGAGAAATTGCATATCAAGCCGCAAATGTTACACAAATCAATGCGAAAATCCCACTCCATTGAAATGGCCCTCCACAGAAAACCAATACCGCCTCGGGAAAGGATGCATGTCGGGACCAGCAATAGATAAGCAAAAGCAACCACTACAGGTCTTATGCCCTTGTAGTAGGTGCCCCACTAGATCCGTACCGAAATCCACGTGGGAAGTGCACTTCAATGAATGGCTAAATGGTCAGCTCACAGAAGAATTGGAGGCTCCACCAATGCAAGATCAAGACCAAATGCTGCCGCCACCAAGTATTGGGGAAACATTAAAAGCCAAAAAACAGCTCAAATCAAATAAAGCTCCCGGAGCTGATGACCAACCAGCTGAGCTGGTCAAACAAGGAGGGACAGCGTTACATCACGATATTCATGAAATCGTGGTGGACGTACGGGAGCAAGAGAAGATGCCGAAGGATTGGCGTCGTGGAATTATTTGCCCCATACATAAGAAGGGAGATATAACACTCTGCAGCAAGTATAGGGGTATAAAATTGCTGAGTACCGCCTATAGGATACTCTCCTCTATCCTACAATACAGGATAGCCCCATGCGCTAAATTCATCATTAGTCAATATCAGTGTGGCTTCATCCCAGGCAAATCAACGATTGATCAGATATTCCCCCTTAGGCAGGCGATGGAAAAATGTCAGGAATTTAAGATTCCATTATAGACTTTAAGGCCACCTACGACAGCATAGCGAGGGTAGAACTATATAATGCCATGAGAGAGTTCGACATTCCAAACAAATTGATACGACTTTGTACGTTGACCATGACCAACGTAAGTAGTCCAGTAAAATTAACGGGATTGCTGTGCAAACCAATAAACATCTTTAATGGGCTCCGAGAAGCGGACGGTCTGGCCTGCCTCCTCTTCAACCTGGCGGTGGAAAAAGCATTCCATTCTATTTTCATAAAAGGCACGTACTTACCTGCCTTAGTCAAACCATAATCACAGAAAGACCTGTGAAACATAATGTCTGCTGATATGAAAAATATATCAGCAACAACAGACATTCCCTACAAGGGCATAGTGGTGCGAAACGCACCATGTTCACCAAAGGCAAATCTGGTTGCACATGCAGCAATCAACATTGCCCAACAATTATCAAAGAAATACCTCCTAATGTGTCTACCACATACCACAGGAGATATTTCTTCCTTTTTGTGGTCGTCTATACCCACATCGATCGACCACCCGACCGACAAGCGAAATTATTGGCACCAGCCAAATGCCCTTGAAATACGGTTCGATACAACATCACGTGTTCGACATAATTCCCTGACATTATCCATGCGCATAAGACGAAAACATTTTCGCACACACGCGCATGGCGATTTATACCAAGGGACGCCAGAAAAGCGCGCCCAAGCAGCGTGAAGTTCCACACCATGATGTCGAATGAGCATATCCTTTTATGGAAATGGAAAATACACGATCGGCAATAATGCTTTACGCACACGTTGATCGTGCAAACATTTCAACCCCTTTTTAGCTGAGATACTCGCACCTGCTGGGAACTTTAAATGGGATGTATGCTGTGCCTGCATACTTGCGGATACACACGATGAACAGCAAAAGCAATCATCGTGTGTGCATTTCAACCCCTTTTTGTGTTGAACAAAACGCAAAAGGGATACCTTACCGTATATGGTCATCGAAGCGATGATCGAATGTGTGGAATTCTATCGCTTCGATGAACATATTTAATCGCGTTTTGGATTCCGTGAGGGCAGGTTGTGCCCTCACGTTAAAATACACATCTCTCGTGGGGCGTCCCAAGAAATTGGAATCTTAAAACAGAGTTGCAAGGGACCAGTCATATAGTCAAAGTGGAAGGCTCATTGAGAGTTAAAATTTAAAATTCTCCCTTACGTTAATCGGTGACGAAAGTGCGGAAGTGCAAACATTTCATTCTGTATATAAATTTTATTTCGAATCTTTTAATTATTGAAAACTACAGTGTAACCTCGAGGAAGTGCGAACATTTCATTCTGTATATAAATTGTATTTCGAACCTTTTAGTTATTACAAATTACATTGTAACTCCAAGTGAAGTGCGATCATTTAATTCTGTATATAAACTTTATTTCGAATCTTTTAATTACGAGGGTTGCCTCTTATGTTTCGGGATTTGGCAACCCTAGCGTTGCAATCCGGCAATTGACAGATCTGTCGTAAAGTTGGACATTTTTGAGGTTATACGCACTCAGAACCTTTTGACATACGAGCGCTATTTGTGTTGTTTACAGTAACTTAAAAGATTCATCTCGGCCCAAAAATAGAATTAAATCGTCAACATTTTCGTGCGATTATTTTTTACAACTTTCGGCGTGGATTACCTTAGCAACAGTGCATGGATGAACTTAATTCAATTTTTGGCGATGAAGCTCCATCAAGGACCAGTGTTTATCGATGGTATGGTGAATTCAATCGTGGTCGTAGTTCACTCCAAGATGAATTTCGTGAAGGTCGTCCAAAATCAGTTGTTGTTCCGAAAACCATTGATGCTGTGCGCGAACTGATATTGGAAGATCGTCATGTGACCTATCGTGAGATTGAGACAACCTTAGGCGTTAGTGGGACCAGCATACATTCAATATTGCATAGACATTTGACTGTCAAAAAAATTTGTTCGCGTTGGATCCCACACAATTTGTCAATCGCCCAAAAAAAGGCTCGTGTCAATTGGTCGAAAGAAATGCTCAAAAAATACGGTCGCGGTGCTTCGAAACACGCCTATGACATCGTGACAGGTGATGAATCGTGGATTTACGCGTATGAGCTCGTATTGAAAACTACAGTGCGAGGAAGTGCGATCATTTCATTCTGTATATACATTTTATTTCAAACCTTTTAGTTATTACAAATTACATTGTAACTCCAAGTTAAGTGCGATCATTTCATTCATTATATAAATTGTAATTCGAAACTTTTTATTGTGGAAAATTATATTGTAACCTCAAGTGAAGTGCGAACATTTTATTCTATATATAAATTGTATTTCGAACCTTTTAGATATTAAAATAAATCATACCACCAGCGAGTCGAGCCTTTCATTTGCGTAGATAAAGAACTGTGACACTATGGCATGGCGTAGGTTAGATGGGGTTGGCGTCGCTTTCCAACGACGCGCCGAGAATTTTAGTGAACCTGTACCCCTTTGGCATATTACTAAAAGACATAAATAATTCCCATAAATCATTACCCCATAGAGCTGCCATCAACATGTAAACGGTGAGCAATAACGCTTTACGCAGTCGCTGATCCTGTAAACATTTCAAACCCTTTGATGAGATACTTGCACCAGCTAGTCGATTCGATTGATTCGATGCCCGCATTCTTGTGGACACACACGACGAGCAGCAGAGGTAATCATCGTGTGTGTGTTTCAACCCTTTCTTGTAGGACAAAATGCAGAAGGGAATCTTACCATATATGGTCATCGAAGCGATGAATGAATTTTTAGTAATTCTGTCGCTTCGGTGGCAGTAGTAATCGCTTTATGGATTCCGTGGGGGCAAGTCGGGCCTCCACGTTAAATATACGAAAACGTAGTTGAGTTTTAATTGCGTTAGTATGCGGTCGTGTGTTTCGGAGTCGGTTGGAGCATTTGATCAAAGCGTAAAAAATTGATATCGAGCCGTTTGATAATCCAGTTAATTAATATCCAATAAACAATAAGTGACCACGTATCACGCTGCAGATTTTCTTCAGTTTCAATAAATAACAAGTGTCAACATTTATTTTAATCATTTATCTAATATCCAATAAACAATAAGTGTCACGTTTATTTTAATCATTTAATTAATATCCCATAAACAATAAGATACCTCGTATTAAGTTATATATTTTCTGCACCAATGAATAATAAGTGCCACGCGTTACATTAACTGTTTGTGTTCTATCATATATACGTATTACTTTAATGAACCTGTGGGTCTTTTCAGGGCCCGAAGAACCTTGCACCATTTTTAACCCCACAAAATCCTATAAACCCCATATATACCCTTAAGTCGAATCCCTGGCAAGCAAGATCACACAACCTTGCCATAGCATTAATTACTGTCCTAAAATACCTGAAAACAATTCGGTTGTCTCCCTGGACAAGCGACTGTAGCGATTCTAACAGATACACACAATTCACAAGCAAAAATAGTGAAGAACACCGAACGAAAAAAAAAATCGAATAAGAAAAACACATCAGAACCGTATACCAAGCGATAAAATAAAAATAATTCATACCAGTGGAATATAGTCGAGTTTGGAAATCAAATTCTAAACTCGGTCAGTAGCCTGGTGTGTAACGCTTAGGTAAAATGTTTTTCGTGATTCGAGCTGTCATAGCGTCAGTTCGAATCACACGACCTTCTTCACTATTATTTGAAACGCTATACGACATTAATACCCCCTCATAGCCGAGGAGCTTTTCCTCCACATTTGGCATTGTATACTTACCTCGTAGCTACAGACCCATCGGCCGATCGTTCTATCGACGATATGCAGAGTAGCCACCGTTGACTACCTGCAACCGATCGAATGTCTTTCAAAATACCACACACCCGATGCATCGACCGATGGAATGTTGGCTTGAGCAGAATAAAAGGTTACACATACACCAGTCTCCATGCCCATTAGCGTCCAAAAATACATGCCGGGTTATTTGCCGGCTTGCACATCTGCAAGCCAGATTTCGAATAGCGCTGCAATAGGACATAATGAGCGGGATAATAAAAAGACCAATATCCCAAAGACCAATAAACCTTTTTCTAGTTGCTATGGCGACCGATCTTCTGTGAATTTTACATCACAGGAGACTCAATTGCCGCCGCCAGCATTTTTCCTTTATGCTACCCGGAATACTTCTCTCTATCCAACGTAGACAGAAGAAAACATTTTCGTCCAGGCGGCAATTTCCTACACAAATAATGTAGCCGAAAAGATACATGCTCTCAAGTAGCCTTGGGCTTCTGTGGATATTATATCAACATCATGGGAAAACCCATCTCATGATTTATGACTACATTTTCTGCCAGTCGCTATTTACCAGATGTGTATTGGAATTTCCCTGGTACACCAGAGGTATCCGATACTACAAAAAATGTTGAGAACCATTTCTCAGGGAGTCTCATAGTGACCTTTACGGTACACGCACCTTCCTTTCGGAATCGTATTTTAAATCAGTTGTGCGTTTAATTCAAGAACCTATCAATCCCAATTCAATATTATACAGTTGTGCATCTAAATTCAAGAGCTCGTCAATGTTTACCGAAGTTATATTTTAAATTCATTGTGCGTTTAATTAAGAACCTTCCTATCAAATTCAATATTATACAGTTGTGCATCTAAATTCAAGAGCTTGTCAATGTCTACCAAAGTTATATAGTAAATTTGTGGGGCTTTTCAGGGCCCGAAGAGCCACGCATCGCTCGATCCCCACTATTCCAGGCGAACGACTTACCTCTCGGTCGAAATTCAGCAAGGTTGCGTAACCTTGCTACGGCATTTACTCCCAGCCAAATCGCCGGAATTATTACGGTTACCCAATCGGATACCTGTTTTGAATTTCTGTTAGGCAGCTTACCTATTCTGTGGGGGTTTTCCTTCCAAACCCCTTTTTTTTCTCCAACACCACCCCTGAAAAACATTAAATCCACGGCAAAGCTTATCACCTTGCCGTGGCATCGAAAATTCACCCCCGAGGCGTACATTATTCCCTAAAAAAACATTAAGTCCACGGCAAAGCTTATCACCTTGCCGTGGCATCGAAAATTCACCCCCGAGGCGTATATTATCTCCTAAATAAAGAGCATAAGTCCACGGCAAAATCATCACATTGCCGTGGCATTCGAAATCCTATCTTTAGGCATACGTTCTGCCAGGGCAGCTTGTTTCCATAGCCTTATGCTATGGAAACAACATCAACAAAGAGTTCCTTGTTGACTCGTTTATTTGTTTGCCCATGGCACTTCTCGCATGCGGCTATTTGCTCCTATTGGTTTGCTACCGCCGACAAGGTTTCTGCTGACGCAAACCAAACATTTCCCTGATTACCAGCAATCGCTGGCTTCCAATTATCGGTCCCCACGTTCAGAGGCCGCAATCAAGCAACGATCAAGATGCAGCCAGAAAATGTTTACTTTCAACATCTGGCAATGGCTGCACCCTATGTTCGTTGCAATGTTTAATCATCGGCAACCGAAATGATGATTTATGGCCTCCCATTAGGATGACCAAATCTTCGGTTTGGGTCTTTCACACCCCAGATGCTAGCGTTTGCATTCTTGGAAAATGCACTAGCGATGTTACCCTCCATCCACGGTCGCCGAACGATCGTATGCATGGCATACACACACATGCGTAATGTATGCCTATCTCACCCGGTCCAATCACGATTAACTACCTCGAGTTAATCGTGTAACTCCGCCTCTTTTTCAGTTTCTTTGAGGTTCCCTTTTCTTGGATAATTTCCAATTAGTCAGATTTTACCACCAAGGAGTAGAGTCAAGGAGTCGTGAGGTCGCGTACGAGCTTGCACAAGTATCGCTTAAGTTAATTATAAAGGGATCACTCAATTAAAACAGTTTTCAGTGGTTTTCGTCATTTAATAGTGCCTAATGTGAGCCGGTGATGTATAATAAGAAAAATATCGAAAATAAGTAGAAAAACATTTTCATGTGAATATACGTAAACATCTAAAAGGAGTGAATCTGAATTTTTGCAATAAAGAAAACTTTATTTAAAACAATACGTTCGTGAATTTTATTTATTTTCCACTTTCGGATAACCTTGTGCGGTTTCTGTTTTTTTTTTTTTCCTTGGAGAACTATCAGTGGTATATTAGTGAAACCCGCGTCCGTGTCGACGCACCACTAATAGCAACCCACATTGGTGACCACGACCAGTGGACATACGCCTTCACCTGACTTTTGACCGATTAACGCCCGAATATTGTGCCGTTCCGTCCTTTTAAAAAACAGTGACTTTCTCGGTGCCGGTGACTTTTCCAACCAACCTTCGGATATAACCCAATGTTGTTGACTCTTGTGTGATCGCGCCACCCTTTTTGAACCTTGTCAAAACAAGTGAGTGAACTATAAATACAACCAACACCACAATACAAAAACGGTGACAAGTGCCAACAATTAAAGACATTTTAAGGGTGAGAAGAACTCCGACCCAACTTTACCCTGGCGAACAACAACGACTTATAGAGATCAACACCAACATCACAGGAAGTAGTCACGGACCACCAACAGCCACATCAGCAACAACATCATTTGCACCCGTAGCAAGTATTCCTTTTTCTGTTTTTCTTGGTTTAGTGTTAATTGTAAACTGTGTTAGCAACCCCAACAGTATTGTAAAATTTTTTTAAAAGGTTAAAAAGGGTTAGACAAAAACAATTACTAGAAATTTCATAAATGTCATAATTTTTAATCAATTTGCATTTTCGGGCAATAAAAATTGCTATCTCTTCAAGTACTGATTTATATATTTAACAAACCTGCTACGTGTACATCTAGTCCGAAAATAACAAAACTAAATAAGAATCGATATATTGTGTCGTTTGTAGTTATTAACGATCGGCTTAGTTGAAATTGGCTCAATATTTTATTAATTCCTTAGGAGTGTGTAACAATTAATTATAAGAATACAAACTAGAGTACATTAAAAATAATAAGTATTATATGATTGTAAAGATCAAATATTTTCGAAAATAGTTATGTTGTCTGATTTGGGGTCATTAAATAAATCAAAAAAATAGATAAACTTTCAAATTTTTCCTTTTACATTTCCATTTCCCTTTATTAATTTAATATTTCGCATAGTGAACAAACATAAAGCCAACCGCATAGAAGGGTTGCTACAGAATTTTAAACAATATAACCATTATATTATATTTTTTCTTTTTTTTTATACGCATATTCATTATGGTATAACCACTATACCCTACGTCCTAATCTCATACTAGGCAAAAATATTACAACACCGCTATTAATCTATCAAAAAATAAGTTTTTTCAAGTCGAATGTGCCAAATTGCAAGACTTATCCATCAATTTAAATGCTAAGAAGTTCATATATAAAGCAAATTTTACCAGTTTAAATAATTATATTATAAATTTATTGAAACACAATATGCGAGATAAAATAAACACTTACACTACGAAAACAAAGTAATCGATTCCTCTAACGCATTGCTACTATTGATTAACACGCTCCTCAAGCGAGTCCATATTTTTACATAAATATTTGAATAAGCTAATTAATGTTGATCAAGGTTGAGACGCGTCACTAAGAGAATGTTACATAGGATACCTGGAACGTATCACTGACGAAACAATGCAATGTGCGAGTTTACTTATTAGAATTCAGTACCGAACATAAACCTAATTGCAGGCTGACTAACTACAATTGACATCGGAATAAACTATACGAATAGTATAGTGAGACTAATGAGGATTCTTATTATTGCAATAAAACAATTAAGCATTTTAAAAGAAATCTAAAACAAAACGTGAAATACCCTGGTAATATATATTTTAAATAATAAATATTGTAAACCCCTTCAGGGTACATGGTAATATTGAAATCAGGGTTTTAGGAAAATAACTTACACTCGCACACCTTTATATACCCGCACGTCCGCGAGATTTGAATTTTTTTTTTAATTCTTATTACGGTTCAATAATTTAAAATAAAGTTAATTATTTTAGGATTAAGCTGTATAATACAGCCCTATCCGTTATTCGCGACCTATCGACCACCGTTGACTCCATTCCGCTCCGCACGGCTTACATCGCGACTCTACTCGACCATCTACGACTCCTTTTGACTATTTTGGCCTCTTTCCCCAACTCTTCGCGTCCTCTTACGCCATTAATTTCCGTTTCGCGTCACTACCCATAATGGTCAACACACGGAACACCATGGCCAAAAAGGCTCAGGAACAATCCGAGCCCCTCGAATTCCACGACGCCTCCAGCGTCGATTTCCCCACTGAGCAAGTCGATGCTGACCTAGACTTGCCCGGACAATCTACTCCTCTGGCACCACCCGTTGCCCCCAGCGTCGTGAACCGACCCCAGCCTACTTCCACAGACACACTCCCGACTGCTCCTAACGCCCCTGGTACCGGCCCTTTGGTAGATTCCGGCATTTTTATGCCCACAACTAGTGCCGGTACCTCACAACAAACTCATAGGCACCCAGAGTGCCAAGAATTCCGCGATGCTTCCAGCCTCGGGAACGGGACTCGCCATTTAAATATAGGACTTCCCCCCTTCGATGAGGAGGACCCAGACCTTTGGTTTGCAGTGGCAGACCGCATCTTCCAGGCCTCAGCTTTGCACGACGAACAACTTCGTGCAGTCGAGCTGTTGAAAGTGCTTGACCGCACTCAGCGACCGCATGTTGCCCACATAATAAGGTCGGCCGGCCGCAACCCATATAGCAACATGCGTGAAGCTCTGCTCGACGCTTTGGACGAACCTGGAAGTATGCGGCAACAACGTTTAGCCGCTGTAACCAACCTTTCTGGGATGAGACCATCTCTTTTCCTGACCCATTTACGCTCTATAGCGGGGACCAGGATTGGGGACGACCTAATAAAGCCTCACTTTTTGAGGTGTCTTCCCCAACATGCCCGTTCGGCACTTATAGCCCAACCCAATCAGAATTTGGGCTATTTATCCAAAATTGCGGACGCAATTATGGAAAGCTCAGATCAGTATTCTGAGCCTCCAGCGTACCAGGTAGCGGCGGTTTCTCAACACGCCGCCCAGCCTGCACGGCACCCTCGTCTGCCTTTCACAGCCCCTCAATTGGTCCCGACTCCCCATTCTCCTCAAGCTCAATTACCTCTTAGAAGGCCCGCCTCAACCAATTTCCCTCAGGGGAATCCAGAGGCAGGCCCCAACGTATTTAACCAGAGAGGTCCGCCACCACAATTAACCCCTGCTGACCTTCGGGCGCTCCAAACCTCACTCCTCCGCGAGATAACTCAATTGCGTGCGGAGGTGAGGAACAATCCTCGAAGCGCCCAGAACCGAGCCATGCCGAGCCGTCCTCTCAATCGGCAGAATTCCTACCAAACTGCCCCTCAGAGGGCCTATATGCCTCAAAACGCCCCACAGAGGGCCAATTCTTCTCAAAATGGCCCTCACCGGGCCAACTCCCAGCGAGCTCCGGCTCGACCTCCCCGTAATGGCAATAGCAATACGCAGAATATCCCTGATAATGCCGTTACTCTGCCTTGGTGCGCCAATCACCAACGATATGGTGATCGCGCATTCAATTGCAAAGCGCCTTGTGGTTGGACGCAACCTACCACCAACCAAAGGCGCTCTTTAAACTAATTTTGCCGACCGACACCCTCGCGCAATCGGCCGGCACACATACGATAAGTCGCCTAACCATCCGGGATTCGAAACTGAATATCGCTTTTACTGTCGATACCGGCGCCGATATTTCAGTCCTCCCGCGATCGTTTGCTCCGCGTAACCGCGTGCCAGCCGCACTTAAATTGTCAGCTGCAAATAATACGCCGATACTTACGTACGGACGTAAAAAGCTGACACTCCAATTGGGTCTTTGTCGTCCGATCACTTGGCGTTTCGTCATTGCGGACGTGAATGAACCCCTGATAGGTTCCGACCTATTAGGTGCACATAATCTGTTGGTCGATTCGACCCATAACAGACTTGTGGCTCCAACCGCACCCCCCTTGCCCATGACGGCATCACCAACGGCAACTTCAGGGGCCACAGAGTGCATAGACCCATTCCAGGTTATGGTACAGGAATTTGTGAGTACAACAATTCCTCTACCTAACCAACGCCGACATAAAGCCACGGTGTTTCATCATATAGAAACACGTGGTCCCCCGGTGAGCCAGCGTCCACGTCGACTGGCTCCGGAAAAATTACGTGCGGCGCGCGCGGAGTTCGAGCATATGATCGAACTAGGTATCTGCCAACCGTCGGACAGTCCCTGGGCAAGCCCACTCCACTTAGTGAAGAAACGTTCTGGTGAGTGGCGCCCATGTGGCGATTACAGGCTGTTGAACGCAGCAACTGTCCCGGACAGATACCCAATTGCACACCTCTACGATTTTTCGTACAAGTTACGAGGGTGCAATGTCTTCACCACCCTGGATCTCACCAGGGCATACCACCAAATTCCGGTGGCACCTGAAGACATCCCCAAGACCGCAGTCATTACACCTTTCGGACTCTTCGAGTTCAAAGTGATGACTTTCGGCCTCAGGAATGCCGCACAGACATTCCAACGTTATATCGACACGGCTTTACGTGGTCTTAATTGCTGCCATGCTTACCTTGATGACATTCTCATCGCCTCCAAAGACCATGCCGAACATAAGCGCCACTTACGTCGGGTCCTAGAGCGCCTCCGTGAATTCGGTCTTGTCATCAACCCAGATAAGTGTCAATACGCCAAAGAGCAAATCACCTATCTGGGTTATGTCGTTGACAACCAGGGCATTCGCCCACTACCAGACCGTGTGGAGGCCCTCGTGAAGTATCCCCGGCCTACTAACGTGAGTGAGCTTCGTCGATTTTTGGGCATGCTGAACTTCTACCGTCCGACCCTGAAGAATGCTGCCCAGATTCAAGCTCCGCTCAATGAATTCTTAAAAGGAGCTAAGCGCAATGATAAGCGCCCCATTAATTGGACAGAAGTCTCTGATAGAGCATTCCAACTGTCCAAAGAACAATTGGCAAATGCCACCTTACTCCGATACCCTCTCGAGGGAGCGGCACTTTCTATCCAATGCGACGCATCGGATACCGCAATCGGAGCCGTCCTTGAACAGGACATTGAAGGCCGTCCGGAACCACTCGGTTTTTTTTCAAGGAAGCTGAGTCCCACTGAGCGACGTTACAGCGCCTACGATCGTGAATTGCTCGCGATCTACAGCGCTGTTAAATACTTCCGCCATATGATAGAAGGTCGCTCACTCTCCATCTTAACAGACCATAAGCCATTGGTCTATGCGTTCCGGAAGAAGTCGGGAAATGCCTCCCCCCGACAAGAGCGTCAATTAGACCTCATTGGGCAATATTCTACGGAGATCAGGCATATCTCCGGTAAACAGAACGTCACGGCGGACGCCCTTTCTCGAATCGATACGATTCATTTGCGTACCGCCTTGAATAACACTGACCTTGCCCTAGCTCAAGAGGAGGACGAACAGCTCAAGTCCCTCCTAACTGCCGATACGGCACTAGAGCTTAAGAAAATTACCCTTCGCGACCCTTTGGGCGAAATCTGGTGTGATGTCTCCACTGGAACCGCTAGACCTTACATTCCCGAGAAACTTCGTAAGGGCGTGTTCCAGGTTTACCACAACCCAGCCCACCCCAGCGGCCGAGCAACAGCCGCTGCTGTCCGTCGCAAATTCATTTGGCCCCGGATGAATAAAGATCTCACCGGTTGGGCCCGTGCTTGTCTCCAGTGCCAGCGCTGCAAAGGAGCGCGGCATAATGTACTGGAGCCAGCGCAATTCAAGCTTCCCACGGCACGCTTCGCCCATGTCCACATAGACATAGTGGGACCGCTTACTCCATCAAGAGGATTTTCTTATATCCTCACTATGATGGATCGCTGCACGCGATGGCCAGAGGCGACACCTCTCCGGGCAGTTACTGCCGAATCAGTCGCCAAGGCCTTTTACTCAACTTGGGTCACACGTTTCGGTGTACCAACCACCATAACTTCGGACCGAGGTCCACAATTCGAGGCGACAATTTTTAGGCAGCTAACAAATCTTCTCGGCTGCCAAAGAAGTCGTACCACCGCCTACCACCCGCAATCAAATGGGATGATAGAGCGCTGGCACAGATCTCTTACAGCCTCACTCATGTGTCATAATGACACACAATGGTTTGACGCCCTACCAACCGTCCTCCTCGGCCTGAGGACAAGTATTAAGGAGGACCTGGGTGCTTCGGCAGCAGAGCTTACCTACGGTACCAACCTCCTTCTTCCAGGAGAACTTTTCCTGAATGGCGAAACACCGTGTGACCAACTTCGTGAATTGGGACATCTCCGTGACCTGCTACGTAAGGTTAGGGCAACCCCTGTAACCAGGCACGGCTCCAAAAAACTTTTCGTCCACCCTGAACTGCACAGCTGCACGCACGTCTTTGTCAGGGTGGATAAGGTCAAAAAACCCCTCGACCCACCTTATGATGGCCCATTCAAAGTCTTCCGCCGCATCAGTGACCGCGTCTTTGAGATCGACATTAGAGGCAAGCGATCCACGGTCAGCGTCGAAAGGCTTAAGCCCTGTTTTCTGGAAGCTTCCGCTCCAGAATCATCTCCATCTTCAAATACCACTCCTACACCACCGGCACAACCTCCCCGTACTCGCGCTCAGGCGCGCGCCCATAACCAACTTACCACCCCCTAACCTGCCTTACCTGTTTCGTGACTACGTCACTGGGGAGGGAGTGATGTGGGGCTTTTCAGGGCCCGAAGAGCCACGCATCGCTCGATCCCCACTATTCCAGGCGAACGACTTACCTCTCGGTCGAAATTCAGCAAGGTTGCGTAACCTTGCTACGGCATTTACTCCCAGCCAAATCGCCGGAATTATTACGGTTACCCAATCGGATACCTGTTTTGAATTTCTGTTAGGCAGCTTACCTATTCTGTGGGGGTTTTCCTTCCAAACCCCTTTTTTTTCTCCAACACCACCCCTGAAAAACATTAAATCCACGGCAAAGCTTATCACCTTGCCGTGGCATCGAAAATTCACCCCCGAGGCGTATATTATCTCCTAAATAAAGAGCATAAGTCCACGGCAAAATCATCACATTGCCGTGGCATTCGAAATCCTATCTTTAGGCATACGTTCTGCCAGGGCAGCTTGTTTCCATAGCCTTATGCTATGGAAACAACATCAACAAAGAGTTCCTTGTTGACTCGTTTATTTGTTTGCCCATGGCACTTCTCGCATGCGGCTATTTGCTCCTATTGGTTTGCTACCGCCGACAAGGTTTCTGCTGACGCAAACCAAACATTTCCCTGATTACCAGCAATCGCTGGCTTCCAATCATCGGTCCCCACGTTCAGAGGCCGCAATCAAGCAACGATCAAGATGCAGCCAGAAAATGTTTACTTTCAACATCTGGCAATGGCTGCACCCTATGTTCGTTGCAATGTTTAATCATCGGCAACCGAAATGATGATTTATGGCCTCCCATTAGGATGACCAAATCTTCGGTTTGGGTCTTTCACACCCCAGATGCTAGCGTTTGCATTCTTGGAAAATGCACTAGCGATGTTACCCTCCATCCACGGTCGCCGAACGATCGTATGCATGGCATACACACACATGCGTAATGTATGCCTATCTCACCCGGTCCAATCACGATTAACTACCTCGAGTTAATCGTGTAACTCCGCCTCTTTTTCAGTTTCTTTGAGGTTCCCTTTTCTTGGATGATTTCCAATTAGTCAGATTTTACCACCAAGGAGTAGAGTCAAGGAGTCGTGAGGTCGCGTACGAGCTTGCACAAGTATCGCTTAAGTTAATTATAAAGGGATCACTCAATTAAAACAGTTTTCAGTGGTTTTCGTCATTTAATAGTGCCTAATGTGAGCCGGTGATGTATAATAAGAAAAATATCGAAAATAAGTGGAAAAACATTTTCATGTGAATATACGTAAACATCTAAAAGGAGTGAATCTGAATTTTTGCAATAAAGAAAACTTTATTTAAAACAATACGTTCGTGAATTTTATTTATTTTCCACTTTCGGATAACCTTGTGCGGTTTCTGTTTTTTTTTTTTTTCCTTGGAGAACTATCAGTGGTATATTAGTGAAACCCGCGTCCGTGTCGACGCACCACTAATAGCAACCCACAAATTCATTGTGCGTTTGATTTAAGAACCTTTCTAACTAATTCAATATTATGCAGTCGTGTATCTAAACTCAAGAACTTGTCAATGTTACCCAAAATCATATTGTAACTTCGTTGTGTATTTAACTTAAGAACCTTTGTATCTGAATTGAAGTTATACAGTTGTGTGTCTAATCCAAGAATCCACCTAATACCATTGAGTGTTTTTGTAATCATCATCTCTAGAGTGCAACATTAATGATAGACATTAAAAGGTTAAAAAAAAAAACATCAACCAACAAGATCCACAACGTGTTTTATTTCTTCGATAACCAGGATGAGGAAACCGTGTTTTGCATTTTGCTTGTTCCTCGCTTGACGTTAGCTTGTTCCCGCTTTTAATCTCTACTCGCCGACGACCAGTTTTCTCCAGCGAACCGTATCGTGGACCGGAGGTAGAACCAGCGTCCATGTCGACGCAACGACACCACGAGAACCACAAACCCTTTAAGTAACAATAAAAAGAACGCTTGTAAGTTGGACAGAGCCTTTTACTTCCGGTGTGTTCTAATTTGGAGTCAGAGTTAAGTGTAAATCTTTGCGAACCAGTGCACATGTTGGCACATGACGAAGACAATTACCACAGGGGCACATAGCTAGAATGAGCGAAGAGGAGCCTGCCCGGATAGTCCTTTGTGGCTGGATGTATGGAAGGCGACAGCGCGGCAGACCTTGTCTCCGATGGAGGGATGGCGTACCAGGAAGTCCAGAGCCTGGAAGTGCCAAAGTGGATGACATCGGCTTAAAATTGGGACCGTTGGAGAGATTTGTTAAATAAGGCCAAGACCGGAACCCGGTTGTAATGCCGATGATGATGATGATTACAGCGAAACCGTGTTGTAGAATGCCGTGTTGTGTATTTCTTATAATGAGATTCTTTTTCTGCGCCTTTGTCTCGCTCTATCTCTCTGTCTGTGTTTAAATGTGCGGCCTATTGCAACTCATTTTAGCACTCGTCTTTGACATTTACACAGAAGAAATGATGTCCATTAAATTCCTTTCCAGGCTTGAGGAGGTGGTGTGGGGAGGAAGTAATGTACCAGCATGGGTACTTGATTCACCTCCTCCTCCATCATTCACTCCACTGTCCATCATGAAAGTACAAGCAGCAAAGTGTCACTGAGGGGAAAACAGGCGCACCGAGAGGGAGACACAAAGCGAAACTCCGCGACATCAACACAGGCAAAGTTAAACACACTAATATATTGTCACTAAGGTTCCGCGGGAAAGAAAGTCAAATGCACTGTCCACCAAAAGAAACAAAACAAGTACATCGTCTCAGCATACCGTCCACCAGAGGTAAAACCAAATGAAAACACTTGCGGTTTGTCGTTTGTAATTTATAACTTTTATTTTATCGGTAATTAGAGCACGCACGGTGCGGACTTAGTTTTAATTAATTTTAATATGGATTGAGCACTTCCACACGATTCTTAGATACCACACCGTACCGGCGCCGGTACGGTGGATGGCGGTGACCCGACCGCCTTGAAGGTTGGAATACGACTCAACCGATATCCTCTCCAATAAGGATATCGTTTTTACCTAAGACCAGAGACATGTGAAGTCTCTCTTGGTGGTATAGGAAACCAGATCTTGTGATAAAGGTCATGGTAGTATGTGTGGTGATCGTTCAGATCGATGCTATTCACATGTGCTTGACAGCAGTGGAACAACGAAACGGGCAGGCGGCAAAGACAAAAGGGAAAAATGACCTAATGCGCCGTTGGTAATGCGGGTCATTGTTTACACGATGCCTCGTCGCTATTTTCGACGTTGGGAGAAAAAGGTGCTAAAAGCAAATTTGATGTTTATGGCATTGTGGGGCTTTTCAGGGCCCGAAGAGCCAGGCATCGCTCGATCCCCACTTTTCCAGGCGAACGACTTACCTATCGGTCGAAATTCAGCAAGGTTGCGTAACCTTGCTACGGCATTTACCCCCAGCCAAATCGCCGGAATTATTACGGTTACCCAATCGGATAACTGTTTTGAAGTTCTGTTAGGCAGCTTACCTATTCTGTAGGGGATTTCCTTCCAAACCCCTTTTTCTCCATCATCACCACTGGAAACATTAAATCCACGGCAAAGCTTATCACCTTGCCGTGGCATCGAAAACTTACCCTCGGCCAGACCATATTCCCTAAGAAACATTAAGCCCACGGCAAAGCTTATCACCTTACCGTGGCATCGAAAATTCACCCCCGAGGCGTATATTATCTCCTAAATAAAAAGCATAAGTCCACGGCAAAATCATCACATGGCCATGGCATCTGAAATCCTATCTTTAGGCATACATTCTGCCAGGGCATCTCGTTTCCATAGCCTTAAGCTATGGAAACAACAATCAACAAGAGTTCCTTGTGACTCGTTGTATTTGTTTACCCTCGGCATAACATGCATGCGGCTATTCGCCCCTATTGATTTGCTACCGCCGACAAGGTTTCTGCTGACGCAAACCAAACATGTCCCTGATTACCAGCAATCGCTGGCTTCCAATTATCGATCCCCACGTCCAGAGACAGTAATCAAGCAACGATCAAGATGCAGCCAGAAAATGTTTACTTTCAACATCTGGCAATGGCTGCACCCTATGTTCGTTGCAATGTTTAATCATCGGCAACCGAAATGATGATTTATGGCCTTCCATTAGGATGACCAAATCATCGGTTTCGGTTTTTCACACCCCTGATGCTAGTGTTTACATTCTTAGAAAATGCACTAGCGATGTCCCGCCATCCACCGGTCGCCGAACGATCGTATGCATGGCATACCCACACATGCATAATGTATGACTACCCCGTCCGGTCCAATCACGATTAACTACTTCAAGTTAATCGTGTAACTCCGCCTCCTTTCCAGTTTCTTTCGGGGTTCCTTGCCTTTTGATGACTTCCTATGGAACAGTCAGATTTTATATTGCGTGGAGAGCGAACCGGTGTCGAAGTTAAAGCTGTGCCTTGAGTTGAATGAATTGCGGAACATTAATTTTGTAAATCCAATGCCAGTCTTCACTTGAATATACAATTTACGAAATGAAAGAATTTCATGTGCATAGAATGTAACAAATCTAGAACAAAATTTGTGTTGTGTGTTTTGTTAAAGTTGTTCCAAGGAATTAACCTTTACTGTTTCGGAGAAGAAAAATAAACTTTTAAGTTGTTTAAGATAAAACATTTATTACCAATTGATTTTTAAGTTGTGTAAAATTAAACATTTATCACCAATTGATTTTTAAGTTGTTAAAATAAAGAACCTTTATCATCAGGTGCCCTTTAAGTGTTTTAGAATAAAGAAAACATTCATTACCTAGAGTGGACGAAGTGTGCAGTGTTTTATTTTGCTCAATCGTTTCGTGCTTCCCTCGGTGCGGTGTTGGCAATTTTGTTACTAACGGTGTAGTGATTGCTTTATTAATCGATGGAAAGTTGGTACAACCGGTGTCCGTGTTTTGGCACAATACCAGCTTAACCACAGCATCTCTGGCTGCAGTAGAAACCGGGTTCATATTTGCATTAGGAAATGCTGGAGAATTTGGTTTCAGCCTCTATTGCGCTAATTATATGCAGCTGCTTGGGTTGTTTATTGATAAGACAAACAAAAATGGTTGCCAGGCAATGTGTATGAAAAGGTACATGACGCGGCTGGGAAAATAGACGGCGCGATATTTATGGTCCCTGTCATGACGGTTACATTGAATGCAATCCGAATTATTTTGTTTACAGAAATTCATCTAAGGAAATTTGACTGGCGACGTAGATGCCGAAATTGATTCGAAATTCCTGGTAAGCTAATAATGAAATCTTAAGGAGCAGTGGTATGCGAAGAGAATGCATGAAGGTAAGTTTTCTTTACAGGGACTTAAAGATCATAGATTTGATCTCTTAAATGCGTGCAGCATTTACAGGTACTAATAGTGTTGCATTAGCAAACTTAAGGGAGTAGGGTAGTACTTATGGGGGTTTTTCAGGTAAGTAGACCGTAGGGTTTGGCGCAAATGCACAAAAAAAAATTATATGTATATATATATATATATATATATATATATATATATATATACATATATATATACATATATATATATATGTATATATATATATATATGTATATATATATATATGTATATATATATATACATATATATATATACATATATATATATATATATATATATATATATTACTGGTATAAAACCTTATAAGTCCACAGGATTGACTGTATTCCCAGCTCTGAGTGAAAAGATTTAAGTTGTGAAATCAAAATTATTGACTTGGGCCCTCCCATTCGAGTAATAAAAATGCGTCCTACACATCTAATATTAAATTGAAGATCATGTCCAAAAGCTATGTAAGGCCTGTCCATCTACCAGAAGCCTAAAATAAAGGAACTCGAGAAACTAAACAGCATGTCCTTAGGATAGCATCTGTCACAATCGCTCAAGGGCTTACATTTTAATCCAACTTAAATATTGATGTTAATTCAAGCGTCTCTTAACTTGAATTATGGTAAATAGCCTCTACAAAGGTTCATTAACTCCCATTATCAAGCAACTTAAAACAAATGATTTAAGCTTTTCAACGTTCACAGCACTAGCTCCTGAACCAACATACTTAAACTGACCTTCACTGTCACTCAAACATTCACCCAAAACTAACCCTTGAATCGGAAGAAGACCATTCATCAATCTTCGGCTCATTCGCTTCAAGTTTATTTAGTCAAAGTGCCTAAATAACGAGGGCCGCTTGGTTCCGTTGCTGTTTAGCATCGTTGGTAATTTCACTGCCAAGCATTCTAAACCACGTTTGAAAAGCCCAAATCTTTTCTTTCCTTAATTAAAACCGAAAAGTCACGTCCACTATTTCCTCCTTGGCTTTTAGATTGAAAGGAAGAAGACGCCTTCCACCACAAATGCGTTCTTCACCCATCATCCTTGAGTTCGGCATAGAGCCATTCAAATGAAATTCAGAAACGACGGCAAGGACTACAAGAGACGAAACAAAAACTGAACAGTGATAAAATAAAAATTCCAAAACAAATTAAAAACAAAAAGGAGCCTCCCAAAGCTATTTCCATTCATTCTTGTCCTGACGAATTCGACTGATGCTAATTACTCTAACGGCAGATTGCAATCCACCATCTAGCCCCAGAAGACAACGCGTGCTCGCTGTCAACTCGCCGAATGTTCAGCTAGTCCTGTGGCCCTTGACCGATGCTTGCCATTCCTTGGCTCTTGGACCCGGGCACAGGGTCGTCCACGATATTCGATGGGGCACTCCCTGGTTCG